>JAPCWY010000008.1:19260416-19950000 GCA_028455895.1 Rhodomyrtus tomentosa
TGCGGGTAATTCCAATTAACCAATGTATGATTTGTAGAAATTCCCTAAATCGGATTCCGATGATCAGAATCACAGGAACTAGTGATAAACTCTCGCAATCACATGACAAATAAAATCGTCACGGCTTGAGAGATCCTAAGGTCGATACGCGTAACGCCTACAATAGTCGCCCTTCAGTTTGAGATAAACTGGAATTACAGTCAACAAGAACTCGACGTGAATTGGACCTCAAAAGTGGGTATCGAACATTGAGGAATTTCAACATTTGTAAAGAATTGGACGCCACCTCATCGGGGATAATTAAGATCATGATTCACCTCATAAGATTGGAAAAGTGAGATTTTGGACAGTAAGTGAAAAATGACCCTTTTGCCCTTGGAGATTTCTCATGCTTTTAAAAATGGACAAGAGCATTTTGATCATTTCTCCCTCTTCCTTTTTAGCCAAAAATTAAGGGGTAAGGAGGTCTTTTGGCCCCTTGATATTTTTTTGAAGAACAAGACAACCTATTGCCCTAGATTAGGACCCTACTTAGCATTAATTGCTTATCAAGTCCTCAACCACCAAAGTCTTATCTCATTTTCTCTTGGGGATTAAGGAAGGCACCTATCTTTCTCTCTTCCAGCCTTCGGCCAGATCTCTCTCTCTCTTTAACCCTCATTTTTCTCTTTTCTCTCAAGCTCTCTCTTTTGCATCTCACCGCCTAGTTCCGACCACCTCCACTCTTTAGGTCATAACTTTTTCGGTCGATCTTAGATTGAGACATGCCACACATCATTAGAATGCCCTTTCCTTTTCCGTTCCAATAAGATATTATGAACCTCATTTGGCCTAGCCGTTTGTCCTGTAGAGCCATTTGAGTGAGGAAAGGTCGCTGCCCAACCCTATGCCGACTCGAGGAACTTCATCTTGGGATTCCAAGCTTATTTTGGCTTAATTCTTCGTAAGACCACCTCTCAAACCTGGTTAAGATATATAACTTTGTGTCCATGAAGTTTGGTTGGATTTTGATGAGTTTTAATGATTGAATCTTCATGGTCTTCAAGAGGACAAAAACTGCCCACCGATCAGACTTGAAACCGTGATTCCTTGAGGATCAGTGAGGTTTTGTTTGTCTTGGAAATCGCAGGTAAGCCATCCTTAGGTGTAGTATTATGTGTTAACAAGATGTGTGTGGGCTAGAAAGGAGTTTAGAAGGATTTTTAACGGTTGATTTATTGTGGACTCACTGAGGACAGAATCTGTCCACTATCGACTGATTTGGAATCGAAACACATTTGAGGTCCGTTGAGGCATTGCTTGACTTGAAAATCATGGATAAGCCTCCTTAGGACATAATATTACATGTTGACAAGAAGTATGTGAGTTGGATTGGAATTTCATGTCCGGTTATGTATGGTTTTCTCTAGGACTAAAAACTAGCTCGCGCTGGTCGGTGTTTGGAACCAGGAATGGTGGTTGCAAATTGTGAGATTTCACTTGCTTGGTTTGTGGTAAGTCAATTTCTAACCCTTTGTTTATGAGTTAAGTTATCAATAGATGAATTGTGGTTGAATTAGAAGTGTTTGAAGGACTGATTTGAGGTGAAAATAGAGAGCCATGTAAATTTGTTCCTAGCGCACACTAATTTTAAATTGGCTCGTTCTAGATTGTCCAGTATCTAAATTGAGCTCCTTTTTTGTTCACACGTCCGTAAGACCATGAGGGACAAGATTCGAGAAGTAGATTTCTCAAAAAGTCAGTAAATAAATGTTAGTTAATTCAGGACTGAATCTGATCATGGAAGGCTAAATGTGGATAGGTTGGTATCGCGACGTTTCGTTAATCGTTTTATGGAATTGTTTAGCCTAAGCTCGAGGTAAGTTATGCCTAAACCTTTATTAGGATGTTGTGTTACTAAATGACAGAGTTTTAAGTTGGATTGAATGATTTCAAGGCCTAATTTTGTGAGAGGCGCAATGGAGTCCAAATCTGTCCAGTTTTGTGAGTTGGCATTCCTTGGCATGTTTGATTGAAAACCAATTGTTTGGGAAGCCCTAGTTGACCATGAATGTGTTCCTTAGTGGCCTTTTGAGCATGTGAGATGAGAAGTCGAAAGTTTTGATTGAAAAGGAAAGCCAAGATTAAAAGTGGTGAAAAATGTGATTTTTAGTCAAGCTTGAAATTATGAATTGGCCGTAATCATTGAATTTCCTGAGGCTTTACTTGAATTTATACGTGCTTGACTGAGAAAGTTATGACTTGAAACGCGTTGTGTCCAGTGACGGACGTTTGAAAGGAATGCCTCGAGTAGGCGATGGACTGCTTGATTTCACGAGTTGTTCTTGATTGATGATTTTGAGGCATGAATTGTTTTATTTAAATGAAAATTTGAGGCTTTCTATAATTGAAATAAATATGAATAAAATGATGTGTGGGATCGCCAAGGAAATTATGTGCACTGGCGTGTGGGATCACCGGGAAAAATTATAAGTGCACTGGCGTGTGGAATCGCCAATGATGTGTGGGATCGCCGAGAAATTATATTTTGGCCAATGTATTAGGAGGGAGTTACTCCCATTTGACCTGACGAGGTCGTGTGGCTAGAGAGTCTCATATTGACACGATTCATCTCGATTGAAAATGGGCGTGGAGAGTCGTATGGCTATCGAATTATCTCTAGGTCCGGACGCGAGAGTCTCATATGGATCGACGGGTCATATGGAGACCGAATAATCTCACAGCCCCAAAGTGGGTGGCCTAGGATGGGCGAATATGGAAAGATTTGTTTTCCGAAAAGAATCAAGAATAACTTTGTGAAAATTTATTTATGCTTCGTGTTTGGAAATTTACCTCATGAGTTAAAAATGGCCTAGAAAGGGCATGAAAGAAAAGGATATGTTTTCTGGAAGTTTTGATAATTGTATTTGATGAAATTGAGAATTGCCTCATTATTTTGATATTATGTCGAGTGTTTGCTTTTGATTGAAAGCCCTCCCATTGTACGAAGCTCAGATTTTGCTGTGATTTGCAATTAAGTCAAGTTGATTTGAAGTACTGAAATGCCAGGTTTTGATAAGTACCGTTTTTTAAGCATGCCAATATTCTTTTAGTCCCAAGATATCCATCTTTCAAAAGTGTCTGGAGGTACTGGCAGCCTAGTTTAGGGTTAGGTTTGATTTACCGAAATTATATATTTCACCCCGTCGTGGGACAATATTTTTTAGGTCCCAAACGAAGGAAACCGAGTTTGCCATGGATTGGCATTTGAAGAAGTCATTAGAGAAAATGAAGTTTACTATTTTGTGACCTTAGAGTTGTAATGATATATTTGGGGATTTAGAGTTGTAACCTCTGAAGTATGATTGACCTTTTTGAAAGGTGTACCCTTTTGTTCTAAGTCATCCTGTGTTGCTTTATTTATATGGAGTTTGGCTTCGCTTTCACATGCATGCTTCATATAGAGTTTTTTGTTATTGGCCGTTAGATCTTGGAAGTTCATTAAGGTTAACGGCGAAGGTGGGATGCTCGCATGCTCGCAGAGTTCGGGGCATGATATTCTGTCTTTGCTGATGTAAGAGAAAGAGATGGAGTAGAGATACTCACTTATTGCTCGTCTGCCTGACGCTCGCGTGGCATGCGTGGTGTATGACGGATTCAAGTGGATACCTAGAGACTCGTCTTTTGATTATCCTAGGGTAGTTAAGTTGTAACTCGTATGGTAGACCAAACCAGAATGAGATTCCTATTTGACAAGAACTAAGGGGTAACGCATCCGTTCTTTAGTGTTTGTCACCGGTTTCGATCCGTATGGAAGATTAGGCCTTGAATAGGACTCATTTCTATCAGGAATCTATGGATGATGCACCCGTTCTTTAGGGTTTGTCTTATATTAGGCTTCCTATCCACTAGGAACCTAAAGATGACGCACCCGTTCTTTAGAGTTTGTCGAAGACTAGGCTTCCCATCTACCAGGATCCTAAAGGTGACACACCCATTCTTTAGGGTTTATCGGAGAGTAAGCTTCCCATCCACCAGAAACCTAAAGGTGACACACTCATTCTTTAGGGTTTGTCAAAGACTAGGCTTCCCTCCCACCAAGAACCTAAAGATGACTCACCCCTAAAGACCCGTTCTTTAAGATTTGTCAAAGACTAGGCTTCCCATCCACTAGGAATCTAAAGGTGACGCATCCGTTCTTTAGGGTTTGTCAAAGACTAGGCTGATTTTATACCTTGAGGAATCAACGAAGGTTTATACAAATAAGGTATTCTTAACTCTTAGGTTTTATCAAAAGAGCTATTCTGGGGCTTAGGGGTTACCTAAAACCTTATAGAAAATTGGTTCTAAAGATTGTATTCTTGACATGCAAGGCGTCATTCTGGGATTTGGGGACTCCATGTATCCTGCAGAAAGCTCAAACCTGCAAAAACTTTCGTTAACAAGATTCTTCTGGGATTTAGGGATTACCTGAAATCTTTTAGAAAGATAATCTCAAAGATTGTCCTTTCGACAAATGAGGAGTCATTATGGGATTTGGGGGTTCCAAGGATCCTGCAGAAAGCTTAAACCTGCAATCTCACATAAAAGACGATTCTGATGCTTTTCCTCGTTGAGCAAGGTATTCTTCTTTAGCTCAAGATTGCCATAAGTCTCATAGAAGCTTCAACCTGAGAGTTCATTCCTCATCAAAGATATCAGTTATCTTGAGGCAATGACAATTATAATGCAAACAAAGTTTTACTTTAACCTATGCAATTATGCAAAGTGACTTATGATGCTAGAGGTTATTCAAGACATCTTAAAGCATGCAGAGGTGATCGGTAATTCGTGTAAGGAAAATCCTGGATCAAACAATTTGAAGTTTCCAACAAAGCTCAATCTTAAGCATTCTATTGGAATGTCTTCGTCAAAAAGGGTTTCTCACTGATTCTTCAACTTTGGTCTTTTTTACAAAGAGAGCACTCGAATTTCCTAATAACTTGCACCCGGGTTTTTGGGGCTATTCGTAGCGCATACACTTCGATTAATCGGGAGGTCTTTATGGGACCATAATGTTAGGCTTGGACACGATTTTCAAGGGGGACTCACTCTTTGAGTCAGGCCTTTTGAATATAAGTTTTCTTCATCTGCTCCGCGTTTACAAGTCAAACACCCTGCAAAATGAGAAAGAAATCATCTTGCTCGTACCTCTTCGAGCTAAGGTACACATTGACCTAGACATCTTAGTCAGAAAAGACTGTGAAGGGTTGTAATGTCAGTAGGATTGGGGACAGAAAAAGGCTTGTTTTTGGCTCGAATTTGCGAAGGGTTTAACATTGGTGATCATTGCTGATCAATCTTCTGTTTTGTCTCTGGTCAACGACTCTTTAAAGAACATCTTTAGTCTTCCTAAGAACGTGTCTAATCTTTGCAAGACCTTGTTCATCTTTTGGCATTTGGCTATGATTTCATTCGAGGGGTAGTCTTTTGCTACACAGTTTCTGAGGATTCTTCTTTACTTCAGAAGTTATTGGGGTTGGAAGCATCCAGTAATCCTTTGGTGTCCCAAAATCAATCTTACGGCTTTCAACATTTTAATGAGTGCTAGCCCTGTCCTTGGCGGGCTTTTTGTTTCTTTCTTCTTTTTAATGCATAGAGATTCGTCTTTTTCTCTTTTTTAATCCCGCCTTTTCCTTTTTTTTCTAGGAATTAGGATTTTTTATGATCATATAAGGTATGTAACTTGAGTCTCATCCTGTCTGATCATTTTGCTTTGACAGTTTCATGTAGCTCCTACTTCTTGAAGTCTCTGTCTGTGAGTATCTTTGTCACCTTTGTCTTGGTGTTGTACAATGATCACCAATGAGGGTACATGAAGTGAATATGTAGGCTCAAATTGGCTATGCAATGGGTACAAGTGTATAGGATAGAGAAATGAACATCTCTTTGTCATCCTATGATGCCTGGATTAATGCATATCAACATACGAAGATTGATGTTAGTCCGAGCAAAAAGATTTCTAACCATTTACCTTTAATGCTTCTAGACTACTTCTACATGACCCCAATATGGGGTGGCTCTTGATAGGGTTGACAAATGAAGATCGCCACTCAAAGGGTTTATCAATTATCACCTGTTGTGTTTATGGAGAAGAATGAATGCCTCTGTCATCTTAATCCATGTACTCGATGCGAATAACGCTTACATCCTTGGGTTCAAACTTTTCTATCATTACACTCATCTCATCTTTATGGTGTGTATAGGACGTGTTTGGATTAGGCTTGCCTCTTATCTGAAGAAACTTTCCTGTTAGATAGCCTAAACAACCCTGTTTTTTAGAAAAATCATTCTGTTTTTCTCCAAACATTTCACCTTATAGAGAATTACTGACACACCATACGTGCTTTAGCCATGTCTAGATGACCTTTAATCCTAACATGTGTGCAACAAGTGTTAGAGGTTTATCTTTTGAAAGCATGGCTCAATCCAAAGTTTGGCTACATGCATGTTCATCTTCGACTTCTTCTTTCTTAAAAGAAGGTGAAAAATTTTACAATGTTCCTCTATTGCTGCTTTTGTCTTCATTGGACATCCCTATATGAAGAGAATAGAATTTCCAATGAGAGGATGATATTTTAACGCTTAATGGAACATATACATATCACCTGGTTCTACGTGTCAAGGGCTATTTTGTTCTTGGTTCCATCTGAACGAGTTTGATTCTGAGTCCATTTCTTGGAATCCTGCAAAACATAACACATGTCATGTATGCATGAATGTATGATATGCCTATGTAATGACTACTAAGGCGACTCGAATTATTTTGAAGAAAGTCATGTGATCATCATCTGATTTCATTTCAAGGATAATACTTCTTCACAACATCTAAGTTTACAGGATATCCCAATTCTTCTCTTTCAGAATTTACAAGAATTAATGCTCCCCCCACAAGGACTTTCTTGACAATGTAAGGGCCTTCATTGTTCAGGGTAAACTTGCCTCCCGGATGAGCAGCGTTTGGCAAAGTCTTCCTTATCACTAGGCCATCTACCTCGAAACTTCTAGGTTTAACTTTCTAGTTAAATGACTTGGCCACCCTCTTCTGGTAGCTTTGGCCGTGGCAAATCGCTCTAAGACGCTTCTCATTTATCAGATTTAGTTGTTCATATCTGTGTTTAATCCATTCTACCTCGGAAAGTTTAACTTCTGACAATATTCTCAGAGACGGAACCTCAATCTCTACAGGCAGGATAGCTTCCATCCCGTATACCAGAGCGTAAGGAGTTGCCTCAGTAGAAGTCCTGATCGAAGTCCGATATGCCATTAAGGCAAAGGGTGGCCTCTCATGCTAATCCCTATAATTCTCGGTAGTCTTAGCCAAGATCTTTTTTATGTTCTTGTTTGCCGCTTCTACTGCTTAATTCATTTGTGGACGGTAAGGGGAAGAATTAAGATGTCGAACGCCAAAGTGATCCAGTAGATCATCGACAATCTTGTTATTTAAGTTGGACCTATTGTCTGTAATGATTGTTCAAGGGGTACCATATCGGAAAATTATATCTCTCTTGATAAACCTTGCTACATTTCTCGCAGTGACATTTGTGTAAGAGTTGGCCTCTATCCACTTTGTGAAGTAATCAATTGCCACTAGAATGAAGCGATGGCCATTTGAAGGTACTAGATTAATAGGCCCTATCATGTCTATTCCCCATATAGAGAAAGGCCAAACATCAGACATTTGATGCAGTTCGTTCGGTGGCGCATTAATCTTATCGCCATATACTTGACATTGGTGGCATGACCTGACGTGTTGATTACAGTCTGATTCGATGGTCATCCAATAATAATCAAACTGCATGATCTTCCTCGCGAAGAGATGGCCATTCATGTGTGATCCGCATATACCTTCATGAATTTCCCTCATGAGAGTATTTGCTTCTTTAGCGTGCACGCACCTTAACAGAGTGGAGTCAAATGACCTTTTGTACAAAGTTTGTCCACGGAGGAAGAATTTATTAGCCATCTTGGCTATATATCTTCGACTCCTGCTTGACATTCATCAGGAAATTCTCTTTCAAAGAGATAATTCTTGATATCGTGGTACCATGACTCTATCGAGTTCTTCTTCGACCAACATACAATAAGCTGGATTTCTAATCACGCCGATCCTTAGTGGCTCTATTTCCAATCCATCAGCTATTTACACCATGGAGACCAGCGTGACCAATACGTCTGCGTATTAGTTCTCCACTCTTGGCATGTATTCAAATGACACTTCTTCGAATTTAAGTGTCAACTCTTCTAAGTACTTATGATACGGGATGAGTTTTGTGTCCTTTGTCTTCCACTCCCCCTATGTCTGAAAAATGATGAGCACAAAATCTCCATAAACTTGCAACTTAGATACCTCCATGGAGATGGCCAACTGTAGGCCCAGAATGCATGCCTCGTATTCCGAAATATTGTTGGTGTAAGGAAAAGTTAGTTTTGCTGCAATAGGATAATGTTGACCATTGAGGGATATTAGCACTGCCATTGTACCAGCTCCCGATAGATTAACAGCACCATCGAAATACATGACTCATTTGTTTTCTGTCAGGTTCAAAACTTGACCTTCTACCTTTGTCTATCCAGAAGATGTGCGACATTGGGCGCTCTCTGCTAACATATCAGCTATAGCTCTTCCCTTCATAGACTTTTGTGGAGAGCTTTTGATATCAAATTTAGACAACAACACTTGCCATTTTGTCAACTTTCCTATCAAGGCAGGTTTCTCTACGAGATATTTGATAGGGTAATTTTCTGTTACTAGATGAATGTGGTGGCATAAGGTATATTGCCTCAATCTGCGAAGTACCTACACTGTTGCTACACAAGCCCTCTCAACAGGCACATAATTTGCTTTAGACAAAGTAAATTTCTTACTCAGGTAGTAAATGGCTCTTTCTTTACCATAAACAGGGCTTGTTTGAGCAAGTTTGGCTCCCAAAGACTCTTGATGTATAGTCAAGTACAAGGTCAAGGGGTGACTTGGAATGGGTGGCACAAGCACTAATGAAGTGGCTAGATAAGTTTTGATCTTTTGGAATGCCTGACTGCATTCTATATTCCAAGTCACTTTTGCACCCTTCTTGAGCAGTTTGAAAATTGGTCTAGCCACGTCCGATAATTGATTGATTAATCTGGTGATGTAGTTTAATCTCCCAAGAAGACTTCTTACTTCTTTCACCGTTGAGGGAGTTGCCAAGTCACAAATAGCTTGGATTTTCGAAGGGTCAATTTCAATGCCCCTGCTACTGACCATGAATCCAAGAGGTTTCCCAGATTTCGCCCCAAACACACATTTGTTAGGGTTTAACCTCAACTTGTATTTTCGCAATCACTCAAACAACTTCCTTAGCACTTGAATGTGATCTTGTCCCTTTTTGGACTTGGCGATCATGTCATTGACGCAAACTTCGATTTCCTTATGAATCATATCATGAAATAGGGTGACCATCGCCTTCTAATAAGTTGCTCCAGCATTCTTTTGTCCAAAGGACATCATCTTATAACAAAAATTTTACCAAGGGGTGGTAAACGCAGTCTTCAACCTGTCCTTCTGTTTCATGAGGATCTGGTTATATCCTGAGAATCCATCCATGAATGAGAATAGTTCATACCCTTCTATACTAGCAGCACATCGATGTGGGGAAGTGGGAAATCATCCTTTAGGCTTGCTCTATTCAAGTCATGATAATCCATACAGATTCGAACTTTGCCATCTTTCTTTATGATGAGGACTATGTTTGCAATCCAATCTGAGTAAGGGATATCTTCAATAAAGCCCACTCTAAGAAGTTTCCTCACTTCTTCTTTAATTATGTCTTATAACTTAGCTTTCATTCATCGGTTGCCTTGCCTCACCGGTTTAACACTAGAATCTGTGGGTAATGCATGCTCCACAATTCTTAGATCCAAACCCGACATATCGGCGTACGACCATGCAAAGACATCTTGATAATTTTAAGTAATTTAGTAAATATGAGCCTTTCAGCTCGAGATAGATGTCCACCTATCTTGACTTCTTTGACATTTGCATCATTACCCAAATTGATGACTATTAGTTCTTCTGAAGTGGGAGGCGTCAAATTTTCAAAGGCGCACCAATCTCTACGAATAGCTACGTAATCCTCATCTGCATCTTCCTCAATATCGCAAGAGTAATCACCTTACTGGTTTGGTTCGCATAATAACCTAGCATGCATGATTGAGAAGATATGCCTAGAATGACATGAGAATGGTTAGTCTCTATTTCACATGAAAATGCGATGCATGAGTGTGAAAAATCTTTTCAAAAGATATTTCAAAATAAATGCATGCATAAATGGAACTAGTCTTCATATCCTCAGACATCCTTGTCCCTCGGAAATCTTTTGGAAATCAGGAATCATATGGCAAATCAGGCCTCAAGCTTCCCATATGGAAGACTAGTATCATCATTGGGCTGATTTTGTAGTCCCATATGTCCTTAACAAAATTTGTGCGTTTTATTGAATGCAAAAATGGACCGCATTATAAGCTATGTTGTTTGGACCAACAGTCGGAGATCCAAAAGCGTTTTCCTACACTTACTTCAAACAACAAAACGAAAAGTGCCAAGAAATGCAGGAATTTAAGTGCGGTATTAAAATCAAGGGAGAAGTCTCTTTACTCAAGAGTAGTGGCTTCATCATCAAGTCACCCTATGATGACGTTCACTGAGTCATCTTCTAGAAAAGAGTTTGTGAGATCTGGTTCCGCTGAAGCAGTTATCCCTTCTTCTGATAGCCACTTAGAGTCTTTGTTGAAATACTCGTTTAAAGAAATGCTGAACATCTTAGATTTTCCTTTCCAGACTGAAGAACCAATGAAGGAATCCTTTTAGTTTCGTTGGCGTCCACGGCTCTTGCCTTGGCCTCAGCCTGCTGTCTTGGAAACGATATCACCAAAACGAGTGTTTTGATATCCCAAGCCCATCTTATGCTCATTGGATTTTAATTATAGAGGAGCGTAGATTCCTTGGCCATGCTTGCCAAGACCTTTTCCTGAGTTGAACCCATATGCTAGCAACATCTTAGCTGGTAAAAGGTTAGCTTCAGAGACGAAAGGAACCTTCAGTTTCATTCCCACAGGAGTGTGGATTACTGCCACTAGCTCCAAGGAATGATAGCTAGCTTTTTGCTTAATTTCAGGTTCAACGTAGGGCATAGCACTATTCTTATATGCAAGGAAGTCAACTTCCCCATGAACAGTAATTACCTTTTCATCAATCACGAATCGTACTTTCGAATGTAAACTTGAAGGTACGGCCCAAGCGATGTGGATCCATGGTCTCCCTAACAGGAATCCAAATGTGCTTGGCAGATCCATCATCTGGAAGTTTATAGAGAATTTGGTTGGGCCTATGAGCACTCTAGCTCGATCTCGCCTACCACTGTCTTCTTCATCCCATCAAAGGCTCTAATAGCTACTTTGGAAGTTCGGATCATTTCCTCTTTAATGCCCAAATTTCTCAACGTAGCTAATGGGCAGATGTTAAAAGCTGATCCGTTGTAAATTAGCACGTGTGACACTCTCTTTCCATTATAGTGTGCGGTGATATATAAGGCCTTATTGTGTCCCCTTCCCTCCATGGGGAAATCTTCATCCGAGAAGCTCAATTGATTCTTAAGAAGGATTACCCCCACAAAATCTCCCAACTGTGCATCGTTGTTGGTTTCAGGAACATGCACTTTATTAGCACCTTTAGCAGTACATCCTTATGTTTTTCTGAACTGATGAACAAATTCAATAGAGATATTTGGGCTGGCATTTTTCTTAACTGCTCTATCACCTCAAATTCGCTGGTCTTGACGATAGATAGGAGTTTTTCTGCATCCTCTTTTGATACCTCCTTCTCAGATTCGCCTTCCCTTGGGGCGTAAAATCGTCTGGATCTCATCACGGCATCTACTTCACCCGTTCCATAGTTCCAATGAACTGCCTTAGAATCGTAAATCTCAACTGGCGGGACTTGTATGGTTACTGTCGTTAGGTGGGATATCTCTAGTTCAGATTCGTCATCAGATTCATCTCTTTGTAGGTGAATTACCATCGATTTCATCAACCAATCATTTTCTTGGCCCAAGCTGTCAAGCTCATCCAATTTGATCACTATAGTCGTAGCAGTCTCAATCATTGCCACAGTATCACCAAAGCTTTCAGGGAAGTTTTCGCATTCCAACTAGTGATATTTGTCAGCGTCACTTGACTTAGCTGATAATGTAAACTTCAGATGTCTTGTTGCTCTTTCAAACAGTTCAGTCAGGCATCGCCACTGGGCTATTATTTTCTCCATCCTACGTATTGCTCTGTGTCATGTTCGTTATCTATCGTTTGAGGACAACTGCGTGTTGTCAATCTAAATGACACATCTTCCATCTCTCTCGAGAGATCATCCACTTGTTCTTCTATACGCAGGAAATGTCCCGATATCACTCGGTTGAGTGATGATTCTGGTTCTTCTGTTAAAGGCTCTATCACTACCTCCAAGATTTCTGATTGAATAGGATCATCCATACCTCCCCATCTATCTGGTACAATATTCTCTATTCTCTAGAATAAATTAGGGGGAGCAGAGTACTTCACTTTGAAATTGTAGCCACTTGAATCCTTGCCTAGATTATCTATAATCCCGCCTCTCTCCAGTGCTTCAATTATAAATCTACGATCAGCTAGATTTCGCTTGGTAGCTTTCAATTCGTCTTCATCAAACTCTTCTTCTAATTCGGTAATCAGTTCTATGTCGCCTACCAGGCTTTCATGTGGGACATTCCATATACTTCCTCGCTCGGTTTCAACCACAAATTGATTCTATTCTAAGTTCACTGAGACCTTAATCCCTTCAAATTCATCATCAGCGACACTTGACATTATCCTAAGCTCATCATCTTAGCAATGCATAGCTTCTTTCTTTCAGTCGATACTTCTCCCTCTTTTGGGTATGATGATGCGATTGCTAGAATGTTGGTTAGTCTAGGTATATTCACCTTCAGCTCCAGATGGTTCCCTTCCTCGTCATCAAATATTGTACCAAATGCCAGGTGGTCAGGGAGTGGATTTTCTTGCACATTTGGAGCTACATAATCAAATTTCAAAATTTGATTGTCAATGAGAACTTGAACCTTAAGCTTAAGGTTGTAGTAATTATCTACATTATGTCCTCTTTCACTCATATGATAAGTGCAAGTCTGGTTTTCATCAAAACTAGGATATTTTGCTGGATTTGTTTTGAGAGGTTCCTTTGCCATCAAGTGATGCTCTAATAACATCGGGAGTAATTTAGACAATGATCTGGGAAGTTGAGAGAATTACTTCGGAGGTTGTCTCTTCCTAGGCTCTTGTCCTTTAGACACTGACCATGACGATCCCTCTCTTGCCTGATTGGAATTATTGAACACCTTGAGTTTATTGGAATATGGCATAAAGGCTATATCAGTCATAGTCTCTCTTTCTTTCCTCGAGTGATATTACTTTCTTGTTGAAGTTTCATGTGGCCTTCTTTCTCTCAAAGCCCACTTCAATCTCTCAGCCACCTTTATCAAGTGTGCAAAGGTTTGACATCCTGAAATGTTCAGTCTATCAAAGTACTCATAAGAAAGTGCCTTCAAGAACAGGTCAATCAAGTCATCTTTCGGGATTGGGCGGTTTCACTTGAGTTACCAAGGCTCGCCATCTCTGAGCATATGTTCTGTTCATTTCGCTTTTCCCTTTCATCGTTCGCAGCAGATCTTCTATTATTGGGGCCGTAGCCGTGTTAAATTTATATTGTCTGAGGAAATATTCAGCAAGATCCTTTCATCCGTCATAATTATCCAGGTTTAACTTAATAAACCAAGCTAAAGCAGCGCCAGCCAGACTTTCTTGGAATGTATTCATTAGAAGTGGAATATAATCAGAATAGTGTACCATCTTGAGTAGATAGTATTTGATATGAGCACGTGGACAGCCTATCCCATTGTATTTTCTCAAAAAGTCCGATTTTTTGTAGTCTGGAGGAATCTCCACTTTAGCAAACAGTGATATCTTGTCGAAACGAGCTAACTCATAGCCTTGACTGCTCAAGCACTCTTCAATCTTAGCTATTCTCTTAGCCTCAGCTTCAGTTTTCCCAGCTTGCTTTCCTTTCCCCTCCTTCTCGAGGTTGATGACAATAGGGGGCAACTTTGATTATGGCTGGACATTTGGCGCACGAATGTCCTCTACGACATGTTGGGCACGTTCAGTCGTCCCTTTGTCAGTTGTACCAGGTATTGAAGATTGACCTAAGTCATTCAAGTTAGGTACCGTCGTTTCTCTGGCTTGGGAGGCTTCCAGCATAGCCTTAATTTCAGCCATCATGGTGGTCATGGTAGTTATCTGAGTCTCTAACATGCCCACTCGTAGAGTCAGTTCTTGTTGTTCCATCCTCGTCTTTAGTCAAGTATGGAAATGATGTCTTAGTAATTCCATGATTAGAGAATACCTGTTTATTTGAAAATAACAAGTAAGCTTCTCTTTAGGACAAATAAGGAAAGTACATGATTTCTTCAATTGCATGTTTTCTATTGATGGATGAGAAAAAGGACTACCTTGCGAGCCTTAGTCTCGCATGAACAGTTCTTTCAATCATTTGCCAAGAGAATTCATGAAATTAAAGAAAGCGCAATCTTCGGCGATAGTTTTTATGCATCGACAAAACATGCTTATGCTCATACACATGCATTAAAAGTAACATTTAATATAGATGAGTATCCAAATATTAAAAAGACATCATAATGTTCACACGCTTTACACTTGACAAAATAGTCTATCCAAGTCTAGGGTGTTTAGGGTCTAAGGCACCCTCATCGTCCCAGCAAAGATCAAATTCCTCATTCTGGGAATCCTCATCCATGAATATAACGGTGATCCCATGTCTTCAGGTATTTATGGCTCCACTCTAGGTACGTATGACATAATGTATTCGGGTAGATAAGGTTCGACGAAGCTGTGTTTGGTCATCTCAAAGCGTCGGATGTATTCTGTAGAAGCTCTGTGAGTATTCATCTCGGAGGTCATATCATTTGGTCATTCTATGTCTTCCATTCGGGAGTCTTTCAAAGTGCGTATGATGGACTCCACCTTAGCTTTGAATTTCTTTTTCTTCTCTCCTGTAAAGATCTCTTTCAGCACGTCAAATAAGCAGCATCTAGTTGTGGCGATGAAGGAACCTCTTGCAATGCCTCATATTGACGTATGACCCTCTTTGAATATTATGCAGTGGTGCCCGTGAATCCTAATAAGGGGACTGGATCTTCGCCATTGCGTGCGAGCCTAACTTTACCCAATATTGGTAATCTAAGCCGTCATTGGAGTTGTTCTGGCTTTAAAGCTCTAAGAAATTCCTGCCATTCTTTATAGTTGAATTTGGGAATGCGTGTATGAGTTTCAACGAAAGTTCTAAGAGGATGGGCATCAAAGCTAATCTTAATGAAACCTATATGGATATGAAATTATTTTACATAGGATGTGAACCACGAGTACAAGAGACCACTAAAGGCTCTAAAAATCCCTTTCTTGTTTTTCCCAAAATGGTTGAGGGAGAGGAAGGTTTTTGCAAGGGTAAGGTTTGAGTAATCTCACCCATAACAGACTTGTTTTACCACTATAGCCATGATAGGGTCAAAAGTTACGAATGAGATCGGAAATAAGACAAAGCTAAAGAATGCCAAGACAAAAGCTCTACCAGATTTAGTTCCTTTGCCAGTAGGGAGGTTGGGAAATCTTTCTAGAAGAAAGGATAGTGAACTCGCCCAGAATTACTTTTGGCGTCTGCTTTGATTTCGTTGATATTTGTATCTAAGAATTCAGCTAGTTGACTCAAAGGCTCAAACCTTATAAGGGTTAGACTAACAAGTAAGTAAACTTAACTCCAATGGCGACGCCATATTTCTCAAGGGTAGGGTAATTTCCAATCATTCCATGCAGAACGTCGTGGTGGTTGGATCCCAATAGAGTGCTATGGCTTGGATAAAGGCAGGTCGATATTCAATCTTCAGCAGGTCCAACAGATATTCTAGCCGCAATCTGGCGTACTTTTGGATTGCTTCACCCATGCTATCGCACCAGGCTTTGAGCTCAGCTCGAGGGACTTTTAACACTTGGATGTCATTCTTTCCCATCAAGTCTAAAAATATGCAAATGATTTTGAAAGATCAATCGCCAAAGATTACTTTAAACATGTGATTATGCTAATGTCATGAAATATGCATGAACTGGTTTAATTGCATATTCTAATTAATGAAATAGAAATTAGAGTCTCTCTCAGGTATGAAAAACCTGACTCAAGGTCTAATTTAAATTTTAAAGAAGTGAATTATGCAATTAGTCAGAATCATCTTAGTGACTAAAGGAAATAATAATGTCACATTCCATTGGTCAAAACATCAATAGTGAACATAACAAATGAAATTCTTTATTATGAAAAGGATATGCTATAGAGATCGAGAGGGATCTCAAAAGGGGATGAGACGCTGATCAAATTTATCCTAAAACAAGAAAGCCATAAAGGCCTCTGGAATGCAGGATCTAAGCTATCCCTTCCCCAAGATCTAATCTTCTTCGGGATTACAATCGATGAAGGTTTCCTTCTTGATGGCATCTTTGTCTTGCCCCTCTTCAGGATATGTGTGACGTTCTGATTTCCTAGTCATTTTCAGACTCATTAATGAGAAGTATATCTAGCGATGTGTTTCAGTTATATCTCGCTCGAATTTGATCAATTTGAGTAGGCTGACCAAAAGAGAAAGGCTAATGCGAGACAGGGTACGTGGACCTAGGGAACTCGAATAGGAAATGGCGCTTTGACCATAAGGATTGTCGAGGGGATGTTTAGAACAGCAAAAGGCCAATCTAAGAACGATTAAGGAATGCATTGTTAGCGTTATATGATTGGAGCGTGGGTGATGCCGCTTAACCAACGTATAATTTGTAAAATTTTCCTAAATCGAACGATGATGATCGAGACCAGAAACGAGTCTTGAAAATTGAAAAGGGAGAATCAAGAATTCCAACTTCATATTTGGATTGGTCGTCACCTTACCGAAGAATATTAGAATGAGAAAAACGACGTTCCAGACGTCGGGGGTAAAATTACCATTTTGCCACTCAAGACCTAGCCTTATTTATATAATTGGATGAGGGCATTTTGGTCTTTTATGCACCCCAAGGCTGCCGAAAAGTTGGATAAATCTTGGCCATTGGATTTGCTTGAATGACACTTGGGACATATGTCAATATATTAGGCAATGAGTGGTCATATTCACTTTTCCCCAACTACCATTCGACTCATTGACTTTTGAAGTTGAATATAGCCTCTCTCTCTCCCTTTTGGCCTGCCATTCACCCTCATTTTCACCGAGAGTTCTTCATCTTCTTCTTCCTCCTTCTACTGCTCGCCGATCGATTTTGCTCTACCGGTTCGCTATTGCCGACGACCCTCTCCGGCAACCTCTAGCCGGCGAGCTGATCATCCACACCTTGCCTGACCTCTTGCCGATATCCTCGAAGTGGAAGCGAGTCGTTTGACCCACCGAAGAGCTCTGGCCAACCATTCTCCCGGAAGTCGACGAAAACCGTCGCAACTGGAGGTAAGATGCTGTTAGGACTCCGTAGGATCACTTAACGTTTGAATCTTTCGGATAAATTTTGTGGAGATCTAGAAGACTCATATATTGAGTTGTGGTAAACATTTGGGTTGAATTTGATGGAGGTTTGATGATGAAATGATGTCGCCTTTGATGGACAGAAATTGCCGGTTGGAGGACTAAGGGAAACAGGTGATATTCAAGGCGTTTCCGGCGACGATTCGAGCCCAAATCTTCGGTGAGCTTCCTAAACCCTTAGATTTACATGTTAGCAAGTAGGTTAGTGAATAAATGACGAATTTGAGGTAGTTTAAGGGCTAGATAATCTCGGTATACACAGAATCGAAAATAGCCTGGTTCGGTTCTTTGCAAACCGATTCTGTGGATGTTGTTATGGGTTGGATTTGAGCCTCAAATTCATTATTGAGACATGCTAGAATGTAGAGGATCATGTCATTAAGGTTGGTGGTTCATGAATGGGTGAACTGGGCAAGAGAAATTGACGATTAGTTGGAATTTCATAGGTTGCGCGGTGGACTTGGTCTAGGACCACTTGGACCGAATTTGAGGAGGTGCTTGAGGAGAGAATTTGTGACATTAAGCTTGAGGTAAAGGAACCTTAAACTTTTGATAGGAAGATTGGACTCAATTGGGTGAGTCGAGTGAGATTATGATTGATTTTGAGTGACTTCAATGAGATTATTCTTTGTGTGTCCTAAAATGGTATAGAAGGCTTGAATGTGTGCAAATGCTCTTGCCTGAATTATCTACCATGTCTGAATGTCGATTTGACTATCTTGCATGCCATGAGTATATGAGTTGTGCTTGAGTTGCACATAGCATTATGTGTGTGGATTGAATGAGAATCATGGCATGAGTGTGACATGGTAATACCCTAATCCATATGAGACATGGAGTGGTGTGAGGAATACCCTGAGGCGCGGGGTTTGGAGTGGTATGGCACCCTGATGCACATGAGACGCGGGATTGAGAAGTCCATATTCCTAATGCGTTGAAACGCGGGACGAAGTTGTGATGTGTTGACACTGGCCTGGAGTAACATTGAAACCTGATGCATTTACATGTGTTGTCAATGACGATCTGATGCATTTACGCGGACCGAGCCTGATAGGTTCTAAACACGGGCATGAGAATGAGGTAGGTATGAAGGGTGGTATGACGTGGCGGTGTGTGCTTGATCTTAATGATGTGTTGTGATGCCATGACTGCCTCTCTGACATCTGCATGATTGTTGATAATTGAATGCCTCATGTGTTTGTTTGCATGAAATGCTTATGTTTATGACTGCCTGAGTGGACTGTCGGCTTAACCTAGGGTTAGAACCCACCTTATTGAGATGTGTATCTCACCCCGTTGGGGACCCCCTTTTTACAGATCATAGGTCCTGAAGATGTGGCCTATCAGGTTTGGAGACCCCAAGGAGATGTCCGTTTATTTTGATGAGTTCCCTAACGGGCAGGGGACTATTTATGTTAGAAAATGTACAGTGGTATGGGTAAACAAAGGTATCACTAGCTGGAAGCCTCATAGGTATGAGGCCTGGTTCCGAAAGGTTGAGGATGTATCTACAGGGCTGCTGAAGCCCATTGAGGTGCCCTAGGGAGTTGTTCCTAGTTGGTGTCATCCCACCTGGGATTTAGAGCAGGTTGAGGGGTCAGGTGCCGGGTCGAGAAATGGACCTGAAAGGACCTCGACTTTAGAGGATACTGAGAAGGTCATAGTGGTTGAGGCTACAAAGATGGCCTGGTAGAGCCGTCTGCTAAGGAGACCATGGAGGACACTGTAGAGGTTTGCTCGGAGACCTTCTCGGAGTACGTGCCCACGGAAGAGGCAGGGAAGACAATTGACTCCAGCAGCTCGTCTTAGGAGCTCCCGGTTTGCTAGTTTGATCTTTTGACGGCGATCCTGACTCTGTTTATTGTTGGATGTTGATGATGGATCATTTTGTGTACTTACCCCGTCACCCCTTTATTAGCAGATCTAGTTGCTATTGTATGAACTTTCAAGTATTTTGTATTATGGTATTCTCGCCATCCAAGTCCCACTTTATGTTTGTACAGAGGAGTTATGGTATGGTCGCTTCCGCGTGCTTTGTATATAGTATGTCTCTCGACTTATGTGTAGATCTTGGGACCACGAGAGATATTTTGGTTTGCTTGCAGGGAGTCGTGTGTTCATGCCCGGGGTGCAGGGCGTGACATCCCCATTTGATTTGGTATCAGAGCAAGCTCAGCTCGATCCAAAGTTGATTGAGGACTGGAGTAATAAGGATGATTAAGTTGGGACAAGGACGGGTAGCGAGACCTTAAGAGATTTGTTAGAATAAGGCATGGGGTGCATAGCATATGACTTGGCACTTATGGTAGGAATTGGGCCTTGGCAAGGTTGTGGTAATGTATAAGGATTAAGTTCCCTGCTTAGTGTAGAAAGTCATTTCTAGATTTTGGCCTGTTAAGTGAATGAGTATGACCTGTTTTAGTGAACCGTTGGAGTGAACGAAACTGAGGAATGGCCATGGGCTACTTGTTGAAATGTCTCTAGAGTTGTAGTGCGGAGGACTGTTGTGTTATAACTGTTTCTGTTAAGGCATAGATGGTAGCTCTGGACTTAGATGAATGAGTGAGTACTAACTCATTGCTGAACTTGTGGTGGATCAGGTTTAGTAAAAGAATATAAGGATGAGCAATCCATCTAGGAGATCTAGAAGCCTAGAGGCGGAGCCTCTAGCTCGAGGCCGCCTATAGCAGAAGACCCAAGGATGGATGGCGTGTTGAGGGCGCTAGAGAGGATTGGGGACCTCATTGACAAGCAGACCCAGGATCGGGATGCTGCCATAGCCTAGGCGATTGGTGCCGCCATAGCTGCCGTCAATGCCAACAACGACAACAAAGGGGGCAACAGAAACCCCGATGATCACCACTAGGGTAATGAGACTGTAAATGCTCAGGAGGAGATTGTCGTGGCTAGACAGATGGGTCAACTAGTGGAACAATTCATAAAGCTGAAGCCGACCCAGTTGACGGGACTGGAGATCCCGAGTTAGCATCTAGGTGGATTGAGAAGTTGGAAAAAGTCTTTGGAGTGCTGAGTTGTACAGACGAAGAGAAGGTATTGTTGGCGATGTACTAGTTAGAAGGGAATGCAAACGATTGGTGGGCTACCACTAAGAATGGAGTTTTCCCATAAGGAATGGCCATGACTTGGGAAGCATTTAAGACGGCGTTCCATGACAAGTACTTCTTGGAGACGGCTAGGGAAAGGAAGCAGGTGGAATTTTTACAGCTACATCAGAACTAGCTGACGGTGGATCAATATGAGGTTGAGTTCTCCAGATTATCAAGGTACGCACCTCGATCAATGGAGGATCCCCAGGAGAAAGCACGGAGATTTAGGGATGAATTGAGGCTTGCGATCCACAGCAAGATGATTGCCCTAAATCTGAGGACTTATAAGGAGATCTATGAGCGAGGCTAGATGATAAGAGAGACTTAAAGGAAAGGAATGCCGCATCTGGATCACGGTTTACCCCATTCCGAGACAACCGCCAGATGGGCAAGAGACCGATGGCGGGTAATAGGCGTTTTGTGCCTCCAGTAAGGAAAAATATTGTGAAGCTGCCGAATCCCACGAACTGGAGCTGCCGTCTCTGTGGCAGAAGGCATGGAAATGGGCCATGCCTAGTAAGAATTGGACCTTGCTTAAAGTGTGGTCAGATGGGTCACCAGATGATGACGTGCCCGAACCAAGCTCCGACGAGTCGACCTCAAGGATAGAGACCGCAGGCTAGACCATCGGCTGCCACTCCCCAGATCGAGTAGAATTGACCCCCAGTTCAGGGTAGAGTATATATGCAATAGCCTGCAGAGAGGAGGAGGAAGCACCAGGCGTGGTCACAGGTACGATTTACTTGTGTGACCAAGCTGCATATGCATTTCTTGATCCTGGTACCACACATTCATTTGTGTCTTCTCAGTTTGTTGATTTGGTGGGTATGAAGTTAAAACCTTTGATTATAATTCCGCATGTTGCCACCCCACTGAAAGATAATATATTAGTTTCATTGGGCTGCATTGACTGTGAAATTGTGATTGGAGGGAGTAAAGTGAGTATTGATCTAGCTGTATTACCCATGTACGATTGTGATGTGATCATAGGGATGGATTGGTTTGGTAAGTAGGGGGCAGTGGTAGATTGTGGTGGTAGGGTAATTCGTTTCTACCCAGAACGCCACCCTAGTTTTGAATTCGTGGGAAGTCGAGGAGGGATCTCAATTCCCATAGTCTCTTCTCTTGAAGTGACAAAGTTGGTGTCTGAAGGCTGTCAGGCATACTTAGTCATGGTTATGGACACGACTGTTGAGGAGCCAAAACTAGAGAGTATTCCGGTAATGCGTGAGTTCCCTGACATTTTCCCCCAAGAGTTCCAGGGTTACCACTAGAGCGAGAGATAGAATTTGTGATCGAGTGTGATATTTTGGTCAAAGGGTTTGATTCTTAGGTGAGCATAAAGTGTGATTTGACCACACTTCCTAATCTCTTGACACTTGGCATGTTGTCTTCCCAAGAGGATCCAATGGCTCTCCTCAAATCTTCTTTTTCGACAACCATGGGTGGGTTATAAGACCAATTTGCCCTTCTTTGATTGTAAAGGCAAAGTTCTAAGCTTAAGGGGCAAAACAGTCATTTTACCCCCAACGTTCAAAACGTCATTTTTCTCTCTTCAGAATTCTTCGATAGGGCGATGGCCAATCCCAATGACGTTGGAATTCTTGATTTTCCATTTCAAACTTTTCAAGACTCGCTTCTGATAGTTTCTCTATTAGACGTGATTCTAGTCTATCCCGAACCGACAAGCGGCTTTTGCAGACATTACGCGTATCGACCCCGTGATTCATATCACATTTAGGACTTATCAATTCGTCGTGGCTTTGGTTGTCATGTAATTATGAGGGTTTATCACTATTCCCTATGGTCTCGATCGTCACACTCTGATTTAGGATAATTTTGCAAATCATATGCTGGTTAAGCGGCATCACTCGCGTTCCAATCGTACGACACTCGCATGGTAATCCTTAATAGTTCTTAGATCGGCCTATTATCGGTTCTAAATATCCCATCGACAATCCTTATGTCACAACGCCATTTCTTATCCGAGTCGCCTAAGTCCACGCACCTCGTTTCGCTTCAACCTTTCCCCTTTGGTCAGTCTACTCAAATTGATCAGATTTGAGCGGAATACAATTGAAATACATCGCTTGATACATATAAACTTCTCATTACAGAGTCTGAAATTGATTGGAAATTAGAATGTCACATATCACAACTGATCTTCGAATCAGATACTCCTCGTATTCATTTCAACTCATATCACCCAAGGCTGCCAATAGTAATTGATAGCTAAATCATCAAAATATCATGCAGTTCAAGCCTGAATCCACTAATATCAATCATCTCTTTATAATTTGTACTCCTCAAGTTGGGTCATTAACAAATCAAGATCACAATCACACACCTCAAGTGACCCTTCATTCATAAGCAATTCCCTATTATTCTCAAGCACAATTACTATCTCAAAATCCATGCTTATGACTCTCCAATCCCAGCTTGCTTCCACTTAAACTTTAATCACCACATAACTCGAGATCATCCATTAAAGTCAACTCTAGGACCATTAAAGTGTACATAAGTTCAAGCCTACCATCCTCAAGATTCAATGATCCTTGCTTAGTCCTATAGGCCTCAATATCTAATTGTCCCCTAGTCGTCACTCCTTATCACTCCAAACCTCAATCACATTGGATCGAGCTGACCTTGCTCTGATACCAAACAAGCGGGGATGTCACGCCCCGAACCCGGTAAGCACGGTGCATCTCACCAAGCCGTACTTTTCTGAAAACTCCGGGATCCAACGGCTAATGTTCTAAGCACTAAAAGGATCGCGCATGTGAAAACGATGCCAACTCCAATCATATTAGTACAACAACACCCGATGACTTAGGACACAAGGGTACATCAAGTTACATTAACCAATTACTAAAAGTTCAATTCCTAATTCACCAATCGGAAGGACAATCCCTAATATCATAAAATGTAAATCCATATTTGGTAACTCTTCTAAATACGGTTGATCAACTATCCCTTCAATGCCAATCCTTGGCCAGTTCGTGTTTCTATCGCTTGGAACTTGAAAAAATTAAGCCCCCACTGGGGTGAGATATAATCTCAGTAAGATGGGTCCTAACCCTAGGCTAGGCCGACCGTCCACTCAGGCAGTCATATACTCTAATAGTTCAACTCATAGACATATCAATTAATTCAAATATAGATAACCATGCACAGGTGACAGCCATACAAATATGGTATCATAACACACTCAAAGGTTCATACACGACTCATCCTGCCACCTCACCATAATCATCCCTTCCCCCTTGCCTCAATCTCATGCCTGCGATTAGATCGCATTAGGCTTGGTCCGCGTAAACGCATCAGACTGTCATTGACAACCCACGTAATCGCATCAGGTCCGTGGCCATCATAACGCTGCGATTAGATCGCATCAAGGCACCAATAGCAACCCGCGTAAACGCATCAGGTTCCAATGATTCTCCAAGCCAATATCATCACCTTATTCCTCCGTCCCACGAACAGTTCGCATTAGGACTGTGGATATCTCAACCCCGCGATTTCATCGCATTAGGGCGCCACACAATATCAACTCCACCTCGCGATCTCGTCGCATCGGGTATCCATCTTCTGCCCCGCGTCTCATACGCCTCAGGGCCTCGCCATGTCGTGCTCATGCCATGATTCACTATTCAATGCACAAATAAAACAACAAGTGCATCTCATGCACAATTTGAAAATCCATGGCATGTTAGACAATCAATGACATTTGACATGGTACACAATTTAAACGCAACAATATCACACACGACTTTCTATAACCACTTAGGGCATTTTAAAAGCTACCCCTTTGGAATATCCTCCTAAATCGATCAAATTAAATCTGACTCACCCAATCGAGTCCAATCTTCCTAGCATAAGGTTAGGAATTCCCTTACATTGGGTTTGATACCACAATTTCCTCCTCTTGGGTCCTCAAAGTTTCGGCCCTCAATGATCCAAGACCGAACTCATCGCGCAACCTAATAAAATCCATCAATTTCCATGTCCAAATGAACCACCCATGAATCACAACCCTCCATGACATAATCCTCATCATCTTAACATACCTTAATCATCAATTTGTGACTCAAATCATCCATTACCAGCCCCCAACATATTTGGTTTGGCCCAGCACCAAGCCGGCCCTTCTCAGTTCCGTGCAAGCTAGGCACAACCGGTCCTAAATCTACTCCAAATTCAATATTTAATCTTCATCCTACCTCTTAACATGTCTACCTAAGGGTTTGGGAGGCTCACCAAAGGTTTGAAGTCGATTGATTGCTGGAAACTCGTCGAACGTCGTCGGATTCCTCAAGTCAGTTTTCCCGGCAGTTTCTGTGCAAAATTTACAAGGACGGTTCATAGTCAAAACTTCATCAAATTGAGCCCCAATTTTTATCAAAGATTGCTACACGTATCTACTAGATCTCCACAAAATTTGACTCTAAAATTCCAAGATTTCGGTCTTCAAAAGGACTAGGAACTGGACCTACCTCAGAATGGATCTAATTCTGTCGGCTCTTAGGAGAATCCTTGGTCGGGGCTCCTCGATGCTCCAAATGACTTTATTCTTGTTCGAATATGTCGGCAAGACGTGGATCTACGCTGATGTAGTTGGTTGGCGATCGAATGGTGGTCGAAGGTGGTCGGCAACGGCGCCGAGCAGAAGGTTCAGTGGCGGTTGGCAATCGACAGATTTAGAGGAAGAAGGAGGAGGAAGTTTCGGTGGTCTTGGGGTTCACTGGCCGGTCAAATGGAGTGAAGAGAGAAAAAAAATTGCTATATACCAATGCTTGGTCAAATGGTTGAATGTTAGGTTTGAAAAGTTGGACATGACTAGTCTTTAAGGCATCCATTGACACTTGTCCCTCAAGTCAATCATGCATGATCCAATGGCCCTTGTTCCTTCTTATTTTAGGCAGCATTGAGGAGGGTTTAAAGACCAAAATGTCCTTCTCGAATTGTATAGGCAAGGTTCTAGGCTTGAGGGGCAAAATGGTTATTTTATCCCCGACGTTCAGAACGTTATTTTTCTCGTTTCAGAATTCTTCGATAGGGCGACAGCCAATCCGAATAATGTTGAAATTCTTGATTTTTCATTTCAAATCTTTCACGACTCGTTTATAATGGTTTTCTCTACGAGACGTGCTTCCAGCCTATCCCGAACCGACGGACGGCTTTTGCAGACATTACGCGTATCGACCCCGTGATTCATATCACGTTTAGGGCTCGTCAATTCGAGGGCGGCTTTGGTTGTCATGTAATTGTGAGAGTCTATCACTAGTTCCCTCGACAATCCTTATGGCCAAAGCACCGTTTCCTATCCGGGTACCCTAGGTCTACGTACTTTGTCTCACATTAGCCTTTCTCTTTTGGTTTGTCTACTCAAATTGATCATATTCAAGTGAAATACGATTGAAATAAATCTCTAGATATACACTTCTGATTAATGAGCCTGAAATTGGTTGAAAATCAAAATGTCACTTGCAGAACATGAGGAGCACCTAAGGATTGTTCTGCAGACTTTGAGGGAACATTCACTATATGCAAAGTTGAGTAAATTCTAGTTCTGGCAGAACAGAGTAGCATTTCTTGGTCATGTGATATCTGGTGAAGGAATTGCAGTAGATCCTACAAAGATCGAGATTGTAACAAATTAGCCTAGACCTACTACGGTCACTGAATTCAGAAGTTTCTTGGGACTGGCAAGATACTATAGGCGTTTTGTGGATACATTCTCATCCATAACCATTCCATTAACGCAGTTGACGAAGAAGGAAACGAGGTTTGAATAGACTGACAAATGTGAGAGGAATTTCCAAGAACTCAAGCATAGATTGACAACCGCGCCAGTGCTGACAATTCCATCGGGACCGAGAGGTTACGAGATATACAGCGATGCTTCGCTGAAAGGACTGGGCTATGTGCTGATGCAGTATGGAAGAGTAGTAGCCTACGCATTCAGACAGTTAAGGCCACATGAAATGAACTACCCAACTCATGACTTGGAGTTAGCGGCGATCGTATTTGCTCTGAAGATTTGGAGACATTACCTATGTGGCGAAAAATTTCAGATTTATACTGACCACCAGAGCTTAAAGTATCTATTTTCCCAAAAGGAGCTGAACATGAGGCAACGTAGGTGGATGGAACTGCTCAAGGATTATGATTGTGATATACTATATCACCTTGAGAAAGCAAACAGAGTAGCAGATGGGCTGAGTCGGAAGTCAAGCATCGCATGTCTGCTGGTGAAAGGTTGGTCGATGATTGAGGATTTGAGAGACTCCGAGTTCAGATTAGAAGTCGATCAGTTGTCCAGTTTGATAGCTATGTTGAGAGTGGAACCTGAGGTCTAGGAAGGAATAAAGGCCCTACAGTCTATGGACCTAGATATTCAGAAGATCCTTAAGATGGATGCGACAAAGAGAAAACCCGAGTGTCAAGTTTTTGAGGACAGAATTCTGAAGTTCCGAGGATCATTGTGCGTACCAAAGGATGAAGGACTCAGGGAAAGGATTTTATCAGAGGCTCATAGGAGCAATTATAACATCCACCCTGGAAGTACAAAAATGTATCAGAACTTGCGACAGCATTATTGGTGGTACGGGATGAAGGTGGACGTAGCAAGGTATGTGGCTAAGTGTTTGACGTACCAGCAAGTGAAAGCGCAGCACTATAAGCCTGGAGGACTATTACAGCCACTGGAGATTCCGGAATGGAAGTGGAAGCACAAAACTATGGGACTCCCAAGGAGCCAGAGAGGTCACGACTCTATATGGGTAGTCGTGGACAAATTGACCAAGTCCGTACATTTCATCTCGGTGCGAAAGGACTTCGCTATGGATAGGTATGCAGAGCTGTACATGAGACAGATAGTGATGTTGCATGGAGTGTCTGTGACGATCACCTTGGATAGAGATCCCAAATTCACGGTAAATTTTTGGAAGAGTCTGTAAGATGCTATAGGAACCCGACTACAGTTTAGTACGGTGTACCATCCACAAACGGACGGACAGTCGGAAAGGACGATACAGACGCTTGAGGACATGCTGCGAGCATGCATCATAGATTTTAAAGGTGGATGGGAAAACCAGCTGCATTTGGTGGAGTTTGCTTATAATAATAGCTACCAGCAAAGTATCCAGATGGCACCATTCGAAGCACTGTATGGAAGAGCCTGCAGAACCCCGATTTGCTGGGATGAGGTTGAAGAAAGAAGTATCACAGGCCTAGAATTGGTAGAGCAATCGATGGAAGCAGTGAAGATAATTCGGGATAGACTGAGGACAGCATAGAGTCGTCAGAAGAGCTACGCAGATAAGCGGCGCAAACCCTTGGAGTTTCAAGTGGACGATCATATCTTCCTCAAGGTGCCGTCGATGAGAGGGTTATCACGTTTTGGAAAAAAGGGGAAGCTGAGCCCAAGATATGTAGGCCCATTTGAGATACTAGAGCGGATTGGAACCTTGACCTACAGGCTTGCCTTGCTGCCTAATCTATCCCTGGTGCATAATGTATTCCACGTGTTGATGCTGCGAAAGTATGAACTAGATTCGACAAATGTGCTAGACTACGAGACTATAGAAGTGGACGATCGAGTGTCTTATGTGGAGAGGTCGATAAGGATCGAGGATCGGAAGGAGCAAATCCTCAGGAATAAGAAGATTCCACTAGTCAAAGTAGTGTGGGAGCACCATGGAACAGAAGGTGCCACATGGGAAAACGAAGAGACGATGAGGCGACAACATCCCCATTTATTTGAGTAATTAAGTTTAACGTAAATTTCGAGGACGAAATTTTTATAAGGGGGAAGAGTTGTGACATTCTGATTTCCAGTTGATTTCAGATTCATTAATGAGAAGTAAATCTAGAGACGTATTTTAGTCGAATCTCGCTCGAATCTGATCAATTCGAGTAGTCTAGGTAAAAGGGAAAGGCTAACGCGAGACGAGGTACGTGGACCTAGGGAACTCGAATAAGAAATGGCACTTTGACCATAAGGATTGTCGAGGGGTTATTTAGAACCACAAAAAGTCCGATCTAAGAACGATTAAGGAATGCGTTGCGAGTGTCATACGATTAGAGCGCGGGTGATGCCGCTTAACTAACGTATCATTTACAAAAGTTTTCCAAATCAGACAGTGACGATCGAGACCATTGGGACTAGTGATAGACCCTCATAATTACATGACAACCAAAGTCGCCATGAATTGACGAGCCCTAAATGTGATTTGAATCACGAGGTCGATATGCGTAATGTCTACAAAAGCTGCCCGTCGGTTCGGGATAGGCTGAAACCACGTCTGATAGAGAAAACTATCAGAAACGAGTCTTGAAAATTGAAAATGGAGAATCAAGAATTTCAACGTTATATTAAGATTGGTCGTTGCCCTATCGAAGATTATTGGAACGAGAAAAACGACGTTCTGGACATCGGAGGTAAAATTACTATTTTGCCCCTCAAGCTTAAGCCTTGTCCATGCAATGAAGGAAGGGCATTTTGGTCTTTATCCCTCCCCCAAGGCTGCCGAAAAAGTGGAAAAATGGTGGCCATTGGATCAAGCAAGAATGACATGTAGGACAAGTGTCAAGAGATGGATTAAAGAGTGGTCAAGTCCACTATTCCCTACCTACCATTCCACTCTTGGATATAAGACTTGTTCTCTCTCTCACCTCACTTTGGCTAGCCATAACACCCCCCACTTTACCGACAGCCTCTTCTTCTTCTTTCTTCTTCCTCCTGTTCTGCCGTTGCCCGACCAGCCCTGCCGTTCCCGTTCGCCGCCGTCGACGCCGCCCTTCAACCACCACCTATCAGCGCGTTGACCACACTCTCTTAGCTCAATGTCCTGCTGACCTCCTCGAACTTGAAGCAAGCCGTTTGGACCACCGAGGAGCTCTGGCCAAACGTTTTCCCGGGAGTCGATGAAAATTGATCCAATCTGAGGTAGGTGGTGTTTCTGACCCCTTAAGAGGCCGAAATGCTGGAATCTTGAGGTCAAATTTTGTGAAGGTCTAGGAGACATGTATATCAATCTATGGTAAAAAGTTGAGAATTATTCGATGAAGTTTTGACCTCGAATAGGTCTTGTGAACCTTGGACAGAAAACTGTCGTTTAATGACCTTGAAGATCCGGCCACTTTCGACATGATTTCGGCGACAACTCGACTTCAAACCCATGGTGAGACCCTTAGATAGACATGTTAAGAGGTAGGTTAGTGAGTAAATGATGGATTTGACGGAGATTTAGGACCGGTTGTGCTAGGTTTGCATAGAACCGAAAAGGACCGGTTCGGTTCTGTGTAAGACCGAATCTGTTGGGGTTGAGGGCTGATGATTTTGAGTCTCAAATTGGTGTTTTAGACATGCTAGGATAATGGGGACTGTGTTATAGAGGTTTGTGGTTCATGGATTGAGGAATTGGACAAAGGAAATTGATGAATTGGTTGAAATTCCTAGGTTGCGCGGTGAGTTCGGCCTTCGACCCTTGAAGCTGAAAATTGTGGGGGCTCAAGAAAAGAAAATTGTGATATCAAATTCAAGGTAAGAGAATCCTAAACTTAAGATAGGAAGATTGGACTCAATTGGGTGAGTTGGGCAATAATTTGATTGATTTGTGAGGGATTTCAAGATGATTGATACTTGTGTATGCTAGAAGAGTTTAGATGATTCAATTGTTTGATTATGCTTGTGCCCTGAGTAAATTGCCACATTTGATTGTGCATTTGAATCGCCTTGCATGCCATGGATGCATTGTTAATGCATGAGTTGCACTTGGCCTTGTGTGCATGAGTTGTGATTCTGGCATGGCGAAGGCGAGGAGAGACCTTGATGCATATGAGACACGGGGTGATGTGGTTGATACCCTGAGGCGCTGAGGTGTGGGGTAGAGGTTGTTTGGTGCCCTGATGCGATCTACTCGCGGGGTTGAGATGGCCACGGTCCTAATGCGATCTAATCGTGAGACGGAGATATGAGATGTCGATATTAGCCCGGAGAATCATTGAAACCTGATGCATTTACACGGTTGTCAATGACGGTCTGATGCATTTACATGGACCGAGCCTGATGCGATCTAATCGCGGACATGAGAATGAGGCAGGCAGAAAGAGATAGTTGTGGTGAAGTGGCAAGACGAGGTGTGCATGATCATCTGAGTGTGATATGATGTCATAGTTGCATGCCTATCATCTATGTGCCGTCATATTTAATTGTATGTGCCCGTGTGATTATGAGTTTGGAATTTTGGGGTAGATGACTGCTTGAGTGGACGGTCGGCCTGATTTAGGGTTACGACTCATCCCTTTGGGGACCTTTATTTTTACAAATTCTAGGCCTTGACTATGTGGCCTATCGCTTTGGAGACCCTAAGGAGATGACCGTGTATTTTGATGAGTTCCCTGACGGTCAGGGGACCATATATGTAAGGAAGTGATAGTGGTGTGGGTTGACGAGGGTAGTCCGGACTGGAAGCCTCATAGGTACGAGGTGTGATTTAGGAAGGTCAGGGATGAGTCGACTGGGCCGTTGAAGCCCCATGAGGTGCCCCAGGGAGTGATCCCTAATTGGTGCCACCCTGGTAGGGACCAGGATCAAGCAGATGGACCGGTAGCCGGTTCTAGGAATGGACCAGAGAGGACCTCAACTCTGGAGTTTACCGAGGATGAGGTCATTGTGTTAGAGGCGACTGAGGAGCATCTCGTTGAGCCATCACATGGGGAGACCATGGAGGATACCATTGAGGTTCGCTTCGAGACGTTCTCAAAGTATGAGCCAACGGAGGATGCCGAGGATACCGAGGACTCTAGCAGCTCATCTTAGGAGTTCCAATTTGTTGGCCTGATCTTTTGGCGGCGATCCCGACTGTGTTTCTCTTTGAATGCCGTTGATGAACTTTTGTGCACTTACCCCGTCACCCCTCTTGTTAGCGGAGTTAGTAGCAAGGCGTTTGTATGAACAATCGGTTATTATGTACGACAGTATTATGTTATCTAGGTCCCACTTAACTTATATTTTGTACGAAGGAGTTATTTCATTGTCGCTTTCACATGCTTTGTACATATATATATTATGTCTCTCGTCTTAATTATGGATCTTGGGACCACGAGAGATATTTGATTTGCTTGCAGGGAGTCGCGTGCTCATACCCGGGTCGCGGGGCGTGACAACTCAACATAAAATTGGATCTCGAGATTGGGTATTGGACTATGAGGAATTTCAACATTTTAAAAAGGAATCGATGTAGCCACTTTGAGGGCAATTTAAATTAAAAAAGTAAAATTTCGGACGAAAAATACAAAATTACCGTTTTGCCCTTGAGGTTTAGCCTTGCCCTAAGATTAGTAAAAGGGCATTTTAGTCATTTGAGTCTTCCTTGGCTGCCGAAAATGGGAGGGGTATTAGTGTCATTGGATTGTCAAGATTTTTATCAACTAAGGACAAGTGTCAATTGTTGGGTGTTCAACATTAATTGCTACCTTTTTATCTACCATTCAAAGGAGTTGACCAAGAGAGAGTTGAAGGCAAAAACCCTATCTTCCTTCCCCTCAAGTGACCAACCACTCTCTCTCCCTCTCTTTTTCTTCTTCTTCTTCTCTTTTCCTCTTTCAGCCGAGAGCAACCCACACGACCAGCTTCTGCCGGTTCGTTCGTCGCCATCGATCGCCCCTCCGGCCACCACCATACCTGAAGCCAACCACCATGCCACTCCTTAACCTCTCCTCTATAAAAACCTAGTGGTAATTTGGCCATTGAAGGTGCCGTTTGTTCTGTTTAGCCCCGAAAACGTCGAGAGGTTAGAATCAGACTCAATTGGTAGAGGGTCCTCTTGCATCGGCTTCAAGGCTTTATTTGGCCCCAAATTTTCGGCGAGATCTTCTAGACTCTTAGTATAAGGGCCGAGCAAGTTGAGGTTGAGTGTTCGTTGAAATTAGAATTGGTTTTCATGAAGAATTTTTTGGGTTTTGCAAGATCAGATTTTACCTCTAACTGACCATGAGGAACCGAGCTGCCTTGAGGTCCTTTGATGTGTTGGGTTGCTCTAAAATTTACGGTGAGCCTTCCAAACATGTAGATTGATGTAATGGGAAGTTGGTTTTGTGATAATTGGAGCTTAGAGGTTGAATTATGGGTTGTTTTGGTGTAATTGCTTAGGATCGGTTCTATCCCCTGCACCGGCTGAGTAAACCGAACTCTTCAGTGGTTCGTGGAGGCGTCACCTTGCCTTCAAATTCTCGACAAGGCCTCTTGAGATGTTAATTGATGTGATGGCTTGAGGTTTATGGGGGAATGAGGTATAGATGAAGTTTAATGGTCGGTTTGTGCGAAAACACCTAGGAACCTATTGCCCTATTTTGACCGGCTGGTTTAGGGAACTTCAAGCGACTTATTGTGGAGTTGCTAGCTTGGATTGTGATTAAGAAGATTTCTAACCCTTTTTTAGGGTGTTGGGTTACTAATGGGTGAATTTTGATTGAATTAAAGGCATTTGAGAAATCATTTTGAAGTGAAACATGTTAGATACCCGAGATGCCAACCAATCTATTTTCAGCATGCGCCGTTTTTAAAATGACTCGTTCTAAGTCGTCCGGTACTCAAATTGACCTCCATTTTTGCCTATATATCCGTAAGACCATGAGGAATAAGGTTCTAATTTTTTTTTTGTCGAAAAGCCATTAGATCAATGTCAATTTTCTTGTGAATAAACCTGGTCGTGGAGGTTGAGAAAGGATAGTTTTTGGTGAATTGAAATTTGCAGAGTTTTAATGGGTGAATTGTGTGATTTCCTTAGGATATGCACTGCCCTGTTTTGGTCGAGGAAGAACTGAGCATTATGATTGGCTTTGGGTGAAATTCACTAGTTCAATTGGGACGTAAGTTTTAAACCTTTGCTAGGATGTTAGGACACTACTAGATGATTTGATTGGCAAATTAATTAATTGCTGAATTTTTTGTGCATGAAATGGTGATGGTCGGTTGTGAGGTTATGAATCGAGCTTGGTATGTTCGTTTTGTGGTGAAATTATCAATGGACATGGTTGAATTAGTAATGTATGAGTTGAATGTTATGCTAGCTTGCATGATCATGAAGTTACCTGATGCTTTGTAATTGGCCAGTGAGCACTTGTGCATCGTAATTGGCTAGTGTGTCCTAATGCTTTGTAATTGGCTAGTGAACCCTTATGCATCGTAATTGGCTAGTGTGTCCTGATGCTTTATAATTGGACAGTGAGCCCTTATGCATCGTAATTATCTAGTGAGCCCTAATGCTTTGTAATTGACTAGTGAGCCCTTGAAATGTGAAATGGCTAGTGAACCGCTGAATAATGAGCTTGAGACTAATTCCTGGCTTATGAACTTAATGTTATGCTAATGTGAAATGGCTAGTGAACCCTTGAATAATGAGATTGAGACTAATTCCTGATTTATGAACTTAATGTTATGCTAGTATGAGGCTTGGTCATAATGATATGACTGTCCTTGAAGGGCGATTGCATAACGCCATTTTTTATGCTTTGTCATGATGTATTGAGTGTCATGTGTGGGGACTAATAAGATATTGCTTGCTATTTTTTATTTCTAGGGGGACAAATAGCCTAGATAGGTTCAGGGGGAGCTTACTGAGATTTATATCTCACCCCATCGTGGGATGAATATTTTTAGGTCCTTGATGATGGAAACACAAGCTTGACTAGGATGAGTATTTGAGGAAGAATAAGGTTGAACGAATGTAAAACCTTTTGTGGCCTTAGGGTTTGTATATAAATTTTGTGGATTGGAATTGAACCATTGGTATTTGACCGCTGTAACAATTGAAGTGTGTTATATAGATATGTGAAGTGTACCACTTTTGTCCTAATTCATTTTGCCGTTTATGATAAGAAAATGTTTGCCGCTTTCGCATTTATGTGTATAGATATGAGTCGTAGGCCGAAGGATCCTGAGTGACTATCAAAACAGAACGGCCTAGTTGGACGTTCGTGTGCTTGCCGGGTTCGAGGTGTGACACAATGTCTATTGTACAATAAAGATGACAAAGGAGTTATGGCAATCTTTGTACCGAAAATATAAAACAGAGGATGCCAAAACAAAGAAATTTGTTGTCAATCGATTCCTTAATCATAAAAAGTGAAATTGATTCTATTTTGCACAATCATACTTGGGAGCTAGTGGATCTGCCTCCTGGTTGTAAACCTTTAGGATCCAAATAGATTTTTAAAAGGAAAATGAAAGAAGATGGCTCCACTAATAAGTAAAAAGTCATACTTATAATCAAATGATACAGACAACGAGAAGGCTTAAATTACTTTGATACATATTCTCCTATGACGAGAATAAACTCCATTATGATGATACTTGCAATTGAAGCATTGCGAAATCTACAAATACATCAAATGGATGTAAAATTAGCTTTCATAAATGGTGATTTGGATGAAGAAATCTACATGAAACAACCCGAGGTTTTTATAGTTCTAGGACAAGAAAGGAATGTCTAAAAATTGATAAAATCATTGTATGGCCTAAAAACAAGCGCCAAAGTAGTGGTATGAAAAATTTAATAATGCAATGATTATCAATGGATTCAAGATCAATGAATGTAGTAAATGTGTCTACATTAAAGAGACAGAAAATAGCTGTCATTTTGTGTCTTTACGTAAATGACATACTCATTGCTAGTAGTGATGATAAAATGGTCAAATCTACCAAGAATATGTTAAATTTAAGATTTGACATAAAAGATATGAGACTTGCTGATGTGATTTTAGGAATTAAAATCACAATAACGTCAAAAGGCCTAATTTTAAACAAGTCACACTATGTGGACAAGATTCTTGAAAGATTCAACATGAATGATTTTGGCATTGCTAGAACATAATTAGACAATAGTCTTCATCTATCCAAGAATAGATGAGAGAACATTTCTCAAGTAGAGTACTCTAGAGTTATTGGAAGTATAATGTACTTAATGAGTTCTACTAAACCAGATATTGCATATACGGTTAGTGATTGAGTAGATATACGAGCAATCCGAGTGCTGACAATTGGAAAGCAATAGTAAAAATACTTAGCTACTTACGGCATACTCGGAATCATGGCATGCATTATACGAGATACCCAACTATTCTAGAAGGATATAGTAATGCGAACTGGATATCTGATATAAAAGACTCAAAATCTACTAGTGGGTATGTATTCACACTAGCAGGTGTAGCTGTATCTTGGAAATTGCAGCGGTATTTGAGAAATCCTATAAACAAATTGATATAGCGAGATCTTAGAAATCCTGTAAACAAATTTTTATAGCCAGATCTACAATGAAATCTGAATTTATAACTTTGGATAAATGTGGTGAAGAGGCTGAATGACTACGCCATTTCTTAGAGGATATTTCAAAATGGAAAAAATATGTGCCACAAATTTGTGTACATTGTGATAGTCAATATGTGATTTGAAGAGCACATAGTAGCTTGTATAATGGTAAGTCTAGACATATACGTCGTAGACATAATATCATTAGACAACTTGTCACGTCTCGAACCTGTCAGGCACGCAAAATCTCACCAAGGCCGTCTTGTCTAGATGGTACCCAGGATTCGTCGGTCAACCATTTAAGAACTTCTAAATGATACAAATATACGGAAGTGATAAAACTTCTCCATTCAGTTCAATCTTAAGATGACTCAGGACATAGGGTACGTCTTCTTTTAAACACCGACTACAGGATCAGAGGATACAACTCTAACTTCAAGGTAACATGAAATCTCTAAATTCACCAAAGTATAAATCCATTTCATATAATTACTTCTTCAAACACTGATCATTGGCAAGCTCAGATTTCCATTGCCTGAGACCTGAAAAAGTTAATCCCATGACGGGGTGAGATATACATTTCAGTATGGTGGGTCCTAACTCTAGGTTAGGTTGACCGTCCACTCAGGCAATTACAATCACAAACAATTCATACAAAATCCCAAGAGGCATTCAACTGTCATGAAATAACACATGAACAACAAGCATGCACTCCAGGCATCTTATCACGTCATTTAGTCCAAGCATGCATAAACAAGCCATGTTACGCCTTCCACCCTTTCTTGCCTCTTCACTTTCATGCCCGCGTTTAGAACGCCTCGGGCTCGGTCCGCGTAAACGCATCAAACCGTCTCATTGACAAACCCGCGTAAATGCATCAAACCGTCTCATTGACAAACCCGCGTAAATGCATCAGGTTTTCAATGTCACTCCAGGCCTGTGTCGACACATCATAACTTCGTCTCACGTTTCAACGCATCGGGACTTTGGCCTTCTCAACCCCGCGTCTCATACGTCTCAGGGTGCCATTCAATTCAAACCCCGCGCCTCAGCGCCTCAAGGCATTCAGCCACACAACCCCGTGTCTCATATGCCTCAGGGTATCACGACCTCTCAGATATGCCATAAATTCATTTCCTTTCATAGAACATGTTCGAATGCACTCATGCGACGAATGACACATCCATGGCATGCGAGACAATTAAATTGACACAAATGCAACAACCAATTCATGACACAAGCATTATCATTCAATCATGTCCTCAATAGCTTTCTAAGACATACATTGAACAACCACATTATAGTCTCCAAGAACTGATCAATTCTCACATGAATCACCCAATCGAGTTCCATCCTCCTATCAAGAGTTTAGAATACCCTTACCTTAAGCTTAATGCAATACAATTCTTCTCCCAAGCACCTCAAGGGTTCGGTCCAAATAGTCCAAGGATAACTCAACCGCGCAACCTAATGAAATTTATCCAATCGTAAATTTTTCTTGCTCAATTAGCCAATCCCTGGGACATAAACCTTATTGATATGTTCATCAACATTATAGCATGTCTCAATGATGAATTTGAGACTCAATTCCAACACTAATGGTCCCCAACAAAATCGGTATGCACAGAACCGATTTTGTTGGGGACCCAGGTTGATATTCATGGCCAAGACGAATATAAACATGAGAACTGAACAAACGTTTAGATTATTCCTATGTGAAGTTTATAATTCATTTACATAAGAAAGCATGACAGTTCAATGACATCATGTCTACTGAACAGCTAGTAAAGTAAATATACTTTCACAAGGGAAGGTTCAAAGGATAACACATACCTATCATATACAGGTTTCATTTGTTGAACTCTATCACAAAGTCAAAATTAAAACAATTTTTATTTATGTGGGGGATTGTTGAAAATATGAGATAAATTGATGGGTTTGAGTGAATGAGAAATTGTTACTCAAAAAACACCCTCGAGTCGAAAGTGGAAAGTGACAAAACACTAGCTTCATATTAGAAATGAAGAAGGTCTTGGAGTGATTTACATGTAGTTGCATTCCTTTGGAGTGGTAACTATCATAGCACAAACATTATGCCTCGCATGCAGGCGCGGAGGATGCCAATCAGAGGCCTTGATAGAGGCCCGATGAGCTGAAACTCGTGCGCGAGCACACAACCCACGTACATGGATGCAGGGCCGAAAAGTGGGCCTCACGGCAAACCCATTTGTGCCTTATGTTTATTCTTTTTCAACTCAAACTGTTATGATTTTTTTTTTGTAACAACTGCTGAATTAATTGAGTAATAGAAGGTTAATGACGTTCAAATTATGCTGATACAAAATTAATATAGTAATGATAGAACCACTGTAACTGTTATAAAATTAATTATATAATGGCAGAACCACTATAACGGTCGAGCCACAATTATTCCGCTGTTACATAATTAATAATATAATGATAGAATTAATCAGCTGTTATTATTTCCGAAATACCCCAACTTACCTTATAAATAGATGTCTTCTCATTCTATTTTGAAACAATCAAAAAACGCTCCTCTCTTTCTACCTTATGCATTTGCATCATTTTTCATATTGTTCAATTCTATTTATTTAAGTTTGTTGAAAGCTTTGAAGTGTCGTACTTATTTCTTCGCTGCCAACAATTGTATCCTGGGAGATAAACGTTCACGAAATCTAAAGCACGTATTGAAAGGGACGAATCTATTTTAAGGAAATTGTGCTGAGCACAGGCCTCGGTGTTTATTTGTTTCAATTCCATTCCTTTCGGTTATGTTACCGCACTTCCATTTCTTTCCAATTCTATTGTGGTTCTTTTATAATTTCAATTTTAGTATGTTCATTTTATCAGTTAGTATACTGTTCATAGTGTTTATGCCTCCGCCATTTTAACGTTTATGCTTCTGCCATTTTAGCGTTTATTCTAATTACATTTTGAATTATTATTCGTGTCACGCTTCAAACCCAGCGGCCACACGAATATCGTTGTTTCTTATTTTGTATTCTTCTAGGATCCATCAGCTAGCCACTTCAAATAATCTAAATGATATATTCATGAGAGAGCGAGAAAACAACTCCATACATAAAAGTACAAGATGACTTAGGACGAAATAGGAGGATCACGAAATTAACCTCAAAATTTTAATACAAACGTAACTTGACTTTGAAAATTACAACGTTTCCTCCTTGAAACATAAGTAAAAGTGTTAGCCAAAAGGGCAATACAATCTCAACGTTTGTAAAGAAGTTAAAGCTATACCCGGTTTAATATCACTTAACCTCAAAATTTCAATACAAACGAAACTTGACTTTGAATATTACAATGTTTCCTCCTTAAAACACCATCAAAAGTGTTAGCCAAAAGGGCAATATAATCTCAAGGTTTGTAAAAGAAGTTAAGGCTAGGTCGGGTTTAATATCACTTCTTCCACGAGCTTCTTCAACTGCTAGCTCATGATAATCTTGGGGTTCCATTGCTTGGGACCTGAAAATATTAATTCCACGACAGGTGAGATATAAATCTCAATAAGCTAAACCTAATCCTAAACTAGGCTGTCAGTACCTCCAGACACTTTTCAAATAGGATATTTGAGATAAAAGGTTTTGGCATAACAAAAACATTATGATTTTAGCAAAAATATGGTGATTTACAAAACAAGGCATTTCGGCACTTCAAATCGACTCGATTTAGTCACATGGTCCATGAATAAAACTGAGCTTTGTACTATGGCAGAGTTTTCAATCAAAAACACATACTTGAGGCCATTTTCAATTTTTGAGGCATTTTCAATTCTCAAAATCCATTCTTTTCATATTCCAGAAAACGGATCATTTCTTTTATGCCCAACTTGGGTTGCCCATCCTTGGCCACGAGATGTTCGGTCAATCACATGACTCTCGACGCCTTAATCGAGATGATTCGGTCATCATGAACTATAGGACGCGGTCCTACATGCGAGATGATTTGGTCACTATAGCAACTCTCAACACTCCGCGCCATCGTGATGATTCGGTCAACTATAGGACTCTCGCGTCCGGACCTAGAGATGATTCGGTCGCCACCCGACTCTTGATTCTTATAGTCTTCGAGATAATTCGATCGGTTTGGGGCTCTCTAGGGGTACAACCTCATCAGGTCTAATGGGAGTAACTCTCTCTCCGTCTCAATGCATTGGCCATCAGTAGCATGTGTTATCCATTCATAAATTTCACTCAGTTCTCAATCGAAAACAAACTCACGTCTAATTTTTCAATCGAAAAATAATTCAGGAAATTCAAGTATTTCAAGCAAGGCCTCGAACAAATTAACGAACACAACCATTTTACAAATTCCATGTGAAATCCCAAGTCGAGCTCATGCCATTCCGAAAGATTCACGGCCATTAGGGCACTCACAAAATCACGATTTCACAAATTTCATTTCAAAACTCGATTTAGTAACTTATGCCCCTCGATCGTACATTTCAAGCTAGGACAATCTCGGCATATACTCTAGACCCATAAATCTCTCATTGACAGAATCAATTTTCATCATTCAACCTCAATTCCATCATTATAAAGTCAAGAAATCACCGAGCACATTTCACTAGCACACAGACATATTCGGTATGGTATCTTCTAGCCTAAACCGGTCCAAAATCTCATCAAACCAACTTATAAATACGTCTATTAGTAATCTAACATCCTAATAGAGTGGTAGGATTAACTTACTTAGGATGATAAGCCAAGACACCCACAAAACTAGCGGCAAAACTCTTTGATCAAATCAGTTTCTTGGCGGCACACATGGGCAGCAAGAGTCGTTGCAAGCTTCGCCCATATTTAGCCATATAAGACCCACAAAACCAACCCTAGAACAATCATCAACCTCTTAGTACCTTGAACTATGGTCGAGAATCAACTCACCCATAGTTTCAACGAGGGACACCAGTCAAAGAAGTTAGCAAGCTCTTCAGTTCAACACATCCAGACATGGTCCGATTTTTGTCCGACAAAATCATAAGAGATCAGCCCCTAAATCCTGCCATAATCCATTCTTAAACCCATAAACACAATGCTACATGTCTTAACTAATCTTTAGAGGTGGTCTTATCAAAGATTGGTATGAAACAAGCTCAGAATTCAAACTTATAGCTCCTCGGGTCGGAATAGGGTTAGGCAGTGACTTTTGTTGCTTCAAGCGGTTCTACGGGACAAACGGATGGGTGGATTGGGGCTCACGATATTTCTTTAGAACGACAAGAGAAAGACCTTCCAATGGTGGGTGGCTCGTCGACAGCTGATCACAGACATTTAAATTTTGGGCAAAAAATCGGACGGTGCTGGGAGGTGGTTTGAGCGAGTTGAGCGAGAAAGAGAGGGTATTCGAGAGAGACTGTTTGAGAGAGGTGGTTGCTCGGCCAAATGAGGAAGAAAGAGAGAGAATGCAATGCCCCGCGTCCCATTAGAGTCCATTACATCCGCCTCAGGCCAATCATATATCTAGGAACCTCATACGGCCTAGCATGATATGAAATGCATAAACAAAAGCGAGCATCTCCATACAAAGAAAATAAAAAGATAAGGGAATTTTTGGAAGAATCCAAAAGCACACCATTTATACATAGTACAAACATTCATTACAAATAGTGGAAGGGAAAAGACAAAAAATGTAAAGCCGCACACCCTGGGTAAAAAAGGAACTAAAGCTTAGGGTTCAAAGGCTACTACTAAAACTTTCCAAAAGCCCAACACCAAAATTTTTCCTTTTTAATCACCGAACCCTCTTCATTCAGACTTCTCGTCAGAACAACTTGAATCATCTCTTCCATCGTCCTCCTCAGCATTTGGTTCGAAATCCGAAAAAGTTTCGGATGGTACATCCTCTGAAGGCCCTTCGGTGTCTTCCTCGGCTTCTTCTTCTTCTTCTTCTTCTTCAGTGGCATCGATAGCATCGGCAGAAATTTCAATATAGCTCATGTACTCAACAAAGGACAAAGGAGACTTAAGCACTTCAGGTACGTTTCTTGAACCTCCCACAGATGTTGGGTTGTCAACTTCTATGCCCGGTCGGGACGGATGGCACCAAGTTGGAATCACCTCTCACAAAACATCCTCTGGTAGCAGGGGTTCCATCAAGTTGTTGTCTCCCACCTGACGAAACCAGGCTTCGAAATGATGGGGTTGTAGTTTCGGCTTCTCTTCGTCTACCTAGACCGTCGTGCGTTTCTTGATACCCTTCCAGTAGGGAAACTCATCAAAATCGGCGATCATCTCCTTTAGATTGCCTAGACGAATTGGCAGCATGACTAGGGTTTAGGGTCTGAAAAGTTTGTCCCACTAAGGGGTGAGATCGACGTCTCAGCAAGTGAAACCCAACCCTAACTAAACCACTAGTCCTACCAAATAAAACAAAATACAGATAATGCAGGGAAATTAGCAAGCAATGGCATATGACAATTCAACATCATTTGTCATAGAATAAATGGCATATCAAATCATTAATCTAAACCAAACATACTGCTTTTTCTGTGATAGACCATTTAATCATCGCTAGAGCCTATGGCCATGATGTATCGCCAAGGCTCTAAGTCACGATATAATGTCATAGGGTTCCAAGCCAAATCATCGTCAAGGCCCACGACCGCAATGTCATCACTAATTATTGCCATGGCCCACGGTCGTGATGTCATCACCAGGGCCCACGGCCAATTCACTACCATGGCATTTCAGCCAATTCAATATTATACTATCAATCACCATGCTTTTATCGCATAGTCACGCTACACAAAACAACTATCCAGTAGCGTCCTAAGGTTCAAGTAAGGGTTTAGGAACTATTTACAGTGATTAATTAGTAAAAATCCACACCAAATGAGCCTCCTCGATCTACAAGATCACAACCAAATGAGAACCACGTGCCATCCTAGGAAGTTCATCAATTTGAGTCAAAATCCACTCAATTTTGGATTATAAACAATTGAATTTGACTTTCGTTAAATCATTCTCTCGATCACCAAACAAATGGCAACTCAGGATGCCTTATCAATTGGTCGAATACACGACAACACCTCCATTAATCCTCCATTTAGTCGGTTCATGCTACAATTTAAAGGGTGGAATATACATCTCAAAGTTCCATGTATCAATTAGCCCTTAAATCACCTTTAAACCTCAATCCACTTCTCACACTTTCCATTGACACTTCACATGACATCATACAATAAATTATATATCAATTGAAGTCCAAATATCCCTCATTCAGCCCCCAAACAGAACCAATCAACATGTATACACCCTCAAGATAGAAATCGATTTTGGGTTCTAACCGCTCAATCGAGCCATACTTCAATCTCGAGCCCAACTCTTTCCATAAATAACATTTCAAGACCTTAATTTACATGATTAAAAGGCTCACCAAGAGATTTGGAGTCGGTTGACACCCCTAAGACGTCGGAACAGCCTGATCTCTTCTTGGTCAGAATTTGTCCAGATTTTACCGTTAATGTTCAGCAATGAAAACCGAAGTTAACACCATCTACTTATAGCCATAAAACGTCTGAAAATAATACTAGATGTTATGAAGCTCTCCTCAAAATTTTGAGGCCATTTGGAATTTCTAAGAGGGTATACAGTGACCTTCTCCCATCTCGCGCAGATTTTGTCCAGTTTTAGTCTCGGACTCACACCGATAAAACCACTTATCCAAATGAATAAATTCCAATTGGAGCTTGTCAAGGACACATAGACCTTACCTTTGGAAGTCGAAGTACCTCAAATGGTCGCCGGGAAGGGCTGTTCGACTGCACTAAACAGAGAGGCCAGAAGCTATCTTTCCTAATAGTTTTTGGTGAGGTGAGTTTGTGGGTGAAATTGCAATGAACATGGGGTAAATGGTATACACAGCGGAAAAGACTTCATTATACTTGTCTCACACAAATAATGGAGCTTAATTGGATTAGACTTGGTTAGGTGAGGGCATTTAATGCTTGGGCTCCTAATGGTTGACATGTGGCAAGTGACCAATAATGCAACTTAACCTTTGACTCATCTTTGACCCCCCTTGTATAGCAATTTCGGCAACCATAAGAGTGTAAGGGAATGACCATTTCATCCTTTTTGAATTCTTAAGGCAAGGGCAAATGGTCGAGTGGCAAAAATGGTAATTATGCACTTTCAGTCCAAACTTCACTTTTTCAATTCGAAATTACCATTTGGCGAGATATTGTCAAATTCCTCTCAAGAATTGAAATTCTCTATTTCCAATTGACAATTTTGAGCATTCATTTCATGATTATTCGTCCGTCGATTGTAATTCTAGTTTGTTTCGAAGTAACAGGCGGCTTTTGCAAATATTACGCGTATCGACTCTTTGATTCCCATCCCACTGAGGATAACTCAAGTTATGACAGCTTTGGTTGTCATGTAATTGCGAGGATTCATCGCTAGTTCCGACGGATTTGATCGTCATAGTTCGATTAAGGAAAATTTACAAATTATACTTTGGTTAAGCGGCTTCACCCGCGATCCATTCGTATAACGGTAGCATTGTATTCCTTAATCGTTATCTGATCGGCCTTATTGGCTCTAAATGGTCCCTCGACAATCCTTATGGTCAAAGCGTCATTTCTTTTTTCGGGTTTCCCAAGTCTACGTATCTTGTCATGCGTTAGCCTTTCCCTTTTGGTCAGTTTACTCAAGATTGATTAGATTCGAGCGAGACAAAACTAAAATAAATCGAAAGGTACATTCACATTCAACAGCCTCAAAATGACAGGAAATTCAGAATGCCACATTTCTTCCCCCATTATAGAAATTTCATCTTCGAAATTTACAATAAACCCAACTTAAGTAAACAAATAGGGGTATTGACGTCTCATAGCTTCTTTGCTTTCCTACGTTGTTCCTTCGGTCCCGTGTTGTTCCCAAATCACTTTGACCAATGGAATCGTCTTATTCCTTAAGACTTGCTCCATTCGATCCTCGATTTTGATAGGCTTTTCCACATATGGCGCCTTGTCATCAATGTGACATTTTGATTTTCCTATCATTTCGAGACTTATTAATGAGAATGTATCTAACGATGTCTTTCAGTCGTATCTCGCTCGGATATGATCAATCTCGTGTTAATTGATCAAAAAGGAAAGGCAAACGCGAGACAAGATATGTGGACCTAGTGAACTCAAATAGGAAATTGTACTTTGACCATAAAGATTGTTGAGGGGACATTTAGAGCCATAAAAGATCGATCTAAGAATAATTAAGGAATGCATTGCTAGCATTATAAGATTGGAGTGCGGGTGATGCCGCTTAACTAATGTATAATTTGTAAAAATTTCCTAAATCGAACAGTGACGATCGAGACCGTCGGAACTAGTGATGAACCCTCACGATTACATGACAACCAAAGTCGCCATGAATTGATGAGCCCTAATTGTGATATGAATCATAGGGTCGATACGCGTAACGTCTACAAAAGCCGCCCGTCAGTTCGAGATAGGCTGGAATCACATCTGATAGAGAATGATTTAGAAACGAGTCTCGAAATTAGAAAATAGAGAATCAAGAATTTCAACATTATAATCAGATTGGCCGTCGCCTTATCAAAGAAATTTGGAATCAGAAAAAATGACGTTCCGGACGTCGAGAGTAAAATTATCATTCTGCCCCTCAAGCCTTGGCCTTGCATTTATAATTGGATGAGGGCATTTTGGTCATTAACCACACCCCAAGGCTGCCAAAATGAGAGGAAATAACAGCCCTTGGATGGGAACGATTGACCCTTGGACAAGTGTCAAAGGATTAATCCTTGATGTAGATGGGGACACTTTTAACCTACCATTCAACCAAGTTGACCAAGCCATTTGTGTATATACCTCACCCTCTCTCTCTCTTCGGCTGAACCCCCCTCCAATCTGTCAATCATCATCTTCTTCTTCTCTTCCTCTTCATCGAGAGAGAGCTCCAGTCGACCAGCTGCGCTCGCTGGTTCGCCGCCGTCGACCACTGCCTCTGGCCACCGCTTGGACCCGAGCTAACCACCAGCCCCTTCCTCATCCTCTTGCCAACATCCTCCAAGTGGAATCAGGTCATTTGACCCATTGAAGAGTCCCAGCCGGCTATTCTCCCAGAAGTCAACGAAAACCGTTGCAGCTGGAGGTAAGCCACTGTTTAGACTCCGTAGGACCCTGAAACCTTTAATTCTTTTGGCCAAATTTTATGGACATCTAGAAGACATGTAGGCTGAATTTTGGTAAGAAGTTTGGATGAATTTGATGGAGTTTTGATCCCAAATGGGTCTTGTGTTTGAAGGGAAAAAACTGACCATTAGAGGACTTAGAGGAACCGGCGTCGTTCGTGGACTTCCCGGCGTCGCCTTGGCTTCAAACTTTTGGTGAGGCTCTTTAACATCTAGAACTAAGTATTAACAAGTAGATTGATGGATAAATTGAGGATTAAGATTGGTTTATGGGCTGATTGGTGAGATTAAAGACAAAACCGAATTGCCCTGTTTTCGATTCTGTTCAAACCGAGCCATAGGAGGTTGTTAGGAGTTTAATTGAGCCCCAAATTCATCATTGAAAAGTATGAGGATGTTAATTGATAGGTCCATGAGGTGTATATTTAGTGAAGTGATGAATTGAGCAAGAAGAATTGACAAATTGGATGAATTTTCTTAGGTTGCGCGATTGATTTGTTCTTGAGATAATTGGGCTGAACCATTGAAGTGCAAGGAATTGTGTTGATTTAAGCTTGAGGTAAGGAGTTTCTAAACCTTGGCTAGGAGGATTGGACTCAATTGGAGAAGTTGAGAGTGAATGAGATTAATTCTTAGAAGTTTGTGGTGAGATTATCCTTTGTGATCCTTGCGAGATGTGAATGGCTTGAATGCTTGATAACGCTTGTGTCATGAATTGATTATCGCATTTGAATGTTGAATTTAAATGTCTCGCATACCATAGATGTGTTGCTCATTGCATGAGTTTACATTTGATCATGTGTTATGAATCGAAATGAGCATTTGGCATGTTTGAGAAATTGTGACACCCTGAAGCATTGAGACGCGAGGTTGTATGGATGGATACCCTGAGATGTTGAGGCGCGGGGTTTGAGTTGAACGATACCCTGAGGCGTTGAGACGCGGGGTTGTATGGATGGATACCCTGAGGCGCTGAGGCGTGGAGTTTGAGTTGAGCGATACCTTGAGGTGTACGAGACGCAGGGTTGATATGGCCATAGTCCTGATGCGTTGAAACGCGGGATGAAGTTTGAGATATGTCGACACTGGCCTGGAGTGAAATTGAAAACCAAATGAGTTTACGCGGGTTTGTCAATGTGATGGTCTGAGGCGTATTTACGCGGACCGAGCCTGAGGCGTTCGAAACGCGGACGTGAAAATAAGGAGGACTGGAAGGGTGGAAAGTGCGATTTGGCATGGCAATGTGTGTTTGATTCTAGTGATGTGATATGGTACCATGACTGCATGCCTGACACTCGTTTCATTCGCATGTTGTTTAATAACTGTTGAATATCTCATGAGGTTGCATGTGCGCTTGTCCTTGATTGCATTTGCCTGAGTGTACGGTCAACCTAACCTAGGTTAGGACCTACCTTACTGAGATGTAAATCTTACCCCATTGTGAGACCCCATTTTTCAGATCCTAGCCCGTGAGAATCTGGCCAATCAGATTTGGTGACCCGAAAGAGATGTCGGTGTATTTTGAGGAGTTCCCGAACGGACAGGGAACCATGTATGTAAAGAAATGTACTGTAGTCTAGGTCGACAAGGGTGGTAGCAGTTGGAAGCCTCATAGGTATGAGGCCTGGTTTCGAAAGGTAGGAGATTATTTTACGGGGCCACTAAAGCCCATTGAGGTACCCCGTGGGGTAGTCCCTAATTGGTGTCATCCCGCTCGGGATTCGGTAGAGGCCGAGGGGATCAGTAGCTAGCTCGAGAAACATTCCTAAGAGGACCCAGACCTTGAAGGACACCGACGAAGTCATCGAGATCGAGGCTACTGAGGATGATTTGGTGCAGCCATCAGCTGACGAGACGTTGGAGGACACCGTGGAGGTTTGCTCGGAGACCCTCTCGAAGTATGAGCCCACTATGGAGGTTGGGGAGACTGACGACTCCAGTAGCTCGACTTAGGAATTCCTATTTCTAGTATAATATTTTGATGGCAACCTTGATGCCTGTCTCTTTTTGGGAGTAGTGATGATTGTCTTTTATACTAGTCCTACCACCCCTACTGACCAGCATGCTTAGTTTGCCAGTACTATTGTATGAACATTTGAGAGTTTATATATCTATTGGTACTCTCGTTACCCAGGTCCCTTTTTATTATTGTACGGAGGAGTTTGTATATTATCCCTTCTGCTTGCTATCGATATGGTTTATCTCTCAATCTATGTGAATCTTGGGATCTCGAGAGAGTTTATACTTGCAGGGAGTCGCGAGCTCGTGCCTAGAGTGCAGGGCGTGACAATCAACCTCGATGGTTTCAAAATTCAAAACATGATTTAGGTCCGGCTCATACTTTCTCAACATTGACACATGAAATACATTGTGTGCTTGCGATAAATTTGGCGGCAAGGCAAGTTTGTAGGCCAAAGTTCCAATTCGCTCTAATATTTCAAAAGGACCTATGTACCTCGGACTCGGTTTTCCCTTTTTCCCAAATCGAGATAAGCCACGCATCGGTGATACCTTCAGGAAAACATGGTCACCAACTTGAAATTTCAATGGTTTGCGTCTTTTATCTGCATAACTTTTCTATCGACTTTGTACCATTCTCAGCTTTTCTCTAATGACTTTAATCACCTCATTAGATTGTTCCACTAATTCTGGGCCTGTTATACTCCTTTCCCCAACTTCATCCCAACATATCGGCGTTTTGCAAGCTTGACCATAAAGTGCTTCGAACAATGACATACCAATGCTTTGCTGGTAATTGTTATCATACGCAAACTCCACCAAGTGCAGTTGATCCTCACATTCACCTTTGAAGTCCATGAAATAGGCTCGCAACATATCCTCGAGCGTTTGAATTGTCCTCTCTGACTGTCCGTCCATCTGTGGATGATACATCGTACTGAATTGCAATCTCGCTCCCAAAGCTTCCTTCAGACTCTTCCAAAAGTTTGTTGTAAATTTGAGATCTCGATCCGACATGATCGTAACTAGGACTCCATGCAATCGCACAATCTGACGCATGTACAACTCTGCGTACTTATCCATTGCAAAATCCTTTCGCACAGGTATGAAATGTGTCGACTTTGTCAATCTATCCACGATTACCCAAATTAAGTCATGACCTTTCTGACTCCGTGGCAAGCCCATCACAAAATCTATTGTCTCATGTTCCCATTTCCACTCGGGAATTTCTAGAGGTTGTAGCAATCCTCTAGGCTTGCAATGTTGAGCTTTCACCTGCTAATAGGTTAAACACTTCGCTATATGCTTAGCTACATCCACCTTCATCCCGTTCTACCAGTAGTGTTGCCGCAAATTTTGATGCATCTTGGTGCTACTTGGATGAAACTGTAATTACTCCTGTGAGCTTTCGATAAAGTCCTTTCTTTAAGTTCCTCATCCCTAGGTACACACAACCGTCCCTGAAATTTCAAAATTCCGTCTTCCAACACTTGGAATTCAGCTTTCCTTTTCGTTGCCTCCATTTCAAGAATCTTTTGAATCTCTGGATCTGTACACTGCAAAGCCTTTACTCTTTCCTGAATCTCAGGTTCAATCCTCAAGGTTGCCATTAAACTTGATAGTAGGCAAACTTCCAGTTTAAACTTAGAATCCCTTAATCCCGCTAACAAGGACCATCTTTTGACCAATAAGAAGGCAATACTTGATTTCCAACTAAGTGCATCCGCGACTCTATTCGCTTTTCCAGGATGATACAGAATCTCACAATCATAGTCCTTGAGTAATTTCATTCATCGACATTGTCGCATATTCAATTCTTTATGAGAGAACATATACTTCAAGCTTTGATGATCTGTATAAATCTTAAACCTTTCACCATATAAGTAGTGTCTCCAGATCTTTAAAGCGAAGATAATGGCATCTAACTTCAAATCGCGCGTTGGATAATTCATCTCATGAGGTCTCAGTTGTCGTGAGGCATAAGCAACCACTTTTCCATGTTGCACAACATGCACCCTAATCCTTTCAGCGAAGCATCGCTATATATCTCATAATTTCCAAGTCCAGAAGGAATAGTTAGTACTGGTGCGGTTGTCAATTGGTGCTTAAGTTCTTGGAAACTACTTTCGCACTTATTAGTCCATTTGAACTTCACGTCCTTCTTCGTTAACCTCGTCAACGGAGTAGCTATACACAAAAACTTCTCTACGAATCACCTATAATAACCTGCTAATCCCAAAAAAATTCGAATCTCGGTAACTGTCGTAAGTCTAGGCCATTTCATCACTGCCTCAATCTTTGAAGGATCTACTGAAATTCCTTCTCCAGAAATCATGTGACCATGGAAAGCCACTTTACACAACCAAAATTCGCATTTACTAAACTTGGCATAAAGTGAATGCTCCCTTAGGGTCTGTAAAATTACCCTCAGATGTTTCTCATGTTCTCCATTACTCTTCAAATAAATCAAGATGTCATCTATAAAAATAATGACGAACTGATCCAAGTACTCCTTAAACGCTCGATGCATCAAATCCATGAATGCAGCAGGGGCATTGATCAAACCAAAAGGCATAACCGTAAACTTGTAATGCCCATATCTCGTTCTAAAGGTAGTCTTTGGTATATCCTTCTTCTTAATCTTCAACTGGTGATAACCAGTCCTCAAATCTATTTTCGAAAATACAGACGCCCTTTGCAGCTGATCAAACAAATCATCTATCATCGGCAAAGAATACTTGTTCTTGATGGTCACTTGATTCAATTGCTTGTAATCTATACACAATCGCAATGATGCATCTTTCTTTCTCACAAACAGCATTGGCGCTCCCCATGGCGACGCGTTTGATCTAATGAATCCTTTATCTAGTAGTTCCTGCATCTGTACTTTTAATTCTTTCAGCTCAGATAAGGACATCCTATACGGTGCCTTTGAGATTGGCTCCATTCTAGGTGCCAACTCAATTACGAACTCAATTTCTCTCTCAAGTGGTAATCTTGGCAATTTCTTAAGAAAGACATCAGGAAACTCACGTACCACGGCTATACTATCTAGCTTCGGTTCCTCCACCGTTGTGTCTACTGCAACAAGCAAATAAGCTTGACATCCTTTATTCAACAACTTAGTTGCTTCAAGCGACGAAACCAAAGGAATCGAGGTTCCTCCCCGACTTCCTGTGAACACAAAGCTAGGGTGACCTTCCGAGTAAAATCGAATTGCCCTATTACCATAATCCACTACAGCTCTTTGCTTTATCAACCAATCTATGTCGATAATCACATCAAAATCATACATTAGTAACACAGCCAAATCTATCATTTCTTCACTACCACAAATTACTATTTTACAATCCACACAACCTAGTGAAACTAGTACGCTGTCTTTTAATGGTGTAGCAACATGCAGTAGCACAATCAATGGTTTCAAATTTACCCCCACTAGATTTGCAAACTGAGCAAACATAAAGGAATGTGACGCTCCAGGATCAAATAAGGCATAGGCAACTTGGTCAAACAAATAAATCGTACCTGTGACCACGCCAGACACTTCCTCCGCCTCTCCACGTGCCACAATGTACACCATTTCCTGAGCAGGTGGTCAGTTCTAGTCGTTCTGCGGAGCTGCAGCTAGTTGCCCAATCTGTGGTCTTTGTTTTTGAGCTTGGCTTGGACAATGCTTTGCCTGGTGGCCCAACTGACCACATCTATAACATGCTCTTGAATGTCTTGGGCAAAGTCCACTTCCACCCCTTCGCTCACAGATATGACAATTTCAACTTGATTGAAATGGGGGTTTCACAATATTCCTTCGAACAAGAGGAACAAAACGTCTATTATTCATCATCAGCCTTTTTCCCAACTGCCGATTATCTCTCGAAGGAGTAAATCATGATCCAGAAGCGACGCCTCTTTCCCTGATATCCCTTTCAATCATTTGGCTCCTCTCATAGATCTCCCCATATGTTCTCAAGTACACACTTATGATCCTACTGCGAATTTTTAGTCTCAAACCATCTCGAAATCGTTGTGCTTTCTTAAGTGGATCCTCAACTAACCTTGGGGCATACCTTGACAATCTTGCAAACTCAACTTCATATTGATCCACAGTCAGCTGATTATATCGCAACTGCTGAAATTTCAATCGCTTCCTTTTATGTGTTGTCTTAGAAAAATACTTGTCATTGAAAGCGGTAGTGAAGGCAGCCCAAGTCAAAGCTGTTCCTTCAAGAAATACTCTCCCCTTTGAGGCACTCCACCAATCATGCGTAGTTCCCTCTAGCTGATACACAGTTAGCAGCACTTTCTCTTCATCTGTACATCTCGACACTTCAAAAGCCTTCTTGAGCTTCTCAATCCACCTTGGAGCTAACTCAGGATCTCCAGTACCATCAAACTGGGTCTGTTTCAATTTAATAAATTGCTCGACCCATTGGTCTATTGGCATTGACATTCCCTTGAGCATTCCTAGCTTCAGCACCTTGGGCATTGTTTCCATTTGCCATATTCACAGCTGCCACTGCAACTTCCGCAGCCTGAGCTATGATCTCAGCTCTATCTTCTACTTGCCTAAGAGCTGCGGCCGCTCTATCTTGAGCTTCTTTTACCATAAGCTCTCCAATGTGTTTCAAGGCCTTCGGGACTCCATCCATTCTTAGGTCCTCAACCACTGGAGCTTTGGAGCTTGAAGCTCCGCTTCTCGGCCTTCCAGGTCGATTACTCATGCTTGTTCAACTTAACTCACCTGAGTCACCATAATTCCACCATGGAATTAGAAATCTAATTCACTTACTCATATCTCATTACTTCTATGCTACTCAATAAAGTAGCAATCATATAACAATAGCCAATCACTCAGGCATTCTCATAAGCACATCAACTAGGAATACAGATCCACACTTCAAATCTAGACTCATCTACAACTTGGTACAATTAGAGGTATAACTCACTCATTCAATCCACATCCGCAACATCATGCTCAGTATAGAGCTCGACCCCTCGTAGGTCCACAACAACTATGCCATGTCAAGATGCCAATCACATGACAACAACCATGCCATATCATGATACCAATCACATACGCCAATCATATGCCATGCATTCATGCGTAACTCTCTAACGACTCCCCCTAGGGTCTCACTACCCCAATCATCCTAATTCCTTTACTCCTTATTACTCCAATCCTCAATTAACTATACTCTTGCTAACCTGCTCTTAACCTGCTCCGATACCACTTTGAATGGGGATGTAATGCCCCGCGTTCCCTTGGAGTCCATTACATCCGTCTCAGGCCAATCATATACTCAGGAACCTCACACGGCCTAGTATGATATGAAATGCACAAACGAAAGCGAGCATCTCCGTACAAAGAAAATAAAAAGAAAAGGGGAGTTTTGGAAAAATCCAAAAGTACACCAATTATACATAGCAGAAACATTAATTACAAAAATGGAAGGGAAAAGACAAAAAATGTAAAGCTGCACACCCTGGGTAGAAAAGGAACTATGGCTTAGGGTTTAAAGGCTACTACTAAACATTTCCTAAAGCCCAACACCAAAATTTTTCCTTCTTAATCACCGAACCCCCTTCATTTAGACTTCTCATCAAAACAGCTTGAATCATCTCTTCTATTGTCCCCCTTAGCATGTGGTTCGAAATTCGAAAAAGTTTCGGATGTTACATCTTCTGAAGGCCCTTCGGTGTCTTCCTCGGCTTCCTCTTCTTCTTTTTCTTCTTCATTGGCCTCGATAGCATCAATAGAAATCTCAATATAGCTCGTGTACTCAATAGAGGACAAAGGAGACTTAGGCACTTCAGGTACGTTTCTTGAACCTCCCACAGATGCTGGGTTGTCCACTTCTATGCCCGGTCAGGACGGATGGCACCAAGTTGGAATCACCTCTCATGAAACGTCCTTTGGTAGCAGGGGTCCCATCAAGCTGCTATCTCCCACCTGACGAAACTAGGCTTTAAAAAGATGGGGTTGCAGTTTCGACTTCCCTTCGTCTACCCAGACCGTCATGCGCTTCCTGATATAGGTAATACCCTTCCTGTAGGGAAACTCATCAAAATCGACGATCATCTCCTTTGGATCCCTTAGGCGAATTGACAGCATAGCTAGAGTTTAGGGTCTAAAAATTTTGTCCCACTAAGGGGTAAGGTCGACGTCTCAACAAATGAAACCCAACCCTAACTAAACCACTAGTCCCACCAGATAAAACGAAATGTAGATAATGCAGGGAAATCAGCAAGCAATGGCATATGACAATTCATCATCATTTGTCATAGAATAAATGGCATATTAAATCATTAATCTAAACCAAACATACTGCTTTTTCTATGATAGACCATTTAATCATTGCTAGGGCCCATGGTCGCGATGTATCGCCAAGCCGCAATATAATGTCTTAGGGCTCCAAGCCAAATCATTTTTAGGGCCCACGGCCACAATGTCATCACTAATTATTGCCAAGGCCTACGGCTACGATGTCATCACCAGTCATCGTCAGGGTCCACGGTCGCAATGTCATCACTAGGGCCCACAACCAATTCATTACCAAGGCATCTCAGCTAATTCAATATCATACTATCAATCACCATGCTTTCATCGCATAGTTACGCTATACAAAATAATTATCCAGTAGCGTCCTAGGGTTCAAGTAAGGGTTTATGAATCACTTTTAGTGATTAATCAGTAAAAATCCACACCAAATGAGCCTCCTCGATCCACAATATCACAACCAAATGAGAACCACGTGTTGTCCTGAGAAGTTCATCAATTTGAGTCAAAATCTACTCAATTTCGAATTAGAAACAAAATTTCACATTCGTTAAACCATTCTCCCGATCACCAAATAAATGGCAACTCAGGATGCCTTATCAATTAGTCAAATGCATGACAACACCTCCATTAATCCTCCATTTACTTGGTTCATGCTACAATTTAAAGGGCAGAATATACATCTTAAAGTTTCATGTACCAATTAGCCCTTAAATCACCTTTAAACCTCAATCCACTTCTCACACTTCCCATTGACACTTTCATGTGACATCATACAATAAATTATATGTCAATTGATGTCCAATTATCCCTCATTCAACCCCCAAACAGAATTGGTCAGCATGTATACGCCCTCAAGACAAAAATTGATTTTGAGTTCTAACCGCTCAATCGAGCCATACTCCAATCTCAAGCCTAACTCTTTGCACAAATAACATTTCAAGACCTTCATTTAAATGATTAGAAGACTCACCAAGATATTTGGAGTCAGGTGACACCCCAAAGACGTCGGAACAACCCGATCTCCTCTTGGTCATAATATGTCCAGATTTTACCGTTAATGTTCAGCCATGAAAACCAAAGTTAACACTATCTACTTGCTACCACAAATCATATGAACGTAACAGTAGATGTTATTAAGTTGTCCTAAAAAGTCTGAGGTCATTTGGAATTTCTAAGAGGGTATGCGGTGACCTTCTCCTAGCTCGCTCAAATGTCGTCCAGTTTTAGTCTCGGACTCACATCGATAAAAACACTTATCCAAATGAAGAAATTCTAATTGGAGCTTGTCAGGGACACATTGACGTTACCTCTGGAAGTCGAAACACCTCAAATGGTCTCCAGGAAGGGCCACTCGGTTGCACCGAACAGAGAGGCCAGAAGCAGTCTTTCTCGGTAGTTTTCGATGAGGTGAGTTTGTGGGTGAAATTGCAATGAACGTGGGGTAAATGGTATACATAGCTGAAGAGACTTCATTATACTTGTCTCAAACAAATAATGGAGCTTAATTGGATTAGACTTGATTAGGTGAGGACATTTAATACTTGGGCTTCTATTGGTTGACATGTGGCAAGTGACCAATAATGCAACTTAACCTTTGACTCATTTTTGACTCCCATTGTATAGAAATTTCAGCAGCCATAAGAGTGTGAGGGAATGACCATTTCGTCCTTCTTAAGTTCTTAAGGCAAGGGCAAATGGTCGAGGTGCAAAATGGTAATTTCGCACTTTCAGTTCAAACTTTACTTTTCCAAATTGAAATTACAATTTGGAAAAATATTGTCAAATTTCTATCCATAATTGGAATTCTCTATTTTCAATTACCAATTTTGAGCTTCCATTTCATGATCATTCGTCCGTTGATCATAATTCCAGTTTGTTTCGAACTAACGGACGGCTTTTGAAAATATTACGCGTATCGACTCAGTGATTCTCATCACACTGAGGATAACTCAAGTTATTACCGCTTTGGTTGTCATGTAATTGTAAGGGTTTATCCTAGTTTCAACGGCTTCAATCGTTATAGTTTGATTTGGGAAAATTTACAAATTATACATTGGTTAAGCGGCTTCACCTGCGATCCAATCTATAACGCTTGCGTGTATTCCTTAATCGTTATCTGATCGGCCTTATTGGCTCTAAATGGTCCCTCGACAATCCTTATGGTCAAAGCGTCATTTCTTTTTTTGAGTTTCCTGGGTTCACATACCTTATCATGCGTTTGCCTTTCTCTTTTGGTCAGTTTACTTAAGATTGATCAGATTTGAACAAGACAAAATTGAAATACATCGAAAGGTACATTCACATTCAACAGCCTCAAAATGAAAGGAAATTTAGAATGTCACAGAGAAAGCTTCCTCAACAAGTCAAAGAAGAGAGAGAGAAAAGGTTGAGGTGATTGATTAGGCATTTAATGACTAATTACACTAGGTAAGTGGGGGATTTGACTAATGTATTAATGGTTGGTCTTGTCTTGTCTTTCTTTCAAACAATCAAGAAGCAAAAAGTCTAAATTGCCCCTAAGATTTTAGGCCAAGAGAGGGAGGAGTGTGAATAACTAAAATGCCCTTACTAATTTCCAAGGGATGAGTACTTTTCATGGATAAAAGGGTAATTTTCACTTTACGGTCCAAAATCTCTTTTTCATAATTTTTATGAGTGAACCATGATCATATTGTCCTTGATGAGGCGACATTTAATCTTTCAATGAATATCTGATACTTACTTCCGAGGTCCAATCCATGTCGAATCTCGTTAACTATAATTTCAGTTTATCTCAAACTAACGGATAGCTCCTGCAGGTGCTATGCGTATCGGCCTTAGGGTTACTTAAGTCGTGGCGACTTTGATTGTTATGTAATTACGAGGGTTTATCGCTAGTTACTGCGGTCCTAATCATTAGAATTATATTTAGGAAATTTTCGCAAATTATACATTGGTTAAGTGAAATCACCCGCGTTCCAATCGTATAGTGCTAGCAAAACATTCCATGATCGTTCTTAAATCGATCTCTACTGGCCCAAAATATTTCATTGACAATTCTTATAGTCAAAGTGTCATTTCTTATTCAAGTTCCTAGGTCCACGTACTTAACTCTGTGTTAGCCTTTCCCTTCTGATCAATTAACTCAAGAGTGGTTAGTTCCGAGCGAAATATAGCTGAAATATACCGATTGACATCTTTCCATTCAATAGCCTCGAAAAGGGTTGGAATTTGGAATGTCACAACTCTTCTCCCTTAAAGAGATTTCATCCTCGAAATTTACAACTCTCCAATCATCAAATCTTATGGGGTATTGACTCCTCATCGTTTCCTCACTTTCTAAAGTAGCTCCCTCTGTTGGTGACGTCTCCACATCGTCCTTACTAACAAAAGCTCTCGTCCTTCAGAACTCATTTTCTTTTGTCCTCAATCCATACTCACCTTTCTCTCGATGATACCTTATTATCCATCTCCATAACTTTAAACCTTTAATACCTGAGTCGGGTCTGGTTTATATTCCCTTAGCATGGGCAATCTTGAGCCCAATATTCCTCCTTTCCAAATTGAACTGGTTATTCCATCAATGACACCCTTAAGTTGCCTGATCCTCCTACTTGAGATTCCGAGGATCGATGTTGTCCATTTTACTCAGTCCTTCTGACTACTTTCAGTGTTCTTTGAGCTTTCCACAGATAACTTTATTTCATCATGTTTCTCTCACCAACCATATCCCAATTCATTAGGCTCTGTAGGCTTTTACTGTTCGACGTCACCAACGTTGTCAATTTGATCCTTTATTGACAACTGTCATTTCAAGCGAACTCTACCCAATACGATCACATTCCTCCTACTTTTTCGAGACCGATGGCACCTGTCGGTAACATATCCTTGAGCACCTGAATTGTTCTTTCGATTTGTTCATTTGTATGAGGATAACATGGACCCCATACTACATCCTTGTCTTTATAGTCTTTTCAGCTTGAAGACTTTTCCAAAATGCGTATTAAACTCAAAGTCCTTATCCAACGCCATCATTACCAAAATATCATGAAAGCAACTTAGTGGGCGTATACATGACCTAGCGTGTTATCCACTGTGAAGTACTTTCGCACTACCAAAGACGTGCAAATTTCGTCAGCTTAACTACGATTGTCTTGATCGAGTCATAGTCTTCTTGACTCATTAGGTAAGCTCATGGTTAAGTCCGTAGTAGTTTGCTCTCGATTCCATTCGGGAATCTTCAATGACCAATTAATCCACCAACTTGCAGCGGGTGTGCTTTTCCACTTTGGCACGTTCCAATTTCCAGCTACGTGCTTGATTTTCTTCGCTTCCATTCCATCCATTAATAGTACCAATGTAAGTCTTGGCATAGTTTTGTGCTATTGCAATGGACACCATGATTCTTACTATGAACTTCCGATAAGATCCTTTCTTTAAGTACCTTTTTTTTATATATTGGACTTGTACAGTCGTCCATGAAACTTCCAGGTTTCCATCCTCAATTTCAATGTTCCTTTTCCATGTGCTCGGAAGTTTGGATTTTCTCCATGTTACTTGTATCTACACTATCCTTTGGATATTAGGGTCCGTAGATTACCATACCTTATTCCCTTCTTGACCCTTACGTCTAATACTTGAGGTAGTTATTAAACCAGTTGATTGACAAACTTCCAATTTAGTAATTGAATCTCTTATTTCGTGAGGTAGGGTCCGTTCTCCGCTCGCCAATTACGCGATGCTTGATTTCCTACTATACGCATCCACTACCTTATTCGCCTTTCCAAAGCGATATGGAAGATTTTCCTTCGTCCTTAAGCAACTTCATTCATCCACATTGCTTATCATTCAATTCTCTTAGGCAAATAAACACTTCAAATTCTTATAGTCTGTGAAAACTTGAAACCTTTCTCCACGTAAATAATGCTTTCCTAAATTCACCACAAGGACGGTTGCCTGCCAAATTTCAATCATGCATTGAGTATTCCAACTCATGAGGTCTTATTGTCGCAACGTATAAGCAACAACCTTCCACGTTGCACTGTTACGTATCCTAATTCCTTTTCACGACACGTCATTGTAACTCTCATAATCTTCTAATTCCCAATGAAAACACCTATATCGACGTGGTAACCAACTAGGCTTAAGTCCTTGAAAACTCCTTTTCTGTCCATTCATTCATTTACTATGTGTTTCATCCTTAGCCAATCTTATTATTGGGATAACTATCGTGGGGAGTCTTCCTACGCATCACTCATAATAATCCATCGAACTCAGAAAACCTCAAGCCTTAGTAGCTCACAGCGACCTTATCCTCTTTCGTCACTATCTCTACCTTCGAAGTGTTCACAGGCATCCCATTTCCCAAGAACTCCACGATCAAGAACTTTGCCTTAATAAACCCAAATCTCGTGCTTTTATGTTCAGCATACAACGAGCATTCTCTTAGGGTCCATGGGATACTTTTCAAAAGATGTTCACATTTTTCATGACTCCTTGAATAAATCTGATCATCGTCTCTAAAAATGTTAACAATCAATCCAATTACTCTTTGAGTACTCCAATTGTTATCAACTTCTTTACTACCAAGTGTTGAATAATTCTAACTATCTTTCATACCATCCACTTGAGAGTTTATACTTCAACTCTCTACTTTTTTGGATCTCCAATTAGTCCATGCAGTATTTTGTTCATTTTTGTCACGCCCCGCACCTCATCGCGAGCACGCAATCATCCTTGCAAGTAAACAACAGTGATCTCTTGGCGATCCCAAGGATCCACCTATATAAGAAAGGACGAGAGATATAAGCACACGGAAGCGGTTCCCAACAACTACTCGTACAATATATATATACAGACAAAGTAGGGCCTGGATAGCATCATAAAAAGTCATACATCAACACATACAACCAACGATTACTAACACCTCTATACATCAGGGCGACGGGTAAGCATGGCAAAAAGATATCCACAAAATCCACTAAGGATGGGGCCAGGTCGCCAATCAAAAAGTCAGATCGCCATCTGGAGTTGCCTAGGAAGAACTGCTGGAATTATCGGTGTTGTCAGTCTCCTCCGACGACTCGTACTTAGAGAAAGTCTCCGACGGGACCTCCATAGAGTCCTCCATAGTCGCCACCTGTGTCGGGTTGGCTCGATCTCCATCCATGGTCGCCTCCTGGTCCAGCTCGGCTAGGTCTCCATCAGACAGCTCTACCACGATGACCTCGTCATCCGGCGGTGGTACAGAATACTCCGCTGTCGGCGTCCGCTCCGGGCCATTCCTCGACCCAACCACCGATCCCTCAAGGAACTCCTGGTCCGAGATCGTTTGACACCAGAGAGGTATGACACCCTCCGAAACCTCATAGGGCTTCAGAGGCCTGACCTTCCTATCACCGTCCCGTCTAAACCATGCCTCAAACTTGTGAGTATTCCAATCTGGCTTCCCCTCGCCTACCCAAACTACTATACATTTCCTCACGTAAATATTCCCCTACCTATTGGGGAACTCATCATAAAGAGCTGTCATCTCCTGCGGATCCCCGAATTTGATAGGCCATATTGCTACTGCCTAGGATCTGTAAAGTAAGGTTTCCCCAAAAGGGGCGAGATACACATCTCAGTAAGAAAAACCTAACCTTAGGTTAGGTTGATCGTCCACTCAGGCAGTCTCGTCACTCAATAGATTCAAAGTCATGGACACATAGGCTTGAAAGTCACAATTCAATAAACAGCCACATACAGAAGACATACATGCATTTATGATCTCATATCACACTCAAATGCACATGTTTACTCAGCCTGCCACTTCGCCACATCTATCAACCTCTGCCAGTTTCATTCTCTAGCCCACGAACCAGTCGCCTCGGGCTCGGCCCACGTAAACGCATGAAACCGTGATCGATGACCCGCATAAACGCATCAGGTCCTGTCTCATCTCCAGGCAAGGTTTATGAGCTCATATTCTGTCCCGCGATTAAATTGCATCAGGACTATGGCTATCTTAACCCCATGACTTCGTCGCTTCAGGGAGCTACCTAATCACAATTCACCCCGCGACCTCGTCGCATCAGGGTCTCAACCTTCCGCCCCGCGTCTCACATGCCTCAGGGCCTCGTCATGTCATGCCACAATCATAATTCATGCCATGAATCTGTCTCCTTTACACACACAATGTCAATTGCATTTAAATTATAATTCACAATCTCATGGCATGCAAAGCAAATCGATTGTTATCCAAACATGACATGCAATTCCAATACAAGTCAAGGCACACATAAGCTCCTTAATTAATCCTAAGACATGCTAAGACTTATTACTTTGGAAAAATGCCTATTAATCGATCAATTTCACACTCAACTTATCCAATCGAGTCCAATCCCCTTGGCCTTGGTTTAGGAAATTCCTTACCTTCGCTTAGCAACACAAATTACTCCTCTTTGAGCCACCTAGGATTTGGCCAACCCAAGTCCAAAGCCGATTTGTCGCACAACCTAGGATAATCAATCGATTTGTCAAATTCCAAGTCCAATTCCTCAATTCATCCATCCAAATCACCCATAACATACTCCTCATCATCTCTTCACATCATGCACACCAAATTACAACACAAATCCAGCATATCCAGCCACCCACAGAATCGGTTTGGCCCGGCATTGAGCTGGTTCCATTCGGTTCTGTTCATGCCCGATCCAACCGGTCCTAATCTACCTCAAATCCATCAATTATACACCATCCTACCTCTTATAATGTCTACCTAAGGGTTTGGAAGGCTCACCTTGAGTTTTAAGCCAAATGGTTGCCGAAAAGTTGCCGAAGGTCGCTGGTCGTCCAAGGTCCAAAATACCGACAGATCCTGGGCAAAATATACATAGGTGGTTCATGGTCAAAAACCAAGGGAATCGAGATTCCTCCTCAACAGTCGTATCCATTACGGCTACTAAGTATGCCCGACATCCTTCAGACATCAACTTAGTTACTTCCAAAGATAAAACCAAGGGAATCGAGATTCCTCCTCGAGTTCCTACCAGCTCAAAACTAGGGCGGTTTTTCGAATAAAATCGAATTGTTCTATTGCCACAGTCTACCACTGCTTCCTGCCTACCCAGCCAATCCATCCCTATAATCACGTCAAAATCAAACATAGGCAATACAGCTAAGTCGATACTTTTCTTACTTCCCTCAATCACCATCTCACACCCAGCACACCTTAATGAAACCAAGACATTATCCTTCAATGGGTGGCAACATGCAATGTCATGCTCAATGGTTCCAATCTCATGCCTACTAACTCAGCAAATTGTGCAGATACAAAAGAATGCGTGGCACTCGGGTCGAACAATGCATAAGCAGCTTGATTGCACATGTAGATCGTACCTGTGACTATTCCTAGCGCATTTTTCGTTTCGCTACGAGCTACAACGTACACTCTGCCCTGCCCCTGTGGTCTGCTCTATTCAATCCGAGGTGCAGCAGTTGATGGTCCTGCTTGCGGCCTTGTCCTAGTGGTTGACTGGCTGGTGTTTGGTTTGGACACGTCCTCATCTGGTGGCCCAATTAACCACACTTGAAACAGGCTCCTGTCCTCACTAGACATGACCCATTTCCATGCCTTCTACCACACAGTCTGCAGCTCCAATTCGCCGGGTTTGGCGATTTCACTATATGCCTCCTTGCGGGCGGCACGAAACGTTTGTTACCTGATATCGGCCTTTTGCCTATCTAGCGATGGTCTCTGAACGATGGGAACCACAATCCAGTTGTTGTATTCCTTTCCCTCAAATCTCGTTCAATCATTTGGCCTCACTCATATATCTCTCGGTAGGTTCTCAAGTTCAAGGCTATCATCTGGCTGCGGAGTTCAGGCCTCGGACCATCCCTAAATCTCAGTGCCTTCTCCAAAGGATCCTCCACCGATCGAGGCGCATACCTCGAGAGCCTCGAGAACTCAGCTTCATACTGAACTATCGTCAGCTGGTTCGACGTAGTTGCAAGAACTCAATCTATTTCCTTTCCCTGGCCGTTTCTGAGAAGTACTTATCGTTAAACGCCCTTTTAAAAATATTCCAATTAATGGCCATACCTTTAGGGAAGACTCCGTCCTTGGTGGCAGCCCACCAGTCATTTGTCGTACCCTCCAGCTGATACACGACTAGCAACACTTTCTCCTCATCTGTACATCTTAGCACTCCGAAGGCCTTTTCCAGCTTCTCTATCCATCTGGGCGCTAGCTCGGGATCTCCAATCCCATCAAACTGTGTCGGCTTTAACTTCATGAACTGCTCCACCAGTTAGCCTATCTATCTAGCCACCACGATTTCCTCTTGAGTATTCACAACCTCATTGCTCTAGTTCGGTTCTCCTTGATTCCCATTACCCCCAATGTTGCCTTGGTTGGCGTTGATGGCTGCTATGGCAGCTCCTATTGCCTAGGCTATGGCAGCGTCTCGATCCTGGGCCTGTCGATCGATCATGTCACCAATCCTTTCTAATGCCCTGAGTACACCATCCATCCTTGGGTCTTCAGCTACGAGCAGTCTCGAACTAGAAGCTCCGCCTCTGGTCCTTCCAAATCTCCTGGACGGGTTACTCATCTTTGTCACTTGCTCCTGAACCTGGTCCACCACAAGTTCGGCAACAGGTTAACAACTTACTCTTCCATCCAATTCAGAACTACTAACTACTCCTTAACAAAAATAATTACACAACAACAGTACTCCATACATCAACATAAATTCCAAAAATGTTTCAACCAATGGCTCCTGGCCATTACTCAATTCCATTCACTCTAGTGATTCACTAAAACCAATCACTTTCAAGCATCAAGCAAGACAAGGTCCAGAAATGACCTTTAATCCTAAGCAGATGGCTTAATTCCTTATGCCCTGTCATAATCTTACCAAGGTCAAACACCATCCATAGGTGTCAAGTCACAACTAGGCATCCCAAGCCTTACCATGATCAATCTCCTAAGATCTAGCTATCCGTCCTTGTCCCACTTAGTCCTCCTTATCACTCCAATCCTCAACCAACTTTGTATCGAACTAATCTTGCTCTAATACCAAAACAAGCAGGGATGTCACGCCCCGCGCCTCATCGCGAGCACACAATCATCCATGCAAGTAAACAACAGTGATCTCTCGGTGGTCTCAAGGATCCACCTATATAAGAAAGGACGAGAGATAAAATAATTTTCATTAAGCACACGGAAGCAGTTCCTAACAACTCCTCGTACAATATATATATACAGGCAAAGTAGGACTTGGATAGCATCATAAAAAGTCATACATCAACACATACAACCAACGATTACTAACTCCTCTAAACATCAAGGCAACGAGTAAGCATGCCAAAAAGATATCCACAAAATCCACAAGGGATGGGGTCAGTTCGACAATCAAAAAGTCAGATCACCATATGGAGTTGCCTAGGAAGAACTAATGGAATCTCTAGTGTCCTCAGTCTTCTCCGACGGCTCGTACTCGAAGAAAGTCTCCGACGGGACCTCCGTAAAGTCCTCCATAATCGCCACCTGCGACGGCTCGATCTCTATCTAGTGCCTCCTGGTCCGGCTTGGCTAGGTCTCCATCAGATAGCTCCATCACGATGACATCGTCCTCCGACAGTGGTACAGAATACTCTGCTGTCGACGTCCGCTCCGGGCCATTCCTCGACACCCTCCGGAACCTCATGGGGCTTCAGAGGTCCGACCTTCCTGTCCCCGTCCCGTCTAAACCATGCCTCAAACTTGTGAGACTTCCAGTCCGGCTTCCTCTCGTCTATCGAAACTACTATACATTTCCTCACGTAAATATTCTCCTGCCTATCGGGGAACTCATCGTAAAAAGCTGTCATCTCCTGCGGGTCCCCGAATCTGATAGGCCACAACGCTACTGTCTAGGATCTGTAAAGTAAGGTTTCCCCAAAAGAGGTGAGATATATATCTCAGTAAGAAAAACCTAACCGCAGGTCAGGTTGATCGTCCACTCAAGCAATTTCGTTACTCAACAGATTCAAACTCATGGACACATAGGCCTGAAAGTCGCAATTCAATAAACAACCACATATAGAAGACAGGCATGCATTTATGATCTCATATCACACTTAAATGCACATGTTTACTCAGCCTGCCACTTCGCTACATCTATCAACCTCTGCTTGCTTCATTCTTTAGCCCAAAATCCAGTTGTCTCAGGCTCGGCCCGCATAAACGCATCAGACCGTGATCGGTGACCCGCTTAAACGCATCAGGTCCCGTCTCATCTCCAAGCAGGGTTTATGAGCTCATATTCTATCTCGTGATTAAATCGCATCAGGACTGTGGCCATCTCAACCCTGCGACTTTGTCGCATCAGGACGCCACCTAATCACAATTCACCCCGCGACGTTATCGCATCAGGGTCTCAACCTTCCGCCCCGCGTCTCACATGCCTCAGGGCCTCGTCATGCCATGCCACAATCATAATTCATGCCATGAATCTCTCTCCTTTACACACACAATGTCAATTGCATTTAAAGTATAATTCACAATCTCATGGCATGCAAAGCAAATCAACTGTTATCCAAACATGACATGCAATTCCAATACAAGTCAAGGCACACATAAACTCCTTAATTAATCCTAAGACATGCTAAGACTCATTACTTTGGAAAAATGCCCATTAATCGATCAATTTCACTCTCGATTTACCCAATCGAGTCCAATCTCCCTAGCCTTGGTTTAGGAAATTCCTTACTTTCGCTTAGCAACACAAATTACTCCTCTTGGAGCCTCTTAGGATTCGGCCAACCCAAGTCCAAAGCCGATTTGTCGCGCAACCTAGGATAATCAATCGATTTGTCAAATTCCAAGTCCAATTCCTCAATTCATCCATCCAAATCACCCATAACATACTCTTCATCATCTCTTCACATCATGCACACCAAATTGCAACACAAATCCAGCATATCTAGCCACCTACAGAATCAGTTTGGCTAGGCATTGAACAGGTTTCATTCGGTTCTGTTCATGCCGGGTCCAACCGATCCTAATCCACCTCAAATTCATCAATTATACACCACCCTACCTCTTATAATATCTACCTAAGGGTTTGGAAGGCTTAAGGTCCAGAATATCGATATATCCTAAGCAAAATATACATGGGTGGTTCATGGTCAAAAACTTATCAAACAAATCTCCAATTTTTACCAAAGAATCCTACATGTCTCAAATTGATCTCCACAAAATTTGAGCCTAAGATTCCATCATTTCAACCTTCAAATGGACTGAGAATCAGACCTACCTTAGGTTGGTTCCAATTTTGTCGGCCTGTGGGAGATTGCTTGGCCGGGACTCCACAGTGCTCCAATTGGCCTGATTCCAATTGGAGGACGTCGGCAAGACATGGTGCTAGGTCTGGGTGGTCGGCCGGCAGCAGCTGGTGGTCGGAGATGCCGGTCGTACTGGCTGAATGGCGGGGTCGGGGCTAGTCAAGCGAGCGGTAGAAGAGGGTAGAAGAAGAAGGTGTTTCTTGGTTGTTTTTGGGGAGCAGCTGCCGAATGCAAGAGTGAGAGAGAGAGGAGAGAGAGAGCTTTTGTTTTTCCCAAAAATTGGACACATGAGTTGATTGGTAGGTGGCATTTAATGTGAGATGATCTTGGCCCCTTGGATTGTGACACTTGTCCATTACTCTAACCAAGGAGATCCAATGGCTCTTTTTTGGTCCTTGAATTTTTAGCAACTTGGGGGGTTCAATTGTCCATTTTGCCCTTCCTTCAATTCTAACAACAAAGTTCTAAGCTTGAGGGGCAAAACGATCATTTTACCCCCGACGTTCGAGACATCGTTTTTCTCGTTTTTGACATCTTCGATAGGGCGACGACCCATCCAATTGACGTTGGAAATCTTGATTTTCCATTTCAAACTTTTTCGAGACTCGTTTCTGATCGTTTCTTTTATCAGACGTGATTCCTGCCTATCCCGAACCGACAGGCGGCTTTTGCAGAGCATACGCGTATCGACCCTGCAATTCTATTCACGTTTAGCGCTGGTCAATTCGTGGCAGCCTTGGTTGTCATGTAATTGTGAGGGTTTATCGCTAGTCCCTATGGTCTCGATCGTCACGGTCCGATTTAAGATAATTTTACAAATCGTACGCTGGTTAAGCGGCATCACCTGCCTCCAATCGTACGACACTCGCACGGTAACCCTTAATCGTTCTTAGATCGGCCTTTTGGTGGTTCTAAGTATCCCCTCGACAATCCTTATGGTCAAAGCGTCATTTCCTATCGAAATCACCCAAGTCCACGTACTTCGTCTCGCGTTAGCCTTTTCCCTTTGGTCAGCCTACTCAAATTGATCAGATTTGAGTGGAATACGACTGAAATACATCGCTTGATATATATAAACTTCTCATTACAGAGTCTGAAGTTGATTGGAAATCAGGATGTCACAATTTTTGTCATACTTTTCTCAGGAGGGCATTGGTGTCTTGATCGCTGGGCTCCACAACCAGCCAATGCGACTTTAGCCAAATTCCATTCATTCGACTGAATGTTGACATTATCATGGGATTCTACATTGTCTATAGGACAGTTTCTTAGACTTAATTTCTAGAGATCACTCGAGCTCTACGTCTTCCTTTTCAATCCAGACACTCAATCTTAACACCAAGATAATTAGAATTTCCTCTTCCTTCCACCCTAGGGTCTCTTACCTTATGAAGGTAGGTATACACTTCAGTGGCATTCTCTTGCTTCGAATACATCTTGTCATTCTTGTTCCATAGGACGTCAATCTTGGAGTCTACACCAACAACGATAGTTTTACTCCAGGATTCAGATGTCACCATACTCGATATTCTTGTTCCAATGAATAGTCACCTCAAGTGTCAAGGCTCCAAGGGGTCGAGGTTCCTCCTCGGTCTCCACAAATCTACATCTTCGATATTCAAATCAATTAAATCAAGTCAGCTTGCAGTTATAATCTAGCAGCCTTTTCGTTTACTCAACCATCCATTAAAATCACGAGTAGCTAAGATCATCAAGTCCATTAACTTTCCTTTCCATCAACGACCATCTCATGGCCTAATCGTCCTTTAAAAAACGACGCCCTATTCTTTAGGGAATAATAACTTACGGCTGTACTTCTAATGGTTCCAGTTCAATCTCAACCAATCTCACAGTGTCATTCAACCCAGGCAGACTAGTAGGCCAGTTTTCCTTAACACTTTCCATAACATAGGGGACAATCTGTCAACCTCTCACCATGGCCCTATACCATGATAATAGCCATTCATTATATGCACTTCCTATAATCCGTAAGTGGTAGTTTTCTCACTTATATTTCTTCTGATCATCCGCTCCTTCAATCAGGTTTATTACAATCTCTCAAGTTCAGGAATATCAACTAACTGTGAAGCTTTGAATTAAATCCATTCCTAAACCTCCTTGTCCTAACCGATAGGTCCTTGACCACTTTTGGTGCATACTTAGATGACCTTGAGAACTTTGCCTCATATTGGTCGTTCATTGCTTGATCCTCACAAACTTTAGGAACTCCAATAATCCTTGTTCTTAAGCAATCTTAGAATGCACTTCCCATCGAACAATTCAACAACACAATCTAATGGGTTACTACGATATCACGTCCCAAACTCGGTGAGCACGTGATCATCCCACCAGGCTATAATCAAGGTTTGCAATCCAGGATACTTCGGCCCTCATGTTCTCAAATCACTTCTCAATCTATAAAATACACCTCAATTCGTTCCAATGATAAAAACTAATCCATCAAACAATATACAATCTCTAAAATCACCCAACGTCTTAAATACAATTGATCAACTACTTCCTTGAATCTTTCCTCGCCTAAGACTTGAAAAAGTTAAGCCCCCACTAGGGTGAGATATAAATCTCAATAAGTGAAACCTAAACCTAGAACTTAACACCAGTCCCCCCAGACTAACTCAATCTCACCAGATGCAGGCATACATCAATGCATTGGCACAAGGCATCACACAACGGCAATATCAATTATCAGGCATGGATAATCAGTACAAACAATCATACTCAATTCCAGGGTCCCAATATGCAATCACATGCACCACACACACCACAGCCACGACTTTCTCATCCCCCCATGTACTCCTTTAACACTCTTGCTAGTTGACATCACTAGGGTCATCAGACCAAACGATGTCCACGTACTACTGAAATCATCAGACTAATCGGTACTCTCCAGTCTTATAGCCACTCAATTCCACCGGGGTCATCAGACCTATCGGCATTCTCATTCTCATTCAATTTCACCACCCTCCGATACCACCGGAGTCATCAAACCAATCGAAATCCTCAACACCTTTCTCATTGAGATCACAATGTCATCATAACACGCACAATCCAATTCATAAAAAGGTACGCCAGTCAATCATTTCATTCAATAACACACCTAGCAGTGTCCTAGCATTCAGATAAAGGTTTAGGAAATACTTTCCTGATCAACTAGCACAGTGTCACACAGTGTGACTCTCCTCAAGATCACAAGTATAAAATTCCCACGAATTCTTTCTTAACCTAAGAAGATTAAACAATCTTGAATCAAAAGTCATTGAATTTTCACTTCCTTTAACCCAATTTCTCATTAGCCACACAATTGGCAATTCAAGACACCTTATCGAACAATTGATCACATAACAACACTCCTTCGGATCTTCAATTCATTCGGTTCACATGATCACACACAAAGCAAGGTAAAACTTAGAGTTTCATGCATCAATTTGCCTTTAAATCACTTCTAAATCCCAATTCACTTCACGTACTCCCCATTAGCACCTCATATCACATAATATAGGACATTATAAGTCAATTTGAAGTCTAAGTACTCTTCAATAAGCCCCCAACAGAACCCACTAGCAAGGTTCCACCCACAAAACAGAATCGATTTTCGATTCGACTAGCACAGTCAAGCCATATTTTAATTCCAAGCCTTAATTCTTCACAAACAAACTTGCTAAGACCTTCATTTATGAGTTTAGAGAGCTCACCAAGAGATGTGAAGTGGAACGACACTCCAAAGACCTCGGAACAACCCGGCTTCCATGTGGTCAGAATCTGTCCAATTTTGATCACCCATAATAAGCCATAAAAACCTATCTTAACACCATCAAACTTGCAAGCACAGACCATCCAACCTTATTACTAGATGTTATGAAGATCTCACCAAAAATTTGAAGCCATTTGAAGTTCAGAAGCCCCCAAAACAGATCTTTCCTCCAAATTGGTCGGAATCTGCCTCCATCCTGACCTTTGCCTACTAAAATAGAGCTACGGGACAAACGGCTGGGCCAAATTAAGCTCATAATACCTTATAAAACGGCAAGACGATAAGCTTTAAGATGGCGGTGGTTTTACCTCAATCCGATGTCGGGCAACAAAGTTATGGCCGGAATAGTGAACCAGTTTCTATCTGTTCGCGAGTAAAACCGTTCGGCTAAGAGGAAAAGAAGAAGAAGAAGAAGAGAGAGTGGGCTTTTTCTGACCAAATGGAAGAGAGAGAGAGATTCTTCCGCAATAATTGAGCTTGGTCAAGGATGAGTTGGTTAGGTGAGTTTAATTAATGTTTACCCTCTTCAATAGTGACACTTGTCTTGCTTCTAGAAGGCCTTGTCTACCATTGACTTCCCTTGACCAATCTTCATCATTTTCGGCAGCATATAAAGGGGGTTGGATGACCAAAATGACCTTATAAACTTCTTAAGGCAAGGCAAAAGATCAAGGGGCAAAATAGTCATTTTGCATTTTTTTATCTGAACTTCCATTTTTCTTGTATAAACCACCCTCAATGAGGCGATGTTCATTGCAATTCAAACATTGGAATTTCTCAATGTCCAATACCCAAATCTCGAGGTCCAATTTCATGTCGAACTCTTGTCGACTGTAATTTTAGTTTATCTCAAACTGACGGGCGACTCTTGTAGGCACTACGCGTATCGACCTTGGGGTTTTTCTTAAGCCGTGGCGACTTTGGTTGTCATGTAATTGCGAGGGTTTATCGTTCGTTCATTCGATCCTGATTATCGAAATTCGATTTATGAAATTCTTGTAAATTACACATTGGTTAAGCGGAATCACCCGCGTCCCAACGTATAACGCTAGCAAGACATTCATGATCGTCCTTAGATCGATCTCTGCCGGCCCAAGACATTCTCTCGACAATTCTTATGGTCAAAGTGTCATTTCTCATTAAAATTCCCTAGGTCTACGTATCCAACTCCACGACAGTCTTTCCCTTTTGGTTAGTTAACTCGGGAGTGGCCAACTTCGAGCGAGTTATAATTGGAATACACCGATCGATATTCTTCCATTCAATAGCCTCAAGAGGGTCAGAATTCGGAATGTCATAATTCTTCCCCCTTAAAGAAATTTTATCCTCGAAATTTACAATCTTCTCAATTATTCGATCTCGCGGGGTACTGACACCTCATCGCATCCTCATTCTCTAAAGTAGATCCTCCCATTACTTGACGCTTCCACTTGTCTTTTCTGACAAAAGTCATATTCCTTCAGGACTTATTTCCCTCAGTCCTTAACCTGTACTTGCTTTTCTCTATTCTCTTCTAACATTCATAATATTTATCGGTGATACTCCTTCGAGCATTCGGACCGTCTTTTCAATTCGTCCAATGGTCCGGGAATAATACGTATGTCATACTGTAATCCCGCTTTTCAAATTCCTTGTCGGAAGGCTTTTTCTAGAACGCTGCAGTAGATTCAAGATCGTTTTCTATCACGATCATTACCCAACCATCATGAAATCACACTCCTTGAGTGCCTCTATCACTTGGCATAATCATCCAATTCAATCGTCATGTTGTACCATCGGGAACGCACAAGTTCCATTAACTTTTCTTCGATTATCCAAATCGAACCATAACATTCTCGACTTCTCAAGCAAACTCATGATTGAGTCCTTAATAAATCGATCTTGGAATATCCTTATGCTATCCCAATGAACACCATGGTTCATCCTATGAATCTTCAGTATGGTCTTTCCTTTAAATTATGCTTCATTATGGGACACGTGCACTCGTCTGTGAAGCCTCAAGATTTTTATCTTCAACTTCACGATTCCCTTTCTAGGTACTTGGAAGTATGGATTTTCTCCCAGATGTATTTTTTTCTAAAAACCTTTAGACATCAGGGTTCATCCATTGCAATGTTTTAATCACTCCCTAACCTTCAGGTTCAACACTTAAGGCATTCGCTTAACTAGCCCTTTGACAACTTCAAATTTCGAGATTGAATCTCTTATTTCTTGAGGGAAGATTTGTCCCTCCATTGCCAATTAAACAATGCTCTATTCTCAATTATAAGCATCCGCCAACTTGTCCACCCTTCCTTAGTGATATGGTTATCGCTATAACAACATTTGAGTGACCTCTTCGTTCCACGTGCCTTTCCACCAAGTTCCTTTAGGCAGTCCATGCTCTCAACTTCTTTTAGTTCACATAATTTCAAGGTCTTTATTTATAAAAGCAATGCTTTCATATCCACAAACAATTTCACTCATTAGCGTTGCCTCTTGTTCAATACCACTCGGGAAACTGCTACATTGTACTCTTTGTGGTAGATATAGCATTGGAACATTCTTTCATCCAAACAATATGTCCCAACTTTGTCGCAAGGACACTCGCAGATTCATCACTTATTTCAATCGTCAAAGCCTCCACAAGGATTTTATTTCTCAAATATTTCACGATTGAGGAATCTTACCTCATCAGATCCATAGTCCGTGCTCTTCACTTTCAACATACAACGAGCATCTCCTTAGAGTCCTAGGATACTCTCAAAGCTGTTCATGTTTCTTATGACTCCTTAAATAAGTCAAATCATCGTCTTTCAAGATGATAACAACCAACTCAATCATTCCTTGGGCACTTAATTTGACTATTATCGACTTCTTTCTATCAGGCGTCGAATCTTCCAAACTGTTCTTTCATACTTTTTACTTGAGAGCTTAAACCTTGGCCCTATGCTCTCATGATTCCCCACTTGGACTACACAGCATTTTGTTCATTTTTGTCACTTTTTCCTCATGAAGCATTAGCGCTTTAGCCTCTGAGTTGTACAACTTGCTAATGCGACCTTATCCCAATTCCACATATCCAACTGAACATCGACATCATCCTGAAATTCAACATTGTCTACAGGACAATCTCTCAGCCTTCACTTCCAAGAATCATTCAAGTTATGCATCTTCTTTCTCAGTCCAGATGCTCAATCTCAATACCAAGACAATTAGTTTCCTCTTCTTTTCACACTTGGGTCTTTTACCCTACGAAGGAAACTACACACTTCAGAAGCATTCTCTCACTTCAAATTCACTTTGTCCTTCCCATTTCATAGGACGTCAACCTTAGAGTCTATGCCAATGGCGATACCTTTACTCCAGGATTCAAATGCCACCATGCTTTCATATTCTCCTTCCCATAACTCAGTCACCTCAAGTGACAATATCCGATTGTCCTTGGTTTTTACCAATTCACATATCGAATGCTCAATTTGATTACCTTAAATCACTCTACAAGTATTTTATAAGCGTTCTTTTCGCTTACTAAATCATTCACTAGAATTACAACCGGCCAAGACTATCAAGTACGCTCACTTTTCTTTTAATCAACGACCATTTCATGGTCCAATCACCTTTTAAGAACAACGCCCTATTCTTTAGGGAACAACAACTCATGATTTCATTTCTCATGGTTCCAGTTCAATCAACAGATCCTAAGAAATCATTAATTCCAAGCAAACTAGCATGCTGATATTTTCCTCGACTCCTTCCATAACAGAAGAGACGGACTACCCATTTTCCACCATGGGTCTTACGCCCAGTTAATCAACCATTTCTTATAGGTACGTTCCATATTCAAGAATAAACAGCTCTTTGCTCGTAATCCATGAGCAGGAGTTCTCTTTTTTTACTGAGTCCCATTACCATTCCTCAAATTCGGGAAGAACAACTAGCCATAAGGCTTTCAAACTATAATCCACTCAGGGATTTACTTATCTTATTCAAGGGTCCTTGACCACCTTCACCATATGCTTAAATGACCTTCAGAACTTTATCTCACACTGATCGATCATCCTCTGATCCTTGTAAATGTATTAGGATCCAAACAACTTTTTCTCTCAAGCAATCCTAAGAGGATTTTTTTTCATCGAACAACTCAGTAGGAATAGTCCAGGCAGATATCATGCCTTCGAGGAAACCCTTCCTCTGGTGACCTTTCACCAATTATTAACAGCCTCTTAAGGCTAAAACTCCAGGGCCACTTTTTTTTCCTCAATGTACCTAAAACCACTAAGGTTTCCTTACCAAGATCCCCAATCTAGTGGGAGGCAATTTCAAATCTCATCCCTCTATCAAATTCAGTTAATCTCAATCTTATTCATAGCTTCACAAGTTTTACAAAACTCTCATGATTCTTCCCACACATTCAGCTTTCTCATGAATGAAATAACTTAGAGTCACCTTTCTCATGACTTCCATCATTTAATTCATTAGCACTAGCATCTGTCACCACTGTGACTTAGGTAATCATGGCAACTACTCACGAGCCTGCCTACCCAATAAATTTTCTCATTTCCATTTAAAGCTTTCACGACCCATTCAATTCACGTGATTAACAAAATTGAGTCATCCACTTTGCTAGTACTCATATTCCAGTCGCTAATCTTTACTCAATTCTCATGATCCATCTCAGTTCTTGGATCTTCCCATATCTTACATATTCGAGCCAAGTGCTCATCTAGCGGTTGTACCTTGGTCGTTCAACCTTTTTAGGTTCTCATGTCACTTGAACTACTATGATTCCCTCCAGGAATCAAAGACTTAAGTCATCGAGGTCTAGCAGTCTCAGGCTACTCATCTCATCATCTTTCACCATCAACCATCAGTGGTTCCCAAACAACTCTCAACTAGTTGTTCATTATACAAGGATTCTAAATCCTCATCAGTCAACGACTATTCAACTAGCCAGCCTCAACAAGGCGATTTCTTAATTAACAGCCATTATTAAGCAAGTCTCAACTAGGCTATAGCTCAACTAGGTCAACACCAAGCAAATAATCAAGGCATCACTTTCATGAGTCAAATTCTCATGGTATAAGCATAAGGCATTTGCCACTCTGTCATAAACACGACAAGCTATCTCATTCTTAACAGGCATCAATTCAACGGGTATAAACCCCATATGCCGTTTAATATCTCAATTAGACCTTGGCCAAGCCAATCACATGATGCCAATCATAAAACACAACTAATAGACCAATCACAACATCGCTTTTCTTTTTCAAACAGCATCCACTACTAAGCACAAAGCTTTTAACCATGCCACTCATCGGCGTCATTTCACATGCCATGCCACTTTTGAACATCCACTTCAAGAATCAATCCTGTGCCATACATCACTTAACCATAATTGGACTCAACCTGATACCTAGACTTTCCCTTTCGAGTTATGCTTGGGTCATTCCTGCCTCTTGCCATCTTAGAAGACTGCTGGGAGCCGCTCCTTATCTGGACCTCTCTATCCCAGCGATCATTCTCCGCCTTCATCAGACATGGCCGTTGCAGGCTGTCTCGAGTCATACATCTACGGAGAAAGCCCCGTTTCACACGTCCCATACCATGCTTCATTATAGTTTATAGGTTTCTCATCCACTTGTCCTATACCAAGCGATAATTTATTAAGTCCAGCAGCAATAAGTTCATGCATGCACCCTCATCAACTTTCATTTCAAAGTCACAAACACATGCACAGCATGTTCGTTCTCACCACTTGTCATACCACAATCGTTTCCACATCAAGCCTTATCCATAGAAAATCTCTAGCTCCACAAGGACCATTGCTTCTCAAAGATCAATTGTCTATATTCAACTATATACCTCAAGTCTAGTCGCTATTCAAGTCAAATTCACAAACATTTGATCACAACTAATCTTTAATCAACATATTCTTTCCTCGCTTCTCTGTATGCAGCTCACCTCATATTACCCAAGACTTTCAATAGCAATCGATAACTACACCATCAAGATGCAATACAATTCAAGCCTGAATCCGCTCATGCCAGTCGTCTCTTTATAACTCATATTCTCCAAGTTGGGTCATCGACAATCCACATTCACAATCATATATTCCAATTGACCCTTTGTTCAAAAGCTATTCTCTAGCATCCTCAAATCCAGGTTTATGACGCTTCAATCTCTACTCACTTTACTGTGAGCCTTAATCATAAAATCACTCTTGATCATCAATCAAAATCAACACTAGAACCATTAGTGTGTAGCACAAGTTCAAGCCTATAATCCTCAAGATTCAATAATCCATGCTTAATCCTAAAGGTCTCACTAGCTAATTGTTCTCAAGTCATCACTCCTTATCACTCCTTATCACTCCAAACCTCAATTACAATTGATCGAGCAGATCTTGCCTTGATACCACTTAAATGGGGATGTCACGCCCCAAACCCGGTGAGCACGGGAACGTCCCACCAGGCCGTAATTAAGGTTTGCCATCCAGGATCCTTCGGCCCTCATGTTCTCAAATCGTATACATATGGAAGTAAGAAACTACTCTGTACATAAATAAAATCAAGATGACTTAGGATAAAAATAAATAGTACACTTCTCAATCTATAAAAAACACTTCAATTCGTTTCAATGATCGAAACTAATCCACCAAACAATATGCAATCTCTAAAATCACCCAACGTCTTAAATACAGTTGATCAACTACTTCCTCGAATGCCAATCTTGGGCAAGTTCAGGCTACTTTCGCCTGAGACCTGAAAAAGTTAAGCTCCCACTAGGGTGAGATATAAATCTCAAAAAGTGAAACATAAACATAGATCTGAACACCGGTCCCCCCAAACTAACTCAATCTCATCGGATGCAGCCATTCATCAATGCAATGGCATAAGGCATCACACAACGGCAATGTCAATTATCAGGCATGGATAATCAGTACAAACAATCATGCTCACTTCCCCAATATGCAATCCCAAGTGTCACACCCTGAACTCGAAGAACACGCGCACATCAATGTCTATGCCGTTCATTCATTAACGCTTTAGGATCCAACGGCCATTAACATACAACTCCTTTAATCAAATGCATGCAGAAGCAATGCCTATTTCAATTAAACAAATACAACAACATACGATGACTTAGGATACAAGGGTACATCAAAATCACCTTAACTAATTACTAAAAGATCATTCACCGATTCAATATCCGAAGTACAACCTCAATATCCACAATTGACAATTCCATTCTAATGCAATTGATCAACTATCTCTTCAGACACCAATCCTTGGCAAGCTTATGCCACCTTCGCCTGGAACCTGTAAAATGTAAGCCCCCACTGGGGTGAGATATAAATCTCAGTAAGGTGGGTCATAATCCTAGGTTAGGCCGACCGTCCACTCAGGCAGTCGCGTCACTCTTCAAATCCAACTCACGAACACGCGCAGGCATAACAATCGCTATTCAATACACAACAACATATAGAAGACAGGCATGCATTTATGATCTTGTGCCTCACTCATGTGCAAATGTATACTCGGCCTGCCTTTTCGCCACATCCATCAACTCTTGCCTGCCTTATTCTCTAACCTACGTTTAGATCGCATTAGGCTCGACCACGTAAATGCATCAGACCGTCATCGGTGACCCGCGTAAAAGTATCAGGTCCTGGTCCATCTCCAAGCAAGGTTTATGAGCTCATACTCTGTCCCGCGATTAGATCGCATCAGGACTATGGCTATCTCAACCCTGCGACTTCGTCGCATCAAGGCGCCGACTAATCATACTTCACTCCGCGACCTCGTCATATCAGGATCTCAACCTTCTGCCCGTGTCTCACACGCCTCAGGGCCATGCCATGCTATGTTCATGCCATAATCAAGACTGATGCTTGACTTTCAATTTAATGGCTCACTCAATGGCAAGTGCCAATTCAAACACGTTTTACAGATTCTGTGGCATGCAGGTAAATTGTCAAGCCCCGAACTCGGTGAGCACGCAAACATCCCTGTCCATGCCGTTCATTTAAGAATACTCTAGGATCCAACGGCCAATAACATACAACTCCTTTAATCGAATGCATGCGGAAGCGATGCCTTCTTTAATTATATAAATACAACAACATACGATGACTTAGGACATAAGGGCACATCAAAATCACCTTAACTAATCACTAAACGATCATTCCCCAATTCAATATCTGAACTACAATCTCAATATCCACAATTGACAATTCCATTCTAATGCAATTGATCAACTATCTCTTCAGACGCCAATCCTTGGCAAGCTTGTGCCACCTTCGCCTAGAACCTGTAAAATGTAAGCCCCCACTAGGGTGAGATATAAATCTCAGTAAGGTGGGTCCTAACCCTAGGTTAAGCCGGCCGACCGTCCACTCAGGCGGTCGCGTCACTCTTTAGATCCAACTTATGAACAGCGCAGGCATAACATTCGCAATTCAATACACAACAACATATAGAAGACAGGCATGCATTTATGATCTCGTGCCACACTTATGTGCAAATGTATGCTCGGCCTGCCTTTTCGCCACATCCATCAATTCTTGCCTGCCTCATTCTCTAGCCCGCGATTAGATCGCATCAGGCTCGGCCAGCGTAAACGCATCAGACCGTCATCGGTGACACGCTTAAACGCATCAGGTCCCTGTTCAATTCAAGGCAAGGTTTATGAGCTCATACTTTGTCTTGCGATTAGATCGCTTCAGGACTATGGCTATTTCAACTCCGCGATTTCGTCGTATCATGGCGCCATCTAATCATACTTTACCCCGCGACCTCGTCGCATCAGGGTCTCAACCTTCTGCCCTGCGTCTCATACGCCTCAGAGCCTTGCCATGCTATGCTCATGCCATAATTAGGACCTATGCTTGACTTTCAATTCAATGGCACACTTAGTGGCAAGTGTCAATTCAAACACATTTCATAGATTTTGTGGCATCTAGGTAAATCAAATGGCATACAAATATGGTAATCACTCAAGCATAGACAACGTCGCATACATTTATCCTATAACACCTTAGGACATAATATAGGCCATCCCTATTGTAAATCTCTCAAGAATCAAACCAATCAAGCCTCGAATCACCCAATCGAGTCCAATCTTCATATCCTAAAGTTAAGAATTTTCTTACCATTGCTTGGAGATACAATTCACTCCTCCTTGAGCTCCTTAGAATTCGGCCAACTTAAGTCCAAAGCCGATTCATCGTGCAACCTAGGATAATCAATCGATTCGTCAAATTCCAAGCCAAATTCCTCAATTCATCTATCGAAATCACCCATAACATATTCCTCATCATCTCTTCACATCATACACACCAAATTAAAACAAAAATCCTGTACATTCAGCCACCCACATAATCGGTTTGGCCCGGCATTGAACCGGTTCCATTCGATTTTATTCATGCTGGGTCCAACCGGTTCTAATCTATCTCAAATCCCTCAATTTTACACCATCCTATTCTTATAATTCCTGTCTAAGGATTTAGATGGCTCACCGTGAGTTTTAAGTCGAGAGGTTGCCAGAAAGTCGCCGAAGGTCGCCGGTCGTCCAAGGTCCAGACTATTGACAGTTTCTGGGCAAGATATACAAGGGTGGTTCATGGTCAAAACCTTATCAAATCAAGCTCAAATTTTTGTCACAAAATCATCTATGTGTCTACTTGATCTCCACCAAATTTGAGCTCAAATATTCTAGAATTAGACCTTCAAATGGACTGAGAAACAGACCTACCTCAGGTTGGTTCCAGTTTTGTCGGTCTGTTGGAGATTGCTTGGCCGAGACTCCACAGAACTCCAAATGGCCTGATTCCAGTTGTAGAAGTTCACTAAGATGTGGGACTTCGCTATGGCAGCTGACCGGCGGTCGGCAGAAGGCCAGAAGTGGCCCTTGTGGGCACCGAACAGAGGCTCCAGAACTGATCGCCGGTTCCTCCAAGTCATTTTTTGGGTGAAATGTACAAGGTCGGTTCTTGGTCAACAACTTATCAAATTGAGCCCAACTTTTTATCACAGATTCCTACATGTCTTAGTTTGATCTCCACAAAATTTAAGCTATATATTCCAACATTTAGACCACCAAAGGAACTGAGAACAGAACCTACCTCATATTGGAGTAGTTTCCGTCGACTCTCGGAAGAATCCTTGCTCCCGACTGCTCGGTGCTCCAAATGCTCCGATTCTTACTGGAGAATGTCGGCAAGACATAGATCTTTGTTTGGGTAGCTGACCGGCATCCAGGGATGGCCGGAAGTGGCCGGCAAACGGGAGACCAGAAGCTGCTCGCCGGGCAGTAGAAAACGGAGGAAGAAGAAGAAGTTGCTCGGTTGATTAGGGGGTGATTTCTGCCGAAAATAGAGTGAGGAGAGAGAGGAAAGAGAGAGCTTTGATTATCCAAAAATTTTGGTCAATTGAGTTGATTGGTAGGTGGCATTCATTGATGAAGTGATCTCCACCCTTTGATTTGTGACACTTGTCCATTGTTCTTATCAAGGGGATCCAATGGCCATCTCTTGCCCTTGAATTTTCGGCAGCTTGGGGGGGAGAATGTTCATTTTTCCCTTCCTTCAATTATAAAGACAAAGTTCTAAGCTTGAGGGGCAAAACGGTCATTTTACCCCCGACATTCGGAACGTCGTTTTTCTCATTCCGAAAGCCTTCGATAGGGCGACGGCTAATCCAAATGACGTTGAAATTCTTGATTTTCCATTTGAAATCTTTCAAGGCTCATTTCTGATAGTTTTCTCTATCAGATGTGGTTCCAGACTATTCTAAACCGACGGGCGGCTTTTGCAAACATTATGCGTATCAACCCCATGATTCTCATCACGTTTAGGGCTCGTCAATTCGTGACAGCTTTGATTGTTATGTAATTGTGAGGGTCTATTGCTAGTTCCCTCGACAATCCTTATGGCCAAAGCACCATTTCCAATCCGAGTTCCCTGGTCCACGTACCTCGTCTAGTGTTAGCCTTTCCCTTTTGGTCAGTCTACTCGAACTGATCAGATTCGAGCAGAATATGACTGAAATACATCTCTAGATACACACTTCTCATTACCAAACCTAAAATTGACTGAAAATCAGAATGCCACATAAATCAAATGGCATACAAATATGGCAATCACTCAAGCATAGACAACGTCACATACATTTATCCTATAACACCTTAGGACATATTATAGGCCATCCCTATTGAAAATCTCTCAAGAATCAATCCAATCAAGCCTCGACTCACCCAATCGAGTCCAATCTTCCTATCCTAAGATTAGGAATTTCCTTACCTTGGTTGCAACATCACAATTTCCTCCTCTTGAGCCTCCAAAGTTTCGGCCCCTAATGTCCCATACCGAACTCAATGCGCAACCTAATATATTCAACCAATTTCATCAATTTCCATACTCAATTCCTCAATCCATCAATCCCAATTGCCCATAACACAACCCTTAACATCCAATCACATCATATACACCAATTTGGAACTCAAAATTACCCATCTCAGCCTCCAACAGATTCGATTTTGCACAGAACCAACCGGTTCATTTTGGTTCTGTGCAAACCGTGTACTTCCAGCCTTCAATCAACTCCTAAATCCTTCATTTAACCATTAATCTATCTCTTAACATATTTATTTAGGGATTTGGGAGGCTTAACGAAGATTTGAGGTTGATTGGTTGCCGGAAACCCTTTGAAGTCATTGGATCCTTCCTTGGTCAGTAACCAGTAGATTCTGGGCAAGATACACATGGGTGGTTCATCATAAAAAACTTATCAAATAAATTCCCAAGTTTTACCACAGATTCCTACATATGTCTGCTGAGTCTCCACCAAATTTGAGCTTTAAACTCCAAGAATTCGACCTTCAAATGGACTGAGGAACAGACCTACCTCAGGTTGGCTGCACTTCTGTCAGCCTGCGGGAGAATGCTTGCTCTGAATTTCACAGAGCTCCAAATGACTTGATTCAAGTTAAAGGACGTCAACAAGAGGTGGATCTATGCTATGGTGGTCGACTGGTGGCAACTGGTGGCCGGAAGTGCCCTCGTGGGCACCGAACAGAGGCTCCAGAACAGATCGCTGGTTCCTCCAAGTCAATTTCTAGGAGAAATGTACAAGGTCGGTTCGTGGTCAAAAACTCATCAAATTGAGCCCAACCTTGTACAAAGATTTCTACACGTATCAGTTTGATCTCCACAAAATTTGAGCTAAAGATTCCAACATTTTGACCGCCAAAGGGACTGAGAACCGGACCTACCTCATATTGCAGCAGTTTCCATCGACTTTCGGGAGAATCCTTGTTCCGGTCTCCTCGGTACTCTAAATGCTTCGATTCTTATTGGTTGATGTCGACAAGACATAGATCTTTGTTGGGTGCTGGCCAGCGTCCAGGGGTGTCCGGAAGTGGCCATGGTGGCCGGCGAAGTGGAGGTCTAGAAGCTATCTCCGGCGGGCAGAATGGATAATGGAGAAAATGAAGTTGCTCGGTTCTTTGGGGGTGATTTTTGCCGAAAATGGAGTGAGGAGAGAGAGAGAGGAGTGTTATATTCTAAGCTTAGTCAAGGCCTTTAAATGGTAGGTGAGTGAATAGTATGAAATGACCACAACTCTTGGATTCTTGACACTTGTCATTTGCTCTTATCAAGGAGATCCAATGGCCAGCTCTTTATCCTTGTTTTCGGTAGCCTAGAGATGTGTCATTTGTTCATTTTTCCCTTCTCCAATTATAATAACAAAGTTCTAAGCTTGAGGGGCAAAACGGTCATTTTACCCCCGACATTCAGAATGTCTTTTTTTTCTCGCTCCGGAAATCTTCAATAGGGCGATGACCAATCTGAACAACGTTGAAATTCTTGATTTTTCATTTCAAATCTTTCAAGGCTCATTTCTGATAGTTTTCTCTATAAGACGTGGTTCCAGTCTATCTTGAACCGACGGACGATTTTTGCAGGCATTACGCGTCTCGACCCCGTGATTCATATCACGTTTAGGGCTCGTCAATTTGTGGCGGTTTTTGTTGTTATGTAATTATGAGGGTCTATCACTAGCTCCTAAGGTCTCGATCTTCACCGTCTGATTTAGGCAAATTTTGCAAATCATGCGTTGGTTAAGTGGCACCATCCGCGCTCCAACCATATGACACTCGCAAGGCATCCCTTAATCGTTCTTGGATCGGCCTTTTTGTGGCTCTAAATATCCCCTCTACAATCCTTATGGTCAAAGCGTCATTTACTATCCGATTTTCCAAAGTCCACATACCTCGTCTCGCGTTAGACTTTCCCTTCTAGTCGGCCTACTCGAATTGATCAGGTTCGAGCGGAATACGACTTAAATACATTTCAAGATATACACTTCTCATTACTGAGCCTGAAATCGACTGGAAATCAGAATGTCACAACTCTTCCCCTCTTAAAAAAAATTCTCCCTCGAAATTTGTAATCCTTCCCATCCATCCAATCCTTTGGGGGTGTAGGGGCCTCGTCGCATCCTCACTCTTCCGGATAATCCCTTCCAATTCAAGGCCATCCTTCTCTAGGACTTATCTCCTTTAGTTCTTAATCTAACGAGCTTCTCTCTATTCTCTTTTGGTATTAATATCATTTGCCAATGGCTCATTCTCGAGCATTCACCTTATATCTTTCATTTGTCTATGGCCATCATTGTCAAGCCCTTGCCAGAATGAACTCTTAATGCTCATACTCTTCAGTGTACTACTCCTTTCAAGCTCCTTTCATGCCAATAGAGATTCCAGGGTTTTATCAATTTGCCCTCCATCAGTCAAATCGAGTTATGGCCCTCTCGACCCCTTGCACTTTTACATAGTTGCTTCCATGGCAATCCATTCTCGATTTCATCCGAAATTTCCTTGGACCAAAGTGATCTTTCAACTTTCATTGACATATCTAGTACTCGACTACAAGATAGGCAAACTTCAACTTTCAATATCATGCCCCTTTCTTTATCAGCATGACTAATGCTTGATCTCATGTTAGACCAATCCACTTTCAGTCCATTCGTCGATAGCATTGACACGAGTCTGGCATGCCTTTGTGCCATCCCAAAAGGGCTCCATAATTCCTCCTTTGAATCGTACTTTCGTCCATAGGCCTTAGAGTTCCATCCATTCCTATAATCCGTCCAGTATCGACGTTCAATCGTGGTAACACCTAAATTTCCTTCTAGCCTTCAGGCCAGGTGTTCCCAGTAGTCATCACATTAGTCCATTGACAAACTTTCAACTTGAGGGAAGATCTGTACCTCCATCGCCCATTTCCCGATGTTCAACTCTCACTTGTAAATATTCGTTAAACAGTTCACCCTTCCTTAGCAATATGAACACCGCTATAATAACATTTGGGCGGTCACTTTGTTCCACATGCCTCGCCTTTAATTCCCTTTATACAGTCCATGCTCTCATTCTCTTATAATTTTCATACTTTCGAGGTCTTTCCTTTATCTAAGCAGCGCTCTCATATCCTCAAGCAATTTCTATACGTCAGTGTTGCTTCTTATTCGATTCCCCTCGGGAGACTGTTACCTTATACTCTTGTGGTAGGTGTTGCCTTGAAACGTCTTTTCACTCAAACAACAGTTCCCAACTCTATCACGAGTACATTCACAAACCAATTCCAACTAGGCTCCAAGCATGCCAATTCATACGGCATTAACGTTACGACGTACAAACTATATCCATTTCACATCGTCTTATTATGCCTCGAGTTTCATTCTGCATCATGTCACCACAACCTTCATAAGCTTTTCAATCTTCAACTTGACTCGCCATAAACCACATATTCATTAGCTCAATTCGAGTCCTTGAAAACTCCTTTCACGTTCATTCGCCCACTCGCGTTACATCTTGCCCTCAATCCATTTTATTAGTAGAATAGCTCTTATGGGGAATCCTTCCATGGTCCGTCTATTGCAATTCACCAATCCCAGTAAATTTCAACTTCTCGCAACTCACATCGACCATAGTCGATTCATCACTTATTCCAATGCGTATATTTTACTTTATCAGATTCACAACGTGCATCCTTCATATTTAGCATGCAATAGACATTCCCTTAGAGTTCATATGATACCCTCATATCTGTTCATGTTCTCATGGCTCCTTACATGAGTTCAATCATCGCCTCTCGAGATGGTAACGACCAACTCAATCATTCCCTGGGCATTTAGTTCGACTATTATCAACTTCTTTCTACTAAGTGTCGAATCTTTCCAACTATCTCTCACATCTTTCACTTGAGCCCAGACCTTGGGTCTCAGTTGTCATGGATCTCTTTCAAGACCACATGACATTTCATTTATCCTTGTCACTCTTCTCCTCGAGAAGCATTTGTGTTAGTCTCGAAGTTTCATACTCGCTAAGGCGACCTTATTCAATTCCGTTTGTTCCACTGAACGTCGACTTCATCCTGGAATTCAACATTGTCTATCAGACTGTTTCTCAGAATTCACTTCCAGGAGTCATTCAAGTCCTGCGTCTTCCTTCCTGATTCAGATGCTCAATTATGATACTAAGACAATTTAGAGCTTTTCTTCCTTTTACAATAGGGTCTCTTACCCCAAGGAAGAAACTACACAACTCTATGGCATTTTCCTCGCTTCCAATTCACCTAGCCCTTCTCATTCCATAGGATGGCAATCTTGGAGTCTGCGCCAACGGCGATACCTTTACTCCAGAACTCAAATGCCACCATGCTTTCACATTCTCTTTCGCATAACTCAGTCACCTCCAGTTACAATACTTGTTCGTCCTTGGGTCTCCACCCATTCACTTGTCGAATGGTCAATTTGATTAACTCAAATCACTTTGCAAGTGTCCCTCAAGTGTTCTTTTCGCTTACTGAATCGTTCATTGGAATCATAACCAGTTAGGACTATCAAATCCGTTGACTTTTCTTTTCGTCAGTGATCAGTTCATCGTCTAATCGCCATTTACGAACAACGCTCTATCCCTCAAGGAATAGCAACTCATGATTTCATTTCTCATTATTTCAATCCAATCAACCGATCTCAAGAAGTCATTAACTTCAGGCAATCTAGCATGCCGAGTCTTCTTTCATTTCATTCACAACAAGAAAGACTTATTACTCACCTTCCACTATGTGCCTTCGCCCAAGTAATCAACAATTTCCCATAGGCACGCTCCATATTCATAATGAATACCTCTTTGCTCGTAATCCCTGAGCAGGAGTTCTCTAACTTAAAAATCTTTTGATCATTCTCTTCTTTTGCTGAGTCCCATCGCCATTCCTCAAGATCAGGAATAACATTCAATCATAAGGTCTTCAAGTTCCCATTCACTTAGGGACTTACTCATCTTATTCAAGGGTCCTTGACCACCTTTACCATATGTCTAAGCGACCTTGAGAACTCTGTCTCATATTGGTCGATCATCCTATGATCTTTACAAAAGTATTAGGATCCAAACAATCCTTGCTCTCAAGCAATCCCGGGATAGTACTTTCCATCAATCAACTCAACAGAAGTTATCTAGGCAGATCTCGTGCCTCCGAGGAAATCCTTCCTCTGGTGATCTTTCACCAATCCTCAATAGCCTCTTAGGGCTAGTACTTCTAGGGTCACTTTCCTTCTTTAGTGTGCCCAAAACCTCTAAGGTTTTCTCATTAAGGTCCTCAATCCAGAGGAGGCAATTTCAACTTTCATTCTTCCATTAAACTTAGCCATTCTCATTCTTATTCACAATTCACAAGCTTCTCAGAACTCTCATGGTTTTTCCCACACATTCACCCTTTCTCTTGAATGAAATAACTCCGAGTCACCTTTCTTGTGACTTATATCACTTAACTCCTCAGCACAAGCATTCACCATAGTGACTTAGAGAATTATGGCAGCTCCTCTCCGAGCTTACTTAATCAACAATTTTCTCATTTCCATTTAAAGTCCTCACGACCCATTTAGCTCTTGGGTCTCGTAAGATCAATCGATCGAGCCATATTCTCTTTTAGTACTCGTACTTAAAACGCCCATATTTACTCAATTCTTATGACTCATATCAATTCTCAGATCTTCCATACCATGTATCCTTGAGCCGAACGCTCTTCTATGACCACACCTTGGTTGTTCAAACTCATTACGTTCTCATGATTTATCTTGGTCCTTAGATCTTTTCGTATCTCACATACGCAAACCAAGTGCTACTCTAGCGATCATACCTTGGTCCTTCAGTCTCATCGGGTTTCCATATCCCTTGAACCACTATGATTCCCTTCAAGAATTCAAGACTCAAGTCGTCTACTCAAGTCTATCAACCTCAGGCTGTTCATCGCAATATTTTTCACCATCCATCAGTAGTTCCCAAACAACTCTCTAATGGTTCTTAAGCAATTCTCAATTAACTGCCAAATATTCAAGGATCTCAAATCATCCTTGATTTGTATTCATTCTTCAAGCCAGCCTCAAGAGGCAACTTCTCAACTAACAGTCATCATTAGGCTAGTCTCAACTAGCAACTATCAATCAATCACTCAAGACAGCAACTCATTGAGTCAAAAGCTCATACTCTAGGCTTAAAGGCATCTGCCTCTCTAGCACAGTCACAACGGACTATCTCATCTCAACATGCCTCGTTTCCAAGGGTATAAACCTATACGTCGTCTAACTTCTCGGTTATATCTTGGCCAAGCCAATCACACGAGGCTAATCATCAAACATGCCTAACAGACCCATCACAACCACTACTTCTCTTTTCTAATGGCATCTATTGTCATGCACGAAGCTTTTGATCACGCCTTTCATAGGCACCATTTCACCAGTCATGCCACTTTCAATCATGCTCGATGAGAATCAAACCCGTGCCATACATCTCTTATCCATAATTGGACTCAACCTGATACCTAGGCTTCCCTTTTCAAGTTTGACTTGGGTCGTCTCTGCCATCTTAGAAGTCTGCCAAGAGCCTCTCCTTGTCCGGGCCTCTTTGTCCCGATGATCACTCCCCGCCCTCATCAGACCTGGTCGATGCAGGTTGCCCCACGCCATACATCTGCGGAGAAAGCCCCGTTCCACATGTCCCATACCATGTTTCATCACAATTTATAGGTATCCCATCAACTCGTCCCATACCAAGCGACGGTTTATTAAGTCCAACAGCGATAAGTCGTTGCATGCACCCTCATCGACTTTCATTTCAAAGCCACCAACATAAGCACAGCACGACCATCCTCACCATTGATCATAACAAAAGCACCTTCAGATCAATTCCTACCTATTCAAGAGTTCTAATTCCACCAATGATTATCACATCTCACGGACCAATTGTCTATATTCTACCATATACCTCAAGTCCAGTTAACATTCAAATCAAGCCCCTATGCAATTCGATCTCAACTGATCTTCAATTCAGATACTCCTTGTATTCATCTAGGCTCATATCACCCAATGCTGTCAATAATAATTGATAACTTAAAACCATCAAGATGTAAGACAATTAAGTCTGAATCTACTAATACCAGTCACCTCCTCTTAACTTATTTTCCTCAAGTTGGGGCATCGACAACCACAATCACAATCATGTAATCCATTTGACTTTTCATTCATAAGCAATTTTCTACTATCTGCGAGCACAATTACTACCTCAAAGTTCAACTTCATAACTCTCCAATCACAGCTTGCTCCCACTTAAACCTTAATCACCACGTAACTCAAGATCATCCGTCAAAGTCATCTCTAGGACCATTAAAGTGTACCCAAGTTCAAGCCTACATCCTCGAGACTTAACAATCCAGGCCTAGTCCTATAGACCTTAATATCTAACTATCCTCAAGTCATCGCTCCTTATCACTCCAAACATCAATCACCTTGGATCGAGCTTACCTTGCTCTGATACCAAATCGAACGGGTATGTCACGCCCCGAACTCAGAGAGCACGCGAACATCCATGTCCATGCCGTTCATTCATTAATGCTTCAGGATCTAACAACCATTAACATACAACACCTTTAATCGAATGCATGCAGAAGTGATGCCTTCTTCAATTAAATAAATACAACAACATACGACTACTTAGGACACAAGGGTATATCAAAATCACCTTAACTAATCACTAAAAGATCATTCCCCGACTCAATATCCGAAGTACAACCTCAATATCCACAATTGACAATTCCATTCTAATGCAATTGATCAACTATCTCTTCAGATGCCAATCCTTGGCAAGCTTATGCCACCTTCGCCTGGAACCTGTAAAATGTAAGCCCCTACTAGGGTGAGATATAAATCTTAGTAAGGTGGGTCCTAACCCTAGGTTAGGCCGACCGTTCACTCAAGCAATCGCGTCACTCTTCAGATCTAACTTATGAACACGCGCAAGCATAACAATCGTTATTCAATACACAACAACATATAGAAGACAGGCATGCATTTATGATCTTGTGCCACACTCATGTGCAAATGTCTACTCGGCTTGCCTTTTCGCCACATCCATCAACTCTTGCCTGCGTCATTCTCTAGCCCGTGATTAGATCGCATCAGGCTAGGCCCGCATAAACATATCAAACAGTCATTGGTGACCCGCGTAAACGCATCAGGTCCCGGTTCATCTCCAAGCAAGGTTTATGAGCTCATACTCTGTCCTGCGATTAGATCGCATCGGGACTGTGGCTATCTCAACCCCATGACTTTCTCGCATCAAGGCGCCAACTAATCATACTTAACCTCGCGACCTTGTTGCATCGGAGTCTCAACCTTCCGCCCTGCGTCTCACACGCCTTAGGGCCATGCCATGCTATGCTCACGCCACAATCAAGACCTATGCTTGACTTTCAATTTAATGGCACATTCAATGGCAAGTGCCAATTCAAACACATTTCATAGATTCTGTGGTATGCAGGTAAATTGTCACGCCCTGAACTCGGCGAGCACGCGAACATCCCTGTCCATGCTGTTCATTTAAGAATACTCTAGGATCCAATAGCCAATAACATACAACTCCTTTAATCGAATGCATGCGGAAGCGATGCTTTCTTCAATTATATAAATACAACAACATACGATGACTTAGGACACAAGGGTACATCAAAATCACCTTAACTAATCACTAAAAGAACATTCCCCAATTCGATATCCGAAGTCCAATCTCAATATCCACAATTGACAATTCCATTCTAATGCAATTGATCAACTATCTCTTCAGACGCCAATCCTTGGCAAGCTTGTGCCACCTTCTCCTGGAACTTGTAAAATGTAAGCCCCCACTAGGGTGAGATATAAATCTTAGTAAGATGGGTCCTAACCCTAGGTTAGGCCGACCGTCTACTCAGGCAGTCGCGTCCCTCTTTAGATCCAACTTATGAACACGTACAGGCATAACAATCGCAATTCAATACACAACAACATACAGAAGACAGACATGCATTTATGATCTCGTGCCACACTCATGTGCAAATGTATGCTCGGCCTGCCTTTTCGCCACATCCATGAACTCTTGCTTGCCTCATTCTCTAGCTCGCGATTAGATCGCGTTAGGTTTGGCCCGCATAAACGCATCAGACCGTCATCGGTGACCCGCGTAAACGCATCATGTCCCGGTTCAATTTCGGGCAAGGTTTATGAGCTCATACTCTATCCCGTGATTAGATCGCATCAGGACTGTGGCTATTTTAACCCCGCGACTTCATCGCATCAGGGCGCCATCTAATCATACTTCACCTCGCGACCTCGTAGCATCAGGGTCTCAACCTTCAGCCCCGCGTCTCACATGCCTCAGGGCCTTACCATGTTATGCTCATGCCACAATCAGGACCCATGCTTAACTTTCAATTCAATGGCACACTCACTGGCAAGTGCCAAGTCAAACACATTTAGTAGATTCTATGGCATGTAGGTAAATCAAGTGGCATACAAACATGGCAATCACTCAAGCATAGACAACGTCGCATACATTTATCCTATAACTCCTTAGGACTATAGGCCATCCCTATTAAAAATCTCTTAAGAATCAAACCAATCAAGCCTCGACTCACCCAATCGAGTCCAATCTTCCTATCCCAAAGTTAGAAATTTCTTTACCTTTGCTTGGTGACGCAATTCACTCCTCCTTGATCTCCTTAGGATTCGGCCAACTTAAGTCCAAAGCCAATTCGTCGCGCAACCTTGGATAATTAATCGATTCGTCAAATTCCAAGCCCAATTCCCCAATTCATCCATCCAAATCACCCATAACATATTCCTCATCATCTCTTCACATCATACACACCAAATTACAACACAAATCCCGCACATTCAGCCACCCACATAATCGGTTTGGCCCGGCATTGAACCGGTTCCATTCGATTCTGTTCATGCCGGGTCCAACCGGTTTTAATCTACCTCAAATCCCACAATGTTGCACCATCCCATTCTTATAATTCCTATCTAAGGATTTGGATGGCTCACCGTGATTTTTAAGCCGAGAGGTTGCTAGAAAGTCGCCGAAGGTCGCCGGTCGTCCAATGTCCAAAATATCGGTAGTTTCTGGGTAAGATGTACATGGGTGGTTCATGGTCAAAACCTTTTCAAATCAAGCTCAAATTTTTTTCACAGATTAATCTATGTGTCTACTTGATCTCCATCAAATTTGAGTTCAAATCTCCAAGAATTCGACCTTCAAATGGACTGAGAAACAGACCTACCTCAGGTTGGTTCCAATTTTGTCGACTTGTGGGAGATTACTTAGCCGAGACTCTACAGAACTCCAAATGGCCGGATTCCAGTTGGAGGAGTTCGCCAAGACGTGGGGCTTCGCTATGGCAGTCGGCTGGGGGTCAGCAGGTGGCCGAAAGTGGCCATAGTGGGCACCGAACAGAGGCTCCAAAATTGATCGTCGATTCCTCCAAGTTAGTTTCTGGGCGAAATGTACAACATCGGTTCATGGTAAAAAAATTATCAACTTGTGCCCAACTTTTTACCATAGATTCCTACACATCTTAGCTTGATCTCCACAAAATTTGAGCTATATATTCCAACATTTTGACCGCGACGGTGACTGAGAGCCGAACCTACCTCAAATTGGAGCAGTTTCCGTCGACTCTCGGAAGAATCCTTGCTCCGGACTGTTCGATGCTCCAAATGCTCCAATTCTTACTAGAGAACATCGGCAAGATATAGATCTTTATTTGGGTGGCTGGCTAGCATATAGGGGTGGTCGAAAGTGGCTATGGTGGCCGGCGAACGGGAGACCAGAAGCTGCTCGTCGGGCAGCAGAAACTGGAGGAAGAAGAAGAAGTTGCTCGGTTGACTGGGGGTGATTTCTATCGAAAATGGAGTGAGGAGAGAGAGGAAAGAGAGAGCTTTGATTATCTACAAATTTTGGTCAATTGAGTTGATTGGTAGATGGCATTTAATAATGAAGTGATCTCCACCCTTGGATTTGTGACACTTGTCCAGTGTTCTTATCAAGGGGATCCAATGGCCATCTCTCGCCCTTGAATTTTTGGTAGCTTAGGGGGGGAGTATGTCCATTTTGCCATTCCTTCAAGTATAAAGACAAAGTTCTAAGCTTGAGGGGTAAAACGGTTATTTTACCCCTGACATTCGGAACGTCTTTTTTCTCGTTCTGGAAACCTTCGATAGGGCGACAGCTAATCCAAATGACGTTGGAATTCTTGATTTTCCATTTCAAATCTTTCAAGGCTCATTTCTGATAGTTCTCTCTATCAGACGTGGTTCCAGCCTATCTTGAATCGACGGGCGGCTTTTGTAGACATTATGCGTGTTGACCCCGTGAGGTTGTCCTCACGAGGTTGTCCTCTTGAGCCTCCAAAGTTTTGGCCCCTAGTGTCCCATACCGAACTCAATGCGCAACCTAGCATATTCAATCAAATTCATCAATTTCCACACTCAATTCCTCAATCCATCAATCCCAGTTGCCCATAACACAACCCTCAACATCTCATCACATCATAAACATCAATTTGGAACTCAAAATTACCCATCTCAGCCACCAACAGATTCGGTTTTGCACAGACCAACCAGTTCATTTCGGTTCTATGCAAATCGTGTACTTCCAACCTTTAATCAACTCCTAAATCCTTCATTTAACCATCAATCTATCTCTTAACATGTCTATTTTGGGATTTGGGAGGCTTACCGAAGATTTGAGGTTGATTGGTTACCGATAACCCTTTGAAGTCGTCAGATCCTTCCTTGGTCAGTAACCAGCAGATTTTGGGCAAGATATACATGGGTGGTTCATGGTAAAAAACTTATCAAATAAATCCCCAAGTTTTACCATAGATTCCTACACATGTCAGCTGAGTCTCCACCAAATTTGAGCATTAAACTCCAAGAATTCAACCTTCAAATGGACTGAGGAACAGACCTACCTCAGGTTGGCTCCAATTTTGTCGGCCTGTGGGAGAATGCTTGCTTCGAATTCCACAGAGCTCCAAATGACTTGATTCAAGTTGGAGGACGTCGGCAAGACTGGATCTATGCTGTGGTGGTCTACTGGCGGCAGCTGATGGCCAAAAGTGGCCCTCGTGGGCATCGAACAGAGGCTCTAGAACTAATCGCTGGTTCCTCCATGTCAATTTCTGGGTGAAATGTACAAGGTCTGTTCGTGGTCAACAACTCATCAAATTGAGTCCAACCTTTTTCCACAAATTACTACATGTCTCAGCCTGATCATCACAAAATTTGAGCTAAAGATTCCAATATTTCGACCACCAAAGGGACTGAGAACGGGGCCTACCTCAGATTGGAGCAGTTTCCGTCGACTTTCGGGAGAATCCTTGTGCCAGTCTCCTTGGTGCTCCAAATACTTCGATTCTTGTTGGAGAATGTCGACATAACATAGATCTTTGTTTGGGTGGCTAGACGGCATCCAGGGGTGGCCGAAAGTAGCCGTGGTGGCTAGCAAAGTGGAGGTCTAGAAGTTGTCTCCGGCGGGCAGAATGGAGAAGGGAGAAAATGAAGTTGCTCAGTTCTTTGGGGGTGATTTCTGCCGAAAATGGAGTGAGGAGAGAGAGAGAGGAGTGTTATACTCTAAGCTTGGTCAAGGCCTTTGAACGGTAGGTGAGTGAATAGTATGAAATGAACACAACTCTTGGATTCTTGACACTTGTCATTTGCTCTTATCAAGGAGATCCAATGGCTAGCTCTTTCTCCTTGTTTTCGGCAGCCTAGGGGTGTGTGATTTTTCCATTTTACCCTTCTCCAATTATAATAACAATGTTCTAAGTTTGAGGGGCAAAACGGTTATTTTACCCCCGACGTTCAGAACATCATTTTTTCTCGCTCTGGAAATTTTCGATAGGGTGACGGCTAATCCAAATAATGTTGGGATTCTTGATCTTCCATTTCAAATCTTTCAAAGCTCATTTCTGATAGTCCTTATGGTCAAAGCGCCATTTCTTATTTGAGTTCCCCAAGTCCACGTACCTCGTCTCGCGTTAGCATTTCCCTTCTGTTCGGCCTACTCGAATTGATCAAGTTCGAGCGGAATATGACTGAAATACATCTCTAGATACACATTTCTCATTACTGAGCCTGAAATCAACTGGAAATCAGAATATCACAACAAGCACCACACACGCCACAGCCACCACTTTATCATCCACCCACGTACTCCTCTGGCACTCCTGCCTCTTGACGTCACCGAGGTCATCAGATCAAACGATGTCCACGTACCACTGGAGTCATCAGACCTATCGGTACTCTCCAGGCTTACAACTATTCAATGCCACTAGGGTCATCAAACCAATCGGCATTCTCATTCTCATTCAATTTCACCACCCTCCGATACCACCGAGGTCATCTGACCAATCGGAATCCTAAACACCTTTCTTATTGAGATCACAATGCCATCATAACACACATAATTCAATTCATAAAAAGGTTCGCCAGTCAATCATTTCATCCAATAACACACCCAGCAGTGTCCTAGCATTCAGATAAAGGTTTAGGAAACACTTACCTGATCAACTAGCGTAGTGTCACACAATGTGACTCTCCTCAAGATCACAAGTATAAAATCCCCACGAATTCTTCGTTAACCTAAGAAGATTAACCAATCTTGAATCAAAAGTCATTGAATTCTCACTTTCTTCAACCCAATTTCTCATTAGCTACACAATTGGCAATTCAAGACGCCTTATCGATCAATTGATCACATAACAACACTCCCTCAAATCCTCAATTCATTCAGTTCAGATGATCACACACAAGACAAGGTACAACTTAGAGTTTCATGCACAATTTTGCCTTTAAATCACTTCTAAATTTCAATTCACTTCACATACTCCCCATTAACACCTCATATCACATCATATAGGACATTATAAGTCAATTTGAAGTTCAAGTACTCTTTAATCAACCCCCAACAGAACTGGCCAGCAAGGTTCCACCCACAAAACAGAACCGATTTTCGGTTCGATTAGCACAATCAAGTCATACTTCAATTCCAAGCTTTAGTTCTTAACAAAAAAAATTTCTAAGACCTTCATTTATGAGTTTAGAGAGACCACCAAGAGATTTGAAGTGGAACGATACTCCAAAGGCCTCGAAACAGCCCAGCTTCAATATGATCAGAATTCGTCCAATTTTGATCTCCCATAATCAGCCATAAAAACCTATCTTAACACCATTAAACTTGCAACCACAGACTATTCAACCTTAGTACTAGATGTTATGAAGATCTCACCAAAAATTTGAATCCATTTGAAGTCCGGAAGCCCCAAAACAGATCTTTCCCCAAAACTGGTCGAAATCAACCTCCATCCTGACCTTTGCCCACTAAAATAGACCCATGGGACAAATGACTAGGCCAAATTAAGCTCATAATAACTTCCTTGGACGGCAAGATGATAAGATTTAAGATGGCGGTAGTTTTACCTTAATTCGATGTCGGACGACAAAATTTTGGCCGAAACAGTGAACCAGTTTCTGTCTGTCCGCGAGAAAAATCGTTCAGCCGTGAGGAAAAGAAGAAGAAGAAGAAGAGAGACAGGGTTTTGGCCGACCAAATGAAAGAGAGAGAGAGAGTCTTCCATAATAATTGAGCTTAGTCAAGGATAAGATGGTTAGGTGAGTTTAATTAATGTTTGCCCTCTCTAATAGTGACACTTGTCTTCCTTAAAGAGTGACATTTGTCTTGCTTCTAGAAGGCCTTGTCCATCATTGACTTCCCTTGACCAATCTTCATCAATTTTTAGCAGCATATGAAGGGAGTTGAATGACCAAAATGACCTTCTAAACTTCTTAAGGTAATGCCAAAGGTCGAGGGATAAAATAGTCATTTTGCACTTTTCGTCCGAACTTTCATTTTCCAGTATAAACCACCCTCTATGAGGCGACGTTCATTGCAATTCAAACATTGGAATTCCTCAATGTCTAATACCCAAATCTCGAGGTCCAATTTCATGTCCAACTCTCGTCGACTGTAATTTCAATTTATCTCAAACTAACGGGTGACTCTTGCTGGCGCTACGCGTATCGACCTTGGGGTTTTTCTTAAGCCGTGACGACTTTGGTTGTCATGTAATTGCAATGGTTTATCGTTCGTTCCTTCGATCCTGACCATCGAAATCCGATTTAGGAAATTCTCGCAAATTACACATTTGTATATCGGGATCACTAGTGCCCCAATGTATAACGCTAGCAAGACATTCCATGATTGTCCTTAAATCGATCTTTGTCGGTCCAAGACATTCCCTCAACAATTCTTATGGTCAAAGTGTCATTTCTCATTCAAATTTCCTAGGTCCATGTACCCGACTCTGCGTTAGTCTTTCCCTTTTGGTCAGTTAACTCGGGAGTGACCAACTCCGAGCGAGTTATAACTGAAATACACCTATCGATATCCTTCCATTCAATAGCCTCGAGAGGGTTGGAATTCATAATGTCACATATGCCTTCAAGAAAAACTCTTCCTTTTAGTGGTCTTCCACTAATCATTGACAATACTCCAAAATAAGTAACTGCCAAGATCACTTTACTTCTTTGGTGTACCGAAAACCTTCTAAGGTCTCTTTCCAAAATCCTCAGTCTAGAAGGAGGCAGTTCAAATTCATTCTCTCTATCCAACTTAGTTGTTATCAACCTTACGAATCCTTTCTCAAGCTTTCCATTGAATGACTCTCATTCTCATTCTCGATCATCTTTCTCATGATCTCTACCATTTACTTCGTTCGCAGCACAATCAACAGTAGCAATCATGGCTTCTTGGGTAACAATGACAGTTCCTTCTTAAGTTTATCGACCTATCAAACTCCAATTTCCGTTCAAGGCTCTCTTAACCCTTTTTGTTCTTGGGTTTCTCACGATACATAGACTCGACCCAAACACTCTTATAGTGCTCTTATTTTGGTTGCTCACATTTACTCAATTCTCATGGCTCCTTTCAATTCTTGACTCTTCTTATATCTTGCATACCTAAGCTAAATGTTCCTTTATTAGCCATACTTCGGTCGTTCAACCTCACTAGATTCTCATGGCAATTGAACCACTACAGTTCCATCCAGCGATCAAAGACTTAAGTCGTCTATTCAAGTCTAGCAGTCTTAGGCTGTTCATCTTAATAGCCATCACAAGAAATCAATCATTCAGTGGTTCTAGAAAAATTCTCAAGTAACCGCCAATCACCAGGCAAGTCTCAACTAGGTAAAACTCAACTAGTCCACTTAACATCTCAAGCAGGACTTAGCCAAACAGCACTTAATATCTAATACACAACTCGCCAAGTAGGCCAAACATACGTATCAATTTTTTTTTTCAAACGACACCAATGCCAAGTACAAAGCTCCTAATCATGCCAATTACATGCGTCATTACAAATGCCATGCAAATCATGCATTATGACCACCTAAGGTCTCACTATCTAATCGCCATAAAGTCATCGTTCCTTATCACTCCAAGTCTCAATTAAATTGGACTGAACTGACCTTGCTCTGATACCAAACAAACGGGATTAGCGTAACTATGTTCCCGATTCCACTTCTCTGATTCTCGTGGAATCAAATAGAAGCTCCCAACAAGGTTTTCAATCGTACCTTTCATGAAATGATTGGTGGTGACTCCATGGCATACACACGTAGCACATGTCGATAGACCATACTGAGGGTCAAATACGTATACCTTTGTTGCAACTTGGGTAATGGGCCTTGGGAGAGTTCCATGTCCAATTAGAAAGGACGACTCATTAGCCCTCATACAAAAAAAAAATGGAGATGGCCCTCGATGAGAGTCATGACATATGTTAGCACCGGTCGTTCCATGTAAGATAAGAGAAAGCTGCAAAAAAAAGAAAAAATTCTACTGCATTGGTACTGGTTCAGTTCTATATATTTCATTGCACCAATTTAGTCCTAAATATATTACAGTTGTACCAATTGAGCCTATCCAACCAATTTTGATCGAAAATCACTAACGTAGACGTTGGTCGTCCTACATGGAATTGCCAACTTTGACTTGGAATTTTTTTTCTTTTCTGTTCTTCATTTTTTTTGGGCTAAAGGCTGCTAATCAACATCGCCAACCACTAGCAAGGGCCTGGATGTCCTCGTCAACCACGGATAAGGACATCTCATCCCTCATCAACTCTAGGTGTGGGCTACAATGCCCTCACCTAATGTGGGTGTTGCGGCCTCACCCAGATCACACGAGGGCGTCACGGCCTTAGCCCTGGCCCATTGAAGGCATTAAGCAAAGGCCACTATACTGGACCTTAGCAATACAAACACACACCAATTGGGAAAACAATACCAAAAATATTATAAAAATCCAAAATTATTTTACAATGTTGCAATATTTCCACATCAGTTGTATCCATGCCATGTAGGATGATCAGCATCTACGCTTGAGTTTTTAACAAAAATTAGCTAAATGGACTCAATTTGTGCCATAAAAAAGGATTAGACTAAACTAGTCCAATTAAAAATTTTAGGACTAAATTAGTATGATCCAATAGGTTTAGGACATTTTTGGTACTTTTCACTTAAGATGGCCGATGTCTATACCGATTTTAGGTTATTGATTAGATGAACTGAATTGACACAAATACAAATGATTTGGACTAAATTGATCCAATTAACATGTTTAGGGCTGAATTGATATGAATGCAATATGTCTAGGACTTTTTGGGTACTTCCCAAAAGAGTTGGCTTATCCTTCATCATGAATTGATGCATATGTATATTCTAATGACCAAAGTTATGCAGCCTGGGTGTAGGCTACTCAAACGAAAGGATCAAGAGAGTAACTACGATGGAAGGTGGGCGAAATAGAGGTGAAAATGGATGGACGGGGGTGGATAGAGTAAAGAATAGATAGGAACTTCAATGGATGCTCTTCCAAGCCTCAACGGAAGTGGATAGGGCAACGATTCTTCTAGATTGTTGACTGCAACTCTTCAAGGATGCAAATTTTGAAAAGCTCTGACTATTCAATGACGGAGTGAAAACTCTTTTAGGTTTTTGGGGTTGAACTCTTCAACGTTCGGGATAATTGAACAAGGTAAATTTTCATTCATCAAAATCGTCTGCCGAATACATAAAGTAGATGACCTTTTATAGGCAAGGAAAAATAAATGAAAAGACTCAAGAAAATGAAGAGACTAAAGAACATTAAAGAACCTAGAAACCGTAAACATTAAAGTGCCTAGGAACTAGAAACGAGATAACATCTTCATGAATATCCTAAGGTGTCTTTTAGACTTCCAATGCGTAGGTAATGATCAAGGTTTTATTGTGGTGCAGATTCCAGAAGGAGACTCTTGGTCTCTGACTTTCATCCTTTCGACTTCGACAAGTCTTGTCGAGAGGATTATCGAGCTCAGATGTGGGCTGATCTCCTCGGTCGTGTGAGCTCATCTTCAATCCGGGCGGTATCATCAATTTGGACTGCATCACAAAGTTTAAGGAGGCACATGGCGATACATTTTCTTTAGAAATCAACTTTTAGCAAGAAATTGATTTTTCTACTTCAACTCTAAAGGTTGATTTCTAATAAGAAAAATGCGTTTGATAACTAGACAAAAGTTCTGCTTATGGAACAGAATTTTTTTTTGGATAAGGTAAATATGTATTGACTTTTTAAAAGCTAGGTACAAAATGAAATCAGATACAAAAATTATGAACCAATAATGACATCAATAGTGTCAAGATGGGTTCAATGGTAAACCGATTACAAGATAAAATTCCTGATCAAAGTTCTATGAACAAAGTGGCCAAAGCAAGCCATATGAACCACGACCAAACAACATGGCCAAGTTAGGATCTAAAAGAAAAAGCTATGAAAGACATTTTATAAGTGACAACAAGCAGCTATATTGACATAAAGAGCCGAGAGGACCCCAAAAAGAAAGTGGGACAACATAGCCAAAGGTCTTGAGAAGGAGCCTGTTCGTGGAGTCAAGACTGCCTTCAAGGTGTCTATTCCGTACAAGGAAGGCACAGAGAAGACCAGCCAATGAGCAAACCAAGTCATCCACCAATCGGCCCCAACAAGGTGGATAGCATCGAACAACTGGAAATGCAGACCAACTTAAGAGCATCTGTTGAGCTAGAGGCAACCGAACAGCAGAAAAAGGAGGCAGCAGCAAAGCAGCATCTCGTGTCTGAATAGTCTGGATCTTTATGGAAGTAAAGCATTCTGCTCCTAGATCACAAAAGGACTCTCTAGGTGCAACCTGGAAGTTTGACAAGAACAAACACCAGTGACAACCGAGAATAAGTAGAACAGCCACCGCAAGGTCAATTCAAGCTACCCATAAAAATAGGCGGCCAACAAGAGAGAGATTACAACTACAAAGCGGGAAAAGAAAAGAAATAAAATAGAAAAACAAAAAACAAGCCAGCATAAACAATAATTGGCAAATAATCGAACCAAGCCCGCCATAAAGCAACCAAAAACGAATTGACAGCATCTGTGTAGTAAAAGGGCAACCAAATAGTAGCTAAAACAAAGAGTTTAGGCTAGGAAACATCCTCAACAATAGAAGGGCTTGCTCTGCTTCATCGCCTGTGCATTGAAGACCGACAAGTAACCAACGAGCATAAAAAACAGACAAAGTTGACAACATCTATGTAATTGAAGGTAGCCAAAAAGCAGCAAAAGGCACCAACAACAAAGCAGCTGCTCGAGCCTGTACAACCTAGATTCTGAAAGGAATGCAACAGCATGATCGTAGATCAACAAAAGTCCACCAATCTGCTTCCTGGAGGTCTGACTTGAGGAGATACCAAGGAAAATCAGAGTATAGTAGAACAGCGACCAGAAGATCGACCTAAGCTAGCCATAAGAATAGGCGACCAACAAGACAAAGATGACAACAACAAACCAGGAAAAGAAAAAGATTAAAATAGAAAAATAAATGCAAGCTAGCACAACCAACACCTAACTGACATCTCGTATAGCCACTAGTAATCCAACTAAAGAACAACAGTTCTTGGTACACCAAAAGTAGTAAAGGAAAAAGCAAAGTGGAGTACAAGACAGAGCCTAAGGGAAGCTGGGATCCTTTGGACAATTAACTATAAAGAATCATCTCCAGTAGCAAGAGACTCAACATTCTAGTGAAGAAAAAAGAAGAGCAGCCACCTAGTATCTAAGGGCTGGAAGGCTTTGGAATGTGGCCTCCATATATGGGGATATTCGGCCAAGGCAGCAAAGAAACACGAAAAAGTAACATAGACATAAAGATGAGTGGATATCCCAACCGCGAGCAAAAAAAATAGTGGAGGAGATGCCTCAACTTCGTTGTAGACGTCGGTTGTGGGGGGTATCCTAAACACATCCAAGGGACAACGCCTTATCCTTAACTACTTCGATGAGGTATTTGACTGTCACGCCCCAAACCCGGCGAGCACGCAAACATCCCACCAGGCCATAATCAAGTCGTGCCATCCAGGATCCTTCGGCCCTCATGTTTCCCGTACTCATATACAAGCGGAAGTAAGAAACTACTCCGTACACAAAATCAAGATGACGTAGGACGGAAAAGTAGTACACTCCTCGTATCTATATAATACACCTCAAATTTCATGAATGGCCAAAACTAAAAATTTAATTTATACATCCACCAAACAATATATATTATCTCTAAAGTTACCCAACGTATAAATTCATTTGATCAACCACTACCTCCAATGTCAGTCCTTGGCAAATTCGAGCTTCCTTCACCTGGGACCTGAAAAAGTTAAACCCCCACTAGGGTGAGATATAAATTTTAATAAGTGAAGCCTAAACCTAGACTTGAATATCAGTCCCCCAGACCACACTCACACATGCTATCAAATGTAGGCATTCATCAATGCAATGGCACAAGACTTTTAATGATTCAAGTATGGCATTAATCAACAAAATATCAATAGCCAATCATGGATAGGCAGTACAATCAACCGCATTCAATATCAGGGTCCAAAGCTCATTGCACAAGCACATGCATCGGTGCACAACTGCCACTACTTTCTCATCCACTCACATACTCCTCAGGCACTCTTGCATCTGACATTACCGGAGTCACAGACCAATTGATGTCTTTGTACCACTGGGGTCATAGGTCAATTGGTACTTTCAAGGTTCGCAGCCATTCAATGCCACCGGGGCTACAAGCCAATCGATATTCTCCTTCTCATTCGAATTCACCAACCTCCGATACCTTTAGGGTTACAGACCAATCGATATCATCATTAATATTCAGGGCTCACAGCCATTCTATACCATTAAGGCCATAGGCCAATCGGTATCCTCATCATCGTTCACAGTAAAATCTTACTCGATACCACTGGGGCCACAGGCCAATCGGTATCATCAAGGCATCAACCCAATACGATCTCCGAGGCCACAGGCCAACGATCGCAGGGACAATATTAGCCCATTCATATAACACAAGCATTATAGCAAATTCAATACTGTAGACACTATAGCCAAATTCGATAACAAGGCATCATTACCTATTCATGAATACAAGGATCAATAGTCACATACCTCACAAAGCTCTCTAGCTAACTGGAGGACACTAACCAAACATAACATCAAGGCATATCACAATTCAATTATCATACTATGCCATTCAAGTCACCACTCCTTATCACTCCAAACCTCAATCATAATAGATCGAACTGACATTGCTCTAATACCACTTAAATGGGGATGTCACGCCCCGAACACGGCGAGCACGTGAACTTCTCACCGGGCCGTAATCAAGCCGTGCCATCCAGGATCCTTCAGCCCTCATATTTTCCGTACACATATACATGCGAAAGTAAGAAACTACTCCTTACACAAAATCAAGATGACTTAGGACGGAAAAGCAGTACACTCCTAGTATCGATATAATACACCTCAAATTTCATGAATGGCCAAAACTAAAAATTTAATTTCTACATCCACCAAACAATATATATTATCTCTAAAGTCACCCAACGTATAAATACATTTAATCAACCACTACCTCCAATGCCAGTCCTTGGCAAATTCGGGCTTCCTTCACCTAGGACCTAAAAAAGTTAAGCCTCCACTAGGGTGAGATATAAATTTCAATATGTGAAACCTAAACCTATACCTGAACACCAGTCCCTCCAGACCACACTCGCACATGCTATCAAATGTAGGCATTCATCAATGCAATGCCACAAGGCCTTTAACGATTCAAGTATGGTGTCAATCAACAAAATATCAATGGCAAATCATGGATAGGCAGTACTGTCATGCCCCGAGCCTGTCGAGCGAGCGAACATCCCACCCAGCCGTTCCATTTCATTTAACTCGAGGATTCAACGGCCAATAATCTGAGCACTGACAGAAAAACACATGCGAAAGTGATGCCTTCTCCATTTATATAAATACCACTGTACCCGATGACTTAGGACAGATACATCAAAATCAACAACCAATACACGTAGGTTCAACTCTTAACCTGCCAATCAGATGTACAACTCTAGTATCACAAAAGATAAACATACTATAAATACAACTGTCCACTATCCCTTCAAATGACAATCCTTGGCAAGCTTGTGCTCCCTCCGCCTGGAACCTGAAAAATGAAGCCCCCCACTAAGGTGAGATATAAATCTCAGTAAGGTGGGTCCTAACCCTAGGTTAGGTCGACCCTATGCTCAAGCAGTCATAACTCCAATAATTCAAATCAAGACAAATTAACCACTTCAAACTCAGATAATCAAACACAGGTGACAGTCAGGCTACCATGGTCTCATAAAAACACTCAGAAGTTCGCACACGACTCACCCTGCCACCTCACCACAACCATCCTTTCCATCCTTTCTCATTTCTCAATTCAATTTCTAGCCCGCGATTATGTCGCCTCAAGCTCGGTCCGCGTAGACGCCTCTGACTGTCGTCGGTAACCCGCGTAAACGCATCAGGTTTCGACAAATCTCCAGGCCAATATCAAGATCTCATACTCCGTCCTGCGAATAAGTCGCGTCAGGACCATGGCCATCTCAACCCCCGCAATCCTATCGCATCGGGGTATTCTCACACATCCGTCCCATGAATAAGTCGCATTAGGACCGTGGCCATCACAACCCCGCGATCTTGTCACATCAGGGCGCCACTCAATTTCAACTTCACCCAGCGAACTCGTCACATCAAGGTATACATCTCCTACCCCGCGTCTCATAAGCTTCAGGGCTTCTTTGTCCCACGATTAGATCGCATCAAGACCGTGGCTAACTTAACCCCGCGATCTCATCGCATCAGGGTGCCACATCACATCAAATTCCACCTCGCGAACTTGTCGCATTAGAATTTACTTCTCCTGCCCTGCGTCTCATACGCTTCAAGGCTTCACCATGCCACACTTGTGCCATGATTTTCAAATAGCTCTCCATACAAGACGACATGTGCAATTCAAGCACAACTTAAGATCCATGGCATGCAAAGCAGATCAAATGAACTCCGGACATGGCAAACAACTCAGGCATATCCAATACCACACACAATCATCCTATAACATATTAGGATATAACAAAGGCGATTCCCTTAGACAAAACTTCTTATTCGATCAATTCAATTCACGACTCTCCCAATTGAGTCCAATCTTCTTACCACAGGGTTAGAAATTCCCTTACCTTGATTTCAACGTCACAATTTACTCCTCTCGAGCCTTCAAAATTTCGGCCTTCAATATCCAATACCAAACTCAATGCGCAACCTAACAAAATCCAACCAATTACGTCAATTTTCAATCCAATTCAACCATCCATGAATCCCAAGTCTCCATAGCATATTCCTCATCATCATAACATGTCTCAATCATCAATTTGAGACTTATAATCCAACCGTTATCAGCCCCGCAGATTCGATTTTGCATAGAATCGAATCGATTCTTCTCGGTTCTGTGCAATCCGAGTACAACCAGTGCTAAATTCAACTCCAAATCCAACATTCAACCATCATCCAGCCTCTTAAAATGTTTATCTAAGGGTCTAAGAGGTTCACCATGATTTTTACGTCGGTTGGTCACCGAAAACTCAACGAACGTCGCCTGTTCTTCTCGAGTCAGAATCTGGCAGTTTCTGGGCAAGATTCACAAGGTCGGTTCGTGGTCAAAACTTAATCAAATCCATCTCAACTTTTTACCATAGATTCATCTACAAGTCTACTAAGTCTCCACGAAATTTTAGCTAAAAAATCCAAGATTTTTGCCACTAAAAAAGTTAGAAACCGGACCTACCTCAAATTGAGTCAGTTTCCATCGACTCTCGGGAGAATCCTTGCTTCAGACTCCTCGGTGCTCCAAATGCCTCGATTCTGCCTCGAGGAGGTCGGCAAGACATGGATCTTTGTTGGTGTAGCCAGCTGGCATCTAGAAAATGGCCAGAGGTGGCCTTCGTGGCCGGCGAACAGGGATGTCAAATCTGGTCACCTGGCAGCAGAGAAGAAGAAGAGAGATGATGGAGTTCTCGGTGGTTCCTTGGGGGGTCTGGCCGAAAATGTTGAGGGAGAGAGAGAGAAGATGGCTACTCAAGTCTTGGACAAGAGAGTTAAATGGTAGTTGGCCAAAAGTTGGATTTGACTACTACCCTTCATTTTGTGACACTTGGCATTGCCTTTTTTAAAGGAGATCCAATGGCCATCTTTGCTCCATGAATTTCGGCAGCTCTTGGGGAGTGTATGGACCAATTTGCCCTTCCCCATTTACTTGGGCAAAGTTCTAAGCTTGAGAGGCAAAATGAATTTCTCGTTCCAGAAATCTTTGATAGGGCGACGGCCAATCTGAATAACGTTGGAATTCTTGATTTTCCATTTTCAATCTTTCAATGCTTGTTTATGATAGTTTTCTTTATCAAACGTGGTTCCAACCTATCCCGAACCGACGGACGGCTTTTGCAGACATTACGCGTATCGACCCCGTGATTCATATCACGTTTAGGGCTCATCAATTCATGGCGGCTTTGGTTGTCATGTAATTATGAGGGTCTATCACTAGTTCCCTCGACAATCCTTATAACCAAAGCGCCGTTTCCTATCCGAGTTCCCCAGGTCCACATACCTCGTCTCGCGTTAGCCTTTTACTTTTGGTTAGTCTAATCTAATTGATCAGGTTCGAGCGGAATACGGTTGAAATCCATCTCTAGATACTCGCTTCTCATTACTGAGCCCGAAATTGACTGGAAATCAGAATGTCACAACTTTTCCCCCTTAAAGAAATTTCGTCCTCGAAATTCACAACCTTTTACCAATCCAATCCTTTGGGGGTGAAGGCGTCTCGTCGCATCCTCACCCTTCTGGATAATCCTTTCTAACTCAAAACTATCATTCTCTAGGACTTGTCTCCTTTAGCCCTTAATCTAATTTGCTTTCCTCCATTCTCTTTCTATATTAACATCATTGGCCAGCAGCTCTTCCTCGAGCGTTCACCTTATCGCTTTGATTGGTCCATAACTATTATTACTAAGCCATCGCTAGTATGCATTCTTACCGTCCACACCATTTGGCGTATTACTCCTTTCGAGTTTCCTTTCACGCCAACAAAGATTCCAAGGCTTTATCAATTTGCCCTCCATCAACCAAATCGAGTTATGGCCCTCTCGACTCCTTAAATAGTCACATGATTACTTTCGGGGTGATACACTCTCGAATCAGTCCTAAAACTTCCACGATCGTGGTAATCCATCAACTCTCAATATCATGCCCCTTTCCTTATCCGCATGCCTAATGTTTGACCTCACGTTAGACTAATCCCACTTTTAGTCCATTCATCAATAGCATTTGTCAAGCCCCGAACTTAGCGAGCACGCAAACATCCCTATCGATGCCATTCATTTAAAAATACTCCAGGATCCAACGGCCAATTCCTTATAACTCCTTTAAAGACTGCATGCAGAAGCGATGCCACCCTCCGTCACATAAATACAACAACATAGAGATGACTTAGAACATAAACAACAAAATCTCATTAATTCATTCTCGATGATTCAATTCTATAATCCACCAATCAGGAGTATAAGTCTAATACCATATAAAGAAAAAAACTTCATCCAAGGTACAATTGGTTCACTTTCTCTTCAAATGCCAATCCTTGGTAAGCTCGCCCTTCCTTAGTCTGAAACTTGAAAAAGGTAAGCCCCCACTGGGGTGAGATATAAATCTTAGTAAGGTGGGTCCTAACCCTTGGTTAGGTTGACAGTCCACTCAAGCAGTCGCGTCACTCGACAAATCCAAATTTATGAACACATGGGCATAACAATCACAGCTCGATAAACGACAACACACAGAAGACAGACATGCATTTATGACCTCGCGTCACACTCATGTGCACATGTATACTCGGTCTACCTCTTCGCCAAGCCCATCAACCTCTGCCTGCCTCATTCTCTAGCCCGCGAACTAGTCGCCTCAGGCTCGGCCCGCGTAAACGCATCGGACCGCCATCTTCGGTGACCAGCGTAAACGCATCAGGTCCCGGTTCATCTCCAGGTAAGGTTTATGAGCTCATACTCTGCCCCACGATTAGATCGCATCAGGACTGTGGCTATCTCAACCTCGAGACTTAGTTACACCGGGGCGTCATCTAATCATACTTCACCTCGCGACCTCGTCGCATCAAGGTCTCAACCTTCCGCCCCGCGTCTCACACGCCTCAAGGCCATGCTAAGCCATGCTCATGCCACAACACATCATATGCTTTGATTTTCCATCCACTCTCACACTCACTAGCAAGCGTGCATTCAAATGCGTTTCATAATTTTCGTGGCATACAATTCAATTCAAATGATATATAGGCATGGAAAATAACTCATGCACACAATATTACTCATAATCAATCCTATCTGATCTTAGTATATCACTAAGCTACCCACTTGAATAAATTCTCATAAATCGTTCTAATCGGCCCTCAACTTATGCAATCGAGTCCAATCCCCCTAGCCTCGGTTTAGGAATTTCCTTACCTTGAATTTGACAACCCAATTTATTCCTCTTGACCCTCCAAAGTTTCGGTCCCCAATGGTCCAGGACCGAACTCAATGTGCAACCTAATCAAATCCAACCAATTACATCAATTTCCAATCCAATTCAACCATCCATGAACCCCAAGCCTCCATAGCATTATCCTCATCATTATAACATACTTAATCATCAATTTGGAGCTCAATTCAACAACCACAGGTCTCTAAGGTTCGGCCATGCACAGAACCAAATCGGTTCTTCACGGTTCTGTGCATGCCGTGAGCTACCAGCCTCAATTCAACTCTAAATCCATCATTTAAATGCTATACCACCTCTTAACATGGTTATCTAAGGGTACAAGAGGCTCACCGAAGATTTGAGCTTCATTGGTTGCCGGAAACTTTTTGAAGTCGCTGGATTCTTCCCTGGTCAGTACCTGCAGTTTTCTGCTCTAATTTCACAAGGCCAGTTCGAGGTGAAAACTTTATCAATTAAAGCCCCAATTTTTACCATAGATTCATCTACATCTCTACTGAGTCTCCACAAAATTTGACCGCAAAATTCCAAGATTTCGACCAGTTAAAGGGGTAAGAACAGGACCTACCTCAGGTGGGTTCCGATTCCGTCAGCTTTGGGAGAAACTCCTGTCCAGAACGTCTCAGTGCTCCAAACACCGCAATTCTTGTTGGAGGAGTTCGGCAAGACGTGGATCTTTGTTGTGGTAGTCAGCCAACAGCAGATGGTGGCCGGAAGTGGCCCTCGTGGGCGGCGAACAGCTGCCCCTGGAGCTGTCACCGGTTCCTCCAAGTCAGTTTTCCGGAAGCTTCTGGGAAGAATATACAAGGTCGGTTCGTGGTCAAAAACTTCTCAAATCAAGCTCAACCTTTTACCACAGATTCCTACACGTCTTAGCTTGATCTCCACAAAATTTGAGCCAAATATTCGAACATTTCGACCACTAAAGTGACTGAGAACCGAACCTACCTCAGTTTGGAGCAGTTTCCGTCGACTCTCGGGAGAATCCTTGCTTCGGACTCCTCGGTGCTCCAAATGCTCCGATTCTTGTTGGAGAATGTCGGCAAGACATAGATCTTTGTTGGTGTGGCTGGAAAGAAGTCAAAAAGTGGCCGGAGGTGGCCATGGTGGCCGGCGAAGTGGAGCCCAGAAGCTGTCTGGCGAACAGCAGATTGAAGAGGAAGAAGGAGTGGCTGTCGTGGATTATGGGGAAGGGAATGGCCGGTCAAAATGGTGAGGAGAGAGAGAAGAAAAGCTTATATACAAGGCTTGGTCAAATGGTTGAATGGTAGGTTTGAAAATGTTGGATATGACCACCATCATTGATCTCTTGACACTTGGCAATTGCTTTTCCAATGAAGATCCAATGGCCCATAATTTCTCTTGATTTTCGGCAGCCATGGGAGGGCATAATGTCCAATTTGCCCTTCTTGAGTTATATAGGAAAAGCTTCAAGGTTGAGGGGCAAAACGGTCATTTTACTCCCGACGTTCAGAACGTTGTTTTTCTCGTTCCGGAAATCTTCGGTAGGGTGAAGGCCAATCCAAATAACGTTGGAATTCTTGATTTTCCATTTTTAATATTTCAAGGCTCGTTTTTGATAGTTTTCTCAATCAGACGTGGTTCCAACCTATTTCGAACCGACGGGCGGCTTTTACAGACATTACGCGTATCAATCCAGTGATTCGTATCGCGTTTATGGCTCGTCAATTTATGGCGGCTTTGGTTGTCATGTAATTGTGAGGGTATATCTCTAGTTCCCTCGACAATTCTTATGACCAAAGCGCCATTTCATATCCGAATTCCCCAGTTCTACATACCATGTCTCCCGTTAGCCTTTCCCTTTTGGTTAGTCTACTCGAATTGATTAGGTTCGAGCGGAATACGCCTGAAATCCATCTCTAGATACTCACTTCTCATTACTGAGCCTGAAATTGACTGAAAATCAGAATGTCACAACTCCTCCCACTTAAAGAAATTTCGTGCTCGAAATTCACAGCCTTCTACTCCATCCAATCCCTCGGGGGTGTAGGTGTCTCGTCGCATCCTCACTTTTCTGGATAATCCTTTTCATGGCTTCACGATCTTGTTCATTCTTTCCAACTCAAGGCCATCATTCTCTAGGACTTGTCTCTTATAATCCTTAATCTAATGGGCTTCTCTCCATTCTCTTTTGGCATTCACATCATTGACCAGCAGCTCTTCCTCGAGCGTTCACTCCAACTTTTTCATTTATCCATAACCATCCTTACCAAGCCCTCGCTGGTATGCACTCTTACTACCCACACCATTAGGCGTTTCACTCCTTTCGAACCTTCTCTTGCGCCAACAGAGATTTCAAGGCTTTATCAATTTGCCCCCCATTATCAAAACTGGGTTATGGTCCTCTCGACTCCTTAACAAGTTACATGATTACTTCCGTAGTAATCCATTTTTTATTCCATCTGATAATTCCCTTGGATCAAGTGGTCCTTCAACTTTCATCGTCATGTACTTCCCTTCCATCGGCACCCCTAGTGCTCGACTACAAGATATACAACTCTCAATGCTTAACCTTATCATCAATATATATATATATATATGCCTCTTGGCACATTTTTGTGCTATCCCCAGGAAACACTATAATTCTCCCTTTGAATTTCAACGAGGTCACCTCCTTTAGTTTCTCTTCAATGCTGTACTTGTACTTCCATCTATGACCTCAAGGGTTCCATCCATTTCTATAATCCCTCCAACATCGGTGTTTAATCATGGTACACCTCAATCTCCTTCCGGCTCTCAGGCTAGATATTTCCAATAGCCACTACGCTAGTCCATTAGTGAACTTCCCATTTAGGAGTTGAATTTCTTATTTCTTGAGGGAAGATCTGCCCCTTCATCGCCAATCAAACCATGCTCAAATCCCAACTATAGGCATCCGCTAAATGATTCACCCTTCCTTATCTGTATGAATATTGCTATAAAAACACTTGGGTGATCACTTCGTTCTACATGCCTCGCCTTCAATTCCTGTAAGCAATCCATACCCTCAACCTCCTTTAGTTCACACAATTCTCGAGGTCTTTCCTTCATTTAAGCAACGCTCTCATATCCACCAACAGTTCTACACATTCGCGTTGCCTCTTGTTCAATTCCTCTCAAGAAACTGCTACTTTATACTCTGGTGGTAGGTATAGCCTTGAAACATTCTTTCACTCGAACAACATTTCCCAACTTTATCATGAGGGCATTCACAAACCTCTTTTAATCTTGCTCTGAGCATGCCAATTCCTATGGCATTATTGTTACAACGTACAAACCATATCTCTTTCACATCGTCTTATTAGGCCTCGAGTTTCATTGTGCGTTGTGTCACTACGACCTTCACAAGCTTTTCAATTTCCAACTTGACTCGTCACAAACCACACCGTCATTAGCTCAATTCGAGTCCTTGAAAACTCCTTTCACATTCATCCGCCCACTCGCGTTACATCTGGCCCTTAATCCATTTTATCAACGAAACAGTTCTTGTGGGAAATCTTTCAATGGTCCGTCTGTAACCATTCACCAATTTTAGTAAATATCAGCTTCCCACAACTCGCATCGACTATAGTGGATTCATCACTCATTTCAATCCTCAAAGGATTTATCACTTATTCCCATGCATGAATCTCACTTCATCAGGTTCACAACCTGCGCTCTTCACGTTTAGTGGGCAGTAGACATTTCCTCAGAGCCCACATGGCACCCTTATAATTGTTCATGTTTCTCATGGCTCCTTACATGAGTTCAACCATCGTCTCTCAAGATGGTAACGGCCAACTCAATCATTCCTTGGGTGCTTAATTCAACTGATATAAGCTTCTTTCTACTATTCCTCACGCTTTTCACTTGAGAGCTCAGACCTTAGCTCTCTGTCTTCACAGGTCTCCCCTAGGACCGCACGACATTTCGTTTATCCTTGTCACTCTTCTCTTCGAGAAGCATCAGTGTCAGCCTCTGAGTTTTATACCCACTAAGGCGACCTTATTCAATTATGTTTGTTCCACCGAACGTCGACATCATCCTGGAATTCAACATTGTCTTCAAAACAGTCTCTCCGATTAAACTTCCAGGAGTCATTCAAGTTCTGCGTCTTCTTTCCCGGTACAAACACTCAATCATCATACTAAGATAATTCAGAGCTTTTCTTCCCTTTACAGTAGGGTCTCTTACCCTAAGGAAGAAACTACCCAACTCCGTACCATTTTTCCACTTCAAATTCATCTTGTCCTTCTCATTCCATAGGACTGCAACCTTGGAGTCTACGCCCACGACGATACCTTTACTCCAGAACTCAAATGCCACCATGCTTTCACATTCTCTCTCCCATAACTCAGTCACCTCTAGTGACAATATCTGTTCGTCCTTAGGTCTTCACCCGTTCGCTTGTCGAATGGTCAATTTGATTTCCTCAAATCACATTGTGGGTATTCTCTAAGCGCTCTTTTCGCTTACTAAATCATTCACTGGAATCATAACCAGTTAGGACTATCAAGTTCGTTCAATTTTTCCTTAGTCAGTGACCATTTCATGGTCCAATCGCCCTTTAAGATCAATGCTCTATTCCTTAGGGAATAGCAACTCAAGATTTCATTTCTCATGATTCCAATAATCCTTTAAGAGCAATGCCCTATTCTTTAGGGAACAACAACTCATGACTACATTTCTCATGATTTAAATCCAATCAACCGATCCTAAGAAATCATTAAGTTCAGGCAATCTAGTGTGCCAATTCTTCCTCGACTTCATCTATAACAGAAAACACTTATTACTCACTTTCCATCATGTGCCTTACACCCAAGTAATCAACCATTTCCCATAGGCACGCTCCACATTCAAAATGAATATGTCTTTGCTCATAATCCATAAGTAGGAGTTCTCTTATTCATAAATCTTTCAATCATTCTCCTCTTTAGCTGATTCCTGTCATCATTTCTCAAAATCAAGAATAATAATCAGCCACATGGTTGTCAAGTTCCAATCCACTCAGGAACTTACTCATCTTGTTCAAGGGTCCTTGATCACCCTTACCATATGTCTAAGCAACCTTGAGAACTCTGTCTCACACCGGTCGATTATCTTATGATCCTTGCAACAATATCAGGATCCAAATAATCTTTGCTCTCAAGCAATTCCCAGAATAATACTTCCCATCGATCAACTCAACAAAGATAGTCTCGGCAGATCTCATGCCTCCGAGGAAATCCTTCCTCTAGTGACATTTCACTAATTGTTAAAAGCCTCGAAGGGCTAGTACTGCCGGAGTCACTTTCCTTCTTTAGAACACCCAAACCTCTGAGGTTTTCTCACAAAATCCTCAATCTAGAGAGCGACAATTTCGAACCTCATCCTCTGTCTGGCTCAATCAATTTCAGTCTTATACATAATCTTACAGGCTTTTCCAAGCTCTCGTGATCCTATCCACACATTCAATCTCGAAAAGACTTACTCAGAGTCCTTTTTCCCGTGACTTCTGTTACTTAACTCCTCAGCACAAGTATTTACCACCACCGTGACTTAGAGAATCATGGTAGCTTCTCTCCAAACTTGCTTAATTAGTAATTTTTTTTATTTTTTTATTTCCATTTAAAGACCTCACGACCCATTCAGCTCTTGGGTCTCGTACGATCAATCGATCGAGCCATATCGTCTTTTAGTACTCGTTACTCAAATCACCCATAGTTACTCAATTTCAAGATCCATCTCAATTCTTGGATCCTATCATACCACGTATCCTCAAGCGCAACGCTCTTCTACGACCACACCTTGGTCGTTCAAGGTTATTAAGTTCTCATGATCCATCTTGGTCCTTAAATCTTCTCGTATCTCACATACGCAAGCCAAGTGCTACTCTAGCGACCATATCTTGATCCTTTATAGCCTTATCAAGTTTTCATGTCACTAGAACCACTATGATCCCCTCTAGGAATCTAAGACTCAAGTCGTCTACTCAAATCTATCAACCTCAGGCTGCTCATCCCAATATCTTTCACTATCAACCAACTCTCTAATGGTTCTTAAGCAATTCTCAATTAATTGTCAATTATCCAAGGATCCCAAATCATCCTTGGTCAGCAATCCTTCCTCAAGCTAGCCTCAATGAGGCAACTTCTCAACTGACAGCTTTTATTAGACTAGCCACAACTGGGCAACTGTTAAACAAACACTCAAGACGACTATTCACTGGGTCAATGGCTCGTATTCCAGGCCTAAAGGCATCCATCTCTCTAGCATAGTCACAATAGACTATCTCATCTCAACAGGCCTCGGTTTCAAGGGTATAAACCCATATGTCGTCTAACTTCTCAGTTATACCTTGGCCAAGCCAATCACGTAAGGCTAATCATCAAACATGCCTAATAACTCATCACAACCATCATTTTTCTTTTCCAAGGGCATCCAATGTCAAGCATGAAGTTTTAACCATGTCACTCATAGGCACCATTACACAGGTCATGCCACTTTCAACCATCCTCGATGAGAACCAATCCCATGCCATACATCCCTCATCCACAATTGGACTCAACCTGTTACCTAGGCTTCCCCTTCTAAGTTATGACTTGCGTCATTCCTACCTCTGCCATCTTAGAAGCCTGCCAAGAGCCGCTCCTTGTCCGGACCTCTCTGTCCCGGCGATCACTCCTTACCCTCATCAAACCTGCCCGATGCAGGTTGTCTCAAGCCATACATCTACGGAGAAAACCCCGTTCCACATGTCCCATACCATGTTTCAGGTACTCCTCTGATCTTCGATTCAGGTACTCCTTGTATTCATCTCAACTCATATCATCCAACGTTGCCAATAACAATCGATAACTAAAGCCATCAAAATCTCATGCAATTCAAGCCGGAATCCACTAATATCCATCGTCTCATTACAATTCGTACTCCTCAAGTCGGGTCATAGACAAATCAGGATCGTAATCATACATCTCAATTGACCCTTCATTCATAAGCAATTTCCTCTTATCCTCAAGCATAATTACTATCTCAAAGTCCATGTTCAAGACTCTCCAATCCCAGCTTGCTTCCACTTAAGCCTTAATCACCACATAACTCAAAGTCAACCATTAAAGCCAACTCTAGGACCATTAAACTACTTCACAAGTTCAAGCCTACCATCCTCGAGACTTGACAATCCATGCCTAGTCCTATAGACCTCAACATCCAATCGTCTCTAAGTCATCGCTCCTTATCACTCCAAGTCTCAATCACATTGGATCGAGCTGACCTTGCTCTGATACCAAATCAAACGGGATGTCACGCCCCGAACTCGACGAGCACGCGAACATCCCTGTCCATGCCGTTCATTTAAGAATACTCTAGAATCCAATGGCCAATTCCTTAGAACTCCTTTAAAGAATGCAGGCAGAAGAGATGTCATCCCCCGTCGCATAAATACAACAACATACATATGACTTAGGACATAAACAACAAAATGTCATTAATTCATTCTCGAGGATTCAATTCTATAATCCACCAATCAGGAGTATAAGTCTAATACCACGTAATGAAAACAACTTCATCCAAGGTACAATTGGTTCACTTTCTCTTCAAATGCCAATCCTTGGCAAGCTCGCACTTCCTTCGCTTGGAACCTGAAAAGGGTAAGCCCCCACTAGGGTGAGATATAAATCTCAGTAAGGTGGGTCCTAACCTTAGATTAGGTTGACAGTCCACTCAGGCAGTCGCGTCACTCGACAAATCCGAATTTATGAACACATAGGAATAACAATCACAGCTCAATAAACGACAACACACAGAAGACAAGCATGTATTTATGACCTCGTGCCACACTCACGTGCACGTGTATACTCGGCCTACCTCTTCGCCCCATCCATGAACTTTTGCCTGCCTCATTCTCTAGCCCGCAAACTAGTCGCCTCAGGCTCGGCCCGCGTAAACGCATCAGACCACCATCTTTGGTGACCTGTGTAAAGGCATCAGGTCCAGTTTATCTCCAAGCAAGGTTTATGAGCTTGTACTCTTCCCCGCGATTAGATCGCATCAGGACTGTGGCTATCTCAACCACACAACTTCCTCTCATTAGGGCGCCATCTAATCATACTTCACCTCGCAACCTCGTCGCATCAGGGTCTCAACCTTGCACCCCGCGACTCATACGCCTTAGGGCCATGCTAAGCCATGCTCATGCCACAACACATCAAATGCATTGATTTTCCATCCACTCTCACACTTACAAGCAGGCGCGCATTCAAATGCATTTCATAATTTTCGTGGCATGTAATTCAATTCAAATGATATACAGGCATGGAAAATAACTCATGCACACAATATTACTCATAATCAATCCTATATGATCTTAGTATATCATTAAGTTATCCACTTAAATAAATTCTCATAAATCGTTCTAATCGGCCCTCGACTTACCCAATCAAGTCCAATCCCACTAGCCTCGGTTTAGAAATTTCCTTACCTTAAATTTGGCAACCCAATTTACTCCTCTTGAGCCTCCAAAGTTTTTTCCCTTAATGATCCAAGACCGAACTCAATGTGCAACCTAATCAAATCCAACCAATTACATCATTTTCCAATCCAATTCAACCATCCATGAACCCCAAGCCTCCATAGCATTATCCTCATCATTATAACATGCTTTAATCATCAATTTGGAGCTCAATTCAACAACCACAGTCCTTTAAGGTTCGGCCATGCAAAGAACCAAACCGGTTCCTCACGGTTCAGTGCACGCCGTGAGCTACCAACCTCAATTCAACTCTAAATCCATCATTTAAATGCTATACCACCTCTTAACATGATTATCTAAGGGTTCAAGATTCTCACCGAAGATTTGAGCTTCATTGGTTGCCGAAAACCCTTAGAAGTCGACGGATTCTTCCCTGGTCAGTACCGGTAGTTTTATGGTCCAATTTCACAAGATCGGTTCGAGGTCAAAACTTTATCAATTAAAGCCTCAATTTTTACCAAAGATTCATCTACATCACTACTGAGTCTCCACAAAATTCCAAGATTTTGAATGGTTAAAGCGGTAAGAAGCGGACCTACCACAGGTGGGTTCCGATTCCGTCGGCTTTGGGAAAAACTCCTGCCCAGAACGCCGCGGTGCTCCAAACGCCGCAATTCTTGTTGAAGGAGTTTGGTAAGACGTGGAACTTTATTGTGGTGGTCGCCCGACAGCAGATGGTGGCCGAAAGTGGCCCTCGTGGGCCGCGAATAGCAGCCCCTAGAGCTATCGCCGGTTCCTCCAAGTCAGTTTTCTGGCAGCTTCTGGGTAGAATATATGAGGTTGGTTCGTGGTAAAAAACTTCTCAAATCAAGCCCAACTTTTTACCACATATTCCTACACATCTTATCTTGATCTCCACAATATTTGAGCCAAATATTCTAACATTTCGACCACCAAAGGGATTGAGAACTGGAACCTACCTCAGTTTCGAGCAGTTTCCGTCGACTCTCGGGAGAATCCTTACTTCGGACTCCTTGGTGCTCCAAATGCATTGGTTCTTATTGGAGAATGTCGGCAAGACATAGATCTTTATTGGTGTGGCTGGCTGGAAGTCAAAAAGTGGCCGGACGTGACCGTTGTAGCCGGCAAATTGGAGCCCAAAAGATGTCTGGCGAACAGCAGAATGAAGAGGAAGAAGGAGTGTCTGTAGTGGGCTATGGGGAAGGGAATGGCCGATCAAAATGGTGAGGAGAGAGAGAAGAAAAGCTTATATACAAGCCTTGGTCAAATGGTTGAATGGTAGGTTTGAATGGTAGGTCCGTGTACCTCGTCTCTCATTAACCTTTCCCTTTTGGTCAGTCTACTCGAATTGATCAGGTTTGAGCGGAAAATGACTCAAATCCATCTCTAGATACTCGCTTCTCATTACTGAGCCTGAAATTGACTGAAGATCAGAATGTCACAACTCTTCCCCCTTAAAGAAATTTCATCCTCAAAATTCACAACCTTCTACTCCATCTAATCCCTCGGGGGTATAGACGTCTCGTCGCATCCTCCCTTTTCCGGATAATCCTTTCCATTTGGCTTGACGATCTTGTTCGTCCTTTTCAACTCAAGGCCATCCTTCTCTAGGACTTGTCTCTTATAGTCCTCATTCTATTGGGCTTCTCTCCATTCTCCTTTGGCATTCACATCATTGGCCAGCCGCTCTTCCTCGAGCGTTCACTCTAACTTTTTCGTTTATCCATAACCATCCTTACCAAGCCCTCGCTGGTATGCACTCTTTCTATCCACACCATTAGGCGTATCACTCCTTCGAACCTTCTCTTACGCCAACAGAGATTTCAGGGCTTTATCAATTTGCCCTCCATTTTTCAAACCAGGTTATGGTCCTCTCGACTCCTTAAATAGTTACATGATTACTTCCATAGTAATCCATTTTTGATTGCATCCAAAAATTCACTTGGATCAAGTGGTCCTTCAACTTTCATCGTCATGTCCTTCCCTTCCATCGGCACCCCTAGTACTCGACTACAAGATATACAACTTTCAACTCTCAACCTTATCATCGATATATATATGTATCTTGGCACATTTTTGTGCCATCCCTAGTAAACACTATAATCCTCCCTTTCAATTTCAACGAGGTCACCTACTTTAGTTTCTCTTCAATGTTGAACTCGTACTTCCACCCATGACTTCATGGGATCCATCCATTTCTATAATCCCTTCAACATCGGTGTTTAATCATGGTACATCTCAATCTCCTTCTGGCTATCAGGCTAGATATTTCCAATAGCCATCACGCTAGTCCATTAGCGAACTTCCCATTTAGGAGTTGAATTTCTTATTTCTTGAGGGAAGATCTGCCCCTTCATCGCCAATTAAACCATGCTCAATTCCCAACTGTAGGCATCCGCTAAATGATTCGCCTTTCCTTATCTGTATGAATATTGCTGTAAAAACACTTGGGTGATCACTTCGTTCTACATGCCTCGCCTTCAATTCCTTTAAGCAATCCATACACTCAACCTCCTTTAGTTCACACAATTCTAGAGGTCTTTCCTTCATTTAAGCAACGCTCTCAACACCACAAACAGTTCTACACATCTGCGCTGCCTCTTGTTCAATTCCTCTCAAGAAACTGCTACTTTATACTCTGGTGGTCGGTATAGCCTTGAAATATTCTTTCACTCGAACAACATTTCCCAACTTTATCATGAGGGCATTCACAAACCCCTTCCATTCTTGCTCTGAGCATGCCAATTCCTATGGCATTATCGTTACAACGTACAAACCATATCTCTTTCACATCGTCTTATTAGGCCACAAGTTTCATTGTGCGTTGTGTCACACGACCTTCACAAGCTTTTCAATTTCCAACTTGACTCGTCACGAACCACACCGTCATTAGCTCAATTTGAGTCCTTGAAAACTCCTATCACATTCATCTGGCCACTCGCGTTACATTTGGCCCTTAATCCATTTTATCAACGGAACAGCTCTTGTGGGAATTCTTTCAATGGTCCTTCTGTAACCATTCACCAATCTTAGTAAATCTCAGCTTCCCACAACTCACATCGACTATAGTGGATTCATCACTCATTTCAATCCTCAAAGGATTTATCACTTATTCCCATGCATGAATCTCACTTCATCAGGTTCACAACCTGCGCTCTTCACGTTTAGTGGGCAGTAGACATTTCCTCAGAGCCCACATGACACCCTTATAATTGTTCATGTTTCTCATGGCTCCTTACATGAGTTCAACCATCGTCTCTCAAGATGGTAACGACCAACTCAATCATTCCTTGGGTGCTTAATTCAACTGATATAAGCTTCTTTCTACTATTCCTCACGCTTTTCACTTGAGAGCTCAGACCTTAGCTCTCTGTCATCACAGGTCTCCCCTAGGACCGCATGACATTTCGTTTATCCTTGTCACTCTTCTCTTCGAGAAGCATCAGTGTCAGCCTCTGAGTTTTATACCCGCTAAGGCGACCTTATTCAATTACGTTTGTTCCACCGAACGTTGACATCATTCTGGAATTCAACATTGTCTTCAAAACAGTCTCTCCGATTAAACTTCTAGGAGTCATTCAAGTTCTGCGTCTTCTTTCCCGGTACAAACACTCAATCATCATACTAAGATAATTCAGAGCTTTTCTTCCCTTTACAATAGGGTCTCTTACCCTAAGGAAGAAACTACCCAACTCCGTGCCATTTTTCCACTTCAAATTCATCTTGTCCTTCTCATTCCATAGGACTGTAGCCTTGGAGTCTGCGCCCACGACGATACCTTTACTCCAGAACTCAAATGCCACCATGCTTTCACATTCTCTCTCCCATAACTCAGTCACCTCTAGTGACAATATCTGTTCGTCCTTGTGTCTTCACCCGTTCGCTTGTCGATGGGCAATTCGATTTCCTTAAATCACTTTGCTGGTATTCTCTAAGCGCTCTTTTCGCTTACTAAATCATTCACTGGAATCATAACCAGTAAGGGCTATCAAGTTCGTTCACTTTTCCCTTAGGCAGTGATCATTCCATGGTCTAATCGCCCTTTAAGATCAATACCCTATTCCTTAGGGAATAGCAACTCTTTATTTCATTTCTCATGATTCCAATCATCCTTTAAGAGCAATGCCCTATTCTTTAGGGAACAACAACTCATGACTGCATTTCTCATGATTTCAATCCAATCAACCGATCCTAGGAAATCATTAAGTTCAAGCGATCTAGTGTGTCGATTCTTCCTCGACTTCATCCATAACAGAAAAGACTTATTACTCACTTTCCACCATTTGCCTTACGCCTAGGTAATCAACCATTTTCCATAGGCACGCTCCATAGTCAAAATGAATATCTCTTTGCTCGTAATCCATGAGCAAGAGTTCTCTTATTCATATGTCTTTCAATCAATCTCCACTTTAGCTGAGTCCTGTCATCATTTCTCAAAATCAGGAATAATAATCAGCCACATGGTTGTCAAGTTCCAAACTACTCAGGAACTTACTAATCTTGTTCAACGGTCCTCGATCACCCTTATCATATGTCTAAGCGACCTTGAGAACTCTATCTCACACCGGTCGATTATCTTATGATCCTTGTAACAGTATCAGGATCCAAATAATCCTTGCTCTCAAGCAATTTCCAGAATAATACTTCCCATCGATCAACTCAACAAAGATAGTCTCGACAGATCTCATGCCTCTGAGGAAATCCCTCCTCTAGTGATATTTCACCAATCCTTAAAAGCCTCGTAGGGCTAGTACTGCCCGAGTCACTTTCCTTCTTTAGGACACCCAAACCTCTAAGGTTTTCTCACAAAATCCTCAATCTAGAGGGAGACAATTTCGAACCTCATCCCTCGGTCTGGCTCACTCAATTTCAGCCTTATACATAATCTTACAGGCTTTTCCAAGCTCTCGTGATCCTACCTACACATTCAACCTCAAAAAGATTTACTAAAGTCCTTTTTCTCGTGACTTCCATCACTTAACTCCTCAGCACAAGCATTTACCACCACTATGACTTAGAGAATCATGGCAGCTTCGCTCCAAGCTTTCTTAATTAGCAAATTTTTTTATTTTTTTATTTCCATTTAAAGTTCTCACGACCCATTCAGCTCTTGGATCTCATACGATCAACCGATCGAGCCATATCGTCTTTTTGTACTCGTTACTCAATCGCCCATAGTTACTCAATTTCACGATCCATCTCAATTCTTGGATCCTATCATACCACGTATCCTCGAGCCCAATGCTCTTCTACGACCACACCTTGGTCGTTCAAGCTCATTAAGTTCTCATGATCCATCTTGGTCCTTAAATCTTCTCGTATCTCACATACGCAAGCCAAGTGCTACCCTAGCGACCATATCTTGGGCCTTTAGCCATATCAAGTTCTCATGTCACTGCAACCACTATGATCCCCTCCACGAATCCAAGACTCAAGTCGTCTACTCAAGTCTATCAACCTCAGGCTACTCATCTCAATATCTTTCACTATCAACCAACTCTCTAATGGTTCTTAAGCAATTCTCAATTAACTGTCAATTATCCAAGTATCCCAAATCATCCTTGGTCAGCAATCCATCCTCAAGCCAGCCTCAATGAGGCAACTTCTCAACTGACAGCTTTTATTAGACTAGCCTCAACTGGGCAACTGTTAAACAAACAATCAAGACGACTATTCACTGGGTCAATGGCTCGTACTCTAGGCCTAAAGGCATCCGTTTCACTAGCATAGTCACAATAGACTATCTCATCTCAACAGGCCTCGATTTTAAGGGTATAAACCCATATGTCGTCTAACTTCTCAGTTATACCTTGGCCAAGCCAATCACGTAAGGCTAATCATCAAACATGCCTAATGGCTCATCACAACCATCACTTTTCTTTTCCAAGGGCATCCAATGTCAAGCATGAGGCTTTTAACCATGCCACTCGTAGGCACTATTACACAGGTCATGCCACTTTCAACCATCCTCGATGAGAACCAATCTCGTGCCATACATCCCTCATCCACAATTGGACTCAACCTGATACCTAGGCTTCCCATTCCAAGTTATGACTTGGGTCATTCCTACCTCTGTCATCTTGGAAGCCTGCTAGGAGTCGCTCCTTGTCTGGACCTCTTTATCCCGGCGATCACTTCCGCCCTCATTAGACTTGGCCGATGCAGGTTGTCTCAAGCCATACATCTACAGAGAAAGTCCCGTTCCACATGTCCCATACCATGTTTCATCATAGTTTATAGGTATCCCATCAGCTTGTCCCATACCAAGCGACAGTTTATTATGTCCAACAGCGATAAGTCATTACATGCACCCTCATCGACCTTCATTTCAAGGCCATAAACATAAGCATCGCATGATCGTCATGTCTCACAGATCAATTGCCCATATTCCATTACACTTCTCAAGTCCCCTCAACATTCAAATCAACTCCTTATATAGCCGATCACCACTGATCTTCGATTCAGGTACTCCTCGTATTCATCTCAACTCATATCATCCAACGTTGCCAATAACAATCGATAACTAAAACCATTAAAATCTCATGCAATTCAAGCATGAATCCACTGATATCAGTCGTCTCTTTGTAATTTGTACTCCCCAAGTTGGGTCACAAACAAATCAAGATCGCAATCATACACCTCAATTGACCCTTCATTCATAAGCAATTTCCTATTATCCTCAAGCATAATTATTACCTCAAAGTTCATGCTCATAACTCTCCAATCTCAGCTTGCTTCCATTTAAGCCTTAATCACCACATAACTCAAAGTCAGCCATTAATGTCAACTCTAGGACCATTAAACTACTTCACAAGTTCAAGCCTACCATCCTCAAGACTCGATAATCCATGCCTAGTCCTATAGACCTCAATATCCAATCGTCCCTAAGTCATTGCTCCTTATCACTCCAAGTCTCAATCACATTGGATCGAGCTAACCTTGCTCTGATACCAAATTGAACGGGGATGTCACGCCCCGAACTTGACGAGCACGCGAACTTCCCTGTCCATGCCATTCATTTAAGAATACTCCAGGATCCAATGGCCAATTTCTTATAACTCCTTTAAAGAATGCATGCAAAAGTGATGCCATCCCCCGTCACATAAATACAACAACATACAAATGACTTAGGACATAAACAACAAAATCTCATTAATTCATTCCCGAGGATTCAATTCTATAATCCACCAATTAGGAGTATAAGTCTAATACCACATAAAGAAAATAACTTCATCCAAGGTACAATTGGTTCACTTTCTCTTCAAATGCCAATCCTTGGAAAGCTCGCGCTTCCTTCGATGGAACCTGAAAATGGTAAGCCCCCACTAGGGTGAGATATAAATCTCAGTAAGGTGAGTCCCAACCCTATGTTAGGTTGATAGTCCACTCAGGAAGTCGCGTCACTCGATAAATCCAAATTTATGAACACATAGACATAACAATCACAGCTCGATAAATGACAACACACAGAAGACAAGCATGTATTTATGACCTCGTGCCACACTCATGTGCACATATATACTCGGCCTGCCTCTTCACCACATCCATCAACCTCTGCCTGCCTCATTCTCTAGCCCGCGAACTAGTCGCCTCAGGCTCGGCCAGCGTAAACGCATCAGACCGCCATCTTTGGTGACCCGCGTTAATGCATCAGGTCCCGGTTCATCTCCAGGCAAGGTTTATGAGCTCATACTCTGCCCTGCAATTAGATCGCATCAGGACTGTGGCTATCTTAACCCCGCGACTTCGTCGCACCAAAGCGCCATCTAATCATACTTCACCCCGCGACCTCGTCGCATCAGGGTCTCAACCTTCCACCCCGCGTCTCACACGCCTCAGGGCCATGCTAAGCCATGCTCATGCCACAACACATCATATGCTTTGATTTTCCATCCACTTTCACACTCGCTAGCCGGCGTGCATTCAAATGCGTTTCATAATTTTCGTAGCATGCAATTCAATTCAAATGATATACAGGCATGGAAAATAACTCATGCACACAATATTACTCATAATCAATCCTATTGATCTTAGTATATGACTAAGCTACCCACTTGAATAAATTCTCATAAATCGTTTTAATCGGCCCTCGACTTACCCAATCGAGTCCAATCCCCCTAGCCTCGGTTTAGGAATTTCCTTACCTTGAATTTGGCAACCCAATTTACTCCTCTTGAGCCTCCAAAGTTTCGGCCCCCAATGGTCCAAGACCGAACTCAATGTGCAACCTATCAAATCCAACCAATTACATCAATTTCCAATCCAATTCAACCATCCATGAATCCCAAGCCTCCATAGCATTATCCTCATCATTATAACATACTTTAATCATTAATTTGGAGCTCAATTCAACAACCACAGGTCTCTAAGGTTCGGCCATGCACAGAACCAAACCGGTTCCTCACGGTTCTGTGCGTGCCGTGAGCTACCAGCCTCAAGTCAACTCTAAATCCATCATTTTAATGCTATACCACCTCTTAACATGATTATCTAAGGGTCCAAGAGGCTCACCGAAGATTTGACCTTGATTGGTTGCCGGAAACCTTTCGAAGTCGCCGGATTCTTCCCTGGTCAGTACCGGCAGTTTTCTGCTCTAATTTCACAAGGCCGGTTTGAGGTGAAAACTTTATCAATTAAAGCCCCAATTTTTACCAAAGATTAATCTACATCTCTACTGAGTCTCCACAAAATTTGACCCTAAAATTCCAAGATTTCGACCGGTTAAAGGGGTAGGAACAGGACCTACCTCAGGTGGGTTTCGATTCCATCGGCTTTGGGAAAAACTCCTGTCCAGAATGCCTCGGTGCTCCAAACGCCGCAATTCTTGTTGGAGGAGTTCGGAAAGACGTGGATATTTGTTTTGGTAGCCGGCCGGCACCAGATGGTGGCCGGAAGTGGCCCTCGTGGGCAGCGAACAGCTGCCCCTGGAGCTGTCACCGGTTCCTCCAAGTCAGTTTTCCGGAAGCTTCTAGGCAAAATATACAAGGTCAGTTCGTGGTCAAAAGCTTCTCAAATCAAGCTCAACCTTTTACCACAGATTCCTACATGTCTTAGCTTGATCTCCACAAAATATGAGCCAAAGATTCCAATATTTCGACCACTAAAGTGACTGAGAACCGAACCTACCTCAGTTTGGTGTAGTTTCCGTCGACTCTCGGGAGAATCCTTGCTCTGAACTCCTCGGTGCTCCAAATGCTCCGATTCTTGTTGGAGAATGTCGGCAAGACATAGATCTTTGTTGGTGTGGTGGCCAGAAGTCAAAAAGTGGCCGGAGGTGGCTGTGGTGGCCTGCGAAGTGGAGCCCAGAAGCTGTCTGGCGAACAGCAGATTGAAGAGGAAGAAGGAGTGGCTGTCGTGGATTATGGGGAAGGGAATGGCAGGTCAAAATGGTGAGGAGAGAGAGAAGAAAAGCTTATATACAAGCCATGGTCAAATGGTTGAATGGTATGTTTGAAAAATGTTGGACATGACCACCATCTTTGATCTCTTGACACTTGGCAATTGCTTTTCCAATGAAGATCCAATGGCCCATAATTTCTCTTGATTTTCGGCAGCCATGGAAGGGTATAATGTCCAATTTGCCCGTCTTGAGTTATATAGGCAAAGCTTCAAGGTTGAGGGGCAAAACGGTCATTTTACCCCCGACGTTCAGAACGTCGTTTTTCTCGTTCCGGAAATCTTTGATAGGGCGACGGCCAATCCGAATAACGTTGGAATTCTTGATTTTCCATTTTCAATCTTTCAAGGCTCGTTTCTGATAGTTTTCTCTATCAGACGTGATTCTAGCCTATCCCGAACTGACGGGCCGCTTTTGCAAACATTAAGCGTATCAACCTCGTGATTCGTATCACGTTTAGGGCTCGTCAATTCATGGCGGCTTTGGTTGTCATGTAATTGTGAGGGTCTATCTCTAGTTCCATCGACAATCCTTATGACCAAAGTGTCGTTTCCTATTCGAGTTTTCCTGGTCTACGTACCTAGTCTTGCGTTAGCTTGTTCCTTTTAGTTAGTCCACTCGAATTGATCAGGTTCGAGCGGAAGACGACTGAAATCCATCTCTAGAGACTCGCTTCTCATACTGAGCCTGAAATTGACTGAAAATTAGAATGTCACAGCATTGATGCGAGTCTGGCATACCTTTATGCCATCCCAAAAGACTCCATAATTCTCAATGCTCAACTCTCGCTTGTAAACATTAGTTAAGACATTCACCCTTCTTTAGCGATGCAAATATCGCTATGACAATATTTGGGCGGTCTCTTCGTTCCATGTGCCTTTTCAGTAATTCCCTTCAGACAGTCCATGCTCCCAACATCCTATCGTTCCCCTAATTTCGAGGTCTCTTCTTTATCTAAGCAACACTCTCGTACCCGCAAGCAATTCTATACATTCGCGTTGCCTGTTATTCAATTCCCCTCAAGAAACTGCTACCTTATACTCTCATAGGAGGTGTAGCCTTGTAACGTCTTTTTACTCTAACAACATTTCCCAACTTTATCACGAGGACACTTGCAACCACTCCAATCATGCTCTAAGCATGTCGATTCATACGGCATTATCGTTACAACGTACAAACCATATCCATTTCACATCGTCTTATTATGCCTCGAGTTTTCATTCTGCGTTGTGTCACTACGACCTTCATATGCTTTTTCGATTTCCAACCGGAATTGTCATACATTGCATAGTTATCAGCTTAACTCGAGTCCTTGAAAACTCTTTTCACGTTCATTCACCCATTCGCGTTACATCTCGCCCTTAATCCATTTCACCAATGGAATAGCTCTTGCAAGGAATCTTTCAACGGCCTATCTATTACCATCCACCAATCTCAGTAAATTTCAATTCCCGCAAGTCAAATCGACTCTTGGCTATTCATCACTTAATCCAATGCATGAATCCTACTTTATTAGGTCTACAACTTGCGCTCTTCACACTTAGCATGCAATAGGCATTTCTTCAGAGCCCATACGACACTTTCAAAAGTTGTTCATGTCTCTCATGACTCTTTACATGAGTTCAACCATCGTCTCTCGAGATGGTAATGACCAACTCAATCATTCCTTGGACATTTAGTTCGACTATCATTAACTTCTTTCTACTAAGCGTCGAATCTTTCTAACTATCCCTCGCACCTTCACTTGAGAGGTTAGACCTTGGCTCTCTGTCGTCACAAGTCTCCTCTAGGACCGCACGACATTTCGCTTACTCTTGTCATTCTTCTCTTCGAGAAGCATTAGTGCTTTAGCGTCTGAGTTCTATAACTCACTAAGGCGATCTTATCCAATTCCGTTTGTTCCACTGAACGTCGACGTCATCCTGGAATTCAACATTGTCCAAAAGACTATCTCTCTGACTTCACTTTTAGTAGTCATTCAAGTTATGCGTCCTCTTCCTTGGTATAGACGCTCATTCATCATACGTAGACAATTTAAAGTCTTTCTTCCTTTTACAATAGGGTCTCTTAACCTAAGGAAGAAACTACACAATTCTGTGGCATTTTCCCACTTCAAATTCACCTTATCCTTCCCATTCCATAGGACAACAACCTTGGAGTCTGCGCCAACGGCGATACCATTACTCCAGAACTCAAATGCCACCATGCTTTCACATTCTCTTTCCCATAACTCAGTCACCTCCAGTGGCAATATCTGTTCGTCCTTGAGTCTTCACTAGTTCACTTGTCGAATGGTCAATTCGATTAACTCAAATCACTTTGCAAGTGTTCTTCAAGCGTTCCTTTCGCTTACTAAATCATTCACTAGGATCATAACCAGTCAGGACTATCAAGTCCGTTCACTTTTCCTTTCGTCAATGACTAATTCATGGTTCAATTGCCCTTTAAGAGCAATGTCCTATTCTTTTAGGGAATAGCAACTCATGCTTTCATCTCTCATGGCTCCACTTCAATCAATCGTCCCTAGGAAATCATTGATTCCAGGCGAACTAGTACGCCGATTCATTCTTGACCTCATCCATAACAGAAAAGACTTACCACTCACTTTCCACCATGTGTCCTCGCTCGGGTAATCAGCCATTTCCCATAGGTGCGTTCTATACTCAAAATGAATATCTCTTTACTTGTAATCCATGAGCAAGAGTTCTCTTATTCATGAGTCTTTCAATCATTCTCCTCTTCTGCTGAGTCCCATCACCATTCCCCAAAATCAGGGATAGTAACCAGTCATGTGGTTCTCCAGTTCCATTCCACTCAGGGACTTACTCACCTCATTTAAGGGTCCTTGACCACCTTTACCATATGCTCATACGACCTTGAGAACTCTGTCTCATAAGGGTCGATCATCCTATGATCCTTGCAATAGTATCAGAATCCAAACAATCCTTGCTCTCAAGCAACCCCAGGATGATACCTTACATCGACTAACTCAACAGAGGTTGTCTAGGCAGATTTCATGACTTCAAGGAAATCTTTCCCCTAGTGACCTTTCCACCAATCCTCAATAGGCTCTTAGGGCTAGTAATGCCAGGGTCACTTTCCTTCTTTAGTGCACCCAAAATCTTTGAGGTTTTCTCACAAAACCCTCAATCTAGATGGAGACAATTTCAACTTTCCTTCTTCCATCAAACTCAGTCATTCTCATTCTTATTCGCAGTTTCACAAGCTTCTCAGAACTCTCATGGTCCTTCCCACACATTCACTTTTCTCGTGAATGAAATAACTTCGAGTTACCTTCTCGCGGTTTCTATCATTGAACTCATCAGCACAAGCATTTGCCACCACTATGATTTAGAGAATCATAGTAGCTCCTCTCTAAGCTTGCTTAATCAACAATTTCCCATTTCCATTTAAAGTTCTCACGACCCATTCAACTCTTGGGTCTCGTACAATCAACCGATCGAGCCATATTCTCTTTTAGTACTCGTACTCCCATCGTCCATCTCTACTCAAATCCATGATCCATCTTAATTTTTGGATCTTATCATATCTCGCATACACAAGCCAAGTGTTACCCTAGCGACCATACCTTGGTCCTTCAATCTTATCAGATTCTCATGTTTCTTGGACCACTACGATTCCCTCCAGGAATCAAAACTCAAGTCCATCAATCGCAAGCTTCTCATCTCAATATCTTTCACTATCAACCAATCCTCTATTGGTTCTTAGGCAATTCTCAAATAAATTGCCACATATTCAAAGGTTTCAAGACATCCTTGATCTGTAATCATCCCTTAGCCAGTCTCAACGAGGCAACTCCTCATCTAACGGCCACTACAAAGCCATCCTCAACTAGGCATCTACCAATCAAGTGCTCTAGACAACGATTCACTGAACCAAAGGCTCATACTCTAGGCCTAAAGGCATTCGCCACTCTAGCATAATCACCACAAATCATTTCATTCTCAACATGCCTCAGCTCAATGGGTATAAACCCCATAGGTTGTCTAATCCCTTAGACATACTTTGGCCCAGCTATTCACATGAGTCTATTCATGAAACAGGCCTATCAGGCCCATCACAACAATCACTTTTCTTTTTCAAACGGCATCCATCGCCAGCACAAAGCTTTTATCTGTGCCACTCATAGGCACCATTACACAGGTCATGCCACTTTCAGCCATTCTCGATGAGAATCAATCTCGTGCCATACATCCCTTATCCACAATTGGACTCAACCTGATACCTAAGCTTCCCTTTTCAAGTTATGACTTGGGTCATTCCTGCCTCTTGCCATCTTAGAAGCCTGCCAGGAGCCGCTCTTATTCGGACCTCTTTGTCCCAACGATCACTCCCCACCTTCATCAGACCTGGCAGTTGCAGGTTGTCCCAAGCTATACATCTATGGAGAAAGCCCCATTCCACATGTCCCATACCGTGTTTCATTACAGTTTATAGGTATCTCATCAACTTGTCCCATACCAAGCGACAGTTTATTAAGTCCAACAGCGAGAAGTTCATGCATGTACCCTCATCAACTTTCATTTCAAAGCCACAAACACATGCACAGTATGACTGTCCTCGCCACTTGTCAAATCAAAATCACCTTCAGATCAATCTCTATCCATTCAAGAGTTATGATTCCACCAATGATCGTCACATCTCACAGATCAATCGCCTATATGCTATCATATATCTCAAGTCTAGTCAACGTTCAAATCAAATCCCTATGCATTCGATCACAACTAATCTTCAACTCAAATACTTCTCGTATTCATCTCATCTCATATTATCCAAACCTGACAATAACAATTGATAGCTAGGTCACCAAGGTATCACGTAATTCAAGCCTGAATCCACTAATATCAATTGCCTCTTTATAATTAGTACTCCTCGAGCTGGGGTCATTGACAAATCAAGATCGCAATTATACATCTCAACTGACCCTTCATTCGTAAGCAATTTCCCATTATCCTCGAGTTCAATTGCTACCTCAGAATCCATGATTATGACTCTCAATCCCAGCTTGCCTCCACTTAAGCTTTAATCTCCACATAACTCAAGGTCATCCATTAAAATCAACTCTAGGACCATTAGAATGCCTCACAAGTTCAAGCCTACTATCATCGAGACTCAACAGTCCATAACTAGTCCTATAGGCCAAAATATCTAATTGTCCTCAAGTGATCGTCCCTTATCACTCCAAACCTCAACACATTGGATTGAGCTGACTTGATTTAATACTAAACAAGAAGGGATGTCACGCCCCGAGCTCGTCGTGCAATCGAACATCCCGCCCAGCCGTTCCATTTCATTTAACTCTAGGATCCAACGGCCAATAATCTGAGCACTGACAGTAAAACACATGCGGAAGCGATGCCTTCTCCATTTATATAAATACCACTGTACTCGATGACTTAGGACAGATACATCAAAATCAACAACCAATACACGTAGGTTCAACTCTTAACTTGCCAATCAGATGTACAACTCTTATATCACAAAAGACAAATATACTATAAATACAACTGTCTACTATCCCTTTAAATGACACTCCTTGGCAAGCTCGTACTCCCTTCGCCTGGAACATGAAAAATGAGGCCCCCACTAGGGTGAGATATAAATATCAATAAGGTGGGTCTTAACCTTAGGTTAGGTCGACCATACACTCAGGCAGTCATATCTCCAATAATTCAACTCAAGACAAATCAACCACTTCAAACTCAGATAATCAAACACAGGTGACAGTCGGGCTACCATGGTCTCATAAAAACACCCAGGAGTTCACACACGACTCACCTTGCCACCTCACCACAACCATCCTTTCCATCCTTTCTCATTTCTCAATTCAATTTCCAGCCCGCGATCATGTCGCCTCAGGCTCGGTCCATGTAGACGCTTCTGACCGTTGTCGATAACCTGCGTAAACACATCAGGTTCCGACAAATCTCCAGGCCAATATCAAGATCTCATACTTCGTCCCGTGAATAAGTCGCATCAGGACCATGGCCATCTCAACCGCGTGATCCTATCGCATCAGGGTATTCTCACACATCCGTCTCGCGAATAGCTCGCATCAAGACCGTGGCCATCAAACTCCGCGATCTTGTCGCATCAGGGCGCCACTCAACTTCACCTTGCAAACTCGTCGCATCAGGGTATACATCTCCTACCCTGCGTCTCATACTCTTCAGGGCTTCTTCATCCCGCGATTAGATCGCAACAGGACCGTGGCTAACTTAACCCCGTGATCACATCGCATCAGGGTGCCACATCACATCAAATTCCACCCCTCGAACTCGTCGCATCAGGGTTTAATTCTCCTGCCCCGCGTCTCATACGCTTCAAGGCTTCACCATGCCACACTTGTGCCATGGTTTCCAAATAGCTCTCCATATAAGACGACATGTGCAATTCAAGCACAACTCAAGATATATGGCATGCAAAATAGATCAAATGAACTCCGGACATGGCAAACAACTCAGGCATATCCAATACCACACACAATCATCCTATAACATATTAGGATATAACAAAGGCGATTCCCTTAGACAAATCTTCTTAATTCGATCAATTCAATTCACGACTCACCCAATTGAGTCTAATCTTCCTGGCATAGGGTTAGAAATTCCCTTACCTTGATTTCAACATCACAATTTACTCCTCTCGAGCCTTAAAAATTTCGGCCCAATATCCAATACTGAACTTAATGCGCAACCTAACAAAATCCAACCAATTACGTCAATTTCCAATCCAATTCAACCATCCATGAACCCCAAGTCTCCATAGCATATTCCTCATCATCATAACATGTCTCAATCATCAATTTGAGACATATAATCCAACCCTTATCAGCCCGACAGATTCGGTTTTGCATAGAACCGAATCGGTTCTACTCGGTTCTGTGCAATTCGAGTACAACCAGCCCTAAATTCAACTCTAAATCCAACATTCAATCATCATCCAGCCTCTTAACATGTTTATCTAGGGGTCCAAGAGGCTCACCGTGAGTTTTAGGTCGATTGGTTGCCGGAAACTCAATGAACGTCTCCGGTTCTTCCCGAGTCAGAATCTGACAGTTTCTAGGTAAGATTCACAAGTCCGGTTCGTGGTCAAAAATTAATCAAATCCATCTAAACTTTTTACCATAGATTCATCTACAAGTCTACTAAGTCTCCACAAAATTTGAGCTCAAAACTTTAAGATTTCGGCCACTAAATAGGTCAGAAACCGGACCTACCTCAGATTGAGTCAGTTTCCGTCAACTCTCGGGAGAATCCTTGCTCCGGACTCCTCGGTGCTCCAAATGCCTCGATTGCACTTTGAAGAGGTCGGCAAGACATGGATCTTTGTTGGTGTGGCCGTCCGGCGTCTAGAAAATGGCCGGAGGTGGCCGTCGTGGCTGGCGAACAAGGACCCAGAATCTGGTTGCCGGGCAGCAAAGAGGAAGAAGAGAGATGATGGAGTTCTCGGTCGTTCCTTGGGGGGTCAGGCTGAAAATGCTGAGAGAGAGAGAGAGACAAGATGGCTACTCAAGTCTTGGTCAAGAGAGTTGAATGGTAGTTGGCCAAAAGTTGGATTTGACTACCACCCTTGATCTTGTGATACTTGGCATTGCCTTTTCTAAAGGAGATCCAATGGCCATCTTTGCTCCATGAATTTCGATAGCTCTTGGGGAGTGTATGGACCAATTTTCCCTTCTCCATTTGCTTGGGCAAAGTTCTAAGCTTGAGGGGCAAAACGGTCATTTTGGCCTCAACATTCAAAATGTCATTTTTCTCATTCCGAAAATCTTTGATAGCGCGACGGCCAATCCGAATAACGTTGGAATTCTTGATTTTCCATTTTCAATCTTTCAAGGCTCGTTTATGATAGTTTTCTCTATCAGACGTGGTTCCAGCCTATCTCGTACCGACGGGCGGCTTTTGCAGACATTACACGTATTGACCCCGTGATTCATATCACGTTTAGGGCTAGTCAATTCATGGCGGCTTTGGTTTTCATGTAATTGTGAGGGTCTATCGCTAGTTCCCTCGACAATCCTTATGGTCAAAGCGCTGTTTCCTATCTAAGTTCCACAAATCCACGTACCTCGTCTCACGTTAGCCTTTCCCTTTTGGTCAGTCTACTTGAATTGATCAAGTTCGAGTGGAATATGGCTGAAATCCATCTCTAGATACTCGCTTCTCATTACTGAGCCCGAAATCAACTGAAAATCAGAATGTCACAAGTACAATCAACCGTATTCAATATCAGGGTCCAAAGCTCATTGCTCAAGCACATGCATCGATACACAACTACCACTACATTTTTCATCCACTTACATATCCTTTGGCACTCTTGCCATCTATCATCACCGGAGCCACAGGCCAATCGATATCTTTGTACCACTAGGGCCACAAGCCAATCGGTACTTTCAAGGCTCGTAGCCATTCAATGTTACCGGGGCCATAGGCTAATCAGCATTCTCCTTCTCATTTGAATTCACCACCATCCGATACCAATAAGGTCACAGACCAATCGATATCATCATTAATACTCAGGGTTCACAGCCATTCGATACCGCCGGGGCTACAGGACAATCGGTATCCTCATCATCGTTCAGAGTAAAATCACACTCGATACCACTGGGGCCACAGGCTAACCGGTATCATCATAGAATCAAGCCAATGTGATCTCTAGGGCCACAGGCGAACGATTGCAGGGACAATATAGCCTATTCATATGACACAAGCATTATAACAAATTCAATACTATAGGCACTATAGCCAAATTCCATAGCAAGGCATCATTACCCATTCATGAATACAGGGCACAATAGCCGAACTATTTCATCAAGGCTCAATAGCCACTTACCTGACAAAGCTCTTTGGCTAACTAGAGCACACTAGCCAATCATAACATTAAGGCATATCACAATTCAATTGTCATACTATACCATCAAGTCATAGAATCCGCTACTCATCAACCAATTCAAGCCCTATGATTTACTAAGCACTCAATTCATCCAACCAATCTATCCGGTAGTGTCTTAGCATTCAGGTAAGGGTTTATGAAATATTTACCTTGATCAATTAGAAAAATGTCACACAAAGTGACTCTCCTTAATGCCACAAGTGTGAGCTCTCCAAGAATTCTTCGTCAACCAATAAAGATTTACCAATCTTGAATAAAAAACCATGGAATGCTCACTTCCATTAACCCAATCTTTGCCTGGCCATACCATTGACAATTCAAGACACCTTTTCTAATAATTGAACACATGAAAATCTTCCCCCCGAACCCTTAATATGTTCGATTCACATGGTCATACACAAGGCAAGACACATCCTAGAGGTTCATGCACCAATTTACCTTTAAATCACTTCTAAATCCCAATCCATTTCACATATTGCTCATTAACACCTCACATCACATATTAGGTCATTGTGAGTCAATTTGAAGGCATATTACCCCTTTAATCAGCCTCCAATAGAACCGGCCAGATTAGGATTCATCACAAAACAGAACCGATTTTTGGTTCGACTAGCACAATCAAGCCATAATTCTTCATGAACAAACTTGCGAAGGCCTTCATTTATGGGTTTAGAAAGCTCACCAAGAAATTTTAAGTAGAACGACACTCCAAAGACCTCAGAATAGCCCAGATTTCACACGGTCCTCAAACGGGCAGATTATGGTCAGTAAAAATCTTCACAAATCAACAATGTACACCCATCAAAATTTAACTAAAATTAAAACCAAAGCTCAGTCAATTCAAGTACTAGATGTTATGAAGACCTCACCGAAAATTTGAGATCATTTGGAGTCCGAAAACTCCCAAAAATGTAGCCTCTCCAAAACCAGATCAGAATTTGATGTTTATCCACTCAAACAGACCTACGGGAAAAAGGCTTGGCAAAATTAAGCTCATAATACCTTCCTAGAATGGCAAGACGATAATATTTAAGATGGCAGTGGTTTTACCTCAATCTGATGTTGGATGACAAAGTTATGTCAAAAATAGTGGAGCCGTTTTTCCTGTCCGGGAGAAACTCTTCTTGGCTAAGAGAAAAATGATGATGTGGAAGATGATGGAAGATGGTGGCCGGCCAAAATGAAAGAGAGAGAGAGAGAATTTTCACGCCAATAATGCATTTTTAGTCAATTGGACAAGATGGGTAATTAATGGCCATTTAATGCTTGGCCTTTCATTTGATTGACACTTGGCAACCTCCCATTAGTTGCTCCATTGACTTTGACTTCCTTTTACCATATCCATATATCTTTTCGGCAGCTATATAGAGGAGAGGAAATGATCAAAATGGCCTTCTAAATTTCTTAAGGCAAGGCAAAAGGTTGAGGGGCAAAATGGTCATTTGGCACTTTTCGTCTGAAATTCCATTTTTCCAGTATAAACCACCCTCGATGAGGCTACGTCCATTTCAATTCAAATATTGAAATTCCTCAATATCCAATACCCAAATCTCGAGGTTCAATTTCATGTCGAACTCTCGTTGACTGTTATTCCAATTTATCTCAAACTGACAGCGACTCTTGTAGGCGCTACACATATTGACCTTGGGATTTTCTCAAATCGTGGTGACTTTTATTGTCATGTAATTGCAAAGGTTTATCGTTTGTTCCTTAGATCCTGATCATCAGGATCTGATTTAGGAAATTCTTGCAAATTGTACATTGGTTAAGCGGAATCACTTGCGTCCCCACGTATAATGCAAACAAGACATTCTATGATCATTCCTAGATCGATCTCTGTTGGCCCGAAGTATTCCTTTGACAATCCTTATGGCCAAAGAGCCAATCCTCATTCAAATTCCCTTGGTCCACGTGCCCGACTCTACGTCAGTCTTTCCCTTTTGGTTAGTTAACTCGGGAGTAGCCAATTTCGAGCGAGTTACAACTGAAACATATCGATCGATATCCTTCCATTCAATGGCTTCGAGAGGGTCGAAATTCGAAATGTCACATTGACCATATTCGAAATAAAAGGGCGTTGTCTCTGAATAAAATGTTACTCCTCATGTTCCATATAATGTGGACAAGAGCCCTAATAGAGAACATAGATATGCACTGAAAAGTCGGGGAGGAACCTCGATTCCTTTAGTTTTGTCGCTTAAGGCGACTAAGCTATTGAGTAAAGGGTGTCAAGCTTATCTAGCTGTTGCAGTTAACACAATGGTCGAGGAACCGTGACATTCTGATTTTCTTGTCATTTCAAGACTCATTAATGAGAAAGTATTTAACGATGTATTTCAGTCGTATCTCGCTCGGATCTAATCAATCTTGAGTTAACTGACCAAGAGGCAAAGGCTAACGCGATGCAACGTACGTGGACCTAGGGAATTCGAATAGAAAATGGCGCTTTGATCATAAGGATTGTCGAGGGGACATTTAGAGCCATAAAAGGTCGATATAAGAATGATTAAGGAATTCATTGCCAGCGTTATATGATTGAAGCGCGGGTGATGCCGCTTAAACCAATATATAATTTGTAAAATTTTCTTAAATCGAACAGTGACGATCGAGACCATCGAAACTAGTGATAGACCCTCACAATTACATTACAACCAAAGTCGCCATGAATTGACGAGCCCTAATTGTGATATGAATCACAGGGTTGATACGCGTAACTTCTGCAAAAGTCGCCCGTCAATTCGGGTAGGCTGGAATCACATTGGATAGAGAAAAGATTCAGAAACAAGTCTTAAATTTGAATATGGAGAATCGAGAATTCCAACATTACAACTAGATTGGCCGTCGCCTTATTGAAAAAATTGGAATTAGAAAAATGACATTCCGGACGTCGAGGGTAAAATTACCATTTTGCCCTTCAAGCCCTAACCTTACCTATATAATTGGATAAAGGCATTTTGGTCATTGAAGCCCTCTATAGCTGCCGAAAATTTGAAGAATTGAGAGCCATTGGATGAGCATTGATTGACACAATGGACAAGTGTCAAGAGATTAAGTCTTGATGTTAATGGAGTCACCTTTTAACCTGCCATTCAACTAGTTGACTCTTGAAAATTGAAATATAAACCTCTCATTCTCTCTCTCTTGGCCGAACACCCCTCCTCCATTGCCGAACAACTTCTTCTTCTTCTTCTTCTTCTTCTTCTTCTTCAAGCTTATAAGCCTGCCGCCCGACCAGAACTGCTCACCCGTTCGTTCGCTCCGACCACCGTCTCTGGCCATCGAATGGACCTGAGCCGACTGCCTGCTGTTTCCTCATCCTCTTACCGACATTCTCCAAGTGGAATCACTGCATTTGGCTCAGTGAGTAGCTCCGACCGACCAATCTCCTGAAAGTCGACGGAAATCGTCGCAACTAGAGGTAAGCCACGATTTAGGCCTCATAGAACCCCGAAATCTTTGATTTTTCCACCAAATTTTGTGGACATTGAAGGGACACATAAACTGAGCTATGGTAAAAAGTTTGGAGGAATTTGATGAAGTTTTGATCCCAAATGGGTCTTGTGTTTAAAGGGCCAGAACTGACCGGTCCTAGACCCGAAGGAACCAGCGCCGTTCAAGGACTTTTCGACGTCGCCTTCGCTCTAAATTTTCGATGAGGCTTCCCAACCCTTAGAACTAAATGTTAGCAAGTAGATTAGTGATTAAATTGAAGATTTAAATTGGTTAAGGGCTGAATAGGTTGGGTATACACAGAACCGAAAATACCCTATTTTGGTTCTGTCCATACAAGTTCTGTGGGAGGCTATTGGTGTTGAAATTGAGCTCCAAATTCATCATTGAGAAGTATGGGGATGTTAATTGATAGGTCCTTAAGGCGTATGGTTAGTGGGGTGATGATTTGAGCAAGAAAATTTAATAATTAGATTAATTTCCTTAAATTGCGCGGGTGGATTGTCCTTGGATCATTAGAACCAAACCTTTGGGGTGCTTGGAAGAAGACTTGTATCGAATTAAGCTTGAGGTAAGAGGATTTTAAACCTTTGATAGGAGGATTGGACTCGATTGGGTGATTTGTATGCGAATTGATCGATTCGTGGAGGTTCATAATATGATTGTCCAATGCACGTCCTAGAAAGATATAGAGGACTTGAATGTTTGACAATGCTTGTGCTATGATTTGATTGTCACATTTGTATGTCAAATGTAATTATATCACATGCCATGGATGTGTCGTTCGTCGCATGAGTTGCATTCGAACGTGTACTATGAAATGAAATGAACTTATGGCATGTCTGAGAAGTTGTGACATCCTGAGGCGTATGAGACGCGGGGTTGTGTGGATGAATGCCTTAAGGCACAGAGGCGCAGGGTTTGAAACGAATGGCACCCTGAGGCGTACGAGACGTGGGGTTGAGAAGGCCATAGTCTTGATGTGTTAAAAAGCGAGACGGAATTGAGATGTGTCGACACAGGCCTGGATGAGATTGAAAACCTGATGCGTTTACGCGAGTTTGTCAATGAGACGGTCTGATGCGTTTACGCGGACTGAGCTTGAGGCGTTCTAAACGCGAGCATAAAATTAAGGAGGCGGGAATGGGGTGGAAGGTATAATTTGGCTTGATAATGTGTGCTTGAGCTTAATGATGCAATAAGATGTCGTGATTGCATGCTTGACATCCGTGTGATATTTTGTGATAGTTTAACGTCTCATGTAATTTTGCATAAATTGTTTCTGATTATATCTGCATGAATGGACGGTCAGCCTAACCTAGGGTTAGGACCCACCTTACTGAGATGTATGACTCATCCCGTTGTGGGACCCCATTTTTTCAGATCCTAGGCCATGAGGATGTGGTCAATAGGGTTTAGTGACCCAAAGGAGATGTTTGTTTATTTTGAGGAGTTCCCTGAGGACAGGGGATCGTTTATGTTAGGAAGTGTACGGTCGTCTAGGTAGATGAGGGTGGCAATAGCTAGAAGCCTCACAGATATGAGGCCTGGTTTAGGAAGATTAGGGACGTTTCTACAGGGCCACTGAAGCCCACCGAGGTACCTCGTGAGGTGATACCCAGTTGATGCCATCCCGCTCGGGATTCAATGGAGGCCGAGGGATCAGTCACGAGCTCGAGAAATGGACCTGAGAAGACCCCAACTTTGGAGGATACCGACGAGGTCATAGTGATCGAGGCTACTGAGGACGATCTGGTAGAGCCATCAGCTGACGAGACGATGGTGGACACCGTGGAGGTTTGCTCGGAGACCTTCTCGGAGTGCGAACCCATTGAGAAGGCTGAAGAGGAGACTGACGACTCCAGTAGCTCGACCTAAGAGTCTTCGCTTTTCTGGTCTGATATTTTGATGGTGTTCTCGATATCTGCTTCTTTTGGAAGACCGATGCCTGTCTTTTGTGATAGCCTTGCTACCTTACCGACCAGTATGTTTAGTTTGTCGTTCCTTGTATGGGTCATCGAAAATTTATTTATTATTGGTACCCTCGTTACCCAGGTCCCATTTTATATTGTTCGAAGGAATTTTTATATCATTGCTTCCGTGTGCTTTCTATATGATATATCTCTCGACCTATATGTGAATCTTGGGACCACGAGAGATAGTTTATGCTTGCAGGGAGTCGCGCGCTCGTGTCCAGGGCATGACATCCCCGTCTGCTTGGTATCAGAGCATGGTCAGCTCAATCCAAAATTGATTGAAGATTGGAGTAATAAGGAGTTGGGACAAGGACGGGTAATGAGACCTTAGGGGACTTACTAGAATAAGGCACGAGAGACATGGCATAGGGCTTGGCGTATGTGATAGGCATTTGGCCTTGGCAGGATTGAAGTGACTTATAAGGACGAAGTTCCATGTTTAGCGTTGAAAGTCATTTCTGGATTTTAGCCTGTTAAGTGAATGAGCATGGCTTGTTTTGGTAAATCATTGGAGAGAACAGAATTGAGAAATAGCCATGAACTGCATATTGAAGTGCCTCTGAAATTTATTGTGTGAAAGGTCGTTGTGATATGACTGTTTCTAGTAAGGCATAGTTTGGTAGCTCTGAACTTAGTTGGATGGATGAGTTATTAACTCCTTGATGAAAGTGTGGTGATTCAGGCTCAGTAAAAGCATACAAGAATGAGTAATTCGTCTAGGAGACCTAGAAGGCCCAACAACGGAGCCTCTAGCTCGAGACCACTCGTAGCAGAAGACCCGAGAATGGACAGAGTCCTGAGGGCGCTCAAGAGGATTGGCGACCTCATCGACAAGAATACCCAAGACAGGGATGTTGCCATAGCCCAAGCGGTAGGAGCCGCAATAGCTGCCATCAACGCCAATAACGGCAATAACGGGGGCACTAGAAACAATGGCGATCACGACCAAGGCAATAAGGTAGTGAATGCACGGGAAGAAATTATTACGGCCAGGCAGATGAGCCAGCTGGTCGAACAATTTATCAAGCTGAAGTCGACCCAGTTTGATGGGACTAGAGATCCCGAACTAGCACCGAGATGGATCGAGAAATTGGAAAAAGTTTTTGGAGTCCTGAGGTGCACGGACGAAGAGAAAGTACTATTGATGGTATACCAACTGGAAGGTACCGCGAATGACTGATGGACTGCCACCAAGAATGGAGTTTTTCTAGAAGGAACGACCGTGACTTGGAATGTCTTTACTACGGCATTAAATGATAAGTATTTCTCGGAAACAGTCCGGGAAAGGAAGTAGGTGGAATTCTTACAATTATGTTAGAATCAACTGACTGTGGACCAGTATGAAGCTGAGTTCTCCATATTATCGAGGTACGCACCCCGATCAGTAGAAGATCCCCTAGAGAAAGCGCGGAGATTTCGAGACGGACTGAGGCTTGATCTTCGCAGCCAGATGATAGCCCTGAATCTGAGGACCTACAAGGAAATCTATGAACGGGGGCAAATGATTGAGAGGGATCTGAAGGAGAGGAATGCTGTATCTGGATCGCAGTTTAATTCGTTCAGAGACAATCGTCAAATTGGTAAGAGGCCAATGACTAGCAATAGGCGCTTTGTCCCTCCGATAAAGAAGAATATTGTGAAGCCGCCGAACCCCACGAACTGGAGCTGTCGCCTCTGTGGCAAAAGGCATGGTAATGGACCATGTCCAGCAAGAACTGGAACATGCTTTAAGTGTGGTCAGATGGGCCACCAAATGAGAACTTGCCCGAACCAAGCTTCGGCGAATATACCTTAAGGGCAGCAACCACAGGCTGGACCGTCAGCTGCCACTCCTCAGATTGATCAGAATCGACCCCTAGCTTAGGAGAGAGTTTATACAGTAGCCCGTAGAGAGGCAGAAGAAACGCCAGGCGTGGTCATAGGTACGGTTTATTTATGTGACCAAATTGCATATGCTTTGTTTGATCCTGGCGCAACATACTTGTTTGTATTTGCTTGATTTGCTGATTTGGTCGATATGAAGTTAAAACTATTGAGTGTGATTCTGCATGTTGCCACCCCACTGAAAGATAATATACTGGTTTCGTTGGGCTATGTTGACTGTAGGATCGTCATTGGGGTTAGTAAGGAGAGTATTGATTTAGCTGTGTTGCTTATGTTTGACTTCAATGTGATCATAGGAATGGGCTGGTTGGGTAAACATGGGGTAGTAGTGGATTGTGGTAGTAGGATAATCCGGTTCTATCCGGAAGGTCGCCCTAGCTTTGAATTTGTGGGAAGTTGATGAGGAACCTCGATTCTTTTAGTTTCATCTCTTGAAGTGACGAAGTTGATGTCCGAAGGGTGTCAGGCATACTTAGTCATAGTTATGGACACGATTGCCAAGGAGCCCAAACTAGAAAGCATTCCGGTAATGCGCGAGTTTCCTCACATTTTTCCCCAGGAGTTACCAGGGTTGCCACAAGAGCGAGAAATAGAGTTCGTGATTGAGTTAGCTCCAGGAATGGAGCAGATCTCGAAGGCACCCTATAGAATGTCCTTGTCAGAATTGAAGGAGTTAAAGGTGCAGATGCAAGAGTTACTGGATAAGGGATTCATCCGACCGAGTGCTTCACCGTGGGGAGCGCCGGTGTTGTTTGTAAGGAAACAAAATGGGTCCTTGCGGCTATGCATCGACTATAGATAGTTGAACCAAGTGATAGTGAAGAATAAGTACCCTCTGCCGAGGATTGATCATTTATTTGACCAATTGCATGGAGCTGCGGTATTCTCTAAGATTGACCTGAGAACCGGGTATCGCCAGCTGAGAATTAAGAAAGAAGACATACCTAAAACTGCTTTTAGGACAAGGAATGGTCATTACAAATTCACTATGATACCTTTGGACTAACCAATGCTCCAGCCGCATTCATGGACCTGATGCATCTTGTGTTCAAGGAATTCTTGAATAGATTCGTCATAGTCTTTATCGACGATATCCTAATTTACTCAAGGAGTGACGAAGAAAATGAGGAGCATTTGAAGATTGTTTTGCAGACCCTGAGGGAACACTCGCTTTACACTAAGTTTAGCAAATGCGAGTTCTGGCTGAATAAAGTGACATTTCTTAGCCATGTTGTGTCAGGAGAAGGAATTGCGGTAGATCTTGCGAAGATTGAAGCCGTTATGAACTGGCTTAGACCTACTACGGTCACGGAAGTCCGAAGTTTCTTAGGATTGGCAGGATATTACAGACGTTTCGCGAAGAAGTTTTCGTCTATAGCCATTCCACTGACAAGATTGACAAAGAAAGAAATGAGGTTTGAATGGACGGATAAGTGCGAAAGGAGTTTCCAAGAGCTCAAGCATTGGTTGACAACCGCACCGGTGTTGACGATTCTATCAAGACCTAAAGGCTATGAGATATATAGCGATGCTTCGCTAAAGGGACTAGGCTATGTGCTAATACAACATGAAAGAGTGGTTGCCTATACGTCCCGACAATTGAGACCGCATGAGGTGAACTATCCAACTCACAATTTAGAGTTAGCAGCGATCATCTTTGCTCTGAAAATCTGGAGACACTATCTATGTAGCGAAAAGTTTTAGATTTACACCGATCACCAGAGCCTAAAGTATCTGTTTTCCCAGAAGGAACTGAATATGAGGCAGCGTCGATGGATGAAGCTGCTTAAGGATTATGATTGCGACATACTTTATCACCTTAGAAAAGCGAACCGAGTCGCGGATGCGCTCAGTCGAAAGTTGAGCATCGCCTGTCTATTGGTGAAAGGAGGGTCGTTAATCGAGGACTTGAGGGATTCTTAGTTCAAATTAGAAGTCTGTCATTTGTTCAGTTTGATGGCCACATTAAGAGTAGAACCTAATGTCCAGGAAAGAATTAAAGCCTTGCAGCATACGGATCCAGAAATCTAGAAAATCCTGGAGATGGACGCAACAAAAAGGAAACCAGAATTCCAAGTGTTAGAGGATGGAATCTTGAAATTCCGTGGACGTCTATGCGTGCCAAAGGACGAAGAACTTAGGGAAAGGATTTTATCAGAGGCTCATAGGAGCAATTATAGTATCCACCTAGGAAGCACGAAGATGTATCAGAACTTACGTCAACACTACTGGTGGAACGGGATGAAAGTTGATGTGGCGAAATATGTGATCAAGTGTCTGACATGCCAGCAAGTGAAGGCCCAACACTGTAAGCTTGGTGGATTATTACAGCCACTAAAAATCCCTGAATGGAAGTGGGTGCACATAATAATGGACTTTGTAATGGGACTCCCAAGGAACCAGAGAGGCCACGATTCCATTTGGGTAGTTGTGGACAGGTTGACCAAGTTCGCACACTTCATCCCTGTGCGAAAGGATTTCACAATGGACAGATATGCCGAATTGTACATGAGATAGATAGTGAGATTATATGGAGTACCCGTGACAATTACATCAGATAGAGATCCCAAGTTCACGGCGAACTTCTAAAAGAGCCTTCAAGATGACATGGGGACTCAACTGCAATTTAGTATGGCATACCACCCATAAACGGACGGACAATCGAAAAGGATGATTCAGAGGCTCGAGGACATGTTGCGAGCATGCGTAATAGACTTCAAAGGTGGGTGGGAGGATCAGCTGCATTTGGTAGAGTTCGCATATAATAACAGTTATCGGCAGAGCATTCAAATGGCACCGTTTGAAGCACTCTATGGAAAAGCTTGCAGAACTTCAATTTGCTGGGACGAAGTTGGAGAAAGAAGTATGACAGGCCCAAAGTTGGTAGAGCAATCGGTAGAAGCGGTAAAGATAATTCGGGATAGGCTGAAGATGGCATAGAGTCGTCAAAAGAGTTATGCAGATAGAGGACGTAAGCCTTTGGAATTTCAAGTAGGCGATCATGTTTTCCTTAAGGTGTCACCGATGAGGGAATTATCTCGATTTGGAAAGAAAGGAAAACTGAGCCTAATATACGTAGGGTCATTTGAGATTTTGGAACAGATTAGGACCTTAGCCTACAAACTGGCCTTACCGCTTAATCTATCCCAAGTGTACAATGTCTTCCATGTGTCCATGTTACGAAAGTACGAATCAGACTCGACACATGTGCTAGACTACGAGATTATAGAAGTGGATGACAGAGTATCCTACGTAGAGAAGCCAGTTAGGATCGAAGATCGAAAGGAACAAGTTCTGAGGAATAAAATGATTCCATTGGTCAAAGTTATTTGGGAGCACTATGGAACCGAAGGCGCTACGTGGGAAAACGAGGAAACGATGAGGCGTCAATACCCCCATTTGCTTGAGTAACCAAGTTTGATGTAAATTTCGAGGACGAAATTTTTGCAAGACTGACGTTCTGATTTTCCTATCATTTCAAGACTTATTAATGAGAAAGTATCTAATGATGTATTTCAGTCGTATCTCGCTCGGATCTGATTAATCTCGGGTTAACTAACCAAGAGGGAAAAGCTAACACGAGGCAAGGTATGTGGACCTAGGGAATTCGAATAGGAAATGGCGCTTTGACCATAAGGATTGTCGAGAAGACATTTAGAGCCATAAAAGGCCGATCTAAAAACGATCAAGGAATGCATTGCTAGCGTTATATGATTGAAGCGCGGGTGATGCCGCTTAAACCAATATATAATTTGCAAAATTTTCTTAAATCGTACAGTGACGATCGAGAGCATCGAAACTAGTGATACACCCTCACAATTACATGACAGCCAAAGTTGCCATGAATTGACGAGCCCTAATTGTGATATGAATGACAGGGTCGATACGCGTAACGTCTGCAAAAGCTGCCCGTCAATTTGGGATAGGCTGGAATCACATTAGATAGAGAAATAATTCAAAAACAAGTCTTGAAATTTGAAAATGGAGAATCAATAATTTCAACATTACAACTAGATTGGCCATCGCCTTATCGAAGAAAATTATAATTAGAAAAACGACATTCCGAACGTCGAGGGTAAATTATCATTTTACCCCTCCAACCCTATCCTTACCTATATAATTGGATAAGGGCATTTTAGTCATTGAAGCCCTTTATAGCTGTCAAAAATTTGAAGAATTGGGAGCGATTGGATGAGCATTGATTGACACAATGGACAAGTGTCGAGATTAAGCCTTGATGTTGATGGAGTAACCTTTTAACCTACCATTCAACTAGTTGACTCTTGAAAATTGAAGTATAAACCTCTCATTCTCTCTCTCTTGGCCAAACACCCCTCCTTCATTGTCGAATAGCTTCTTCTTCTTATCCTTCTTCTTCTTCTTCATGCTTGGAAGCTTGCCGCCCGACCAGATTCTATTCGCCCGTTTGCTCGCTCCGACCACCTTCTCCAGCCATCGCCTAAACTCGAGTCGATTGCCCGCTGCTTCCTCATCCTCTTGCCGATTTTCTCCAATTGAAATTACTGTATTTGGCTTGGTGAGGAGCTCCGACCAACCAATCTCCCGAAAGTCGACGGAAATCGTCGCAACCAGAGTTAAGCCGCGGTTTAGGCCTCATAGGACCCCAAAATCTTTGAGTTTTTCCACCAAATTTTGTGGACATCTAGGAGACATATAGGCTAAGCTATGGTAAAAAATTCTGAGGAATTTGATGTAGTTTTGACCCCAAATGGGTCTTGTGTTTGAAGGGCCACAACTAACCGGTAGCAGACCCGGAGGAACTGGCGCCGTTGAAGGACTTTTCAACGTTGCCTTAGCTCCAAATTTTTGGTGAAGCTTTCCAACCCTTAGAACTACATGTTAGCAAGTAGATTAGTGATTAAATTGAGGATTTAAATTGGTTTAAGGGCTGAATAGTTGGGGTATACACAGAACCGAAAATATCATATTTCGGTTCTATGCATACCGATTCTGTGGGAGGCTGTTGGTGTTGAAACTGAACTCCAAATTCATCATTGAGAAGTGTGGGGATGTTAATTGATAGGTGCTTAAGGTGTATGGTTAGTGGGGTGATGGTTTGAGCAAGAAAATTTGATAATTAGATGAATTTCCTTAGGTTGCGCGGGTGGATTGTCCTTGGATCATTAGAACCGAACCTTTGGGGTGCTTGGAAGAGGTAAAGGGATTCTAAACCTTTGATAGAAGGATTGGACTCGATTGGGTGATTTATATGCGAATTGATCGATTCATGGAGGTTCATAATATGGTTGTCCAATGCACGTCCTAGAAAGATATAGAGGACTTGAATGTTTGACAATGCTCATGCTATGATTTGATTGCCACATTTATATGTCAAATGTAATTGTATTGCATGCCATGGATGTGTCATTCGTCGCATGAGTTGCATTCAAACGTGTGCTATGAAATGAAATGAACTTATAGCATATCTGAGAAGTTGTGACATCCTGAGGCGTATGAGACGTAGGGTTTGAAATGAATGGCACCCGGAGGCGTACGAGACGCGAGGTGGAAAAGGCCGTAGTCCTGATGCGTTGAAACGCGGGACAGATTTGAGATGAGTCGACACAAGCTTGGATGAGATTGAAAACCTGATGCGTTTACGCGGGTTTGTCAATGAGACAGTCTGATGCATTTACACGGACCGAGCCTGAGGCGTTCTAAACGCAAGCATGAAAGTGAGGAGGCAGCAAAGGGGTAGAAGGTGTAATCTTGCTTGATAATGTATGCTTGAGCTTAATGATGTAATAAGATGCCGTGATTGCATGCTTGACATCCATGTGATATTTTGAGATAGTTTAATGCCTCATGTAATTTTGCATAAATTGTTTGTGTTTATATCTGCCTGAGTGGACGGTTAGCCTAACCTACGGTTAGGACCCACCTTACTGAGATGTGTGTCTCACCCCTTTGTGGGACCCCATTTTTTTTAGATCCTAAGTCTTGAGGATGTGGTCAATCAGGTTTGGTGACCCAAAGGATATGTCTATTTATTTTGAAGAGTTCCCTGACGGACAGGGGATCTTTTATGTTAGGAAGTGTAGGGTCGTCTAGGTAGATAAGGGTAGCAGTAGCTGGAAGCCTCATAGATATAAGGTTTGGTTCAGGAAGATAGGGGACGTTTCTACAGGGTCACTGAAGCCCATTGAGGTACCCCGTGGGGTGATACCCAATTGGTGCCATCCTGCTCGGGATTCAATGGAGGCCAAAGGATCAGTCGCGGGCTCGAGGAATGTCCTTGAGAAGACCCCGACTCTAGAGGACACCGACGAGGTCATAGTGATTGAGGCTACCAAGGACGATTTGGTAGATCCATCAGCTAACGAGACGATGAAGGATACCGTGGAGGTTTGCTCGGAGACCTTCTCGGAGTACGAGCCCACTAAGGAGGCCGAGGAGGAGACTGACGACTCCAGTAGCTCGACTTAGGAGTCACCGCTTTTCTAGTCTGATATTTTGGTGGTGTTCTCAATACTTGCTTCTTTTGGAAGACTGATGCCTGTCTTTTCTGTTAGCCTTATCACCCTGTCGATTAGTATGTTTAGTTTGTCGTGCCTTGTATGAGTAATCGAAAGTTTATGTTTTATTGGTACCCTCGTTGCCCAGGTCCCATTTTATATTGTACGGAGGAGTTTTTATATCATTGCTTTCGCATGCTTTCTATATGATATATCTCTCGACCTCTATGTGAATCTTGGGACCACGAGAGATAGTTTGTGCTTGCAAGGAGTCGCGCGCTCGTGCCCGAGGCGCAGAGCGTGACAGGAACCAAAGTTTAAAAGTATAGTGGTGGTACGTGAATTTCTCGAGGTCTTTCATAAAGAATTGTCAAGATTACCACCTAAGAGGGAAATTGAGTTCGTGATTGAGATAACCCCTAGAACGAAGCGAATCTCGAAGGCACCGTATAGAATGTTCTTGTTAGAATTGAAAGAGTTAAAAGTATAGATGTAGGAGTTACTACATAAAAGACTTATTAGACCGAGCGCGTTGCCATGTGGAGCGCCGGTCCTGTTTGTGAGGAAAATGGATAGAACTTTACGTTTGTGTATTGATTACAAGTAGTTGAATCAAGTAACTGCCAAGAACAAGTATCTGTTGCCGAGAATAGATGATTTGTTTGATTAGTTGTAAGGAGCCTCTGTGTTTTCTAAAATAGACTTGAGGACTGGTTATCACCAGCCGAGGATTAAGAAAGAGGACATACCAAAGACCGCCTTCAGAACAAGGTATGGGCATTACGAGTTTACGGTTATGCCTTTTGGTTTGACTAATGCCCCAGCTACATTTATAGATTTGATGCATCGAGTATTTAAGGAGTATTTGGATCAATTCGTTATTGTTTTTATTGACGATATCTTAATTTACTCGAAAAGTAATGAGGAACATTTGAGAGTGGCTCTGCAGACCTTGAGGGAGCATTTGTTTTATGCTAAGTTTAGTAAATGTGAATTTTCGTTGAGTAAAGTAACTTTCCTTGGTCGTGTGATATCTGGAGAAGGAATTTCCGTAGATCCTTCAAAGATTTGGGCAGTGATAAAATGGCCTAGACCCATGACAGTTACCGAGGTTAGAAGTTTTCTAGGATTGACAGATTACTACACGAGATTCGTGGAGAAGTTTTCATCTATAGCCACTCCATTGACGAGGCTAACAAAGAAAGAGGTGAAGTTCAAATGGACTGATAAGTGTGAGATAAGTTTCCAAGAACTTAAGAACCGATTGACCACCGCACTAGTATTAACTATTCCTTATGGACCAGGGGGTTATGAAATATATAGTGATGCTTCGCTAAAGAGATTAGGGTGCGTGTTAATGCAGCATGGGAAAGTGGTCGCTTATGCTTCGCGACAGTCGAGACCTCCCGACGCAGGACTTGGAATGGGCTGCCATCATTTTTGCCATAAAGATTTGGAGACACTATTTGTGTGGCGAAAGATTTCAAATTTATACAGACCATTAGAGTTTGAAGTACCTGTTTCGCAAAAAGATTTGAATATGAGACCGCGTCGATGGATGGAGTTACTCAAGGATTATTACTGCGAGATTTTGTATCGTCTTGGAAAGGCAAAAAGAGTCGTAGATCCGCTTAGCCGAAAATCCAGTATTGCGCTTTTAATGGTTAAAGGATGGTCCTTGCTAGAGAAATTGAGCGAATCCGAGTTTAAATTGGAAGTTTGCCAACTATCTAGTTTAGTGGCAACTTTGAAAGTTGAGCCTGAGATTCAAGAACAAGTAAAAGCTTTGCAGTCCACGGATCCGGAGATTCAAAAGATTCTTGAGCTGGATGAGGCGAAAAGAGAACCTGAGTTTCAAGTGTCGGAAGATGAGGTTCTGAAATTTCGCGGACGTTTGTGTGTGCCCGGTGACGAGGAACTCAAGGAAAAGATTTTGTCAGAAGCTCATAGGAGCAACTATAGTATTCATCCAGGCAGCACCAAGATGTATCAGAATCTGTGTCAACACTACTGGTGGAATGACATGAAAGTGGATGTAGCTAAGTATGTAGCGAAATGTCTGACCTGTCAGCAAGTAAAGGCCTAGCATTGCAAGCCTTGAGGATTGTTACAACATCTAGAAATCCCTGAGTGGAAATGAGAGCATGTAACGATGGATTTTGTGATGGGATTACCGAGGAGTCAAGAGGTCATGACTCAATTTGGGTAACCGTGGATATATTAACTAAGTCTACACATTTCATACCCATGCGAAATGATTTTGCAATGGACAAGTACACAAAACTGTATATGTGTCAGATTGTGCGATTGCATGGAGTTCCAGTCACCATTACGTTGGACAGAGATCCTAATTTTACAGCAAATTTTTGGAAGAGTCTTCAGGAGGCTTTAGGGACTAGACTACAATTTAGTACGGCGTATCATCCATAGACGGATGGACTGTCAGAAATGTTAATTCAAGCACTCGAAGATATGTTACGGGCATGCGTCATAGATTTCAAAGGTGGATGGGAAGACCAACTACATCCAGTGGAGTTCGCGTACAATAACAGTTACCAACAGAGCATTTGCATGGCATCGTTTGAAGCACTTTATGGTAGAGCTTGTAGAATGCCTGTATGTTGGGATGAGGTTGGAGAAAGGAGTGTAATAGGCCCTGAGTTAGTGGAACAATCAGTTGAGGCGATTAAAGTTATTAGAGAAAGGCTGATGACGGCACAAAGTCGTCAAAAGAGCTATGCGGACAAAAGACGCAAATCCTTGGAATTCCAAGTTGGTGATCATGTTTTCCTGAAAGTATCACCAATGTGCAGATTGTCTCGATTTGGGAAAAAGGGAAAACTAAGTCCGAGGTACGTAGGTCCTTTTGAAATTTTGGAAAGAATTGGAACATTGGCCTATCGACTCGCCCTACCGCCGAACTTGTCGCAAGTGCACAATGTGTTTCATGTATCAATGCTAAGAAAGTACGAGCTAGATCCGACTCACGTTCTGGACTTTGAGACCATTGACATTGACGACAAGGTATCATATGTGGAAAAGCCCATCAGAATCGGGGATCGAAAGGAGCAAGTCTTGAGAAATAAGATGATTTCATTAGTCAAAGTGATTTGGAAGCATCATGGCACTAAAGGCGTTACGTAGGAAAGCGAAGAGACTATGAGACGTCAATACACTCATTTGTTTGAATAGTTGGGTTTATTGCAAATTTCGAGAACGAAATTTATGCAAGGGGGAAGAATTGTGACATTCTGAATTTCTTGCCATTTTGAGGCTGTTGAATGAGAATGTATCTATCGATATATTTCAGCGTTATCTCGCTCAGATCTGATCAATCTTGAGTAATTGACCAAAAGGGAAAGGCTAACGCATGACAAGATACGTGGACCTAGGGAACTCGAATAAGGAAATGACACTTTGGTCATAAATTTTGTCGTGGGAACAATTAGAACCAATAAGGCCGATCAGATAACCATTAAGGAATCCATTGCTAGGGTATACAATTGGAGTGCGGGTAATGCCGCTTAATCAATGTATAATTTGTAAATTTTCCTAAATCGAGCTATGATGGTTGAGACCATCGGAACTAGCGATGAAACCTCGCAATTACATGACAACCAAAGCTGTCGTAACTTGAGTCGTCTTAAGTGTGATGAGAATCACAAAGTCAATACGCGTAACGTCTACAAAAGCCGCCTGTTAGTTCGAGATAAACTGACGATACGATCGACGGACGATTGATCACGTAATGGAAGCTCAAAATTGATAATTGGAAATAGAGAATTCTAATATGAGATAAGTATTTGACGTCGTCTCGCCAATGGTAATTTCAAATTTGAAAAGTAAAGTTTCAGACCAAAAGTGCAAAATTACCATTTTGCCCCTCAACCATTTGCCTTGCCTTAAGATTTCAAAAGGACTAAATGATCAATTCTCACTCCCCTATAGGCTATCGAAAATAATGAGGATGGGGTCAAATGAAGTCAAAGCTCTTGAATTGAATTATTGGGTATATCATGTGTTAATCATTGAAGGCCTCGTGCATTAATCTTGTCAACTTTAAGCACCATTATTTATGTGAAATACTTGTATATATATCCCCTATCAGCCGTGTACCCCTCTCCTCCATTTCCATTTCATTTTCTTCCTATTTTCTTACTAGCCAAAGCTACCCAATCCGACCAGTTCTGTGCCGCCCGTTCGTTGTTTTCGTCGGCCACCTCCAGTCGTTGCCTTACTGTGCTCCAACTACCAAAAGCTAGCCCAACCTATCCTTAACAAGTTCTAAGTGGTATCTCGACGTTTCGTGGAATGGTTTTTCCCGACCAGCCCCGAAGCCAAAACCGAACAGAATCTGAGCAAGCTGGGATAAGGCTTTCGTTTACCCTCTTAGAAACTCTTATTGGCTCTAAGCTTTTTGTGAGATCTTCATAACATCTATTTCTTGAGTTGGCTAATCAGATAGGGTCATTTTATTGATGATTTAGGGTGTTGTTGTGGCTAAGAAGTGATGGTTCTTACCCCAATAGATTCTGTCCCTTGCAGGCCGTGAGGAAACCGAACTGTTCAAAGGATCAATTTGTGCGGACTAAAGTGAAACCAGTTCTGTTTTGTCGAAGGAACGGTTGAACTGAACATTATAGGGGTCCTTTGGGGTGTCGCCATGCCTTAAAAATGATAATTGGGACATCCTAGGTTACTAATTGACTAGTTATTGAGGTATTGGTGTGGTGAAATCGAAAAATGAACGGGTTATAATGTGGTTTTGATGGAATTTCTCTAGGAAAGTCGTTTAGCCATGAGCCTGCTGTATTAGGAGATTGCTTGATTGAAATTTTGCAAGCGTAATCAACATGAAAGTGTTTCCTAAACCCTTACCTGAATACTAAGACACTATTGGATGATCTAGTGAATGATTTGATTGACTGACGAAGTCTGTGACCTGAAATTGATTGATGCCATGATGTGGTGATTTTACTATGAATGATAATGATGATACCGATTAGCCTGTGGCTCCGGTGGTATCGAGTGGCTGTGAGCCCTAAAATAACAATTGGCTGTGGGCTCCAGAGGTACCGATTGGCTTGTAGCCTCGGTGGTACCAATTAGCTATGAACCCTGATGATATCGATTGGCCTATGGCCTCGGTGATATCAATTGGCTAGAGTGCCTAGAGAAGTACATCGCAGCTGAGATCTTAGGCGATGATTGAATTGTGAAAATAATGGGCATTTGTTACCTGCCAATTGCTTGAGTTTGAACTCCTGAGGTTGAATATGGTTGGCTATGGTTTCTATCCATGCTTGGGTTATTGATATGCCTGATTCATTGATGCCTTATGCCATCACATTTATAATTGCTTGCATTTGGTAGCATTGGTGTGTGGTCTAGGGTGACTAGTGCTCAGATATAAGTTTAGGTTTTAATTTCTAAGATGTAAATCTCACCTCATAGTGGGACATATTTTCAGACCCCAAGCCTTAGCCATGTTGCCAATCTGATCCGGAAGAGATGACCACTCTTTTTGACGAGTTTTCCTCGAGGAAAGGTATTATATATGTTAAGAAGCATATGACTATTTGGGTGGACGAGAGAAAGTTGAAGCTGCAACCCCACCGCTTTGAAGCATGACTCCGACGTCTATGAAATAGCAACTTGATGGGATCTCTACTGTCTGAAGATGTTCCCTCGAAGATAGTTCCTAATTTGTGTCATCTATGCCGTCCTGAGATTGAGGTGGAGAATCCAGCATCAGTGGGAGGATCGAGGAACATTCCGGAAGAGTCAAAGTCTCTCCCTATTGAGGAGTACATGAGCTACATTGAGCTCTCTGCCAATGTGATAGAAGTTATTGAAGAAGACGTCGAAGAGGAAACCGAAGAGGATTCTCAAGAAATGTCTGAAGAGGTATCATCTGAGATATTTTCCGAGTACAACTCAACGGAAGACGAAGGTGAAGCAAGTGACGATTCGAGTGTTTCTTCAGAGTAGTTAGATATAGGGATTAAAGAAAAGGGGATTAGGAACAATTTAGATGTTAGCTTTTGGGGAAGACTAATTGGTAAGCTTTTAGATTTAGATCATAGTTCCTTGCCTCATCCGGGTGTACAACTTTCTATTATGTATTTTTCTTTTCGTCAGTTGTAACTAGTTGTTTCTATTATGTCTAAATGTGTGTGCTTTTAAATCATTCCAAATTTTCTTTAGTTTCTTTCCTTTGTCGGGGGTGTTTTGTTTCTCCTTCCGTACACGCGTTTTATTTCATTTTAGGCCGTGAGTTGTTCCTGGATTTTTGTTGGCCTGTGGTGGATGTGACGAGCTCTAAGGGACGCAGGGCGTTGCATTCTATGTTTGATAAGCTCCCAGGCCGATGCAATCGAGAAGGAGCCGAATGTATGAGCATGCCACAAAAGTTTGTGCTCCCTCCCTTCTATAAGTGTAGGGGCGTCCTCCTACCATCCCAGGATGATGTCCATTATATCCGATCGTTGCTAGGTGGGGACCGAGTAAAAAGAGGAGTGAATCAAGACATCTAGAGGTATTTTGGAACGATAAACATCCACATGCCTAAATAGTTTGTAGAGAGGTCCTTTATCATGCCACCAATCATACCAAAACGAAGTGACAAAGTCATTGCCAATCCTCTATCTGAATTGCAAGGAAACGTTCTCGCGGAGGTCTAGGATTTTCTTCCAAGCCCAAGAGCAGAATGTTGGTTTGCGGACTACCCATTAGCTCATTTTCTTTAAAAATTTGGAATGAATCCATTTACACCACAAGGACTCTTTATCCGTGAAAAGAGTCCAGTTATATTTGAGAGTCATCTTCTTGTTGCAATCCTTAAGTCTTCGTATGCCTAGGCCTCCCTCTTCCTTAGGGACACATATGTCAGTCCATGCGACCTTGGCTCCCCTAGTTAGATTAGGCCCTTTCCAAAGGAACTATCTAGGGATTAGTTCAATACGGTGCAAGATAGATTTTGGCAGGGTAAAGATGCTGGCCCAATACACATGAATGGAGTGCAGAACAGACTTGATGAGCTGCAAATGGCCAGCGTATGACAGAAATATCCGCTACCACGATCTTGTTCTTGCGGTAATGGAATCTTCTAGCGCCTTACAATCATTCCTACCAAGTCTAGATGCAATAATAGGCAATCCTAAGTAACGAAATGACAGAGTACCTTGTTGAAACCCAAGACAATCTCGAATCCAATAATGGAGAGTTGTTACGCCACCAAAGAAGAATAAATTACTTTTGCCCCCATTCGATTTCAACCCGACCATCTTGAGAAAATGTCCAGCCTTTCCTTGAGTCGCTCAATGGAGGCCATGTTCGCCTCAGAGAATAAGAGAACGTCATCAACAAAGAAGAAATGAGAAAGCCTTGTAGCCTTACATCTTCAAAAATATTTGAAACTTGGCAATGTGGCCTTGGCATGTAGAATGCCAAAAAAGATCTCCATAACCATGGTAAAGAGGTAGGAGGACAATGGATCACGTTGTCTGATGCCTCTCCTGCTAGAAAAGAAGCCATGAAGTTCCCCATTAATTGCTATTAAGAACCTTGGCGATGAGAAACATTCCATAATCAACCTGATCAAGGAATGCAGGAAATGAAAAGCTTCCAATACCATCTCTAAGAAACCCCAATCAACTGTGTCATAGGCCTTTTAGAAGTCTACCTTGATTGCACACTTGGGGAGATAAGGTTCATGATGGAAGTCTGCAAACAACTCTTAGGCTAACAGGATGTTATCGTTGATCCTTCTTCCTTTCACAAAAGCAGTCTGATTCAGACTTATAATAGAAGGCAATACAAGGGCAACCTGATTGGTGATGATCTTGGTAATATACTTGTATAGGGAATTGCAACATGCAATTAGCCGGAAGTCCTTCATGGCCGCGGCATTAGGCATCTTCTGCACAAGGGAGAGAATAGTGGTATTTATTTCTTTAAGTAAGAAACTAGTTGCAAAGAATTCTTTAATCGCCGATATGACCGAGGGACCCACTATATCCCAAATCGATATAAAGAACTCAACCGTGAAGCCATTAGGGACCGAGGCTTTACCTTTCGCAAGAGAGAAAAGTGTGCTTCAGATCTCTTCTTCTGTGACTTCTCTAGATAAGGAGGGAATTTGCTCATCATTAACAATCTGTCTAATAAACTCCTAGATATCATAGAGGGCCGGATGTGTAGAAGTAGGTATACCATTGAGCAACTCCTCAAAATGCCCTACAATATGATGATGAACCAAGGTAGGTTCAGTTATGATGCATCCCCTAGCATCGATGACCGATAGAATACGATTCTGTAGGCACCTCTGTTGACAAAATGATGAAAATATCTTGTGTTTTGATCTCCTTCTTTGAGCCATTAGATTCTAGACTTCTATTTGTAAAAGAATTCCACCTAAAGCCTAAGTTCTGAGAAGGTCTGAATGTGGATTACCTCACAGTCAGCCAATTTCGAGTTAGTTGGAACACATTCGAGAGCTTCTTGTACCGACACGCCCCGAGCCCGACGGGTAGCGAGCATCCCACTTTCATCGTTAACTTTAATGATCTCATAGGATCCATCGGCCTTATATATTCAAACCTTCCCAAATCATGCATGCATACAGAAGCGTGAAACAACGCCATACAAATAAAACAACAAGAAGACCTAGGACAAACGGGTACATTTCTCATTCTAGTTTCCAAAGTCAGGTACAATTCTAACTCCGAACAATATACAGTCCCTAAGGTCTCAAAAGAGTAATCTTCATTTCCTCTAATGACTTCTTCATTCAATGTCAATCCATGGCAAAACTCGAGTTTCCTTTGTCTAAGACCTGACAAAATATTATCCTACGACGGGGTGAGATATATAATCTCAATAAGTCAAACGTAACCCTAAACTAGGCTACCAGTACCACCAGGCACTTTTGAAAAATGGGTATTTTGGGATAAAACTTTGCCTTTCTTAAAAATAGGATACTTGTCAAAACTTGGCATTTCAGTACTTCAAATCAACTCGACTCAATCTCAAATCATGGCAAAATATGAGCTTCGTACAATGATAGGGTTTCAATCAAAAGCAAGCACTCGACGCCATCTCAAAAATACATGAGGCAACTTTCACTTTTTTTTCAAAAGTATCATTCCTTAAATTATTAGAAAACACATTCTTTTCTCTCACGCCGTTTTCTAGGTCATTTTCAAATCATGAGGCAAATTTCCAACATGAGGCATAAATATATTTTCACAAAATCAATCTTGATTTTTATGGAAAACAGATCTTTCCATATCTGCCAATCTAGGGCTGCCCATTTCAGGGCTGCGACATGATTCAGTCTTCATATGACCCGTCAGTCCATATGAGGCTCTCGCGTCCAGACCTAGAGATGATTTGGTATCCATACGACTCTCGACGCCCATTTTCAATCGAGATGAATCATGTCAATATGAGATTCTTTAGACGTCCGACCTCGTCAGGTCAAATGGGAGTAACTCCCTCTCAATATTTTGGCCAAAATATAATTTCTCGGCGATCCCGCACATCATTGGCGATCCCACAAGCCAGTGCATGTATAATTTTTTCCAATGATCCCACACACCAGTACACACATCATTTCCTTAGCGATCCTACACGCCATTTTATTCATAAAAATTTCAATTATAGAAAGCCTTAGATTTTCATTTAAAGAAAACAATTCATGCCTCAAAATTTATCGTTCAAGAACAACTCATAAAATCAAGCAGTTCATCGCCTACTCGAGGCATTCCTTTCAAGCGTCCGTTACTGGACACAAAACGTCTCAAGTCATAACTTTCTCAGTCAAGCAAGTATAAATTCAAGTAAAGCCTCAGGCAATTTAATGATTACGGGCAATTCATAACTTCAAACTTGACTCAAAATCACATTTTTCACCACTTTCAATCTTGGTTATCCTTTCAATCAAAACTTTCGGCTTCTTATCTCACATGCTCAAATAGCCATTAAGGCACACATTCTTGGTCAATTAGGGCTTCGCAAACAATCAATTTTCAATCAAACATGGCAAGGATTGCCAACTCACAAAACTAGACAAATTTGGACTCCCTCGTGCCTCTCACAATATCATGCCATGAAATCATTCAATCCAACTCAAAACTCCGTCCTTTAGTAACATATCTTCCTAATAAATGTTTAGGCATAACTTACCTCGAGCTTAGGCCAAGCAATTCTATAAAACGATTGACGAAACGTCGCAGCACCATGCTATCCACTTTTGGCCTTCTACGACCTAGTTTAGTCTCACGAAAATCGACATTTTTCTACTGACGTTTTAAGGAAACAAATTGCAAAGTCTTGTCCTTCAAGATCTTACGAACGTACGAGCGAAAATGAAGCTCAATTTGGATGCCAAACGATCCAGAACTAGTCATTTTAAAATCAGTGTGCGCTAGGAACAGATTTACATGGCTCTCGGATTTTACCTCAAAATCAGCCCTTCAAACACTTCCAATTTAATCACAATTCATCTATTGATAACTTAACACCCCCAAGAGTTAGAAGTCGACTTATCACAAGCTAAGCAAGTGAAATCCCACAATTTGCAGCCACAATTCTCAGTTCTAAACACCGACCAGCGTAGGCAATTTTCCATGATTTTCAAGTCATGCAACGCCTCGACGGGCCTCAAATGTGTCTCGATTCCAAGTCGATCGGCGATGGACAGATTCGACGATTTCCAAGCAAAACAAAGCCTCAATGATCCTCAAGGAATCACGGTTTCAAGTCTGATTGGTGGCCAGTTTCAAGAATGAAGCCAAAACAAGCCCCGAACTTCAAGATGAATCTCATCTGGTCAGTGCAGAGTCAAGCAGTGACCTTTCCTCACTCAAACGGACCTACGGGATAAATGGCTAGGTGAATTTTTTTCTCATAATACCTTGTTGGAATGACAAGAGAAAGATCGTTCTATTGGTGGGTGGCTCGTCTCAATCGGATAATAGATGAAGAAGTTATGACTAGAACTGTGGAGGTGGTCGGAATTGGGCGAAAGAGAAATCCGATAAAGAGAGTTTGAATAGGAGGGAGTTGCTCGGCCAAATGAGGGAAGAGGAAGAAGAGATAGTGGCTTATCCTTCAAGCCAAAGGAAGAGAGAGAGAGAGAGAGAGTTGAGGTGATACCTTAGGTCTTTAATGGCTGATTAAACTACGTAATTGAGGAATTTGACGATACATTAATGACCATCTTATCTTGTCTCCATAATATCTTGAAGCCAAATGACCACACTATCCTCAAATGTTTGTCCAAGATAGGGAGGGTAAAAGGCTATTTTGCCCTTGATTTGTTTTAAAAAAGGATTCCAAATAGGGGCAAAAAGGTAATTTTTCACTTAGAGTCCGAAATTTCACTTTCTCAATTTTAATTACCCTCAATGAGGCGACGTCCAATTCTCTTCCAATGTTGGAATCCTTCAATGTCTGATACCCACTTTCGAGGTCCAATTCATGTCGAGTTCTCGCCGACTGTAATTCCAGTTTATCTCAAACTAATAGGCGACTCTTGTAGGCATTACGCATATCGACCTTAGGATCTCTCAAGTCGTGGTGACTTTTGTTGTCATGTGATTGCGAGGGTTTATCACTAGTTCCTGCAGTCCTGATGATTGGAATCCGATTTAAAGAATTTCGCAAATTATACATTGGTTAAGCGGAATCAATCACGTTTTAACCGTATAACCCTAGCAAAGCATCCCATGATCATTCCTAGATCGATCTCTGCTGGCCCAAAATATCTCCTCGATAATCCTTATTGTCAAAGCGCCATTTTTTATTCGAATTTCTCAGGTTCACGTACCCGATTCTGCGTTAGTCTTTCCCTTTTGGTCAGTTAACTCGAGAGTGACCTGCTCCGAGTGAGATACAACTGAAATACCTCGATCGATGTCTTTCCATTCAATAGCCTCAAGAGGGGTCGGAATTCGAAATGTCACAACTCCTCCCTTCTTAAGGAAATTCCGTCCTCAAAATTTACAACCTTATAAATCATCCAATCTTATGGGGTATTGATGCCTTATCACTTCTTCATTTTTCCTGGTAGCTCCTTTCGTATCGTCGGGGACGCACAAGTCATATTAGCTTAACCTCGATTGTCCAAATCGAACCATAACCTTCTCAACTTCTAAAGCAAATTCATGATTGAGTCCTTAGTAGTTCGTCCTCGATCCATTCGAGATTCTCCAATGACCATATATTCCACCAACTTATAACGGTTACGCTTTTCGTCATTGGCACGCTTCTACTTCCAGTCATATGCTTGATTTCTTTCACTTCCATTCCATCCGTTCCTAGTACCAATAGAAGTCTTCACGCTCCTTCATGCCATTCCACTAGGTGACATGGTTCTCCCTATGAACTTCTCATAAGATCAACTTCTCAAATTTCTCTTCCATTCGTGGGCACGCTTCCCCATCTTTGAATTTCAAGGTTTCCACACTCAATTTCAATTTTTCTTCTTTAGAATTTCATTCATCCATGTTGCTCATTGTTCAATTTTCTTAGGCCAACAAATACTTCAAGTTCTCATGATTCGTGTAAACCTACAACCATCCTTCACACAAGTGATGTTTCTCGAGTTTTGATGTAAGGACGATTGCATGACACTTCCATCATGCCTTTAGGCACTCCAATTTATGGGGTCTCACGGTCGTATCGTCTATGCCTTGCTCACTTCGAATTGCCTTGTTGCGCCACAAATTTTCTTTCCGCGGTAAGTCGTTATGATTCACTTGATCCTTTCGATTCCAATAGAAATGGCACCGTCGGCATGGTCACCACTTGACTTAAGTATTTGATTTTCAAATACTTTGATTTTCTTGATCCTCTCGAATCTAATCCTTTGATTTTCAATTCAATTTCACAATTAATGGCAAAGTGCATTCTAATGCATTTCACAAATTCCGTGGCATGCAAAGTAAGTCAAATAATACACAGGCATGGCAACCCAATCAGGCATGAACAAGGTCACACCCGTTCATCCTATAACGTTTTAGGACATTTTAAAAGTTATCCCTTTTGAAAATCGCTCATAAATCAAACCAATCAAGCCTCGACATACCAATCGAGTCCAATCATCCTATCCTAAGGTTAGGAATTTCCTTACCTTTGCTTGGCGACACAATTCACTCCTTCTTAAGCTCATTAGGATTCGGCCAACTCAAGTCCAAGGCCAATTCGCCGCACAACCTAGCATTTCCAATCAATTAGTCAATTTCCATGCCCAATTTCCTTAATTCATAAACCATAAACCTTCAATGCATAACCCTCATCCTCTTATCATGCCTCAATCATTAATTTGGAGCTCAAATCATTCATCCCCAGCCCCTTTAAAGATTCGGTTTGCACCAAACCGAACCAATCCTTCTTGGTTCGGTGTAAACCGAATACATTCAAACTTCCATCACTCCTAAATTCATCATTTAAATGCTATACCACCTCTTCACATGTCTATCTAGGGTTTTAGGAGGCTCACCAAAAATTTGAGCTTGATTGGTTGTCGGAAACCCTTTGAAGTCGCTGGATTCTTCCTTGGTCAGTATCGGCAGTTTTCTGCTCTAATTTCCCAAGATCGATTCGAGGTCAAAACTTTATCAATTCAAACCCCAATTTTTACCACAGATTCATCTATATATCTACTAAGTCTCCACAAAATTTGAGCTCAACTCCAAAAATTCGATCATCAAAGGGGCCAAGAACAGAACCTACCTCTGGTTGGTTCCTATTCTGTCGGCCCGTGGGAGAATGCTAGCCCTGAATTCCACAGTGCTCCAAATGCTTTGATTCTTGTTGAAGAACGCCGGAAAGACATAGATCTTTGTTTTGGTGGCTGGCCAGCATCCAAGGGGGGCCGGAAGTGGCCGTGGTGGCCGGCGAAGTGGAGATCCAGAATCTTTCCAGCGACAACAGAATGAAGGAGGAAGAAGATGAAGGTATTTGGTGTTCTCTTTTGGGGTTTGGCCGAAAATTGCAGAGGTGAGGAGAGAGAAGAAGCTTTATTCAAGGCTTGGTCAAAGACCTTTGATTGGTAGGTGGGAAAAAGTGTGAGATGACCTTAGCCCTTAGATTCTTGACACTTGTCATTTGCTCTATCCAAGGAGATCCAATGGTTCTCTCCTTGTCCTTATTTTCGGCAGCCATGGGTGGGTTGTAATGCTCATTTTTTCCTTCTCCAATTATAATAACAAAGTTATAAGCTTGAGGGACAAAATTGTCATTTTACCCCGACGTTCCGATCGTCGTTTTCTCGTTCCGGAAACCTTCAATAGGGCTACAGCTAATCCGAATGACGTTGGAATTCTTGATTTTCCATGTCAAATCTTTCAAGGCTCATTTCTGATAGTTTTTTCTATCAGACGGGGTTCCAGTCTATCTCGAACCGTCGGGCGGCTTTCGCAAACATTACGTGTATCGACCCCGTGATTCATATCAAGCTTAGGGCTCGTCAATTTGTGGCGGCTTTGATTTTCATGTAATTGTGAGGGTCTATCACTAGCTCCTAAGGTCTCAATTTTTACCGTTCGATTTAGGAAAATTTTGCAAATCATACGTTCGTTAAGCGGCATCACCCGCGCTCCAATCGTATAACACTCGCAAGGCATCCCTTAATCGTTCTTGGATCGGCCTTTTTGTGGCTCTAAATATCTCCTCGAAAATCCTTATGGTCAAAGCGTCATTTTCTATCCGAGTTCCCCAAGTCTACGTACCTCGTCTCGTGTTAGCCTTTCCCTTTTGATCAGTCTACTCGAAATCATCAGGTTCGAGCGGAATACGACTGAAATCCATCTCTAGATACACACTTCTCATTACTGAGCCTGAAATTGACTCAAAATCGGAATGTCATAACACTTCCCCCTTAAAGATATTTCGTCCTCGAAATTCACAATCTTCTACTCCATCCAATCCCTCAGGGGTATAGGTGTCTCGTCGCATCCTTGCTTTTCCGGATAATCCTTTCCATGGTTTGACGATGTTGTTCGTCCTTTCCAACTCAAGGTCATCCTTCTCTAGGACTTGTCTCTTATAGTCCTCAATCTAATGGGCTTCTCTCCATTCTCTTATGGCATTCACATCATTAGCCAGCAGCTCTTCCTCGAGCGTTCACTCTAACTCTTTCCTTTATCCATAACCATCCTTACCAAGCCCTCGCCGGTATGCACTCTTTCTATCCACACCATTATGCGTATCACTCCTTTCAAACCTTCTCTTACGCCAACAGAGATTTCAAGGCTTTATCAATTTGCCCTCCATTATCTAAACCGAGTTATAGTCCTCTTGACTCCTTAAATAGTTACATGATTACTTCCGTAGTAATCCATTTTTGATTCCATCCGAAATTTTCCTTGGATCAAGTGGTCCTTCAACTTTCATCGTCATGTCTTTCCCTTCCATCAGCACCCCTAGTGCTCGACTACAAGATATACAACTTTCAACTCTCAACCTTATCACCGATATATATATGCATCTTGGCACATCTTTGTGCCATCCCCAGGAAACACTATAATTCTCCCTTTGAATTTCAATGAGGTCACCTCCTTTAGTTTCTCTTTAATGTTGGACTCGTACTTCCGTCCATGACCTCAAGGGTTCCATCCATTTCTATAATCCCTCTAGCAACGGTGTTTAATCATGATACACCTCAATCTCCTTCCGGCTCTCAGGCTAGATATTTCCAATAGCCATCACATTAGTCCATTAACGAACTCCCAACTTGAAGGAAGATCTGTCCCTCCATCGCCCATTTCTCAATGTTCAACTCTCACTTGAAAACATCCGTTAAACAGTTCACCCTTCCTTAGCGATATGAACATTGCTATAATAACACTTGGGCGGTCACTTTGTTTCACATGCCTCGCCTTTAATTCCTTTAAGCAATCTATATCCTTAACCTCCTTTAGTTCACACAATTCTTGAGGTCTTTTCTTTATTTAAGCAATGCTCTCGTATCTACCAGCAATTCTACACATCTGCATTACCTCTTGTTCAATTCCCCTCGGGAAACTACTACCTTATACTCTCGTAGTAGATGTAGCCTTGCAACGTTCTTTTACTTAAACAACATTTCTCAACTCTATCATGAGGACATTTACAACCAATTCCAATCATGCTCTGAGCATGCCAATTCATATGGCATTATCCTTACAACATACCAACCATGTCCATTTCACATCGTCTTCTAATGCCTCGAGTTTCATTATGCGTCGTGTCACTACGACCTCCACAAGCTTTTCAATCTTCAACTTGACTCACCGTAAACCACATAGTCATTAGCTCAATTCGAGTCCTTGAAAACTCCTTTTACGTTCACCCGGCCACTCGCATTACATCTAGCCCTTAATCCATTTTATCAATGGAACAGCTCTTGTGGGAAATCTTTCAACGGTCCATCTATTGCTACTCATCAATCCCGTGAAGCTTGCACTTTCCGCAACTCACATCGATTATAGTCGATTCATCACTCATTTCAATCCTCAAAGGATTTATCACTTATTCCAATGCATGAATCTCACTTCATCAGGTTCACAACCTGCGCTCTTCACATTTAGTGGGCAATAGACATTTCCTCATAGCCCACATGACACCCTCATAACTTTTCATGTTTCTCATGGCTCCTTACATGAGTTCAACCATCGTCTCCCAAGACGGTAATGACCAACTCAATCATTCCTTGGTACTTAATTCAACTGATATCAACTTCTTTCTACTACTCCTCACACTTTTCACTTAAGAGCTCAGACCTTGGCTCTCTGTCGTCACAGGTCTCCTCTAGGACCGCACGCCATTTCGTTTATCCTCGTCACTCTTCTCCTTGAGAAGCATTAGTGTTTTAGCCTCTGAGTTCCATACTCGCTAAGGCGACCTTATCCAATTCTGTTTGTTCCACTGCACGTCAATATTATCCTGGAATTCGATATTGTCTTCAAGACTGTCTCTCCGATTTCACTTCTAGGAGTCGCTCAAGTTCTGCGTCTTCTTTTTCGGTACAGACGCCCCTTTATCATACTAAAACAATTTAGAGCTTTTCTTCCTTTTAAAAAAGGGTCTGTTACTCTAAGGAAGAAACTACACAACTCCGTGGCATTTCGTCACTTTCAATTCACTTTGTCCTTTATATTCCATAGGACGGCAGCCTTGGAGTCTGTGCCAACGGCGACACCTTTACTCTAGGATTCAAATGCCACCATGCTTTCACATTCTCTTTTCCACAACTCAGTCACCTCCAGTGACAATATATATTCGTCCTTGAGTCTTCACCAGTTCACTTGTCGAATGGTCAATTCGATTTCCTCAAATCACTTTGTGAATATTCTCTAAGTGCTCTTTTCGCTTACTAAATCATTCACTAGAATCATAACCAGTCAGGGCTATCAGGTTCGTTCACTTTTCCCTTCGTCAGTGAGCATTTCATGGTCCAATCGCTCTTTAAGATCAATGCCTTATTCTTTAGGGAACAACAATTCATGACTGCATTTCTCATGATTTCAATCCAATCAACCGATCTCAGGAAATCATTAACTTCAGGCAGTCTAGCATGCCGATTCTTTTTCGACCTTATTCACAACAGAAAAGACTTACTACTCACTTTTCACTATGAGCCTTCGCCCAAGTAATCATCCATTTCCCATAGGCACACTCCATATTCATAATGAATATTTCTTTGCTTGTAATCCGTGAGCAGGAGTTCTCTTACTCACAAATCTTTTGATCATTCTCTTCCTTAACTAAGTCCTATCACCATTCCCCAAATCAAGAATAACATCCAGCCATAAGGTCTTCAAGTTCTCATTCACTCAGGGACTTACTCATCTTATTCAAGGGTCCTCGACCAATCTTACATATGCTCAAGCGACCTTGAGAACTCTGTCTCATACCGGTCGATCATCTTACGATCCTTGCGAAAGTATCAGGATCCAAACAACCTTTGCCCTCAAGCAATCCCAGGATGATACTTTCTATCGAACAACTCAACAGAAGTTGGCTAGGCAGATTTCGTGCATTCGAGGAAATCCTTCCTCTGGTGACCTTTCACCAATCCCCAATAGTCTCTTAGGGTTAGTACTGCTAGGGTCACTTTCTTTCCTTAGTGCACCCAAAGCCTCTGAGGTTTCCTCACAAATCCCTCAATCTAGAGGGAGGCAATTTCGAATCTCATCCTTCTACCCGACTCAATCAATTTTAGCCTTATACATAATCTTACAAGCTTTTCCAAATGCTCGTGATCCTACCCACACATTCAATCTCGAAAAGACTTACTCCGAGTCCTTTTCTCGTGACTTCCGTCACTTAACTCTTCAGCACAAGCATTCCCCACCACAGTGATTTAGAGAATCACAGCAGCTCCTCTCCGAGCTTGCTTAATCAATAAATTTTTCCATTTCCATTTAAAGTTCTCACGACCCATTTAGCTCTTGGGTCTCGTACGGTTAACCGATCAAGTCATATTCTCTTTTAGTACTCCTACTCCAATCGTCCATATTCACTCAATTCTCATGACCCAAATCAATTTTCGGATCTTCCATACCACGTATCCTCGAGCCCAATGCTCTCCTACGACCACACCTCGGTCGTTCAACTTCATTAAGTTCTCATGATCCATCTTAGTCCTTGGATCTTTTCGTATCTCACATATGCAGGTCAGGTGCTCACTAGCGACCATAACTTAGTCCTTCAGTCTTATCAGGTTCTCATGCCACTTGACCACTATGATTCCCTTTAGGAATCCAAGACTCAAGTCATCTACTCAGGTCCATCAATCTCAGGTTGTTCACCTCATCATTCATCGCTAACATCCATCAGTGGTTCCCAAACAACTCTATAATGGCACACGAAAAACTCTCAACTAATTGCCAAATATCCAAGGATCTCAAATCATCCTTGACCTGTAATCATTCTTCAAGCCAGCCTCAACGAGGCAATTTCTCAACTAACAGCCATTACTAGGATAGCCTTAATTAGGCAACTATCAATTAATCACTCAGGGCAACAACTCATTAAGTCAATAGCTCATACTCTAGGCCTAAAGGCATCCGTCATTCTAGCATAGTCACAATAGACTATCTCATCTCAACAGGCCTCGGTTCCGAGGGTATACACCTATACGTCGTCTAACTTCTCAGTCATATCTTGGCCAAGCCAATCACACGAGGCTAATCATCAAACATGCCTAACAAGCCCATCACAACCTTCACTTTTTTTTTCAAGGGCATTCACCACCAAGCACAAAGCTTTTAAACATGCCTCTCATAGGCACCATTACACAGGTCATGCCACTTTCAATCATCCTTGATGAGAATCAATCCCGTGCTATACATTTCCCATCCACAATTAGACTCAATCTGATACCTAGGCTTTCCCTTTCAAGTTATGACTTGGGTCATTCCTGCCTCTGCCATCTTAGAAGCCTATCAGGAGCCGCTCCTTGTCCGGACCTCTCTATCCCGGCGATCACTCCCCGCCCTCATCAGATCTGGCCAATGCAGGTTGTCCCAAGCCATACATCTATGGAGAAAGCCCCGTTTTACATGTCCCATACCATGTTTCATCACAGTTTATAGGTATCCCATGAACTTGTCCTATACCAAGCGACGGTTTATTAAGTCCAACAGCGATAAGTCATTGCATGCACCCTCATCGACCTTCATTTCAAAGCCACAAACTCAAGCACAGCATGACTGTCCTCACTACTTATCATAACAAAAGCGCCTTCAGATCAATTCTTATCCATTCAAGAGTTCTAATTCCACCAATGATCATCACATCTCGCAGATCAATTGCCTATATTCCATTATCTATCTCAAGTCCAGTCAACATTCAAATCAACTCCTCATGCATTTGATCACAATTGATCTTCAATTCAAGTATTCCTCGTATTCATCTCAACTCATATCACCTAAGGCAGTCAATAGTAATCGATAGCTAACCATCATAATATCACGCAATTCAAGCCTGAATCCACTAATATCAGTCGTCTCCTTATAATTCATACTCCTCAAGTTGGGTCATGGACAAATCAAGATCGCATCCATACACCTCAATTGACCCTTCATTCATAAGCAATTTCCTATCATCCTGAAGCATAATTACTAACTCAAAGTCCAGGCTCATGACTCTCCAATTTCAGCTTGCTTCCACTAGACTTTAATCACCATCTAACTCAAGATCATCCTTAAAATCAACTCTAGGACCATTCAAGTGTACACAAGTTCAAGCCTACGTCCTCGAAACTCAACAATCTATGCCTATACCTATAGGCCTCAATACCTAATTGTCCTTAAGTCATCGCTCCTTATCACTCCAAGTCTCAATCAATTGGATCGAGCTGACCTTGCTCCGATACCAATTCGAACGAGGATGTCATGCCCCGAACTCGGCGAGCACGCGAACATCCCTGTCCATACCGTTCATTTGAGAAAGCTCCAAGATCCAATGGCTAATAACTTACAAGAATACGCATGCGAAAGCGATGCCTTCTTCAATTATATAAATACAACTGTACTCGATGACTTAGGACAGATACATCAAAAGCAACAATCAATACACATAGGTTCAACTCTTAATCCACCAATCAGATATACAATCCTAATATCACAAAAGACAAAAATACTATAAACACAACTGTCCATTATCCCTTTTAATGCCACTCCATGGCAAACTCGTGCTCCCTCCGCCTGCATACCGAATCTTGTGGGGGCTATTGGTGATGGAGTTGAGTTTCAATTTCATCATTGAGAAGTATGAGGATGTCAATCAATATGTCAATGAGGTGTATGTTTAGTGAATTGACGAATTGGACGAGAAAATTGACGAATTGGATGAATTCCCTTAGGTTGAGCGGCTGACTTGTTCTTGGACTATTAGAACCAAACCATTGGTGTTCTTGGAAGGAAATTTTTGCTGAATTAAGCTTGATGTAAGAAGTTTCTAAACCTTGGCTAGGAGAGATGGACTCGATTGGATGAATTGAGTGTGAATTAGGTTGATTCTTGGAAATTAGGGTGTGATTGTCCATTGTGTGTCCTCGAGAGGTGTAGATGGCTTGAATGCTTGTTGAATGCTTGTGCCATAAATTGATTACCACATTTGAGTGTTGAATTTAATTGTCTTGCATGCCAAAGATGTGTTACTCATTGCTTGAGTTTGCACTTGACCATGAGGTTCTGAATTGAAATGAGTATTTGGCATGTCTGAGAAACAGTGAAAGTTTTGATATGTTGAGACGCGAGACGGAATTTGATATGTGTCGACACAGGCTTGGAATAAAATTGAAAACCTGATGCGTTTACGTAGGTTTGTCAATGGGATAGTCTGAGGCGTAATTACACGGACCGAGCTCGAGGCGTTTTAAACGCGGGCGTGAAATAATTGAGGCTTGGAAGGGTGGAAGGTGTGACCTGTTTTAAATATGCGTGTTTAATCTGAATTATGAGACTGATGTCATGAATGCGTGCTTGACGCTAGTTTGTATCTATATGTTATTTCGTGACTACTAAATGCTTCATGTGTTTGCTTGTGCATTTTGTCCATGATAGCATTTGTCACGCCCCGAACTCGACGAGCACACGAACATCCCTGTCCATGCCGTTCATTCGAGAAAGCTCCAAGATCCAACAATCAATAACTTACAAGAATACACATGCGAAAGCGATGCCTTCTTCAATTATATAAATACAACTGTACCTAATGACTTAGGAAAGATACATCAAAAGCAACAACCAATACACGTAGGTTCAACTCTTAACTCGCCAGTCAGATATACAATCCTAATATCACAAAAGACAAATATACTATAAACACAATTGTCCATTATCCCTTTTAATGCCACTCCATGGCAAACTCGTGCTCCCTCCGCCTGCAATCTGAAAAATGTAAGCCCCCACTGGGTGAGATATAAATCTCAGTAAGGTAGATCCTAACCCTAGGTTAGGTCGACCGTCCACTCAGGTAGTCCTTCAATCCTCTATCTTTTCAAACTCATAACTTACAGGCAGATAGGGCACCATTCAATGAAGCAATGACATATAAATGACAGGCATGCAAAAATGAACTCATGTCACATTCAGATGATAATGCACTTGTATACTCAGCCTGCTACTTCACCACATCCATCAACCTCTGCCTGTCTTATTCTCTAGCCCGCGAACCAGTTGCCTCAGGCTCGGCCTACGTAAACGCATCAGACCATTCTTGGTGACCCGCGTAAACGTATCAGGTCCCGGTTCATTTCCAGACAGGGTTTATGAGCTCATACTCTATCCCGCAATTAGATCGCATTAGGACTGTGGCTATCTCAGCCCGCGAATTTGTCGCATCAAGGCGCCATCTAATCATTCTTCACCCCGCGACCTCGTCGCATCGGGGTCTCAACCTTCCGCCCCGCGCCTCACACGCCTCAAGGCCATGCCATGCCATGCTTATGCCACATCGAATCTAATGCTTTGATTTTCAATCCAATTTCACAATTAATGGCAAAGTGCATCGTAATGCATTTCACAAATTCCGTGGCATGCAAAGTAAGTGAAATAATACACAGGCATAGCAACCCAATCTGGTATGAACAAGGTCACACAGGTTCATCCTAGAACGTTTTAGGACATTTTAAAAGTTATCCCTTTTGAAAATCCCTCACAAATCAAACCAATCAAGCCTCAACTTATCCAATCGAGTCCAATCTTCCTATCCTAAGGTTAGGAATTTCCTTACCTTTGCTTGGCTACACAATTCATCCTCCTTAAGCTCCTTAGGATTCGGCCAACTCAAGTCCAAGGCCAATTTGCCGCACAACCTAGCATTTCTAATCAATTAGTCAATTTCCATGCCTAATTTCCTTAATTCATAAACCATAAACCTTCAATGCATAACCCTCATCCTCTTATCATACCTCAATCATCAATTTGGAGCTCAACTCATTCATCCCAGCCCCTTCACAGATTCAGTTTGCACCAAACCGAACCGATCCTTCTTGGTTCGGTGCAAACCGAACACATTCAGACTTCCATCACTCCTAAATTCATCATTTAAATGCTATACCACTCTTCACATGTCTATCTAGGGTTTTAGGAGGCTCATTGAAAATTTAAGCTTGATTGATTGCCGGAAACCCTTTGAAGTCGCCGGATTCTTCCTTGGTCAATATCGACAATTTTCTACTCCAATTTCACAAGACTGGTTAGAGGTCAAAACTTTATCAATTCAAGCCTCAATTTTTACCACAGATTCATCTACATCTGTATTGAGTCTCCACAAAATTTGAGCTCAAGACTCCAAAAATTCGACCATCAAAGGGACCAAGAACAGAACCTACCTCTTGTTGGTTCCTATTATGTCGGCCTGTGGGAGAATGCTTGCCCTAAATTTCACAGTGCTCCAAATGCTCCAATTCTTATTTGAGAATATCGGCAAGATATAGATCTTTGTTTGGGTGGCTGGCCGGTATCCAGGTGTGGTCGAAAGTGGCCGTGGTGGTCGGCGAAGTAGAGCTCCAAAATCTGTCCGGCGACAGCAGAATGGAGGAGGAAGAAGATGAAGGTATTTGGTGTTCTCTCTTAGGGTTTGGCCAAAAATTACAGAGGTGGGGAGAGAGAAGAATCTTTATTCAAGGTTTGGTCAAAGACCTTGGATTGGTAGATGGGAAAAAGTGTGAGATTACCTTAGCCCTTGGATTCTTGACACTTGTCATTTGCTCTATCCAAGGAGATCCAATGGCTCTCTCCTTGTCCTTGTTTTCGGCAGCCATGGGTGGGTTGTAGTGCCCATTTTGCCCTTCTCCAATTATAATAACAAAGGTCTAAGCTTGAGGGGTAAAACGGTCATTTTGCCTCCGACGTTCCGAATGTCGTTTTTCTCGTTCCTGAAACCTTCGATAGGGCGACAGCCAATTCGAATAATGTTGGAATTCTAGATTTTCCATTTCAAATCTTTTAAGGCTCATTTCTGATAGTTTTCTCTATTAGACGTGGTTCCAACCTATCCCAAACCGACGGGCGACATTACGTGTATCGACCCTATCATTCGTATCAGGCTTAGGGCTCATCAATTTGTGGCGGCTTTGGTTGTTATGTAATTATGAGGGTCTATCACTAGCTCTTAAGATCTCGATCTTCACTGTTCGATTTAGGAAAATTTTGCAAATCATACATTGGTTAAGCGGAATCACCCGCGTTTTAATCGTATGACACTCGCAAGGCATCCCTTAATCGTTCTTGGATGGGCCTTTTTGTGGCTCTAAATTTCCCCTCGGCAATCCTTATAGTCAAAGCGCCATTTCCTATCCGAGTTCCCCAGGTTCACGTACCTCGTCTCGCGTTAGCCTTTCCGTTTTGGTCAGTCTAGTCGAATTGATCAGGTTCCAGCGAAATACGACTGAAATCCATCTCTAGATACACACTTCTCATTACTGAGCCTGAAATTGACTGAAAAACAGAATGTCACAGCATTCACTGAGTATGCGGTCAGCTTAACCTAGGGTTAGGACCTGTCTTACTGAGATGTAAATCTCATCCCATTGCAGGATCACATTTTCAGATCCTAGGGCGTGAGAATGTTACCAATCAGACTAGGTAACCCGAAGGAGTTGTCCTCGTATTTTGAGGAGTTCCTGGACGGACAGTGAACCATATACGTTAGAAAGTGTACTGTAGTTTAGGTCGATGAGGTGGAAAGAGCTGGAAGCCTCATAGGTTCGAGACTTGATTTTGAAGGGTAGGGGGAGTGACTACTGGACCACTGAAGCCCACCGAGGTACCCCGTGGGGTAATCCCTAGTTGGTATCATCCCACTGGGATTCTATGGAGATTGATGGGTCAGTAGCTGGTTCAAGGAACATTCCCGAGAGGACCCCAACCTTGGAAGACACCGACGAGGTCATTGAGATTGAAGCTACCGAGGATGACCTGGTAGAGCAGTTAGCTGACGAGATAATGGAGGATACAGTGGAGGTTTGCTCAGAGACTTTCTCAAAGGACGAACCTACAGAGGACACCGAGGAGACTGACAGATCTAGCAGTTCGACCTAGGGGTTTCCTGGCTTTACTTTGTAGCCTTTTGATGATGACCTCGTTGGTCCGTAATCTTATGGGGAATTTAAATCTTTGTCGTCTTTTGGTGGAATCTCTATTTTCCCCGACCTTTTAGCAGGGTTATTTTACTTGCTCTTTTGTATGAACTCACAATGATGTATATTGATGTTCTCGTTACCTAGGTTCCCTTATTATTGTACGGAGGAGTTTGTATGTCATCACTTCGGCATGCTTTCGATCATTCTCATCTCTCGATCTATTGAATCTTGGGATGCTCGAGAGTTTACGCTTGCAGGGGGTCGCGCGCTCGTGCCCGGGGCGCGGGTCGTGACATCCCCGCTTTGCTTGGTATTAGAGCAAGGTCAGCTCGATCCAAGTTGATTGAGGATTGGAGTGATAAAGAGGATTAAGTTAGGAGAAGACGAGTAGTGAGACCTCAGGAAACTTATTAGAATAAGGCACAAGATGCATGGCATATGACTTAACGCATGTGATTGACATTGGTCCTGATAAGATTGTGGTGGTTTATAAGGATTAAGTTTCATGTCTAGCATTGAAAGTCATTTCTGGATCTTGAGCTGCCGAGTAAATGAGCATGGCTAGTTTTAGTGAACCGTTAAAGTGGACAGAATGGAGTGATGGCCATGGACTGTTTAGTGAAGTGCCTCTGGAATTAGTTGTGTGGAAAGTCGTTATGTTATGACCATTTTCGTTAAGTCATAATTTGGTAGCTCTGGACTCGGTTAGATGAATGAGTTACTAACTCCTTGATGAAATTGTGATGGTCCAGGCTTAGTGAAAGTATACAAGAATGAGTAATCCGCCTAGAAGACTTGGAAGACCTAGGAGCGGACCTCTAGTTCGAGGCCACCTGTGGCGGAAAACCCGAGAATGGACGGAGTGATGAGAGCACTAGAAAGGATTGGCGACCTCATTGACAGGCAGACCCACGATAGGGATGCTACCATAACTCAAGCGGTAGGAGCCGCAATAGCTGCCGTAAATGCCAATAACGGCAATAATGGAGGCAATGGAAATAATGGCGATCATGACCAGGGTAATGAGGCAGTGAATGCCTAGGAAGAAGTCGGTATGGCTAGGCAGATGGGCCAACTAGTCGAACAGTTTATCAAGCTGAAGCCATCCCAGTTCGATGGGATAGGAAACTCTGAGTTGGCGCCTAGGTGGATCGAGAAACTTGAGAAGGCCTTTGGAGTCTTGAGATGCACAAATGAAGAAAAAGTACTATTGGCAGTGTACCGGCTGGAAGGTCCCGCTAATGACTGGTGGGCTGCCACCAAGAATGGAATCTTTCTAGAAGGGACAGCCTTGACCTGAAATGCCTTTACTACGGCATTCAATGACAAGTATTTCTTCGATACGGCTCGAGAAAGGAAGCAAGTAGAGTTCTTACAATTGCGTCAAAGTCATCTGACCGTAGATTAATATGAAGCCGAGTTCTCCAGACTATCAAGGTATGCAGCCCGATCGGTAGAGGATCCCCTAGAGAAGGCGCGGAGATTTCGAGATGGACTGAGGCCTGAACTTCGCAGCTAGATGATAGCTTTGAACTTGAGGACCTACAAGGAAATCTATGAACGATGACAGATGATCGAGAGAGATCTGAAAGAGAGAAATGCCGCATTTGGATCGCGGTTTAATTGGTTCAGAGATAACCGCCAGACCGATAAAAGGCCTATGGCTGGCAATATACGCTTCATCCCTCAAATAAGAAATAATATAGTGAAGCCGTCGAACCCAATGAACTGGAGCTGCCGCCTTTGTGGCAAAAAGTATGGTAACGGACCTTGCCCGACAAGGATTGGAGCGTGCTTCAAGTATGGTCAAATAGGCCATCAGATGAGAACTTGCCTAAATCAAGCTAAAATGACTAGACCTCAAGGGCAACGACCACAGGTAGGACCGTCAACTACCACTCCCCAAAATGATCAAAGCCGACCTCCAACTCAAGGAAGGGTCTATACTATAGCATGCAGGGAAACAAAAGAAGCGCTAGGCATGGTCATAGGTACGATTTATTTATGTGGCCAAGCTGCCTATGCTTTGTTTGATCCTGGTGCATCACACTCGTTTGTGTCTGCTCAGTTTGCTGACTTGGTTGATATGGAATTGAAACCGTTGAGTGTGATTCTGCATGTTGCCACCCCATTGAAAGATAATGTACTGGTTTTGTTGGGCTGTGCTGATTGTAAAATCGTAATTGGCGGTAGTAAAGAGAGTATTGACTTAGCTGTGTTGCCCCTGTATGACATCAATGTGATCATAGGAATGGATGATTGGGTAAGCAAAGGGCAATAGTTGATTGTGGTAGTAAGATAATCCGTTTCTATCTGGAAGGCCGTCCTAATTTTGAATTTGTGGGATGTTAAGGAGCCACCTCGATTCCTTTAGTCTCGTCTCTTGAAGCGACAAAATCGATGATTGAAGGATGTCAAGCGTACTTAATCGCAGTTTTGGACACGACTGCCGAGGAGCCCAAACTAGAAAGCATTTAGGTAGTTCGTGAGTTTCCTGACATTTTTCCTCAAGAGTTGCTAGGGGTTACCGCCAGAGCGAGAAATAGAATTCGTGATTGAGTTAGCTCCCGGAACGGAGCTGATCTCAAAGGACGTTATAGGATGTCCCTATCAAAATTGAAAGGGCTAAATATGCAAATGCAAGAATTATTGGATAAAAGATTTATTCGGCTGAGTACTTCACCGTGGGGAGCGCCAGTGCTGTTTGTAAAGAAAAAGGATAGGTCCTTGCGTTTATGCATCGACTACAGATAGTTGAATCAAGTAACTATAAAGAATAAGTACCCACTGCCGAGAATTAATGAATTATTTGATCAATTGCAAGGAACTGCGGTATTCTCAAAGATTGACCTAAGGACTGAGTATCATTAGTTGAGAATTAAGAAGGAAGACATACTTAAGACCACTTTTAGGACAAGGTATGGTCATTACGAATTCACCGTGATGCCTTTTGGACTGACCAATGCTCCAGCCGCATTTATGGACTTGATGCATCGGGTGTTCAAGGAATTCTTGGATAGATTTGTCATAGTCTTTATTGATGATATCCTAATTTACTCAATGAGTAACGAAGAACACGAAAAACATCTGAGGATTGTTTTGCAGACCTTGAGGAAACACTCGCTTTACGCTAGGCTTGGCAAATGCGAGTTCTGGTTGAATAAAGTGGCATTTCTTGGCCATGTTGTGTATGGAGAAGGAATTGCGGTGGATCTTGCGAAGATCGAAGTTATAATGAACTGGCCTAGGCCTACTACGGTCACGGAAGTCCGAAGTTTCTTAGGATTGTCAGGATATTACAGACGTTTCGTGGAGAAGTTTTCATCCACAGCTATTCCATTGACGAGATTGACTAAGAAAGAAACGAAGTTCGATTAGACGGATAAGTGTGAAATGAGTTTCCAAGAGCTCAAGCATTGATTAACTATCGCACCAGTATTAATGATTCCATCAGGACCTAGAGGTTACGAAATATATAGCGATGCTTCGCTAAAAGGAATGGGCTGTGTGCTAATGCAACATGGAAGAGTGGTTGCCTACGTGTCCCGACAACTGAGTCCGCACGAGACAAACTATTCGACTCACGATTTGGAATTAGCAGCAATCATCTTTGCTCTGAAGATCTAGAGGCATTATTTTTGTAGTGAGAAGTTTCAGATTTATATGGACCACCAGAGCCTGAAGTATCTAGTTTCTCATAAGAAACTGAACATGTGGCAACAACGATGGATAGAGCTACTTAAGGATTATGATTGCGACATATTATATCATCCTGGGAAGGCGAATCGAGTTGCGGATGCGCTCAATTGGAAGACTAGTATTGCCTATCTACTAATGAAAGGATGGTTGTTATTTGAAAATTTAAGGGATTATGAATTCAGATTGGAAGTCGGTCAGTTATCCAGTTTGATGGCCACACTGATAATAGAACCTGAGATCTAGGAAAGGATAAAAGTCTTACAATCTAAGGACTCAGAAATTCAGAAAATCCTGTAGATGGATTCTACGAAGAGGAAACCAGAGTTCCAAGTGTTAGAAGAAAGGATTTTGAAATTTCGGGGACGTCTATGTGTACCAAAGGATGAAGAGCTTAGGGAAATGATTTTATCGGAGGCTCATAGAAGAAATTATAGTATCAACCCAAGTAGCACGAAAATGTATCAGAACTTGCGTCAGCATTATTGGTGGAACGGGATGAAGGTGGATGTAGCAAAGTATGTGGCGAAGTGCTTGACATGCCAGTAGATGAAGGCACAACACTGTAAGCCTGGTGGATTGTTACAGCCGTTAGAGATTCCTGAATGGAAATGGGAACACGTGACTATGGACTTTGTCATGGGACTACCAAGGAGCCAGAGAGGCCATGATTCTATTTAGGTAGTCATGGATCGATTGACCAAGTCTGCACATTTCATTCCCATGCGAAAAGACTTCGCGATGGATATATATACCGAATTATACATGCGGCAGATAGTTAGACTACATAGAGTACCCGTGACGATTACATCGGACAGAGATCCTAAATTCACGACGAACTTCTGGAAGAGTTTTTAAGATGCCATGGGAACTCGACTACAATTTACTACGACATATCATCTGCAGACGGACGGACAATCGAAGAGGACGATCCAAACGCTCGAGGATATGTTAAGAGCGTGTGTGATAGACTTCAAAGGTGGATGAGATGATCAGTTGCATCTGGTAGAGTTCGCATATAATAATAGCTATCAACAGAGCATTCGAATAGCACCTTTTGAAGCGCTTTACGGAAGAGCTTGCAGGACCCCGATTTACTGGGATGAGGTTGGAGAAAGAAGTATTACAGGCCCAGAGTTGGTAGAGCAATCAGTAGAGGAGGTGAAAATAATTCGGGATAGACTGAAGATGGTACAGAGTCGTCAGAAGAGTTATGCAAATAAACGACGCAAGCCTTTGGAGTTTCAAGTAGGCGATCATGTTTTCCTTAAGGTGTTGCCGATGAGGGGATTATCTCGATTTGGAAAAAAAGGAAAACCGAGTCCAAGATACGTAGGTCCATTCGAAATTTTGGAACGGATTGGGATCTTAGCCTATAGACTTGCCTTACCGCCCAACTTGTCCCAAGTACACAAACGTCTTCCATGTATCAATGCTATAGAAGTACGACCCGGACCTGACGCATGTACTAGATTATGAGGTTATCGAAGTGGATGACAGAGTATCCTATGTAGAAAAGCCAATCAAGATCGAAAGGAGCAGATTCTAAGGAATAAGATGATTCCATTAGTCAAAGTCTTTTGGGAGTACCATGGAACTGAAGGCGCTACGTGGGAAAGCGAGGAAACGATGAGGCGTCAATACCCTCATTTATTTGAGTAATAGGGTTTATTGTAAATTACGAGGATAAAATTTTTGTAAAGGGAAAGAGCTGTGGCATTCTGATTTTTCCTGTCATTTCGAGACTTATAAATAAGAACATATCTAACGATGTCTTCAATCGTATCTCACTCGGATATGATCAATCTCGAGTTGACTGACCAAAGGGGAAAGGCTAAAGCGAGACAAGGTACGTGGACCTAGAGAACTCAAATAAGAAATGACACTTTGACCATAAGGATTGTCGAGGGGACATTTAGAGCCATAAAAGGCCGATCTAAGAACGATTAAGGAATGCATTGCTAGCGTTATATGATTGGAGCGCGGGTGATGCCACTTAACCAATGTATAATTTTCAAAATTTTCCTACATCGAACAATGACAATCGAGACCGTCGAAACTAGTAATAGACCCTCGCAATTACAAGACAACCAAAGTTGCCATGAATTGACGAGCCCTAAGTGTGATATAAATCATAGAGTCGATACGCGTAACGTCTGCAAAAGCTGTCCGTCAGTTTGGGATAGGCTAGAATCACATCTGACAGAGATATAATTCAGAGACAAGTCTCGAAATTAGAAAATAGAGAATTAAAAATTCCAACAATATAATTGGATTGATCATTGCCTTATCGAAGAAAATTGGGATTAGAAACACGACGTTCTGGACGTCTAGGGTAAAATTACCATTTTGCCCCTCAAGCCTTAACCTTGTCTTAATAATTGGATGAGGATATTTTGGTCATTGACCACACCTTATACGCTGTCGAAAATCAAGAAAAATGAGGGCCGTTGGATGAGCTATTGATTGACATATGACAAGTGTCAATGGATGAAGAGTTGACATTAAATGTCTAACTTTTAACCTACCATTCTTCATGGTTGACTCTCAAATTTGTGCATACACACCCTCTCCTCCCTCATTCTGCCAAAGAACTCAACCTCCATAGCCATCTTCTTCCTTTTCTTCTTCTTTTCTTCAGGCGTGAACTGCTCTCGCCAGACTAGCCATTGTCGTCGCCTTCGACACTTTCGATCGCTTCTTTCGGTCAGTTCCAACCGCCGAACCGACCACCAGCACCTTCCTCATCCTCTTGCCGATAACTTCCAACTCGAATCATAACATTTGACCCAATAAAGAGGTCCGGCCGGCCATTCTCCCAAAAGTCGACGGAAATCGTCGTAGCTGGAGGTAAGCTGCTATTTGGACTCCGTAGGATCTCAAAACGTTCGAATCTTTTGGTCAAATTTTATAGAAATCTAGGGGACATGTAGATTGAGTTGTGGTAAAAATTTTGGAAGAATTTGATGGAGTTTTGACCCCAAATGGGTCTTATGCTTGAAGGGAAAAAACTGACTAGTTGAGGACTTGGAGGAATCGACGCCGTTCGTGGACCATTTGATGCCGTCTTGAGCTCAAATTTTCGGTGAGGCTTCCCAACTCCTAGAATTACATGTTAGCAAGTAGATTAGTAGATAAATTGAGAAATTAGGATGGTTTATGAGATGATTAGTTGAGATATGCACAGAACTAAAAATGCCTTATTTCGGTTCTGTGCATACCAAATCTTGTGGGGGCTGTTGGTGATGGATTTGAGTTCCAATTTCATCGTTGAGAAGTATGAGGATGTCAATCGATATGTTAATGAGGTGTATGGTTAGTGAATTGACGAATTGGACAAGAAAATTGACGAATTGGATGAATTCCCTTAGGTTGTATGGCTAACTTGTTCTTGGACTACTAGAACTGAATCATTTGTTTGCTTGGAAGGAGATTTTTGCTGAATTAAGCTTGAGGTAAGAAGTTTCTAAACCTTGGATAGGAGGATTGGACTCGATTGGATGAATTGAGTGTGAATTAGGTTGATTCTTGGGAATTAGGGTGTGATTATCCATTGTGTGTCCTCGAGAGGTGTAGATGGCTTGAATGCTTGTTGAATGCTTGTGCCATAAATTGATTACCACATTTGAGTGTTGCATTTAATTGTCTCGCATGCCATAGATATGTTACTCGTTGCATGAGTTTACACTTGACCATGAGGTTCTGAATTGAAATGAGTATTTGGCATGTCTGAGAAACTTGTGACACCCTGGGGCGTTGAGAAGCGACGTTATGTGGAATTGTACCCTTATATGTTGAGACGCGGGGTGGAAACGACCAAAGTCCTGATGCGTTCTGACGCGGGACGGAATTTGATATGTGTCGACACAGGCTTGGAATGAAATTGAAAACCTGATGTGTTTAAGCAGGTTTGTCAAAGGGATGGTCTGAGGCATAATTATGCAGACCGAGCTTGAGACGTTCTAAACGCGGGCATGAAATAATGGAGGCCTGGAAGGGTGAAAGGTGCGACCTGTTTTGGCTATCCGTGTCGAACTGAATTATGAGAACTGATGTCATGAATGCGTGCTTGACACTAGTTTGTTTCTATGTGTTATTTCATGACTGTTGAATGCTTCATGTGTTTGCTTATGCATTTTGTCCATGATAGCATTCACCTGAGTGTACGGTCAGCTTAACCTAGGGGTTAGGACCTATCTTATTGAGATGTAAATCTCACCCCGTTGCGGGACCACATTTTCAGATCCTAGACTGTGAGAATGTTGCAGATCAGACTAGGTGACCCGAAGGATATGTTCACGTATTTTGAGGAGTTCCCGGATAGACAAGGAACCATGTACATTAGGAAGTGCACTATAGTCCGGGTGGATGAGGGTAGGGGGAGTGACTACTGGACCACTAAAGCCCACCGAGGTACCTTGTGGGATAATCCCTAGTTGGTGTCATCCCGCTCGAGATTCTGTGGAGATCGAGGGGTCAACAGCTGGTTTGAGGAACATTCTCGAGAGGACCCCAACCTTAGAAGACACCAACGAGGTCATTGAGATTGAAACTACCGAGGACAACCTAGTGGAGCAATCAGCTGACGAGATGATGGAGGATACAGTGGAGGTTTGCTCAGAGACTTTCTCAGAATACGAGCCTACAGAGAACACCGAGGAGATTGACGGATCTAGCAGTTCGACCTAAGGGTTTCCTAGCATTACTTAGTAGTCGTTTGATGATGACCCTCGTTGGTCCGTAATCTTTTGTGGAATTTAAATCTTTGTCGTCTTTTGGTGGAGTCCCGATTTTCCCTGACCTATTAATGGTTAGTTTACCTGCTCTTTTGTATGAACTCACAATGATGTATATCGATGTTCTCGTTACTCAGGTTTCCTTGTTATTGTATGGAGGAGTTTGTATGTCATCGCTTTCGCATGCTTTCGATCATTCGTATCTCTCAATCTATTGAATCCTAGGACGCTTGAGAGTTTACGCTTGCAGGGGGTCGCGCGCTCGTGCTCGGGGCGCGGGTCATGACAAAGATACTTAGGATTTTCTCTTCCTTGCATACTAGGGTATCTTATCCCATGAAGGAAATTATTCACTTTAGTGGCATTACCTTACTTTGAATCCACTTGTCTTTCTTATCTCATAGGACGTCAGTCTTGGAGTCTTGCCAACAGCAGTTCCCTTTCTTCCGGATTCTAATGCCACCACACTTTAATATTCTCCTTCCAATAGTTTAGTCACCTCAAGTGATGATGTTTGTTCTTCCTCGGTCTCCACAAATTCATATTTCAGATATTCAATTCGACTATCTCAAGTCGTCTTGCGATTATAATCTAAGCACCCTTTTTGCTTATTCATCCATTCATTAAAATCACAAGTAACTAGGACCATCAAGTCCATTCACCTTTCTTTTCGTAAACGACTATCTCATGGTTCAATCGCCCCTTTAAGGACGATGCCTTACACTTTAGGGGTGATAACTCACAACGCCACTTCTAGTGGTTTCGATTCAATTCCAATCAATTTCATTTTGGTCAACAATGTCAAATAACTGACATAACTCTTTCCTTAATTTTTTTCCCATGACAGAAGAAATGAAACATCAATTTCTCATTATGAGCCTTATGCCAAGGTCATAACCGTTTCTTGCAGGCACGTTCCATGTTTCATAATGAATATTTCTTTGCTCGTAATCCATGAGCATGAGTTCTCTTACTCATATTTCTTCCGTTCCTTTTCACATTTCATTAAGATCCATTACAGTCCCTCAGAATCGGGAATAACAACTAGCCATGAGGCTTCCAACTTATAACCCACTCAGGGACTTCACATTTGGTTCAAAGGGTCCTTGCCCACTATTAGTACGCTTAGACGACTTCGAGAACTCTACCTCGCATTGGTCAATCACCTTCAAATTTTTGCAAGGCTATTAAAGTTCAAACAACCTTTGTTCTCAAGCGATTTCAGAAAGGTACCTCTCATCATTCAATTCGACAGGGCAATTTTATTAGGCACCATGCCTTCAAGGAAACTCTTCCTTTGGTGACCTTTCACCACTCAACAATAACCTCTTAAGGCTAGTAACTGCCTGGGTCACTTTCTTTCTTCAGTGTACTCAAAACCTCTAAGGTTTCCTTCCAAATTCTCAAATTGGAGAAAGGCAGTTTCCGAATCATCTTCCCCATCGAACCTTAGTTGATCTCAAGATCCATTTCACAAGTTATTCAAGACTCTCGTGGTTCTTCTTCACATTTTCCATTAGAAACAAGTAATCTCAGAGCCACCTTTCTCGTGACTTCTGTCACTTAATTTCATCAGTACTAGCATCAGTCACCTTAATGACTTAGGCAACAATGGCAGCTCCTTCTTGAGTCTGCTTACATCTTTTAGATTTCTATTGTCATTCGAGTTCTCACGACCCCTTCAATTCTTGGGTATCGCATACTTTTCCAACTTGAGCCAAATGTTTTTCCAGCACTCATACTTCAGTTGTTCATCTTTACTCAATTCTCATGATTCATTTCAGTTTTTGAATCTTCTTGTATCTTGTATACTCGAGCCAAATGCTCCTTTAGTGACCATACTATAGTCGTTCAACCTTACTAGGTACTCGTGACATTCGAGTCACTACAATTTCCTTCAGGAATTAAAGACCTAAGTCATTCATATAGGTCTAACGGTTTCAAATTGCTCCTTCTCGTCATCTATCGCCAACAAGCAACCATCTAGTGGTTCTTAGGCAATTCTCAACTATTTGCCCATCATCTAAGGATTTCAAATCACCCTTGATCATTAACTACTTATCAAGTCAGCCTCTACTAGGCAATTTCGCAACTAGTAGCCATCTACTAGGCAAACTCTCAATTCACAATTCATTGGGTCAAGTGTTCACACCTTAAGTCCAGACATATCTGTGACTAGCAATAACTCAATAGATTATCTCAACTTCACAGAGATGCCAGTCAAACGTCACTCATTGCCAAAACTCGCCATACAAGCCAAACACACTCGTCAATTTCCTTTTTCAAACGACACCCACCGCCATGTACGAAGCTCCTAACCATGGCAATAACATACGTTATTACAAATGCCATGAAATTTTGAAAATTCACCTTGAGGGTCACTTCAGTGCAATACATCTTTTAACTAAAATTAAACTCAACCCGATACCTAGATTCTCTCTTTCAATTTATGACTTGGATGATTCCTGCCTCTTCGCTATCTTAGAAGCTTGCCAGGAGTCGCTCCTTGTCCGAACCTCTCTATCCCGACGTACACTCCCTGCCCTCGTCAGACCTGGTCATTGTAGGCTGTCCCAAGTCATACATTTACGAAGAGAGTCCCATTCCACACGTCCCATAACATGCTTCACTACGGTGTATAGGTATCCATCAGCTTGTCCCATATCAAGCAACGGTTTGTTAAGTATGATAATGATAGGTTCATGCATTCACCTTTCTCAACTTTCATTTCAATACCATAAACACATGCACTGAATGATCGTCATCAATACTCGCCTCACCTCATTCGTTTTCATATTAGTTCTTATCCATGAAAGGTTTCTATTTCCACAAATGACCATTCACATATCAATTGCCTACGTGCAATCATATACCTCAAGACCACAATCACGGTCATATAATCCAATCGACCCTTTACTCATAAGCAAATCTCTATTTACCTCAAGCACATTCACAATCTCAAATCATGCTCATGGCTCCTCAATTTCTACTCGCTTCCTTGTGAACCTCAATCACATCATTACGCAAGATCATCAATTAAAATCGATACAATAACCATTAAAGCTTAACACAAGTTCAAGTCTATAATCCTCAAAAATCGACAATCCATGCTTAACCTTAAAAGTCTCATTACCTGATTGTCCTCAAGTCATTGCCCCTTATCACTCCAAGTCTCAATCAAATTTGATCGACTTGACCTTGCTCTGATACCACTTAAATGAGGACGTCACGTCCTGAGCCCGGCGGGTCGCGAGCATCCCACCTTCATCGTTACCTTTAATGATCTCCCAAGATCCATCGGCCTTATCTATTCAGAACTTCCCAAATCATACATGCATGCGGAAACATGAAACAACGCCATACGAATAAAACAAGAAGATGACCTAGGACAAAAGGGTACATTTCTCATTCTAGTTTCCTAAGTCAGGTACAATTCTAACTCCGAACAATATAGAGTCCCTAAGGTCTCAAAAGAGTAATCTTCATTTCCTCCAATGACTTCTTCATTCAATGCCAATCCATGGTAAAACTCGAGTTTCCTTCGTCTAGGACTTGAAAAAATGTTATCCCACAACGGGATGAGATATATAATCTTAGTAAGTCAAACGTAACCCTAAACTAGGCTGCCGGTACCTCTAAACACTTTTGAAAAATATGTATTTTGGGATAAAACTTTGCCTTGCTTAAAATAGGGTACTTGTCAAAACCTAGCATTTCAATACTTCAAATCGACTCGACTCAGTCACTAATCATGGCAAAATCTGAGCCTCGTACAGTGGCAGGGTTTCAATCAAAAGCAAGCACTCGACGCCATCTCAAAAACGTGAGGCAACTTTCACTTCTTTCTCAAAAGTATCATTCCTTAAAATTTTCAGAAAATATTCTTTTCTCCCACGCCCTTTTCTAGGCCATTTTCAAATCATGAGGGAAATTTCCAAACATGAGGCGTAAATAACTTTTCACAAAATCAATCTTGATTTTTACGGAAAACAGATCTTTCCATATCTACCCATCTAGGGCTGCCAATTCGGGGCTGCGAGATGATTCGATCTCCATATGACCCGTCGGTCCATATGAGACTTCATGTCCGGACCTAGAGATGATTCGATCGCCATACGATTCTCGACGCCCATTTTCAATCGAGATGAATCGTGTCAGTATGGGACTCTATAGCCGCACGACCTCGTCCAGTCAAATAGGAGTAACTCCCTTCCAATAAGTTGGCCAATAGTATGGGACTCTCACACGCCATTGTTGATCCCATACGCCAGTGCACTTATAATTTTTCCTGGCGATCCCATACGCCAGTGCACTTATAATTTTTCCCAGCGATCCCACACGCCATTTTATTCATAAAAATTTCAATTATAGAAAGCCTCATATTTTCATTTAAAGAAAACAATTCATGCCTCAAAATTCATCATTAAACAACAACTCATGAAATCAAGCAGCTCATCACCTACTCGAGGCATTCCTTCAAATGTCCGTTACTGGACACAACACGTTTCAAGTCATAACTTTCTCAGTCAGGCACGTATAAATTCAAGTAAAGCCTCAGGAAATTCGATGATTACGGCCAATTCATAACTTCAAGCTTGACTCAAAATCACATTTTCCACTACTTTCAATCTTGGCTTTCTTTCTTTCAAAACTTTTGCCTTCTCATCTCACATGCTCAAATAGCCATTAAGGCACACATTCATGGTCAATTAGGGCTTCCCAAATAATCGATTTTCAATCAAACATGGCAAGGAATGCCAACTCGCAAAACTGGACAGATTTGGACTCCATCGTACCTCTCACAAAATCAGGACATGAAATCATTCAATCCAAGTAAAAACTTCATCCTTTAGTAACATAACATTCTAATAAAGGTTTAGGCATAACTTACCTCGAGCTTAGGCCAAGAAATTCCATAAAATGATCGAGGAAACATTGCGGCACCAAGGTATCCACTTTTGGCCTTCCACGACCTGGTTCAGTCTCACGAAAATTGATATTTTTCTATTGAATTTTTGAAGAAAAATTATAGAATCTTTGTCCTTCAAGATCTTACGAACGTGTGAGCAAAAACGGAGCTCAATTTGGATGCCAGACGACTCAGAACGAGCCATTTTAAAATCAATGCGCGCTAAGAACAGATTTACACGGCTCTCGGTTTTCACCCCAAAATCAGACCTTTAAACATTTCCAATTCAACCACAATTCATCTATTGATAACTTAACACCCTAACGAAGGGTTAGAAGTCGACTTACCAAAAAATAAGCAAGTGAAATCCCACAATTTGCAGCCACAATTCTCAGTTCCAAACATCGACAAGGACATGGCAGTTTTCCGTGATTTCCAAGTCAAGCAATGCCTCGATGGACCTCAAATGTGTCTCGATTCCAAGCCAATCGGCAGTGGATAGATTCGGCGATTTCCAACCAAAACAAAGCCTCAATGATCATCAAAGAATCACGATTTCAAGTCTGACCGATGGGCAGTTTCAAGAATGAAGCAAAAACAAGCTCGGAACTGCAAGTTGAATCTCCTCAGGTCGGTATAGAATCGGACAGCGGCCTTTCCTCACTCAAACGGACCTATGGGATAAATGGCTAGGTGGCTATTTGCTCATAATAGCTTGTTGGAACGGCAAGAGAAAGATTTTTCTATTGGTGGGTGGCTCGTCTCAATCGGATAACAGATGAAGAAGTTATGACTAGAACAATGGAGGTGGTTGGAACTAGGCAAAAGAGAAATCCGCGAGAGAGAGAGAGGGATTTTTGAGAGGGAGTTTGAAGAGGAGGGAGTTGCTCGGCCAAATGAGGGAAGAGAAGAAGAGAGATTGACTTATCCTTTAGGCCAAAGGAAGTGAGAGAGAAAAAAAGTTGAGGTGATACCTTAGGCCTTTAATGGCTAATTAGACTAGGCAAGTGAGGGATTTGACAATGCATTAATAACCATCTTATCTTGTCTCCATAATATATTGAAGTCAAATGACCACACTACCCTCAAATTTTCGACCAAGATAGGGATGGTAAAAGACTATTTTGCCCTTGATTTGTCTTAGAGGAAAGGATATCCAAATAGGGGCAAAAAGGTAATTTTTCACTTAGGGTCTGAAATTTCACTTTCTCAATATTAATTACCCTCGATGAGGAGACGTCTAATTCTTTTCCAATGTTGAAATCCATCAATGCCTGATGCCCACTTTTGAGGTCCAATTCATGTCGAGTTCTCGCCAACTGTAATTCCAATTTATCTCAAACTGAAGGACGACTCTTGTAGGCATTACGCATATCGACCTTAAGATCTCTCAAGTCGTGGTGACTTTAGTTGTCATGTTATTACGAGGGTTTATCACTAGTTGCTGCGGTCCTGATCATCAGAATCCGATTTAAAAAATTTTCACAAATTATATATTGGTTAAGCAGAATCACCCACATCCAAATCATATAACTCTAGCAAAGCATCCCATGATCATTCCTAGATCGATCTTTGCTAGCTCAAAATATCTTCTCAATAATCCTTATGGTCAAAGGTCATTTCTTATTCAAATTTCCCAAGTCCAAGTACCCAACTGCGTGTTAATCTTTCTCTTTTGGTCAGTTAACTCGAGAGTGGCCTGTTCCGAGCGAGATACAACTGAAATACCTCGATCAATATCTTTCAATTCAATAACCTCAAGAGGGGTCGGAATTCAGAATGTCACATGTACTGAAGAGAGAGCACATCTTGCTTGCTTAGTCCTGGTTGAGATATCCGAGAAATAACTCTTATTAAGCAACTTGAGTTTGGCTTTAAGGAGTTTTAGCTTGCTACAAATAGCATACATAGAGAAGACTCTAATATAAGAAGTCCATATCTTTGTGATGATATCCTTAAAGAATGGGTGGGTTGTCCACAAGTGAAAGAATTTGAAAGGTTTCCTAAAGAGTGGTAACAACATAATCTTGACCACCATGGGTGTGTGGTCAGAGATACCTAGGGCTAGGAATGTGGCCTCAGAGAAAGAAAAGACCTGGCTCCAGTGTTCATTAATGAGAACTCGATCAATCTTGTGTTGTTTACGTGAAGCACCTCAAGTGAATGGGTGTCCAACATACCTAAGATCCTCAAGGCCAGATCGAGTAAGGCAATCTCCAAACTCATCAAGGGCAAGTATCCAAGAATTGAAACTACCCATTTTGTTAGTGTTGTCCTAAATGACATTAAAGTCCCTTGCTACTAACCATGGTATCTGACAAACACTTAGTGAAATAAGATCTGCTCATAGAGGTCTTCGTGCGATGAAGGTATGTTCACCAAAAACAATTGAGTGAAACATTCCTTATCCAAGGCAATAATTTTGAAATGGATATGGATCAATTGAGCAAACATCGATAAAATAATTAAATCAACTCTCTAGGATTCCAGCCAGTTTAAATCCTTCCACGTGCAGAGTGATCATAGTTATAAGACCAACTCCAACCCGGTAACAAGCCACCAAAGATAGATGCAAACATAGATGGCTTAACCTTCATCTCCAAAATTTCAATACATGAAAGATGGTTATTTCGCACAAGAGCCCGAATTTCAGCTTGACAAAGCCAAAAAAACATATATACAAAGAGGATGACGTGGTTACCGTTATCTCCTTTTAGGCTTATTCTTCTTTGACTTAGCTTGGCAAGTCTTGAAAGAGGAAGGGCTACTTCCCTCCACGAGGGAAGGATCTCCATGTGCTTCTAAATGCTGAGGCCGAGAGAGGTTTGGATCCTCCTTAAGTGCAAAAACTGTTGCATAGACCTAGTAATGGGTAGGGAAGGGGATGATATTTCTTCCTCCCCATCACTACTAATGTTGCTTGACACATCATCTTCAATTTCTAACCTTAAGGAGTGAGCCGAGTCTGGATGTGGAAGTGGAGAGTGGTCCAAGATAAAAGACTGCTAGTCCCCTGCATCGTTGGGCTTCTTGGTGGCTATTAAGAGAGGGAGAACAATAGGTCTTTGAGGCTATTGCAGAGGTGCTGGAGAGCTGACTAGAGTTGGAGCATAGTCTGGTAGTGCTCTGTTATGAACCAAAGCTGCATTCAAGGCTGAAACAGGGGCCAAAGAGGAGTTTTGTGTAGCAGGCGAGACTCCATCAAATCTAGGATGCAATCTGGTCGGTTAGGATATTGGTCTAGGGCCTTACTAGTATCATCCCTTGCATTTTTATAATCTTCGGAGGCTATAATAGGAAGATTTAGACAAACCAAGGTACCAGCATCGATGCCTGGGGATATATGTGGTTCAACTTGGGGATGTGGTCTAGAATCCTGCAAGTTGTGGGCATATTCTTTTCGGTTTTGAACCTAGACTGATTCTCTTCTTCTACAATCTTTCTTTCCCTTTACTTGTTGCCAACCACCCTCATTTTGCTGTTGAGGATGCTTGCCGGGGGGTTTTATTAAAGGAGCTTCAGTTGCACTCACACAAGTGAAGCCTTATGTACCAATCTTGTGACCATATACGTGGCATGTATCAAAAGACAAAGGTTCCATTCATATTCCACACCAATTGGGATCAATTCCCCATCCCAATTAATTTTTATGGAATCAAATCGGGGTTGAGTGGCTTTGATTTCTATACAAACTCGAGCAAAGGCTAGTCTTCTCATTTGCTCTGTTTGAGTGTCAACATAAAGTGGGTTTCCAATCGCACTTGCAATGCGACTAATGCAACTAATAGCGAATGAGTTCCTGAGAGAGTGGTATCTCTGTCAGCCTAACCCAAACCGGGAGGGCGTCATCAACTCCCTTCCTAGGTTTTAACTTAGGATGCCATGGTCGTAACAGCATTGTACTATTTTGGATTAGCATAGGTCCCGTTTCCAAAACCTTCCTTCGAAATTCACCATCTGGAATATATATGAAGTAGTACTCATTTCCATGTAAGCGAATATCAACCATTTGGTTACCCCACTCCTTACCTAAAAAAACAAACCATTTGGTTACCTTACGCCTCCTTAATGGCTTCCTCCTTCCGCTTGAAGTATATTATGGAATAGAAATTCGTTCAGTAATGGTTGAAAAATTATCCTTCTAGAGCATTATTAATACAAAATCTTCTAGGAAAATTATGGATCATAAACTAAAATGTATGTTTCTCAAGATAAGTGACGTGCAAATACTGATGAATTTACATATAATTTTTTATTTAATTATTTATGTAAATAAGGATCAATTTTGTGGGAAGTTGTATTAGTGAATACGATAGCTGAGCTCATATATCCGCGCTAAAAACATTGGTAGTTCCAATACTTCCTCTATCACGCTCCGATTCTCGAGCTCACGCCATCCCTACCTTGACACCCTTAGGTCACGAAGGATAGCATTCTAGGCTCGTTATCGACCTATAATCGAAACGCGCATGCGGAACATGCCAACTCCCAAACAACAAAATTAGCATTAGATAAATCAACAGGAAAATTCATTCAATCAATTCATCAAAAGACAGTTTTAATCTTTATGCAAAGCAGATACTAAATAACCCTAAAGTGCTAACAACATACAACCCCCTTCTTTGGGGCGGTTCTGTAGGAGCTTAAAATAGACAATGGTCGGTGGGGTTAACTCCATATCTACTACAAAAGGTCACTCCAAAAAGCCACGCCTCAGCGTCCACGAGGCTATGTCACTTGTAACCTGAAAATGTTATCGAATAATGGAGTGAGAAATAAATCTCAGTGAAGACAATGTCTAAGCTCAGCTAGGACGTTGATTCACCCTAGATATTCTACCAAACAGACATGGCATGTCAACCAATACAGATGTCCAACCCCATGCAACTTACCCACCAAGAAGCCAGGCATAATGCAATGCAGACATGACATGACAGTCAAACAGCCCAATCAAGGCAAACATCACATCAATCGACATACATGACGTCACACGTAATCCATTTATTATTAGAAAGGCATGTCAGCACAAGGCATGTCAGCCCAAGAATGGGGCATGTCAATCCGACACATTGGTCAGTTGGTGCCTAGTACCCTATCAATTGGTACTCTTCTGGCAACACCAAGCATCGTCCCTTACTTTTGGCGACTGTATCTATTAATCCGTGTGATTCCGATCGTTATGGCACAAAGCTACCGGGAATCTCCCCTAGGGCTTCGGTCAATCACAAGCTGCGACAGGCATCCGTGAAACTAACATCACAGAATGACGTGCTTTCCACAAGTCACATTTTCTCGATCGTCACGGTACAATCTTGTTAGGAATCCCATCATCCCACCACATTACCACACTTAACACTCGACAATCAATCAATTTTTTTCATTTTTTATTTAGGCCGGATGTTCATACAAACATGCTCAAAGACTCAGCCCAATGCCGTTTTCATGCTAAATTATGCAGTTTGAGTTCACACAAGTCCTATGAATGCACAACCTCACCAATAGGCTTGCGCTTGACACTGACGATAAAATACTCATAAATTCAATCACGTCACATCACAATTAATCAACTACAGTCAGTCAAGCAGTTAAAACAGGATCGATTAACCAATTCAATTAATCAAACGGCATTGATTAATTTCAATTTCATTTAATTAACGATCCAATGCTCGGTTCTGAACTCACGCTCGCTCGCGATCAAACAACGGCGATCAATGCCTAATCAGTCAATCAATTGATTCTAACAACCAACTAGGCACAGACAACCTAATTAAATCGACTAACTTAATTAATTACAACCATTTACCCTAAACCCAGTTTCTATCTAAATCTACCATGATTATTCTAACTAAATACCCTAATCGACTAATTTACTAATACTAGGCGCAATTAGCGCCCTAACCAAGGATTAGGGAATAAGCCACTATCAAATCAAGCTCGGGCGGTCACAGCGACAACGACTCGGCTCGGCGACGACAGCGGCGAATCGCAAGACTCGCGGCAAACTTGATTCTCGAGGCTCCAACTCGACCCAAAGTGATCCGACAAGATCACAACACCTTGGGACAACAGCACAGGTTCGAAGGTGGTGGCTGGCAATTTTCGGTGGCCAAAATCAGCCACAAACAGGGGAGGCCAAAATAGGGCAGGGCGTCAGACCTCGGTTTTAGGGGTTTCCGGGGGCTCGTTGCAGCTCGAAGGGCTGATGAGAAGCTGGTCGAGGTTGGGGGATCTATGAGGTGTTTGTGGATAGCGGCAATAGTGGCTGGAGGCGACCGGAGCTGGCGGTGACGCATTGGGCAAGACAGGATAGGCTTTTGAGCGAAAACATGGAAAGTGGTCGGGGGCTGTTCCACGGCTCTACGGACCATAATCGGCCACCAATGGCTATGACGGATGACGAGAGGGTTGAGGGTAGTCCTTGGGGTCGGAGATGAGCGGTGGTTAGCGGTCGGAGGTGGCGGAGGACGGCTGGGACTCCTCGGGCCTAAAACAAGGCACCTGACGGGGTCTTGGATTGACAGGGGTCTCAGTGGTAGTTCTGGCCAGTGACGAGCGGAGAAGGGAGGTTGAGGGGGTCGTAAAGGAGGCGGATGATGGCGACGAAGGGGTGGCAGGCACTCAGGAGAGGCACAAGAGTCGAAAAGACTTAAAATGCCCACTGACCTCAGAACAGGGAAGGCTGGATGTCAAGACTTCCAACGGCTATTCTCGGCACTCTTGGATTGCGAGCGGCGATCACATGGAGGTGGCAAGGTTGCAGAGGACGTCCGGTGGCGGTGGTGGAGCAAACTGACACATGGAGGGGGAGAGGAGATGAGGAGAAGAAGATGTTCTCCTTCGGTGGTCTGTTCGCACAAAGAACATGAAGGAAGAGGGGGTGTCGACGGGAATAGAGAGAGGAGAGAGAGAGAGAGAAGAGAATGGTAGGTGTTGAATGGTAGTTGAGGGATTTGACTAACGGTAGGGCCCACAAGTCATGTCAAATTTGAATTGTGTTGTCCTATATGCATTATTGGAGGACAAAAAGGTAAACCAATAATGTAGAACTGAATGAAACTTGGCTCGACTGAACAAAGGTTAAATTTGGTAGTTTCGCAAGCTAGACTCGACGCGAGGATTCGAATCCTAATTCGTGGCGACTAAGAATTACAAAGCCTAATCTAATTAATTAACAATTTCGGGAATTGTCCAAAATTCGTCTCTTAATTCCTTAGGGTCCTAAATTTCAAATTGACTGAAATTCAATTTCATTCCTTTTATCAAATTTAGTCGATTTACAAAAGGCGAATATCCAGGGCGTTACAACTCTCCTCACCTTAAGAAATGTCGTCCCCAAAATTACAGTACAGTCAAACTATATAAAAAGGTCGGGGTAACTATTCTTCATTACTTTCTTGTTCTTCCAGGTAGCTCCTTCAGTCCCATGATGTTGCCAAACCAACTTGACTAACGGGACTATCTTGTTCCGGAGCATATACTCTTTTCTATCCATGATTCTGACTGGACGCTTCATGTATGATGCTCGCTCATCCATTCGATCTCTTTGTAACTTAGCACATGAGCGGGATCTGGCTCGTATTTCCTCAACATCAATGCATGGAATACGTTATGCACTTGACCAAGTCTAGGCAGCAACACAGGATGATAGGCTAGATTTTCAATCTGCTCCAAAATTTATAACGGTTCGGTATACCTTGGGCTTAGTTTTCCTTTCTTGCAAAAGTGAGATGTTCCCCTCATAGGTGACACCTTCAAAAAGACATGATCTCTAACCTAAAATTCCAAAGGTCTAGGCCTCCTATCGACATGGCTTTTTTGGCGACTCTGAGTTGTCTTTAATCTGTCTCTGATCACTTTAACTGCCTCCATCGACTACTCCACTAACTCAGGTCCTATAATCTTTCTTTCGCCAACCTTAATCCCAACAAACTAGCATCCTACAGGCTCTACCATACAATGCCTTGAAAGGCACCATCTTAATGCTTTGTTGATAATTGTTGTTGTAGGCAAACTCCACCAAATGTAATTGTTCCTCCTAGCTGCCTTTGAAATCTAGAACACATGACATCATCATGTCCTCCAAAGTCTAAATAGTCCTTTCAGACTGGCTATCTATCTGTGGGTGATAGGCCGTACTGAACTGCAGCTTTGTTTCCAATGCAGTCTGTAGACTTTTCTAGAAAGTGGGAGTAAACTTAGGATCACAATCTGAAGTGATCGTCACTGGCACTCCATGCAGTCTTACAATGTGTCTCACATATAAATCTACATATCTGTATAAGGCGAAGTCCTTTCTCATATGAATGAAATGCGCTGACTTTGTCAATCTGTCGACCACAACCCAAATTGAATCGTGCCCTCTCTGAATCCTTGGCAATCCCATCACAAAATCCATCGTGATGTGCTCCCATTTCCATTCTAGAATTTCCAAAGGCTGCAGCAATCCTCCAGGCTTGCAGTGTTGCGCCTTGACCTGCTGGTAGGTCAAATATTTAGACCACATCTTGGCTATATCCGCTTTCATACCGTTCCACCAATAGTGCTACTTCAGATTCTAATACATCTTTGTATTTCCTGGATGGATACTATAATTGCTACGATGTGCTTCCGATAGAATCTTCTCTCTTAAACCTTCATCGGTAGGCACAATCAAATGTCCTCTGGACTTCAGTATCCCATCCTCAGTTACTTTGAAGTCGACCCTTCGCTTAGCTGAGTCCTCTTGAAGTATCTTTTGAGCGGCAGGATCCCTTGACTGTAGGGTCTTAATCCTCACCTGCACTTCCTGCTCAATCCTTAGTGTAGCCATAAGAATCGACAAACGGCTTACTTCCAACTTGAAGTCGGAGTCTCTTACTTGCTCTAACAAACATCATTCATGGACTTGTAATTGGGCAATCAAATGCCATTCATGGACTTGTAATTAAGCAATCACTGATTTTTTACTCAGGGCATCTGCAACCTTTTTTCCCTTATCCGGATGATACAGAATCTCGCACTTATAATCTTTAAGCGACTCCATCCATCGACGCTGCCTCATGTTCAACTCCTTCTGAGAGAATAGATATTTCATGCTCTGGTGATCGGTATACACCTGAAAACTTTCTCCAATCAGGTAATGCCTCCAGATTTTTAAAGCAAACACAACAGCAGTCAATTCCAAGTCATGCGTCGGATAGTTCAACTTATGCGGCCTCAACTGACGAGAATCATATGCTACTATCATACCATGCTATATCAAGACACAACTAAGTCCTCTAAGTGAAATATCACTATAGATTTCAAATCCTCCAAGACCAGACGGAATTGTCAAAACAGGAGCAGTAGTCAGCCTAATCTTAAGCTCTTGAAAACTACGTTCGCACTTTTCTGTCCATTCAATCTTCGTGTCCTTCTTTAGCAGCTTAGTCAAAGGCGAGGCTATAGCAGAGAATTTCTCCACGAAACATTTATAATAGCCTGCCAAACCTAAGAAACTTCTGATATCAGTCACTGTTGTCAATCTTGGCCAATCCATAACGGCTTCAATCTTAGACGGGTCCATGGCAATACCTTCACCAGAAAACACGTGCCCTAGGAATGCCATACTAGCTAGCCAGAACTCGCACTTGCTGAACTTGGCATACAACTTATGTACTCTAAGAATCTCTAACACAATCCTCGAGTGTTGTTCGTGATCCTCTAGACTCTTTGAGTACACCAAGATGTCGTCCATGAATACTATTACAAAGCGATTCAAGCATTCCTTGAATACTATATTCATCAGGTCCACAAAAGCGGCAGGAACATTCATCAAACCAAACGACATCACAGAGAACTCATAATGTCTACAACGCGTCCTGAATGCTGTTTTCGATATATCCTCTTTCCTAATCCTCAATTGATGATGACCCGTTCATAGATTGATCTTGAAAAATATCAATGCTCCCTACAACTGATCGAATAAATCATCAATCTTTGGCAGTAGATACTTATTCTTGATCGTTACTTGATTCAGCTACCTATAGTCGATGCACAATTGCAACGATCCATCCTTTTTCCTCACAAACAATACAGGTGCTCCCCAAAATGATGCACTAAGGCGAATAAACCATTTATCCAATAATTCATGCACATGAACCTTGAGTTCCTTCAATTTCGACAATGCCATCCTATACGGTGCCTTAGAGATCGACTCCGTCCTAAGGGCTAACTCTATCACAAACTCAATTTCCCTTTCTAGTGGCAAGCCAGGTAACTCCTGAGGAAAAACATTTGGAAACTCACGTAAAACCTCAATGTCCTCCAACTTAAGTTCCGCAACAGACGTGTTAACCACAATAGCCAAATAACCTTGACATCCTTTCTCCAACAGACGGGTCGCCTCCAACGACGAGATCACTATGGTCAAGGTTCCTCCTCGATTACCCACAAACTCATAGCTAACCCCATTCAACAGGTTAAATTATATCGTTTTGCGATAGCAATTCATTGTGGTCCTTTGCTTTGTTAGCCAATCCATTCTCACAATCAGATTAAAATCGTACATCTCTAGCATAATCGGATCTATATTACTTTCATGGCCATCTACAACATGTCTACAATCAGGACAGCCTATTGCAGCTATCACACTATCCTTCAAAGGTGTAGACACCTTGAAAATAAACAATATCTAATGGCACCAAATTTACTCCATATAGCTTAACAAATCGATCGGCAACAAATGAATGTGTGGCACCCGGATCAAACAAGGCACAAGCTACTTGATTATACAAGAAGACCGTACCTGTAACAGTCAGCGAGTCCTTCGCCTCTTCTCGAGTGACAACAAATATACGTCCTTGTGCCAGCGGTCGGTTCTGAAAATTTTGTGGCTTTTCCTCCAACTTGGCCTCCCTACGGCCTAAACTGTTGCCCTTGCGGGCAATCCCTCACTAAGTAACCCTTTTGGCCACAACCAAAACAAGCTTCATCGTCATATGGACACGGAACAGAACCATGCTTCTGACGGCATAGGCGGCACATGTCATCTTGATGATGCACAGGCTTGCTGATTGCCCCTTTTCGGTTTGGTGGAATGTAGTGCTTACCACCCGTCATCGACTTCTTGCCTTTCCAAGGGTCCTTGTTCCAAGTCGTGAACCGTGATTCACTTGCGACAGCTTTCTCCTTCAGATTTCGTTTAATCAGCTAAGCCCTCTCATAAATGTCATTGTAGTCCTTTAAGTTGAAAGGCACCAATATATCATTTATCTCCAGCTTCAATCCGTCTCGGAATCTCTTAGCTTTATCCAAAGGATCCTCAATCATCCTTGGGGCATATAGTGACAATTCAGCAAATTTCGACTTATACTGATCCACAGTCATTTGATCTTGATGCAGACACATTAACTCATTAACTTTTTGTTCTTTAGCACATCCGATAGATACTTTCCATTAAAGGCTTCCACGAATGCAGTCCATCTCAAAATGGTCCCTTCGGGAAAGATTCTTCCCTTGGATGCATCCCACCAAGTGTTTGCATTGCTTTTAGTTGAAAGATGGCGAAGGTGACCTTGTTCTCTTCGGTACACTTCAGCACCTCAAACACTTTCTCTAGTTCCTTGACCCACGAGGCAACAGCCTCAGAATCTCCATCTCCGACAAACTTCAAGGCATTAACTTGAGAAATTGTTCCACCAGCTTATGCATCGGTCGATCTCTATTATCATTTCCAACCACAAGGTTTCCTTGGGGTGCCTAAACAACAGTGGTGACAATAGGAGCACCCTGATTCCTTTCTTGTTGGTCCAGCCTATCTCTCAACACTCTTAGCGCTTGAAGAACATCAACCATAGTCAGCTCTTGCCCAGTAGGCTCAGCGGCACGAGGTGCTCTTTCAACAGCTGCAATCTCCTCGACTGGCCTGACAGGACTCTTTGGGGTGCTTGGGGAGCTCTTCTACCGCGTCCCCTCATTTCGTAGATGTTACAAAGTCCTACTCACCTCATGGCAAAATGCGGTTAAAAGGCAACCCGACTACTTAGTACTCAAGTAGCAAACACATGCATCTAGCATATAAATCTACTAACTATCCTATTTCCCATCGCTTCTTATTACTCCAGGCAAATGACCAAATGGATCAGGATGACCCTGATCTGATACCACCTTGGGCAGAAATGTCGCGCCTCAATCCCCGACCCCACGGCATCCCTACCTTGACACCCTTAGGTCACGAAAGATAGTGTCTCAAGCTCGCTATCGACCTATAATCGAAATGAGCATGCAGAACTTGCCAACTCCCAAACAACAAGATGAGCATGGGATAAATCAGCAGGAACATTCATTCAATCAATTCATCAAAAGATACCTTTAATCTTTATGCAAAATGGATACTAATTAACCCTATAAAGCTAACAACATAAAACCCCCTTCTTCGGGGCGACTCTTTATGACCTCAAAAAAGATAATGGTCAGTAGGGTTAACTCAATATCTACTCCAAAAGGTCACTCCAAAAAGTCACGCTTCAGCATCCATAAGGCTCCACACTTGTGACCTAAAAATGTTATCCCACGATGGGGTGATAAATAAATCTCAATGAAGTTAACGCCTAAACTCGGCTAGGACATCGATTCACCCAGGATATCTTACCAAACAGACTTGGCATGTTAACCAATACAGATATTCAACCACATGCAACTTACCCGTTAGGAAGTCACACATAATGTGATGCAGACACGACATGACAATCAAACAACCCAATCAAGGTAAGCATCACATCAATTGACACACATGACATCACACGTAATCTATTTATTATTAGAAAGGGCATGTCAGCCCAAGAATAGAGCATGTCAGCCCGACACACTGGTCAGTTGGTGCCTAGTACCCTGGTCAATTGGTACTCCTTTGGCAACACCAGGTATCGTCCTTGACTTTCGGCGACTGCATCCAGTAGTCCGTGTATTCCGATCGTCACGGCATAGAGCTACCAGAAATCCCCTCCAGGGCTTCGTTTGTTCACAAACTGCGACCGACATCCATCAAACTGACATCACAAAATGACATGCTTCTGACAATTCATATTTTCTCGATCATCATGGTACAATCTTATCAAGAACTACTTATCCCATCATATGACCACACATGACACCCGACAATCAATCAATTTTTGTCATCAAACATTCTTAAAGACTCGTCCCAAGGTCGTTTTCATGCTAAATCATTCAGTTTGAGTTCACACAGGTCATATGAATGTACAACATCACCACTAGGCTTGCGCTCAACACGGACAATGAAATACTCACAAATTCAATCATGTCACATCATAATCAATCAACTACAGTGAGTGAAGCAGTCAAAACAAAATCGATTAACCAATTCAATTAATCAAACGGCATTGATTAATCCTAATTTTATTTAATTAATGATCAATCACTCGATTCTAAACTAACACTCGCTCACAATCAGACAACGACGATTAATGCCCAATCAGTCAATCAATTTATTCTAACAACCAACTAGCCACAGACGACCTAACTAAATCGACTAACTTAATTAATCGCGGCCATTTACCCTAAACTTTGTTTCTATCTAAACAGACCACGATTATTCTAACTAAATACCCTAATCGATAAATTAACTAATCATAGGCGTAATTAGCGCCCAAACTAAGAATTAGGGGTTAACCCACTATCAAATCAAGCTCGAGCGGTCACGACTACAACAACTCGGCTGGGCGACGATGGCGGCGATCTGCAAGACTCGTGGCTAACTCAATTCTCGGGTCTCCAACTTGGCCCAAAGTGATCTGGCAAGACCACAACACCCTGGGACAGCAGTACTGGTTCAAAGGTGGTGGCCGGCGATGTTTGGTGGCAGGAATTAGCCATGAATAGGGGCGGCCAGAACAGGGCAGAGCGTCGGGCCTCGATTTTGGGGGCCTTCGGGGGATCATTGCGGCTTGAAGGGCTAATAAGAAGTTGGTTAGGGTTGGGGGATCTCTGAGGTGGCCGTGGGAAGCGGCAACGGTGGCTGGAGGCGGCCGGAGTTGGCGGCGATGCCTCAAGAAAAACAGGGCAGATGTTCAGGCGAAAAAAGGGAAAGTGGTCGGGGCTGTTCGACGACTCTATAGACCTTAATCGACCACCAATGGCTACGACAGATGACGAAGGGGTTGAAGGTAGTCCTTGGGGTCGGAGGTGAGCGGTGGTTATCGGTCGGAGGTAGCGGAGGATGGTCGAGACTCTTCGTGCCCGAAATAGGGCACCCGACGGGGTCTTGGATAATTCTGGCCAATGACAGGCGGCGAAGGGAGGTCGAGGGGTCTTAAAGGAGGCGAAGGACAGTGATGAAGAGGTGGTAGGAGGTCGGGAGCGGCACAAGAGCCGGAGAGGCTCAAAACACCTACTGACCTCATAATAGGGGAAGGTTGGATATCGAGACTTCCAACAGCTATTCCCGACGCTTTCGGATGGCAAACAGCGATCACACGGAGGTGGCGAGGTGGCAGAGGATGTCCAGTGGTGGTGGTGACACAAACTGACACATGGCGAGGGAAAGGAGATGAGGAGAAGAAGATGCTCTCCTTCGGTGGTCTGTTCGCATATAGAACAGGAAGGACAAGGGCGGTGCCGACGGGAATAGAGAGAGAAGAGAGAGAGAAGAGAATGGTATCTGTTGAATGATAGTTGAGGGATTTGACTAATGGTAGGGCCCACAAGTCATGTCAAATTTGAATTATTTTATCCTATATGCATGATTGAGGGGGCAAAACCTTAAATCAATAACGTAGGATTGAACGAAATTTGACTCGACTGAACAAAGGGTAAATTTGGTAGTTTTACAGGCTAGGCTTGACGCGAGGATTCGAATTCTAATTCACGGTGACTAAGAATTACAAAGCCTAATCTAATTGACTGACAGTTTCGGGGATCGTCCAAAATCCATCTCTTAATTACTTACGTTTCAAAATTTCACATTGACTGAAATTCAATTTCATTTCTTTTTCCGAATTTAGTCAATTTACAAAAGGCGAATTTCCAATGCGTCGCATCCTCACTTAGGCCTAGAGGCAACAAACGAGTGGGTCGAGTCGGGTTGGGTTGAATATGGTTTGACATATATTAACCCATTTAATCAATTTTGACCCATTTTCATATAATACAAATCTAACGACTCATACCCGATCGGACTCATATCACTTAAATACTTTTATATTTAACCAATTCATAGAATATTTGTACTTTATAATTTATTAAGAAAAATGATATTGCTAAAATAGTTTCATGCAATAGAAATTTTTTAAATTTTTTAAAATTGTTAGTTTTTAAAAATTATTTTTATTATTAAAAAATATCACTTACTTTTTAGAAATAAAAATTATTACTTATAATTTTACTCTGGCAGCCGAAGACGGTGACTCAGCAATAACGGTGGATGACAGTAGCGGGCGGTGGGTGGCAATAGCAGCGAGTCGACGGTGCCTACTGCAGTCGGCTACTGCAGCTAGTGGCTGTGTTCAGCGACTAGCGGCGGTAGGTAGCGATGAGGGAGGTGTGGTTGAGAGTGAGTATGTAGAGCTAGGGCGAAGCGTGAGAGATATTGGTGTTGAGAGATTTCTATTTCTAAAAGAAAAGTAACTTTTTTTTAACTTTTGAAAGTGGGTTGAAAATAAATTTTGAATCAAAAAATAATTTTAGAAGTAGAAAAATGAAATTGCGTAATTAAATAAACTCTGCTTCAGAAGTTATGTTACCAAACGAATTTCTATTCCATAAGTATTACCATGCGCACCCTAAGAATTGTGATGAGCAAGTATGATACTTAATGCTGATTCTATTAATTTAAATTTTGTTTTTATTCTCTTCCTGATACCCTTCACCTCAATTCCCTCCAACAATTTCCTTTGATTGTCGAAGTCTCTTTTTTCGAGCTATATTTTGCAAGATTAATCATTTAATCTTGAATCCTGCTAGCATGGCAATAATGACAGTATCACGATGGAATGCTAGGCATAAAAACATATGTTAGTCCACCATGATTGGTATATATTTTTTTGTCTTTTACATCACATGCGGTTGTGATTGTACGATTATACTATCACGCTGTAACCTTCCCATATCTTTTTAATCTTATCGGACTACAATTGGGTTGAAAACAAGAGGCCAAAGTCGAAGGGGTGTGATATTATACTCAAATATTCATGTTTCTCAGGTTTCAAACATAGTGGGCTTGTTGCTGTTGGCTCGGAATATCTTTAGCATTCGGTGAGCGCAGTTAAAACCATAGGCACGGTTGCAAATGCAAATAATATCAAGCAAATTTATTAGGAATAACACTTACGAATAATCATCATCTCTTAATACGAACATTCGATTTTCAATTTACAGAAAACACATTCGCCGCCAACCCAACCCGTATTCATCTTTTTCCCCTCCATTTGTCTCTTCCTCCATCCTGCTTCTCACTCAGTCGCACATACACAGCAGACTCTCTCTCTCTCCACCCCTCGCGGCCACTACCACTGTCACGCAACGCCGCCTCGCCCCGATGACCCACCCTATCTTCTGGCGGAGCTGATGGACGTGGTCATCGCCGGCGAAGGGCTGGCAATGAGGGGCAACGTCAAAATAAAGTAACTACTAGCTAAAAATTTTTGTCTTATTACATGTAACTCGATAAGTAATTTCGAAGTAACCCACTTCATAGTTCAGTCTTGCCAATATTCACCGACCTAAGATACAAAAATGTAAATGTTATTGCTTGTCATTAAAATACCATCAAGGAAACACTATATATGATGCTCAAGTTATTATAAACCAGTAGATCCAATCAGCTTGGTCAAACCAAAGGTGATGCCCATGGCCAACCACCCTCCAAGCAGCACCCTAGAAGCCGACTTGACCACCCGTGCTTTGCCCAGCACCGCACTCAGCCCGCCGAACCCAACCAACGCCACACTTACAGCCACTATCACCACTGCCACCCTCACCTTGTACTCCTTTACAAACACAGCCGCCAGGATCGGCACCAGTGCCCCCACGGCAAAGGCCAGTGCCGATGCCCCAGCAGCTTGCCATGGGCTCGGCAGCTTCTCCTTCCTTGCATCCATCTCTTCGGCTCCTAGGGCTTCGTTCCTATCTTCTCTCTTGATCTGGGCCACCTCGATGTCGTATTGTGAGAACACAGATACGAGCTCCCCAATGGCCATGCTGCAGGCCCCGGCAACCAGCCCTGCCACCCCGGTTATCGCCATGGTCTTGACATCCTTGTGGACGGCACCCACCCCCATCATGAGCGATGCCGTCGAGAGCAGGCCGTCATTCGCACCCAGCACAGCGGCACGGAGCCACTGAGCTCGCTTCGAGAAATCGACGATCTCAACCTCTTGCTCAAGGGCTTGGTTGGTTTGTCCCTCGAGGTCGAGGGGAGGAGGAGGCAATTGTTTGGGTTCTTGTGGTTGAGTTGATGGTGTTGTTGCCATAGATGGATGAAGAGAGAAGCTACAGAAATGAAAGGAATATTGGAGAAGAAGATAAGAAGGCGTGTGGAGGGCACACTCCTTGAGAGAAGCTATTTATAGAGAAACATGTGCGGCATAGAAAAATAGCGAAGTGCGGTCTGGTGGAACATGGGACGTGGTTTCCTATAGTTGGTGGAATCTCATATGTTCACACCTGAATAAAATAAAAGGACATGCCTGTGGAAGATAAAGTCTAACGTTGTATTTCTGCAATTTTTTTTTCACATAATAAATGCGACCCATTTTCAGTTTTCACTAGCTCAATTAAGTGAACAAATAAATCGAGGGACAAGCTTCCCACGAAAATGAAAAGAGGCTTTGCTTCTTACGGGCAATTATAATATAATCTCATTTGTTCGAACATGATTTGCAAGATCTTCCAATAGGTTTCTCCATAAGTGTGCTAACTGCTCTTGAAATGTTAATGAGATCTCATTACACTTCCTCCAGAAGTGGAAGGACAACCGTCAATAGAGTATTTTGAAGAGAGCAACCCTTATAGTCCGACAGTACTCTCAATTATTTTTTGTCACACGATTTTTCAATCAATGAGTGCTTTATGAAAAAAAAAATGCAGTTATAGCATGTGAATCAATGTTGAGATTGTAGGTTCCTCATTTTTGAGAATCTACTCTCTATGCAGGTTCTTCATTTTTGGGAACCTAGAACCTACCATGCATGCCTTGGAACTTAAAACCTATCCTGTCTCAGGTTCCAAGATCGGTTCCAAATTTCACCTAGGTTCCACATATATTCTTGATTGAATAATCATTGTGGCTAATTACATCTAATGATCACCATTTATTATTAAAATATACTAACTACAACTCATATTTAGAAACATGAAAAGTATGAAATAATAATAAAGTAAAAGACTCAATAATGAAGCAGTTTCAAATTACATACTCATCACCGTCCTTATGAAATAACTAAGAATGACGTGAAGGCATGTACTAAAAAAAAATATAAAAGCTTGATTCAGGTTTTAGGTTCCGATTCTACCTTTCACCTACCTAGAACCTGGAACCTCCATCAAATCAGGTTCCCTAATTTTTGAAACATGGAACCTATCATCTATACCTTAGAACCTGGAACCAATCCATTCCCACCGGTCCGATCCTATAGGTTCTAGGTTCTATCCCGAAACCTTGCTCACCCAACTAGTCTCCTCTTGTCAACCAATCAGCACTGTCCAGCAAGCATTTTCTTGTTTTAAACACCCAACTAGTCTCATCATGCGTGACTATTCCCCCCTTCCCCACACACTCAATAGTTACTAGAGTTAACAGAGGCATGTACTCCTAAGGGTGGCCCCAAAAGAACAAGCAAGCGTGATGATTGGAATTCAAGCCTTGAACGAACAGATTTGCTTATCCCTTAATCAACCATTTTAAGATTGAGTAATAACGTACTTACTCCTCTTGGGAGCATACAAAACAAAACCCTAGCAAGGTTGAAAATCTCGAATGATCCTTATATTCCATATAAAGAATGCTAAAGACAGTTATATTACATTCTCAACCCTGTTTAATTATTGGCCCAAAAGAAAAAAGTAAAAAGATCCTCAGTAAAGAATGCGAAGATGCATTGCGTCCTTCTGAAGCGAGGGATGTTGCCTTTACGAGGGTTGCAAGGGAAGGCACGGTCGTAACTGGTGTAGGCTCGAATGTGGCTTTCTTTAAAGAGGTTCAACTGAATAATCATTGTTATAAGCGAGAATACTTGGGGTGATCGGTTCTAAGATGGATGATTCTCACACTAGAATCGAGAATCGCCCGCTAGGGATCAATTCCATAAAATGCGAACCATGAACCATGAACCATCCGCTAGTTTCATGAACCCACCCGAAAATCGAACCACCAGTCCAATCCAGTTATTGGGGATCTTGATTATGATCCTACCAAGCACCAATAACAATTAGAAAAGAAAAGAGAATAAATTACTAACGGTTGAAGGAGGAAAAATTTCAATAATGCAGGATAACAAAAGAGAAAACGATTTAGTATTATTATCAAATGGAAAACTTTCAATATGCAAGATAACAAGCATTGTAATATTTATAAAAGTTATTTCAAAATAATATACATTTGTATTATATAAAAGGATCGGTCCAATTGGGCCGATTAGATGGTTCCCATCCGAAATTGAAAATTGTGCCGATATCCACTGGTTTTAGAAAATTGGAATCGGTTACCGGATCGTATCCGCCGGTTACCATCCAAAATCAACTGGTTGAATACGGTACAATCCGATTTGGGTATATCATGGTTTTTTCTCACCCCTAGAGAGCACTCACGTAAATATCTGCAATAGGATTTGTAAATGTTGTCCCTGTGACTCTCTGCTCATGAATCGTGAAACTCGTGTGCACGCATTATTCAAATCAATCGCCAATCATCGGCCATATAGAAGCTAGTATCCACCAATGCGCACAGATGCATACAGAGATCTTCCAACTCCCCAAGGTATGTACATCTATCATATCAAGACGGTAAAATGCCATTATCATCGCATGATTGATGGTGTAAGATGTAATTTTCTACTCATCAATTCAACAGCCAATTGTGATTCACTGGTATTAGTGTGACATCTCACTATGCCTTCTTCATGCAGAATCAATTTAACTGGACCAAGAAACAAATTTCATGCTAGTGAAATCTCACTATGGTTGATTATCTTACCGTTCTCATTTTTTATCAAAGATTTCAACCGCCTGGTTTTGACAACATCATTAAACTCGTACTCCAGCACAAACACTTGATCCTCTTCGAGTAGTTATTCATTCATAACTATTAGCATAAATCTAGAACTTTTCTTCGAAGGAAACCACGATAGCCCTAGGACATCAAAGTGAATCAACTCAACAATCTCTATGGCTTCTTTAATAGATGTACTGAACTGTACTTTTCGTTGATTACTCAAAGCCACAATGCTCGCATATATCCAGTTTCTCAACCACATAATCATACAACATATTTCTCTCACTCAAAACCTTCATATTTCTGCCGCCAATGTAACCTGAACCTCTATGTCACGATTCTCAAGCAGATGCATTCGACTTCTCTACCGCAAATTGTCATTGCCTCCCCTCGAAGCAAATATAGGTTACAGTGTTTGACTACCCTCATTGTTAGTTGGGCATCGCGAAAGACCTTTAGAATCCACCGTTTGGTGTATATTGATACTGAAATGAATTTATGCCATGTTCTAATTTATTATTGGAACATGTTTCACTCTAATCAATGTTTTCCCGATATCATAATGTATTCTTAGGGCCTGTTTGGTTCAGCATTTGGACAAGGGACTTTGAGTAAATGCATACACCTTTGAACTAAAGGCATTTTCCAAAATGCAAGTAGTGTTTGGCAAACTATTTTTTTAAAAACGCATTTGAAAGAAATTTTGACGTAAATGCCATTTGGTGAAAAATATACTTTGCAAACTATTTTCACTTTTTTTATTTAAAAAAAAAGTGGCAACGGGCGACCGGCGGCGGAGGGCATCGGAGGAGGGCAGCGACCGGCTGCAAGCGGCAACTGGCGGGCCGAGGGCGGCAGCTGGTGATCGCCGGCGACGGCCGGAGACCGGCGACGGCGTCTAGCAATCGGGGACGACCGGCGGCGATGGCAGATCAATGTGATGAAGTTAAAAAAAAAATGTAGTTACATTTGAGATGCAACTTCCTAAATACCTCTAGAGGTACTTTGGCCTAAAGGTCTTTAGGGAGCATTTGAGATGCAAATGCATATATCCAAAGTGAGCCCAAAAATGAACCAAACAATATTTGTATTTTGCCAAGGGACTTTAGAGTCCCAATGCTCATCTCAAATGTTGAACCAAACAAGATCTTATTCTAATATCACCAACACTCACAAAATTTCTCTCAATATTGTTCCCCAGCTATTCTTTACTACTATCTGTGTATTGATAATAATAAACTAATTCTTGTTTGGTGTAATGCAAAATGAAAAAATAAAATTCATAACCCATTTGTCAAACAACAAGCAGACAAGACATGTTCACCACCATCCATGACACCATCAGCAATTTTAGTAATATCATCAATAGACTCAACTCTAATCCTCTAATCCCCTTATCCTCTTTATTCCGCTACTTAAGGAAATCAAGAAAATGACATCTCAAGTGACAATATTCGTGTATGGCACTCAAAAGGTACCAAAAAAATTCGAACCACTTAATTGCCAATTATTTTGAAAAATTATTATTTAAGTGCCGCTAGAGCCAACTCTGGTGAGCCTGATTAGAAATCAAATGTGATAATTCTTATTAATTAACTAATCCTATGTGGCTCGCAGGAGATCCTAGACAGCTTCCAAAGCAAAAATGATGTCGTTCAGCCAATTTTGCGGAGTGACTTTTAATGCCATGAGTTGTAAATTATGATTGTTTGAGTGACAAGTTTTTTTTTTTAAGTGATCACTTAAGTTTCATAAGTGGTCAAATGTTATCACTTAAGTACTATAAGTTTAAGGCATCCCAACCATGTCGATCGAGCGACGTCGTTCTCTTTGCACATTTGGAATTGAGTTTTATTTAAAAAATCTATGTCACTAAATTGTTTTAAATAAAAATTCTATGTGTTTATTTTGGCCAGAATCTTTAGTCATCGACACTTAAATGATCGTCTTTTTCTTTTCTAGCACTGAAGTGAACGTCATGCACAAATATTGTTACGTCAAATGTGCTTATGTCTAAGAGAAGCTTTTTAAATATGCCTCATCTTGCTACAATTTCAATAAACCATGCCATGTATCTTTGACTGAATTCATCTATTCGATTTCACTCAACTCCTTTTAACAAGAAAACCCATTCTTCCTCTACGTTGACCTATTAAAGTAGCAGACACATCTACGGATGCCCTGAGTTTGATTCTGACCGCACAACTAATAAAACCTCAAGCTTCTTAACCTTGAAAATTATTTAGGGCATGTAAGGTAACCATTTTGGGTCTCTAATTCTATTCCCCGACAAAAAAAAAACAAAAAATGAGAATCCTATTTGACGACGTAAATGATTCTAATTCTGATTTTGTTCCTGAAAACAGTTTTGGAGCAAAAACAAGAACAGAAAAAAGTTGGTTCTAAAAAAAAGAACCGCAAAGCAAAATGAAGGTCCACATCTCTTATTTTTTCCTTTCAGTTTTTTAGTCATTTTTCTCTCGACCTAAAACAGAATGAGATCTCATTTTCAAAGGTGTATATATATATATATATATATATTGGAAAATTCTAAAAAATAAAAAATTTAGAAAATCCCTAAAAATAGAAGAAGATTAGATTGCGCATCGATTCCCCAGATTTCATAGATTTTTCTTTTTAGGAAAATCATAAATACTTTTGAAATTCAACTCGAACATCATTTCTCTAAACCGTTAGGATTTCGTTAGGGTTTGATGATGCGGTTTATTAATGCCATGAGTCCTTGATTATGCACTTGTTTTCATTTAGTGTGATTTGCCTAAGTTTACGTACTTGACTTAGTCTAGTTTTAGAAAATTTTCAAAAAAGACAAAAAAAAAACCAACATGAACACTTACAAAGCTCTCGCTTTTAAGCTTTGGATGAATTAAGACTAAAATTAACCAAAAATGCATACAAATGCAGGACACTGCAATGCATTTTTCTTGTAGAAACGACGGTATCGCTTGTGTTGGTTGTCCACTCAATCAAAGGAGTTGGATGACTCCACAATAAATGGCAAAAATGACTCATAGTGATTCTTGATATTTATTTTTTTCATTTTAATATGCAATATGTTATATAATAAAATCAATAAAAATTAATCTTTGATTAAATCTAAATGTAGGATGAAATTTCACAAAGTAACTATGTAATTATTTGAATTTAATGACAAAAATTGGGAAGATTCCACGTAGTAAAAATTATGTGCAATTACCAAACGTGTTTGTGTTCCGAGAACACAAATTTTATACAGTTATCAAACTCGTTCAGATTTTCTAAAACTCATTCGGAAAACAGAATTAGAAAAAGTCATTTTAATCAGAATCACTTTTTAGGATCGGAATGGTTGTCATACAAGCTATCATACTAGTAATAGTAATATTCCAATTAGGAGGCAATTGGGATAATACAATTATTGCATATATCTTATAATAAAAAACAATATCAACTGAACTACATCACTAACGATGGATTCATTGATATGTTTAGCAACTGATGCACACTTGTCCATCTTTAAGTGAAACAAATGTTGCGTCAAGTAAACATTTTTTTATTACAAAGGATATCTCATACATGTTCAACCCGACATTTTATTAGTCTTGTAGTAGCCTTCTTTTTCGCAACATCAAATATTATGCAATAAGCCAACATCAACCAAATAACACTTAATGCCTATCTGTCCAGCAAATTCAAATCAACTTCCTTCATCAACCTTAGTTTCTTCCCGGTCAAGGGCAAGTGTAGATTGCTTTGGTACAAATGATACTCAATTTGCATTTTCCAAAAATGATCATCCTTCCCATCAAATCGATTGATTTTCATTCTTCCCTCTTTTGTTGCCATTGATTCGCTTCAAGGCAAGCCTCTATCTAATACTAATTGTTATGAAAACCAACAAGCGAACAATAAAATAAAAAGAATATGGAAAAAATCAGACACCAAATTTAAGTGATTCAGTCGATGCGATCTAATTCATGGGGAGAGCAAAATGGGATTCTACTATAAACCCAAGGGGTACAATAGAAATTACAACAACAATCGAGTCATTCAAATATTTTTAGTTTTTCCAAGCTCCCAATTATACGTATTTAGCCCCATAATCTCTCAATTTCACCAAAAAAGAAACCGTAAATTTTACTGCAAGATTTATTGTCTTGACCACTAAAAACTCATCTTTGAATGCGTCTGAGTGTAATTCATGAAAAAAAAAAAACTGCCTATTTGATATAATTCACGAACAAGAACCACTTCTGATATAGAAAATAATTGGATCCAAAATAAAAAAACACACGCAAACTAGGAATTCAACTCGAACTAGATAACATATTTGGATTTGGTTTCCTTTACAAGCGAAGATAGTAAAGTTGACTGACCTCATGCATGATATACTCGCGCATCATCAACACCGAAGATTCGTTACCCGCTAAGCATTATATAAACAAATTGCAGGGAGTGAGAGGAGCAAAGCAACTATTATTGTAACGTTTAATAACTTTTCAAAGCAAAGTTATAGATGGAACAATCGTTGGTGTTTCTTTCTTTCGCGTGGAGAGTCCGGATTCGTGGGCCTTATCAACACACCAAAAAAATTTAAAAAATAAAAATAAAAAGTCAATGAACTTAGCTAATTAATTACATGAAAGTATGTAACGAATGATCAAAATTATTCAGGCAATGCACATCTGCGACGGTCTGTATTCCTCAGGCACCACTTGGTTATCTTCAGTCGAGGATTATCATTGATTAATTAAGAAAAGTTGTTGACTTCCAATTTAGAATATAGTATGCTTTCGTGTGGATGCCATGCGCCCATGCGTTCCAGTATTATTCTAAGTAATCAACTTAATGTCATAATGTGTGATCCCTCTTGGCTAACTACTCTATTTAAAAAATCCTAAACTTATTGAAATTGTGTCAATTCTACCATAAACCTCTTTTTTAAAATCAGTTTAGTCTTAAACATTTTATTTGAGTCAATTCAATCCATCCAATCAATTTTTGCCAGAAATTGCTGACATAGATGGATGAGTTGACGTAGCCAATGCTAACATTGCAATTATTCATAATATTATAATTTTTCTCAATTTTTTTTATATTTTATATTTTATTTTTCCTTTCCTTTTTTTTTTATGCCTTAGCGAATGGCCAAATGAAGAAGGGCAAAAAAAAAGAGAAAGAAAATTACATAAAATATTTAAATATACTTAAATATTATTAAAAATTATCCACGTCACTGCTTGCCTCACCACGTAGGACGCCCGACGTCCACGTCAGTAATTTTTTATTATAATTGATCGGATAAATTGAATTGACAAAAATACAAAAAGATTTAGACACAATTGACTAAGAAAAAATATTTAGGACTGTATTGGCACAATTGTAATAGATTTAGTATTTGTTGATTCCAAGGGAAAGAAAAGATGGAAAGTGGTGTGAAATCGTCAAGATGCTCCATTAAATAAAGTTATAAATGTAGGAAATGAGGTGTTAGATTCAATTGGATGCCATGTGGCTACGTGATTTTTGTTAGATAATATGCTTTCGTGTGGATGCCATGAGCCTACGCGATTTGACTTGTCATTCCCTTGTTGCATTCGATTCTTCTACGTCTACGAAGAAAACAATTAGAAAGCATCAACTCATTTGGCAAATGCGTAAATATCATAGGAAGCGGGTAAAATAAGAGGAGGTACTTTAAGAAAGAAATAAAAATAATTGATAGGATAAGAATTTCTCATTTCACCGCTTCTCAAGCACAAGTAGAGCTGGCAATATGGGTCACAAACTCATATTTGACCCATATTTGTATAAAATGGGTCAAATATGGGTCATTATCTTATAAAGGGTTCATTAAAAATGGGTCAATAATGGGTCACACTTAAATACATATTGACCCATTTTCGACACATATTGAATCCATTTTCGACCCGTAAGGACAACATTCTTCCATCAGTTACAAGTGGTCCCGGAACCAGGGTCGGGGTTAGCGATTGAGACCAAGATAGGGACTGAGGCCCGGGCTCGAGGTAGGCGACCGGGGCTGGGAACGGAACCAGTGCCAGGGCCGGGGCTCGAGCCCGAGCTTGGTCTGGGGACGGGGGTGGGAAATCGACAAATGAGGTCGGGGGCTAGGGATCGACAACGTGGTCAGGAGCAGTGCTGGGGGCCAGGTGTAACGCCCCGCGTCTCCTGGAGCTCATTACATCCACCTTAGGTCAATCTCTATCCAGGAACCTCACACGGCCTAATATGATACGAAATGCGCAAACGAAACGAGATACATCGTCGTACAATAAAGATAAAAAGAAAAGGGGAGTTTTGGAAGAATTCAAAAGCACGCCATTTGTACATTTCAGAAAACATTCATTACAAACAGCGGAAGGGAAAAAACAAAAATATAAAGCCGCACACCTGGGTAGAGAAAGAAACTAAGGCCTACGGTTCAAAGGTTACTATTATACCCTTCCTAGAGCCTCACACCAAAATTATTCCTTAGTCACTTAACCTCTTTCATCCGGACTTCTCAGAAGAACAGCTTGAATCATCCATTTCATCGTCCCCCTCGGCATCTGGATTATAATCCGAAAAAGTCTCGGATGGTACATGTGACATTCCGAATTTCGACCATCTCGAGGTTATTGAATGGAAGGATATTGATCGGTGTATTTCAGTTATAACTCGCTCAGAGTTGGCCACTCTTGAGTTAACTGATCAAAAGGGAAAGACTAACACGGAGTCGGGTACATGGACTTGGGAAAATTGAATGAAAAATGACACTTTGACCATAAGGATTGTCAAGGAAATATTTCGGGCAGCAAAGATCGATCTAGGAATGATCATGGAATGTCTTGCTAGCATTATACGTTGGGACGGGGGTGATTCCGCTTAACCAATGTGTAGTTTGCGAGAATTTTCTAAATCGGATTTCGATTATGAAGATCGAAGGAACAAACGATAAACCTTCACAATTACATGACAATCAAAGTCGCTACAACTTAAGAAAAATCCCAAGGTCGATACACGTAGCGCCTGCAAGAGTTGCTCGTCAGTTTAAGATAAACTAGAATTACAGTCGACGAGAGTTCGACATGAAATTGGACTTCAAGATTTGGGTATTAGACATTGAGGAATTACAATGTTTGAATCGCAATGGACGTCGCCTCATCAAGGGTGGTTTAAACTGAAAAAATGGACTTTCGGACGAAAAGTGTCAAAGGATCATTTTGCCCCCCGACCTTTGGCCATACCTTAAGAAATTTAGAGGGGTCATTTTGGTCATTTAACCCTCTTTATGGCTGCCAAAAATTGATAAGGATAAGGTCAAAGGAAGTTAAAGCCTTCTAGAAGCCATGTCATGTGTCGCACAATGGGAGCCTCTTGCATTAATTACCCACCAAATCAAGTCTTTTCAATTTACATCCAATTATTTGTGGGAAACAACTTGCCAAAGATCATCTTCAGCCGTGACCTCCTCCCCCTCGCGTTTTCTCTTCATTTCCTTCTTCCTCTCTCTCGGCCGAGAAGGATTCCTCGCAAACAGGGAAAAATCGGCCCACTACTTTGGCCATAACTTTGTCGTCCGACTTCGGATTGAGGTAAAACCACCGTCATCTTAAAGCTTATCGTCTTTTCGTTCTAAGAAGGTATTATGAACTTAATTTGGCCCAGCAGTTTGTCCCATGTGTCTATTTTAGTGGGCAAAGGTCAGGATAGAGGCTGATTCCGACTAGTTTTGGGGAAATATCTGTTTCGGGGGCTTTCAGACTTCAAATGGCTTCAAATATTCAGTGAGATCTTCATAACATCTAGGACTAAGGTTGAATGGTCTGTGGTTACAAGTTTGATGGTGTTAAGATAGGTTTTTATGGCTGATTATGGGTGATCAAAATTAGATAGATTCTTATCGTATGGAAACCGAGTTGTCCCGAGGTCTTTGGAGTGTCGTTCCACTTCAAATCTCTTAGTGAGCTCTCTAAACTCATAAATGAAGGTCTTAGCAAGTTTGTTTGGGAAGAATTGAGGTTTGAAATTGAAGTATGGCTTGGTTGTACTAGTCGAACCGAAAATCGGTTCTGTTTTATGGGTGAAACCTTGCTGGCCGGTTCTGTTGGGTGCTGATTGAAGATTATTTGGACTTCAAATTGACTTATAATGTCCTGTATGATGTGATATGAGGTGTTAATGAGGAGTATGTGAAGTGAATTGGGATTTATAAGTGATTTAAAGGCAAATTGGTGCATGAAACTCTAAGTTGTACCTTGCCTTGTATGTGATCATGTGAACCAAATAAATTGAGTTTCCATGGGAGTGTTGTTATGTGATCAATTGATCGATAAGGCGTCTTGAATTGCCAATTGTGTAGCTAATGAGAAATTGGGTTAAAGGAAGTGAAAATTCAATGACTTTTGATTCAAGATTGGTTAATCATCTTAGTTTAACGAAGAATTCGTGGGGATTCTATACTTGTAATCTTGAGGAGAGTCACATTGTGTGACACTGTGCTAGTTGATCAGGTAAGTGTTTCCTAATCTTTTTCTAAATGCCAAGACATTGTTGGTTAAGTGAATGAATGAAAAGATTGACTGGAGAATTTGTATGAATTGAATCGTATGTGTTTTGATGGCATTGTGATTTCAATGAGAAAGGTGTTGAGATACCGATTGGTCTAATGACTCCGGTGGTATCGGAGGATAGTGAAATTGAACGAGAATGAGAATGTCAATTGGTTTGATGACCCCGACAGCATTGAGTGGCTGTAAGCTTGGAGAGTACCGATTGGTCTGATGACCCCAGTGGTACGTAGACATCATTTGGTCTGATGACCCCGGTGATGTCAGGTGGCAGAAGTGCCAGTAGAGTATGTAGGTAGATGAGAAAGTGGTGGTTGTGATGTGTATGGTGCATGTGATTTCATATTGGAACCCAAGAATTGAGCATGACTATTTATACTAGTTATCTATGCTTGATAATTGATATTGTCGTTGTGTGATGCCATGTGCCATTGCGTTATTGTTTATCTACATTTTGGTGGCATTTGTATGTAGTCTGGGGGGAATGGTGTTCAGGTCTAGGTTTAGATTTCACTTATTGAGATTTATATCTCACCCTAATGGGGACTCAACTTTTTCAGATTCCAGGCAAAGGAAACCCTAGCTTGCCATGGGTTGGCATTGGAGGAAGTCGTTGGAGAAAATCATAATAAGTTTGATCGAGACCTTAGGAACTGTATATTGTTTGGAGTTAGATTGGTAACCGACTATGATATTGATGACAAGTGTATACCCTATTGTCCTGAGTCATCTCATATGTGAATTTGTATGGAGCTATTTAATTGTTTCTATGACCTTATTTCTCTTTTGAGCTATGATGCGATTGGCCGAGGGATCATGGAAGACTATTGAAGAACAACGGCCTGATGGGATATTCGCGTGCTCGACGGGTTTGGAGCATGACATCCCCGTTTAAGTGGTGTCAGAGCAAGGTCAGCTCGATCTATTGTGATTGAGGTTTGGAGTGATAAGGAATGATGACTTAAGGACAATTAGCTAGTGAGACCTTTAGGATTAAGCATGGATTGTTGAATCTTGAGGATTATAGGCTTGAACTTGTGCTGGACACTAATGGTTCTAGTGTTGATTTTGATTGATGATCATGAGTAATTTTATGAATAAGGCTCACAAGGAAATGAGTAGAGATTGAAGAGTCATAAGTCTGGATTTGAGGATACTAGAGAATAGCTTTTAAACAAAGGGTCAATTGGAATATATGATTGTGAATGTGGCTTGTCGATGATCCAACTTGGAGAATATGAGTTATAAAGAGACGACTAGCATTAGCGGATTCAGGCTTGAATTATATTGTATCTTAATGGTGTAGTTATCGATTGCTATTGAAAGTCTTGGATAATATGAGGTAAGCTGCATGCAGGGAAGCGAGGAAGGAATATGTGGATTAAAGATCAGTTGTGATCGAATGCTTGTGAATTTGACTTGAATAGCAACTAGACTTGAGGTATATAATTGAATATATGCAATTGATCTGTGAGAGGCGATGGTCCTTGTGGAGCTAGAGGTTTTCTATGGATAAAGCTTGATATGGAAACGATTGTGGTATGACAAGTGATGAGAACGAACATACTGTGCATGTATTTTGGCATTCAAAGGAAAGTTGATATGGGTGCATGCATGAACTTATCGCAGTTGGACTTAATAAATTATCGTTTGGTATGGGATAAGTGGATGGGATACCTATAAACTATAATGAAGCATGGTATGGGACCCGTGGAACTGGGCTTTCTCCGTAGATGTATGACTTGGGATAACTTGCAACGGCCAGGTCTGATGAGAGCAGGGAGTGATCGTCGGGACAGAGAGGTCCGAACAAGGAGTGGCTCTTGGCAAGCTTCTCAAATGGCAAGAGGCGGGAATGACTCAAGTCATAACTTGAAAAGGAAAGTCTAGGTATCAAGTTGAGTCCAATTACGATTAAGGGATGTATGGCACGGGATTGATTCTCAAAGTAAATGTTTGAAAGTGGCATGGCATGTGTAATGACACCTATGATTGGCATGGTTAAAAGCTTTGTGCTTGGTAGTGGATGCCATGTGAAAAGAAAAATTGATGTTTGTGATTGGCATGTTAGGTGTGTTTTATGATGGGCATCGTTTGATTGTTATGGCCAAGATCTAACTGAGAGATTAGATGGCATGTAAGGTTTATACCCATTAAACCGACGCCTATTGAGAATGAGATAGCCTGTCATGTTTATGAAAGAGTGGCAGATGCCTTATGCTTATAATATGAGAATTTGACTCATGAAAGTGATGCCTTGATTATTTGCATGGTGTTAACCTAGTTGAGTTTTGGCCTAGTTGAGGCTTGCCTAGTAATGGCTGTTAATTGAGAAATCGCATTGTTGAGGCTGGCCTATCGAATAGTTATTGACTAAGGAGGATCTGGAATCCTTATATAATGAGCAACTAGTTGAGAGTTATTTGGAAACCACTGATGGTTGATGGTGAAAGATAATGAGGTGAGCGGCTTGAGACTGCTAGACTTGAGTAGGTGACTTAAGTCTTTGATTCTTGGAGGGAATCATGGTGGTTCAAGTGACATGAGAACCTAATGACGTTGAACGACCATAGTATGGTCATAGAAGAGCATGAGGCTCAAGTTTATATGGTATGGAAGATCCAAGAACTGAGATAGATCATGAGAATTGAGTAAAGAGAACAATTGGAATATGAGTACAAGAAGAGCGTATGGCTCAATTTTGTTACTCGTGCGAGACTCAAGTGTGATAAGGGGTCGTAAGAACTTTAAACGAAAATGAGAAAAGTGGTTGGGTAGGTAAGCTCGAGAAGGAGCTGCCATTGCTACTTAAGTCACTAAATCGACCGATGCTACTGCTGAGGAGTTAAGTGATAGAAGTCACGAGAAAGGTGAATGCGTGTGAAGAACCACGAGAGTTTTGAAAAGCTTGTGAAGCTACGGATAAGATTGAAATTAACTGAGTTTGATGGAGGGATGAGATTTGAAATTGTCTCTCTCTAGATTGGGGATCTTGGTAAGGAAGCCTTAGAGGTTTTGGGGTACACTGAGAAAAGAAAGTGACCTTGATAGTTTTAGCCTTGAGAGGCTGTTGATAATTGATAAAAGGACACCAGAGGAAGGGTTTCCTCGAAGGCATGATATTTGCCCGGACTATCCCTATTGAGTTGTTCGATGAAAAAAAATATCCTCTTGGGATTACTTGAGAGCAAAGATTGTTTGGATCCTGATACATTTGCAAGGATCGGAGGATGATCGACTAATGTGAGATAGAGTTCTGAAGGTCATTTAAGCATATGGTGAAGGTGGTCAAGGACCCTCGAATAACATAAGTAAATCCCTGAGTGGATTGAAATTTGAAAGCCGTATGGCTGGTTGTTATTCCTGATTTTGAAGAATGATAATGGGACTCAGTAAAAGAAGAGAATGATCGGAAGACTTATGAATAAGAGAACTCCTGCTCATGGATTACGAGCAAAGAGATGTTCACGATGGAAAATGGAATGTGCCTACAAGAAATGGTTGATTACCTAGGCGTAAGACCCGTGGTGAAAAATGAGTAGTCCATCTCTTCTTTATGGAAGGAGTCAAGGAAAAATTGGCACATTAGTTTCCTTGGAATTAATAATTCCCTTGGATTGGTTGATTGAACTAGAACCATGAGAAATGAAATCATGAGTTGTTGTTCCCTAAATAATAGGGCGTTGTTTTTTAAAGGGCGATTGGACCATGAAATAGTCTTTGATGAAAAGAAAAGTGAGCGGACTTAATAGTCCTGGCTGGTTGTAATTCTAGTGAATGATTTAGTAAGCGAAAAGAGCGCTTAAAAAATACTTGCAGAGTGATTGGAGGTAATCGAATTGAGCATTCGATATGTGAACTGGTGGAGATCAAGGACGAACGGATATTCTCACTTGAGGTGACTGAGTTATGGGAAGGAGAATATTAAAGTATGGTGGCATCTGAATCCTGGAGTGAAGGTATTGTCGTTGGCGCAGACTCCAAGGTTGACGTCCTATGAAATGGGAATGACAAGGTGGATTCGAAGTGAAAGAATGCCACTGAAGTGTATAGTTTCCTTCATAGGATAAGAGACCCTAGTGTGAAAGGAAGAGAAAACTAATTGTCTTGGTATTAAGGTTAAGCGTCTGGACTGAGAAAGAAGACGTGGAACTTTGATTCCTGGAAGTTAAATTTGAGAGACTTTCTTGTAGACAATGTTGAATTCTAAGATGAAGTCGATGTCCAGTTGAATGGATGGAATTGGGATAAGGTCAGATTAGCGAGTTGTGAAACTTAGAGGCTAAATAAGTAATGCTTCTTGAGGAAAGAGTGACAAAAATGAACAAAATATTGTGTAATCCAAGTGGGACCCATGAGAGCAGAGGGCCAAGGTTTGAGCTCTCAAGAGAAAAGTATGAAGAACAGTTTGGAAGATTGGACATCTGATAGCAAAAGGCTGATAATAATCGGAATGAGTGTCCAAGTAATGGTTGAGTTGATTGTTACCGTTTGAGAGACGATGAGTGGACTAAACATGAATCGCCTTTGAGAGTATTTTATGAACTCTAAGGAAACGTCTGTGCATGCTAAAGGTGAAAAGCACGAGCTGTGGACCTGATGAGGTGAGATTCCTCAGTCGTGAAACTTCTGAGAAAGGAAATCCCTATGGAGCCTTTGAGGATTGTAATAAGTGACAAATCTACTAGGGTCGATGTGAGTTGCGGAAAGTGCAAGCTTCCTGGGATTGATGAATTGCAATAGACGGATCGATGGAAGATTCCCTACAAGATTTGTTTCATTGATGAAATAGACTAAGGACGAGGCGTAATACGAATGGATGAATGAACGTGAAAAGAGCTCCCGAGAACTTGAGTCAAGCTGATGACTAAGTTGATAAGGGCGATCCTATTCGAAGTCAAAGGGGCCGATAGAACCATAACAACGTGTGGTCGAAAGAAAATTTGAGACATAACAAGGCAAATTGAAGTAGGCTGTGCGAATGCACCGTGACAGTAAGACCATCTGAGTTGGAACGCCTAAGGTATGATTAGGGTGGTTTGCATTTGTCCTAATGAGGTGACAAGGCAAACTGAAGCAGGCGGTGCGAATGTGCCGTGACAATAAGACCATCTGAGTTGGAACGCCTAAGGTATGATTAGGGTGGTTTGCATTTGTCCTAACGACAAAGTTTGGGAAATATTGTGGGTAGAAGAAGACTTCAAGTTAATATCTACCACGAGAGAATAACGTAATAGTTTCCCGAGGGGAATTGAACAAGAGGCAACATTGATGTATGAAGTTACTTATGGATACGGGAGCGTTGCTCGTGTAAGGAAAGACCTCGCAACTGTGTGAACTACGAGAGTTGGGAATGTTGACTGCTCCAAAGGGATTGAAGGGAAAGCATAACCATTGCAAGCTGGTGGATTAATTGGTCATTAGAGAATCTCGAATATAATCGAGGAAAATCTATTAATGATTCAATCATGAGTTTGCCTGAGAAGTCGAGAAGGCTGTGGTTCGATTTGGACAATCAAGGGTAAGCTAATGGAATTGGTGCATCCTTGACAATACGAAATGACATTTGAAGTGGATTATTGTGCCAAATGGTAGAAGTACCAAAGAGTACATTCTCGTGATGATTTGGTGATGATCGTGATAGGAAAGAACATGAATTTAAGGCGATGATTTGGAAAGACCTTCCGATTGGGAATTTCAAAAGCAAAGTTGCAGCGTGTTGCACGTATTCTTTTCGGACCAATAGGCAAATTGAAAGGAAGATTCGAATGCTCAAAGGTGTATCACCGACAAATATTGCGAATGTCGAAAGAGAATAGAGAAAAGCAAGTACAGATTAAAGACTGAGGGAAACAAGTCCTAGAGGAAGATGACTGTTGTTAAAGAAGACAAGTGGGAACGTCAAGTAATGGGAGTAACTACTTTGGAGAATGAGGATAAGAAGAGGCATCGATACCCCATGAGATTGGATAATTGGAAAGTGGCAAATTTTGAGGATGAAATTTATTTAAGGGGGGAAGAATTGTGACATTCCGAATTCCGACCCTCTCGAGGCTATTGAATGGAAGGATATCGATCAGTGTATTTCAGTTATAACTCGCTCGAAGTTGGCCACTCTTGAGTTAACTGACCAAAAGGGAAAGACTGACGCGGAGTCGGGTACGTAGACTTGGGAAATTTGAATGAGAAATGACACCTTGACCAAAAGGATTGTCGAGGGAATATTTCGGGCCAATAAAAATCGATCTAGGAACGATCATGGCATGTCTTGCTAGCGTTATACGTTGGGACGCGGGTGATTCCAATTAACCAATGTGTAATTTACGAGAATTTTCTAAATCGGATTCCGATGATCAGGATCGAAGGAACAAATGATAAATCCTCACAATCACATGACAATCAAAGTCGCTACAGCTTAAGAAAAAACCAAGGTCGATACGCATAACGCTTGCAAGAGTCGCCCGTCAGTTTGAGATAAACTTGAATTACAGTCGACGAGAGTTCGACATGAAATTGGACCTCAAGATTTGAGTATTAGATATTGAGGAATTGCAATGTTTGAATTGCAAAAGACGTTGCCTCATCAAGGGTGGTTTATACTGGAAAAATGGAAATTCGAAAAAAAAAAGTGTCAAATGACCATTTTACCACTCGACCTTTGGCCATGCATTAAGAAATTTAGAAGGTCATTTTGGTCATTTAACCCTCTATATGGCTGCCAAAAATTGATAAGGATAAGGTCAGAGGAAGTCAAAGCCTTCTAGAAGCCATGCCATGTATCACACAATGGGAGCCTCTTATATTAATTACCCACCAAATCAAGTCTTATCAATTTACATCCAATTATTTGTGTGAAACAACTTGCCAAAGATCATCTTTAGCCATGACCTCCTCCCCCTCACTTTTTCTCTTCATTCCCTTCTTCCTCTCTCTCGGCCGAGAAGGATTCCTCGCAGACAGTGAAAAATCGACCTACTGTTTCGGCCATAACTTTGTCATTCAACTTTGGATTGAGGTAAAACCACCGCCATCTTAAAGATTATCGTCTTTTCATTCTATGAAGGTATTATGAGCTTAATTTGGCCCAGCAGTTTGTCCCGTAGGTCTATTTTAGTTGGAAAAGGTCAGGATGGATACTAATTCCGATCAGTTTTGGGGAAAGATCTATTTCTAGGGCTTCCAGACTTCAAATGACTTCAAATTTTGGTGAGATATTCATAATATCTAGTACTAAGGTTGGATGGTTTGTGGTTGCAAGTTTGATAGTGTTAAGGGTGGTTTTTATGGTTGAATATGGATGATCAAAATTGGACAGATCGTGACGGTATGGAAGCCGGGCTGTTCCGAGGTCTTTGGAGTGTTGTTTCACTTCAAAACTCTTGGTGAGCTCTCTAAACTCATAAATGAAGGTCTTAGCAAGTTTTTTGCGAAGAATTAAGGCTTGGAATTGAAGTATGGCTTGATTGTGCTAGTCGAACCGAAAATTGATTTTGTTTTGTTGGTGGAACCTTGCTGGCTGGTTCTGTTGGGGGCTAATTGAAGAGTAATTGGGCTTCAAATTAACTTATAATATCCTATATGATGTGATATGAGGTGTTAATGGGGAGTATGTGAAGTGAATTGGGATTTAAAAGTGATTTAAAGGCAAATTGGTGCATGAAACTCTAAGTTGTACCTTGCCTTATGTGTGATCATGTGAACCGAATGAATTGAGTTTCCATGGGAGTGTTATTATTTGATCAATTGATCGATAAGTCATCTTGAATTGCCAATAATGTGGCTAATGAGAAATTGGGTTAAAGGAAGTGAAAATTCAATGACTTTTGATTCAGGATTGGTTAATCTTCTTAGGTTAATGAAGAATTCGTGGGGATTCTATACTTGTGATCTTGAGGAGAGTCACATTGTGTGACATTGTGCTAGCCGGTTAGGTAAGTGTTTCATAATCCTTTCTCTAAATGCTAGGACATTGCTGGTTGAGTGATTGTATGAAATAGTTGACTGGGAAATTTGTATGAATTGAATCGTATGTGTTCTGATGGCATTGTGATTTCAATGAGAAATGTGTTGAGGATACCGATTGGTCTAATGACCCCGATGGTATCGGAGGGTAGTGAAATTGAACGAGAATGAGAATGCCAATTGGTCTGATGACCTCGGCGGCATTGAGTAGCTGTAAGCCTGGAGAATACCTATTGGTCCGATGACTCTAGTGGTACGTAGGCATCGTTTGCTCTAATGGCCCAGGTGATTTCATATTGGAACATGTGGGTGGATGAAAAAGTGGCAGGAGTGCTAGTAGAGTATGTGGGTGGATGAAAAAGTGGTGTCTGTGATGTGTGTTGTACATGTGATTTCATATTGGAACCCTGGAATTGAGCATGAATGTTTATACTGGTTATCCATGCTCGATAATCGATATTGCCGTTGTATGATGCCGTGTGCTATTGCGTTATTGTTTATCTATATTTTGGTGGCATTTGTGTGTAGTCTAGGGGAACTGGTGTTCAGGTCTAGGTTTAGATTTCACTTATTGAGATTTATATCTCACCCTAGTTGGGGCTTAACTTTTTCAAGTTCCAGGTAAAGGAAATCCAAGCTTGCCATGGGTTGACATTTGAGGAATTCGTTAGAGGAAATCATAATAGGTTTGATCGAGACCTTAGAAACTGTATATTGTTTGGAGTTAGATTGGTAACCGACTATAATATTGATGACAAGTGTATACCCTATTGTCCTGAGTCATCTCATGTGTGAATTTGTATGGAGCTATTTAATTGCTTCCGTGACCATATTTCTCTTTTGAGTTATGATGGGATTGGCTAAGGGATCCTAGAAGACTATTGAAGAACAATGGCCTGATGGGATATTCGCATGCTCGATAGGTTCGGGGCATGACAGTACATTCTCTAAAGGCTCTTCGGTGTCTTCCTCGGTTTCCTCTTCTTCTTCAGCTTCTGCTTCGTCTTCTTCGTTAGTGGCCTCGATCGCATTAGCAGAAATCTCTACATAAGTCATATACTCTGCAGAAGATAGTGGAGACTTCGGCACTTCAGTTATATTTCTTGAGCCTCCCATGAATACTGGGTTATCCACTTCAATGTCCGGTCGGGACGGATGGAACCAGGTTGGAATCACTTCCCATGGAACATCCTCTGGCAGCAAGGGTCCCATTAGGTTACTATCTCTCACTTGACGAAACCATGCTTCAAAATGATGGGGTTGTAGTTCTAGCTTCCCTTCGTCTACCTAGACAGTTATGCGCTTCCTAATATAGGTGATACCCTTTCGATAGGGGAACTCATAAAAAAGAGCGGTTATCTCCTTCGGATGGCCCAGGCGGATTGGCAGCATGCCTAAGATTTAGGGTCTGAAAAGTTTATCCCACTACGGGGTGAGACCGACATCTCAGAAAGTAAAACTTAACCCTATTCCTCAATACTAGTCCTAGAAGATCACACTCAAATGCTACTCAAAATGCAAACTAACAAGCAATGTAATGGCAAAAAAGCATCACACGGCAGCAATATCACTTCAACGGGCATGGATAATCAATAAAAATAATCATGCTCAATTATACTCCACTAGCCCTCCTGCCATCTGCCATCATCGGGGTCATCAGACCAAACGATGTCCATGTACCACTAGGGTCATCAAACCAATCAGTACTCTCCAGGCTTACAACCACTCAATACTGCTGGAGTCATCAGACCAATTGGCATTCTCATTCACATTCACTTTCACCACCCTTCGATACCACCGGGGTCATCAGACCAATCTGTACCCTCAACACCTTTCTCATTGAAATCACAATACCATCAGAACACTTACGATTGAATTCATACAAATTCGCCAGTCAATCATTTCATTCAATCACTCAACTAGCAGTGTCCTAGCATTCAGAAAAAGAATTAGGAAACACTTATCTGATTAAATATCACAATGTCACACCAAGCAAGTCTCCTTAAAGCCACAAGTATATAATCCCCACGAATGCGTCGTCAACCTAACAAGATTAACCAATCTTGAATCAGGAACCATGGAATGCTCACTTCCATTAACTCAATCCTTCCCTAGCCATACCCTTGGCAATTCAAGACACCTTTTCTAACAATCGAACACATGACAATGCTCGCTTTAAACCCTTATTGTATTGGGTTTACTTAGCTATACAACTGGCAAGACACAATTTAGAGTTTCGTGCACCAGTTTGGCCATAAATCACTTCCAAACCTCAATTCACTTCTCACACTTCTCATTGACACCTCACATGATATCATACGAGACATTATAAGTCAATTGAAGTCCAAATGTTCCTCATTTAGTCCCTAAATAGAATCGGCCAGCATGGTTCTCCTACCAAAACAAAATCGGTTTCGGTTTCCAACCGTTCAATCGAGCTATACTTCAATTACAAGCCTAACTGTTTGCACAAATAACATACCAAAACCTTCAATTACAATTTTAGAAGGCTCATCAATATATTTAAAGCAGACCGACGCCTCAAAGACTTCGGAATAGCCTGGTCTCCACAAGGTCAGAATCTATCCAGTTTTATACCACCCATAATCAACCATAAAAATCTAATTTAACACCTTCTACTTGTAGCCACAGACCATTTGAACATAGTACTAGATATTATGAAGCTCTCCTAAAATTTTTTAGGCCAATCGGAGTCTCTAAGAGGTAGAACGAAGACGTTATCTCAGCTCACGCAGTTTCCGTCCGATTTTGGTCTAAGGGCTTGTTTGAAAAAATCGTCCATCGAAACATTGATCTATCACTTGGAACTTGTCGAGGACACGTCAGCCTTTCTCCTGGTGGTTAGAGCATAGCTAGGCGACATCGAAAAGAGGGGCTCGACCTAACTGAACAGACGGGGCAGAAAATGTCTTTCTGGGGCAGTTTCAGTTGAGGCAAAATGGAGAGGAAATGCAAGGGAGTTGATGAAGATGGAATGCATCGCTGAAGAGGTCTTCCATAAGGTTGTCTCACACATATTATTGGTCTAAAATTGATTAGACAAGGTTTTGCTTGAGGGCTTCCTTGCTTGACAAGTGGCACTCACCAATAATACCATTGGAGCTTTGACTCATTCTTTGACCCTTATGCATGAAAATTTCGGTAGCCATGGAGGAAAAGGAATGACCATTTTGTACTTCTTGAGTTCTTAAGGCAAGGGAAAATGATCGAGGGGCAAAATGGTAATTTTACACTTTCAGTCCAAACTTCACTTTTCCAATTCAAAATTACCATTTGGCAAGACGTCGTCAAATTCTTATCCATAATTGGAATTCTCTATTTCCAATTGCCAATTTTGAGCTTCCATTTCATGATCATTTGTCCGTCGATCGTAATTCTAGTTCATCTCGAACTAACGGGCGGCCTTTACAAACATTATGCGTATCGACTCTGTGATTCTCATCACACTGAGGATAACTCAAGTTATGACAGCTTTGGTTGTCATGTAATTGCGAAGGTTCATCGCTAGTTCCGACGGCTTCAATCGTCATAGTTCGATTTAGGAAAATTTACAAATTATACATTGGTTAAGCGGCATCACCCGCAATCCAATCGTATAACGCTTGCATTGTATTCCTTAATCGTTATCCGATCGCCCTTATTGGCTCTAAATATTCCCTCGACAATCCTAATGGTCAAAGTGTCATTTCCTATTTTGAGTTTCTTAGGTCCACGTACCTTGTTATGCGTTAGCCTTCCCTTTTGGCCAATTTACTCAAGATTGATCAGATCTGAGTGAGACAAAACTGAAATACATCGAAAGGTACATTCACAATCAACAGCCTCAAAATGGCAGGAAATTCAGAATGTCACAATTCTTCCCCCTTTACAGAAATTTTGTCCTCGAAATTTATAATAAACCCAACTTATGTAAACAAATGGGGGTATTGACGTCTTATAGCTTCGTCGCTTTCCTATGTTGCTCTTTAATCCCGTGATGCTCCCAAATCACTTTGACTAATGGAATCGTCTTATTTCTTAAGACTTGCTCCTTTTGATCCTCGATTCTGATAGGCTTTTCTATATATGACACTTTGTCATCAACCTCGATATTTCAAAATCCAAGACATGAGTCAGATCTGGCTCGTACTTCCTCAGCATTGACACACGAAATACATTGTGCACTTGTGATAAGTTCGGTGGCAAGGCAAGTCTGTAGATCAAAGTTCCAATTCGCTCCAGAATTTCAAAAGGACCCACATACCTCGGACTCAGTTTTCCCTCTTTCCCAAATCGAGATAATCCACGCATCGGTGATACCTTCAAGAAAACATGGTCGCCAACTTGAAATTCTAATGGTTTACGTCTTTTATCAGCGTAACTCTTCTGATGACTTTGTGCCTTTCTCAGCCTTTTTCTAATGACTTTGATCGCCTCAACAGACTTCCACTAACTTAGGGTCTGTTATACTCCTTTCTCCAACTTCGTCCCAGCATACTAGCGTTCTGCAAGCTCAACCATAAAGTGCTTCGAACGGTGCCATACCAATGCTTTACTGGTAACTGTTATTATATGTAAACTCCACCAAATGTAGTTGATCCTCCCAGCCACCTTTAAAATTTATGACACAGGCTCACAACATATCCTTGAGCGTTTGTATTGTTCTTTTTGACTGTCCGTCAGTCTGTGGATGGTACGCCGTGCTAAATTGCAATCTAGTTCCCAAAGCCTCCTGAAGACTCTTCCAAAAGTTTACTGTAAATTTAGGATCTCGATCCGACGTGATTGTAACTGGGACTCCATGCAATCGTACAATCTGACGCATATATAATTCTACGTACTTATCCATTGCAAAATCCTTTCACATAGGTATGAAATGTGCCAACTTTGTCAATCTATCCATAATTACCCATATTGAGTCATGACCTTTCTAACTCCTTGGTAATCCCATCGCAAAATCCATCGTCACATGTTCCCATTTCCATTTAGAAATTTCTAGAGGTTGTAACAACCCTTCAGGTTTACAATGCCCAGCCTTCACTTGCTGACAGGTTAAACACTTCGTCACATGCTTAGCTACATCCACTTTCATTCCGTTTCACCAGTAGTGTTGATACAGATTCTGATACATCTTTGTGCTTTCCGGATGAATACTATAATTGCTCTTGTGAGCTTCCGATAAAATCCTTTCCTTGAGTTCCTCATCACCATGTACACATAAACGTCCGTGAAACTTCAGAATTTCATTCTTTGACACTTGAAACTCATGTTTCCTTTTCATTGCGTCCATTCCAAGAATCTTTTGAATCTTTGGGTCCGTAGACGGCAAAGCCTTTACTTTCTCTTGAATTTCGGGTTCAACTCTTAAAGTTGCCATTAAACTTGACAGTTGGCAAACTTTCAATTTAAACTCAGAATCCCTAAACTCCTCTAACAAAGACCATCCTTTAACTAATAAGACCGCAATACTTGATTTTTGGCTAAGTGCATTTGCAACTCTATTCGCCTTTCCAAGATGATACAGAATTTCGCAATCATAGTCCTTGAGTAACTCCATCCATCAACGTTGTCTCATATTCAGTTCTTTCTGCGAAAATAGATACTTCAAGCTTTGATGATCTGTATAAATCTAAAATCTTTCACCACACAAGTAGTGTCTCTAGATCTTTAAAGCGAAGATGATGGCAGCTAACTCCAAATCATGCGTTGGATAATTCATCTCATGAGGTCTTAATTGTCGTGAGGCACAAACAACCACTTTTCCATGTTGCATCAACATACACCCTAATCCTTTTAGCGAAGCATCGCTATATATTTCATAACCTCCAAGTTCAGAAGGAATAGTTAGTACTGGTGCTGTGACATTCTGATTTCCAGTCAATTTCAGACTCTGTAATGAGAAGTTATATATATCAAGCGATGTGTTTCAGTCGTATCCCGCTCAAATCTGATCTAATTGAGTAGGCTGACTAAAGGAGAAAGGCTAACAAGAGACGAGGTACATGGACCTAGGCGACTCGAATAAGGAATGGCGTTTTGACCATAAGGATTATCGAGGGGATATTTAGAACCACCAAGAGGCCGATCTAAGAACCATTAAGGATTACCTTGTGAGTGTCATATGATTGGCGCGCGGGTGATGCCGCTTAACCAACGTATGATTTGTAAAATTTTCCTAAAGCGAACTGTGACGATCGAGACTATAGTGACTAGTGATAAACTCTCACAATTACATGACAACCAAAGCTGCCATGAATTGATGAGCCCTAAACGTGATATGAATCACAGGGTCGATACGCGTAATATCTGCTTAAGTCGTCCGTCGGTTCGGGATAGGCTGGAACCACGTCTGATAGAGGAAACTAATAGAAACGAGTTCTAAAAAGTTTGAAATGGAAAAACAAGAATTTCAACGTTATTCGGATTGGTCGTCGCCCTATCGAAGAATTCTGGAACGAGAAAAACGACGTTCTGAATGTCAAGGATAAAATGATCGTTTTACCCCTCAAGTCTAGAACCTTGCCTATACAATTGAAGAAGGGAAAATTGGTCCATACACCCTCCCATGGCTGCCGAAAAAGAGGATTAAAGGAGAGCCATTGGATCATCTTGGAAAAGATAAATGCAAGTGTCACAAGATCATGAAGTGTGGTCATGTCAACCTTTTTGCCAAACCTAACATTCAACCTTTGACCAAGCCTTTGTATATAGCAAACTCTTCTCTCCTCACTCCCAATGACCGGCCATTTCCTCCCCAAGACCACCGACAGCCATCCTCTTCTCCCTCCTCTAATCTGCCGCTCGCCGACCGCCGCTAAGCCATCTGTTTGGCGTCGTCGCCGATCACCTCCGGCTACCACACCAACGAAGCCCTACGTCTTGACGACATCCTCGAACAAGAATCAAGTCATTTGGAGCATCGAGGAGCCCCGGCCAAGAGATTTTCCAAGAGCCGACAGAATCGAAGCCAATCTGAAGTAGGTCCGGTTCCTAGTCCTTTTGATAGTTGAAATCTTAGAATTTTGGAGCCAAATTTTGTGGAGATCTAGCATAGACGTGTAGAAATCTGTGAAAAAAATTGGGGCTCAATTTGATAAAGTTTTGATCATGAACCAATCTTACAAATATTGGACAGAATCTGCCTGGAAAGCAGACTTGGGCGATCCGGCGACCTTGGGCGAGTTTCCGGCAACCAACCAACTCGAAACTCATGGTGAGCTTCCAAACCCTTAGATAGACATATTAAGAGGTAGGATAGTTGTTAAATATTGGATTTGGAGTAGATTTAGGACCGGTTGGCCCTGGCTTGTACAAAATCAAGTAGGACCGGTTTGGTGCCAGGCCAAACCGATTCTGTTGAGGGATGAAGTAGCAATTTTGGGCTGCAAATTGATGTTTAAGATGTGATGAGATGATGAGGGTTAAGTTATGGGTGATTGGGGTTGATGGATTGAGAATTTGGACAAGAGAATTGATAAAATCGGTTGAAATTTTAGATTGCGCGACAAGCCCAGTTGTGGACATTGGTTGATCGAAACCTTGAGGGCCTAAGAGGAAGTAATTGGTGCAATCACACCCAAGGGAAGGGATTCCTAAGCTTAGAATAGAGAGATTGGACTCAATTGGGTGAGTCGAGGATTGATTGGATTGATTTGTGAGAAATTGTCAAAAGGGATGGCCTTTGATATGTCCTAAGATGTTATAGGATAATTGTGTATGACATTGTCTATGCCTGAGTTGTCTGCCATGTCTGAGTATCAATTGACTTGCTTGCATGCCATGAGTGGTCAAATCGTGCATGAGTTGCACCCGTTCCTTGTATGTGAATTGAATTGAGATATCATGGCATAAGCATGACATAGCGAGGCCCTGAGGTGTATAAGACGCGGGACGGGGGAAGTGGATACCCTGATGCGACAAGATCGCGGGGCGGAGTAGATATCGTGTGGTACACTGATGCGATAAAGTCGCGGGATTGAGATAGCCACGGTCCTGAGGTGAATTATTCGCGGGACGGAGTATGAGATATTGATATTAGCCTGGAGATTCGTCGAAACCTGATGCGTTTACGCGGGTTGCCGACGACGGTCTGATAAATTTACGCGAACCGAGCCTGAGGCGATTTAATCGCAGGCTAAGATTGAGGCAGGCAGGAAGAAGTAGTGTGGTGAAATGGCAGGATGATTTATGCATTATCATCTGAGTGTGACATGTCTTCATATTCGCATGTCTGTCTTCTGTATATTTGTTGTTTATGGAATTGTGCTTTATATGCCTGTGAATGGTATCGTTGAGGTATGCGACTACCTGAGTAGACTATCGACCCGTCCTAGGGTTAGGATTCTTTTACTGAGATGAGTATCTCACCTCTTTTGGGGATCCTTATTTTTATAGATTCTAGGCCTTAGATATGTGGCCCATATGTTTTGGGGATTCTAAAGAGATGACAGCGTATTTTGACGAGTTCCAAGATAGGTAGGGGAACATCTATGTGAGAAAGTGCACAGTCGTATGGGTCGATGAGGATAGCTCTGACTAGAAGCCTCATAGGTTCGAGGCTTGGTTCAAGAAGGTTGGGGATGCACAGATTGAGCCGCTGAAGCCCCACGAGGTACCTCAGGGGGTTATATCTGATTGGTGCCAAACCGTAGGAGAGCAGGAGCTGCTTGAGGAATCTGTAGTTGGGTCTAGGAATTGGCTAGAGAAGACCCCGATCCTGGAGTTTACTAAGCCGGAGAAGGAGGAGGTTATTGTCCTGGAGGCGTTCGAAGGGGACCTTGCTGAGCCGTCACAGGAGGCGACCATAGAGGACTCCATTGAGGTTTCGTCTGAGACCTTGTCCGAGTACGAGCCGACGGAGGATGCTAAGGACACGGGGGACTCCAGTAGTTCTTCCTAGGAGACTCGAGTTGGTGGCCTGATCTTTTGATGACAACCTGATCCGGTTCTTGCTGGCTTAGTGGATGGTTCTTTTTGTATGCTTACCTTGTCACCCTTTCGTTTATCGGATTGTAGTAGTTAGTGTCAGTATGAACAGTATGCTATGATGTACGAATGTTATTAAGCTATCCAGGTTCCACTTAACTTACATATTGTACGGGGATTTATTTGAGTATCACTTCTGCATGCTTATATTTATATATTATCTCTCATCTCGTAAGTCTGGATCTTTAGACCGCGAGAGATTGTCGTATGGTTCCTTGCAGAGATGTTCGCGCGCTCAACGGGTTCGGGGTGTGACATCCCCGTTCGATTTGATATCAAAGCAAGGTCAGCTCAATCCAAAGCTTGTTGAAGATTGGAGTAAGAAAGAGGATTAAGTTGGGACAAGGACGAATAGCTAGACCTTAGAAGACTGGTAAGGACAGAACATGGGGTATATAGCCTGAGACCTAGTACTTGTGACTGGTGTTTGATCTTGGCAAGTTGTGGTAAAGCATGAGGACTAAGTTCCCTGCTTAGAGTTGAAGGTCAGTTGGACCTTGGCCTGCTTGATGAATGGAAGTGATTGCTTTTAGTGAATCACTGGAGTGAATGGAACTGAGAAATGGCCATAAGCTATTTGTTGAAATACTTCTGAAGTACTGTTGGATTGTCGTTTTTTCTATTAAGGATTAATTAGTAGCTCTGGATTTGGATGGTTGAATAAGTTGCTAACTCATTACTGAACTTGTGGTGGACCAGGTTCAGTAGAAAACAGCAAAGATGAGTAACCCATCCAAAAGATTTGGAAGACCAAGAGGTGGAGCCTCTAGCTCAAGGCTGCCCGTAGCGGAAGATCCAAGAGTGGACGGTCTGCTAAGGGCAGTGGAGGGGATCAGAGACCTAATAGATAGGCAGGCCCAAGACCAAGACACTGCCATCGCCTGGGCAGTAGGAGCTGCCCTAGCAGCCATTAACGCCAACAATGACAACACTGGTGGAAGTGAAAGTCAGGGTGAGCCGAATTAGAGTAACGAAACTACAAACCCTCACGTGGAAATCGTCATGGCCAGACAGATGGGCCAACTAGTTGAGCAGTTTATGAAACTGAAGCCGACACAGTTTGATGGGATTGGAGATCCCAAGCTAGCGCCCAAATGGATAGAGAAGCTAGAGAAGACTTTTGGGGTGCTGAGATGCACAGATGAGGAGAAGGTATTGCTGGTTGTGTACCAACTAGAGGGTACAGCAAATGACTAATGGGTTGCCACCAAGGACGGAGTCTTCCCTGAAGGAGTGGCCACGAACTAGAATGCTTTTAAGATGGCATTTAACAACAAATATTTCTCAGAAACGGCCAGGGAAAGGAAACAGGTTGAGTTCCTGCAGCTATGCCAAAACCAGCTAATAATAGATCAGTACGAGGCCGAGTTCGCGAGGCTTTCAAGGTATGCATCTCAATCTGTGGAGGACCCTCTAGAGAAAGCAAGGAGGTTTAGGGATGGTCTGAGGCCTGAGCTTCATAACCAGATGATTGCGCTGAACTTGAGGACTTACAAGGAGATCTACGAGCAGGGCCAGATGATAGAGCGGGACTCGAGAGAAAGAAACGCCGCAATTAGATCGCGGTTTACATCTTTCAGAGATACTCGCCAGATGGGCAAGAGGCCGATGGCGAACAACAGACGTTTTGTGCCTCCAGTATGAAAGAACATCGCGAAGCCGTCGAACCTTTCTAACTGGAGCTGCAGACTTTGTAGCAGGAGGCATGGAAATGGGCCATGCCTAGTGAGGATGGGAGCATGTTTCAAATGTGGTCAATTGGGCCACCAGATGAGGGTGTGTCCAAACTAAACCCCGACAAGTCGACCGTAAGGACAGAAGCCACAAGCGGGACCGTCGACTGCAACTCCTCAGATTGAGCAGAGCAGACCGCCGACACAGGGTAGAGTGTATGTAGTAGCCTGCAGAGAGGCGGAGGAAGCACCAGGAGTGGTCACAGGTACGGTCTACTTGTGCAAACAAGCTGCATATGCATTGTTTGACCCTAGTGCCACGCATTCATTTGTGTTTGCACAATTTGCTGAGTTAGTGGGTATGAAATTGGAACCATTGAGCATAATTCTGCATGTTGCCACGCCGTTAAAGGATAGTATACTGGTTTCAATGGGTTGTGCTAGTTGTGAGATTGTGATTGGGAAAAGTAAAGAGAGTATTGACCTAGCAATACTACCCATGTATGACTTTGACGTAATAATAGGAATGGATTGGTTGGATAAGCAAGGGGCAGTAATAGACTGTGTTAATAGAACAATTCGATTTTATCCGAGAGGCCGCCCTAGCTTTGAATTGGTGGGAAGTCGATGAGGAATCTCGATTCCCATGGTCTCATCTTTGGAAGTGACTAAGCTGATGTCTGAAAGATGTCAGGTATACTTAGTAGCGATAATGGACACGACTACTAAAAAGCCAAAATTTAAAAATATCCCGGCAGTACGTGAGTTTCTCGATATGTTTCCCTAGGAGTTGCTAGGGTTACCACCAGAACGGGAAATAGAATTCGTAATTGAGCTAGCCCCTAGGACAAAGCCGATATCGAAAGCACTATACAGGATGTCCCTGTCAAAATTAAAGGAGTTAAAGGTGCAGATACAAGAGCTGCTAGACAAAGGATTTATCCAACCAAGTGCTTCACCGTAGGGAGCACCAGTGCTGTTTGTGAGGAAGAAGGACGGATCTTTGCGTTTATGCATTGACTACCGGCAACTGAACCAAGTGATAGTGAAGAACAAGTATCCACTGCCGAGGATTGATGATCTTTTTTATCAGTTGCAGGGAGCAACAGTATTTTCAAAGATCGATTTGAGGACTAGGTATCACCAGCGGAGGATCAAGAAGGAAGACATATCTAAGACTACCTTCAGGACGAGGTATGGCCATTATGAATTCACGGTGATGCTGTTTGGATTGACCAACGCTCCAGCTGCATTCATGGACCTGATGCATCGAGTGTTTAAGGAGTTTCTAGACAGATTCATCATAGTCTTTATTGACGACACTTGATTTACTCGAGGAGCGATGCAGAACATGAAGAGCACCTAAGGATTGTACTGAGGATCCTGAGGGAGCATTCCTGTACGCGAAGTTGAGTAAGTGTGAATTTTGGCTGAACAGGGTAGTACTTTTGGGCCATGTGTTGTCTGGAGAAGGAATTGTAGTGGACCCTGCGAAGATCAATGCAGTAACCAATTGGCCGAGGCCTACTACGGTCACGAAGGTCAGAAGTTTCTTGGGATTAGCAGGATACTACCGACGCTTTGTGGAGAAATTCTCATCCATAGCCGTCCCACTGACGCGGTTGATGAAGAAGGACACGAGGTTTGAATGGACTGATAAATGTGAGCGAAGTTTCCAAGAGCTTAAGCACAGATTGACGATCGCGCCAGTATTGACAATCCCATTAGGACCGGAAGGTTATGAAATTTACAATGATGCTTCGCTGAAAGGATTGGGCTATGTGTTAATGCAGCATGGTAGGGTAGTAGCCTATGCATCTAGGCAGTTAAGGCCACACAAGATGAATTACCCGACTCATGACTTGGAGCAAGCGGCGATTGTATTTGCCCTGAAGATTTGGAGACACTACCTTTGTGGCAAGAAGTTTCAAATATATACCAACCACTAGAGCTTAAAATACTTATTTTCCTAGAAAGACCTGAACATGAGACAGCGTAGGTGGTTGGAGCTGCTCAAAGATTACGACCGCAAGATATTATATTACCTTGGGAAAGCAAACAGAGTAGCAGATGCTCTGAGTTGGAAGTCAAGCATCGCATGCCTACTGGTGAAAGGTTGGTCGATGATAGAAGACTTGAGAGACTCCGAATTCAGATTAGAAGTGGATCAGTTGTCTAGCTTGATAGCTACGCTGAGGGTGGAACCTGAGGTCCAGGAAAGAATAATGGCCTTACAGTCTACGGACCTAGATATTCAAAAGATCCTTAAGACGGATGTAACGAAGAGGAAACCTGAGTTTCAGGTGCTTGAGGATGGAATCCTGAAGTTTAGAGGACGACTGTACGTGCCAAACGATAAAGGACTCAGAGAAAGGATCTTGTCAGAGGCTCATAGGAGCAACTATAGTGTCCACCCTGGGAGTACAAAAATGTACCGGAATTTGTGACAGCATTATTGGTGGAACGGAATGAAGGTGGATGTAGCAAGGTATGTGGCTAAATGTTTGACATGCCAGCAAGTGAAGGCGCAGCACTATAAGCCTGGAGGACTGTTGCAGCCACTGGCGATTCCGGAATAGAAGTGGGAGCACATAACCATAGATTTCGTGATGAGACTTCTAAGGAGCCAGAGAGGTCACAACTCTATATGGGTAGTCGTGGACAGTTTGACCAAGTATGCCCACTTCATTCCTGTACGAAAGGACTTCGCCATGGATAAGTACGCAGAGTTGTATATGAGGCAAATAGTAAGATTACACGGAGTGCCAGTGACAATCACCTCAAATAGGGATCTGAAATTCATGGTGAATTTTTGGAAGAGCCTGCAAGAAGCTTTGGAGACCCGACTACAATATAGTACAGCGTACCATCCACAGACAGATGGGCAGTCGGAAAGGACGATCCATACGCTCGAGGACATGTTGAGAGCGTGCGTCATTGATTTCAAAGGCGGATGGGAAGAACAGCTACACCTGGTAGAGTTCGCTTATAACAATGGCTACCAGCAGAGTATACAGATGGCACCATTTGAAACACTTTATGGACGAGCCTACAGAACCCCGATTTGCTGGGATAAGGTTGGAGAAAGGAGTATCACAAGCTCAGAATTGGTAGAGCAATCGGTGAAAGCAGTGAAGATCATTCAGGATAGACTAAGGACAGCACAGAGTCGTCAGAAGAGCTACGCGGATAAGCGGCACAAGCCCTTGAAATTTCAAGTGGGCGATCACGTCTTCCTCAAAGTGTCACCAATGAGAGGACTGTCACGATTTGGAAAGAAAGGGAAGTTGAGCCCAAGGTATGTATGCCCATTTGAGATACTGAAGAGGATTGGAACCTTGGCCTACAGGCTTGCCCTACCACCCAATCTATCCCAGGTGCATAATGTGTTCCGTGTGTCGATATTGCGAAAGTATGAACCAAACCCGACACATGTGCTGGATTACGAAGCCATAGAAGTGGACGACAGAGTGTCTTACATAGAGAAACCAATAAGGATCGAGGACCGGAAGGAGCAAATCCTCAGGAATAAGAAGATTCCATTGGTCAAAGTAGTATGGGAGCACCATGGAACTGAAGGTGCCACATGGGAGAACGAAGAGACAATAAGGCGACAGCACGCCCATTTATTTGAGTAATTGAGTGTAATGTAAATTTCGAGGACGAAATTTTCGTAAGGGGGAAGAGATGTGACATTCTGATTTCCAGTCAATTTCAGATTCTGTAATGAGAAGTTATATATATCAAGCGATGTGTTTCAGTCGTATCTTGCTCAAATCTGATCAATTTGAGTAGGTTGACCAAAGGGGAAAAGCTAACGAGACACGAGGTACGTGGACCTAGGCGACTCGGATAAGAAATGGCGCTTCGACCAAAAGGATTGTCGAGGGGATATTTAGAACCATCAAGAGGCCGATCTAAGAACGATTAAGGATTACCTTGCAAGTGTCGTACGATTGGAGCGCGGGTGATGCCGCTTAACCAACGTATGATTTGCAAAATTTTTCTAAACCGAACTGTGACGATCGAGACCATAGGAATTAGTGATAAACTCTCGCAATTACATGACAACCAAAGTCGCCATGAATTGACGAGCCCTAAACGTGATATGAATCACAAGGTCGATACGTGTAATGTCTGCAAAAGCCGCCCGTCGGTTCGGGATAGGCTGGAACCACGTCTAATAGAGAAAACTATCAAAAACGAGTCCTAAAAAGTTTGAAATGGAAAAACAAAAATTCTAAAGTTATTCGGATTGGCCGTCGCCCTATCGAAAAATTCTGGAACGAGAAAAACGACTTTCTGAACGTCGGGGATAAAATGACTGTTTTGCCCCTCAAGCCTAGAACCTTGCCTATACAATTGAAGAAGGGCAAATTGGTCCATACACCCTCCCATGGCTGCTGAAAAAGAGGATTAAAGGAGAGCCATTGGATTATCTTGGAAAAGACAAATGCCAAGTGTCACAAGATCATGAAGTGTGGTCATGTCAACCTTTTTGCCAAACCTAACATTCCACCTTTGACCAAGCCTTTGTATATACCAAACTCTTCTCTCTCCTCACTCCCAATGACCAGCCATTTCCTCCCCAAGACCACCGACAGCCATTCTCCTCTCCCTCCTCCAATCTGCTGCTCACCGACCGCCACTAAGCCCTCTATTCGGCGCCGTCGCCAACCACCTCTGGCCACCATTTGACTATCGGCCAACCACACCAACGAAGCCCTACGTCTTGCAACATCCTCGAATAAGAATCAAGTCATTTGGAGCACCGAGGAGCCCCAGCCAAGAGATTTCCCAAGAGCCGACAGAATTGGAGCCAATCTGAGGTAGGTCCGGTTCCTAGTCCTTTTGATGGTCAAAATCTTGGAATTTTTGAGCCATATTTTGTGGAGATCTAGTAGAGATGTTTAGGAATCTGTGGTAAAAATTGGGGCTCAATTTGATAAAGTTTTGACCATGAACCAGTCTTGTAAATATTGGACAGAATTTGCCCGGAAAGCTGACTTGGGCGATCCGGCGACCTTGGGCCAGTTTTCGGCAACCAACTGACTCGAAACTCACGGTGAGCCTCTCAAACCCTTAGGTAGACATATTAAGAGGTAGGATAGCATTTAAATATTGAATTTGGAGTAGATTTAGGATCGGTTGGCCCCGGCTTGCACAGAACCGAGTAGGACCGGTTTGGTGCCGGGACAAATAGATTCTGTTGAGGGCTGAAAGTGGCGATTTTGAGCTGCAAATTGATGTTTAAAATGTGATGAGATGATGAGGGTTAAGTCATGGGTGATTGGGGTTGATGGATTGAGAATTTGGACAAGAGAATTGATAAAATTGGTTGAAATTTTAGGTTGCGCGACAAGCCCGGTTGTGGACATTGGTTGATCGAAATCTTGAGGGCCCAAGAGGAAGTAATTGGTGCAATCAAACCTAAGGTAAGGGATTCCTAAGCTTAGAATAAAGAGATTTGACTTAATTGGGTGAGTCGAGGATTGATTGGATTGATTTGTGAGAAATTGTCAAAAGGGATAGCCTTTGATATGTCCTAAGATGTTATAGGATGATTGTGTATGACATTGTCTATGCCTGAGTTGTCTGCCATGTCTGAGTATCAATTAACTTGCTTGCATGCCTTGAGTGGTCAAATCGTGCATGAGTTGCACCCGTTGCTTGTATGTGAATTGAATTGAGATATCATGGCATAAGCATGACATGATGAGGCCCTGAGGCGTATGAGATGCGGGGCGGGGGAGTGGATACCCTGATGCAACGAGATCGCAGGGTAGAGTAGATGTCGTGTGACACCCTGATGCGACGAAGTCGCGGGGTTGAGATAGCTACGGTCCTGAGGCGAATTATTCGCGGGACAGAGTATGAGATATTGATATTGGCCTGGAGATTCGTTGGAACCCGATGCGTTTACACGAGTTATCGACGACGGTATGATGCGTTTACGTGGACCGAGCCTGAGGCGATTTAATCGCGAGCTGAGATTTTGGTAGGTAGGAAGAAGTAGTGTGGTGAAATGGCAGGATGATTGATGCATTATCATCTGAGTGTGACATGTCTTCATATTCGCATGCATGTCTTCTGTATATTGTTGTTTATGGAATTGTGCTTTATATACCTATGAATGATATGGTTGAGGTATACGACTACCTGAGTGGACTATCGACCTAACCTAGGGTTAGGATTATTTTACTGAGATGAGTATCTCACCCCTTTTGGGGACCCTTATTTTTATAGATTCTAGGCCTTAGATATGTGGCCCATACGTTTTGGGGATTCTAAAGAGATGACATCGTATTTTGACGATTTTCGGGATAGGCAGGGGAACATCTATGTGAGAAAGTGCACAATCGTATGGGTCGACGAGGGTAGCTCTGACTAGAAGCCTCATAGGTTCGAGGCTTGGTTCAAGAAGGTTGGGGATGCACAAATTGGGCCGCTGAAGCCCCACGAGGTACCTCAGGGAGTTATACCTGATTGGTGCTAGACCGTAGGAGAGCAGGAGCTGTCTGAGAGATCTGTAGTTGGGTCTAAGAATGAGCCAGAGAAGACCCCGACCTTGGAGTTTACTGAGCCGAAGGAGGAGGAGGTTATTGTCCTAGAGGCGTCCGAGAGGGATCTTGCTGACCGTCATAGAAGGCAACCATGGAGGACTCCATTGAGGTTCCGTCCGAGACCTTCTCCGAGTACGAGCCGACGGAGGATGTTGAGGACACGAGAGACTCCAGTAATTCTTCCTAGGAGACCCGAGTTGGTGGCTTGATCTTTTGATGACAACCTGATCCGGTTCCTGCTGGCTCAGTGGATGGTTTTTTTTTGTATGCTTACCCTGTCACCCTTTCGTTTATCGGATTGTAGTAGTTAGTGTCAGTATGAACAGTATGCTGTGATGTACGAATGTTATTAAGCTATCCAGGTCCCACTTAACTTACATAATGTACGAGGATTTATTTGAGTATCACTTCTACATGCTTATGTTTATATATTATCTCTCGACTTGTAAGTTTGGATCTTGGGACCGTAAGAGATTGTCGTATGATTCCTTGCAGGGATGTTTGTGCGCTCGACGGGTTTAGGGCATGACAGGTGCGGTCGTCAATCGATGCGTAAGTTCTTGGAAACTTCTTTCACACTTATCAGTCCATTCGAACTTCATGTCCTTCTTTGTTAGCCTCGTCAATGGAGTAGCTATAGACGAAAACTTCTCCATGAATTGCCTATAATAACCTGCTAATCCCAAAAAACTTCTAATCTTGGTAACTGTTGTAGGTCTAGGCCATTTCATCACTGCCTCAATCTTTGAAGAATCTACTGAAATTCCTTCTTCAGAAATCACATGACCAAGGAAAGCCACTTTACTCAACCAAAATTCGCATTTACTAAACTTGGCGTAAAGTGAAAGCTCCCTCAGGATTTGCAGAACCACCCTCAAGTGTTCCTCATATTCTCCATTACTTTTTGAATAAATCAAAATGTCGTCTATAAAAATAATGAAGAACCGATCCAAGTACTCCCTAAACACTCGATGCATCAAATCCATGAATGCAGCAGTGGCGTTAGTCAAACCAAAAGGCATAACCGTAAACTCATAGTGACCATATCTTGTTCTGAAAGCAGTTTTTGGTATATCCTCCTTCTTAATCCTCCGCTAGTGATAACCAATCCTCAAGTCTATTTTCGAAAATACAGACGCTCCTTGCAACTGGTCAAACAAATCATCTATCCTCGACAAAGGATATTTGTTCTTGATGGTCACTTGATTCAATTGCCCGTAATCTATACAGAAACGCAAGGATCTATCCTTCTTCCCTACAAACAGCACTGGTGCTCCCATGGCGACACGCTCAGTCTAATGAATCATTTATCCAATAGTTCATGCATCTGTACTTTTAATTCTTTCAGCTCAAACAAGGACATCCGATATGATACCTTTGAGATTGGCTCCATTCCAAGTGCCAACTCTATCACAAACTCAATTTCTAGCTCAGGTGGTAATCCTGCTAATTCCTTAGGAAAGACATCAGGAAATTCACGTACTACGGCTATACTATCCAGCTTCGGCTCCTCCGCTGTTGTGTCTACTGCAATAGCCAAATAAGCTTGACATCCTTTGCTTAACAACTTAGTCACCTCAAGCGACAAAACTAAAGGAATCGAGGTTCCTCCCCAACTCCCTACAAATTCAAAACTAGGACGACCTTCCGAGTAAAACCAAATTACCATATTACCACAATCAACTACAGCCCTTTGCTTCCCCAACCAATTCATTTCGATAATCACATCAGCATCATACATTGGCAACACAGCCAAATCTATCTTTTCTTCGCTACTACCAAGCACTATTTTACAATCCGCACAATCGAGCGAGACTAGCACATTATCCTTTAATGGTGTAGCAACATGTAGAAGTACATTCAATGGTTTTAAATCTATTCCCACTAGATCAGCAAACTGAGCAGATATAAAGGAATGTGAAGCACCAGGATCAAACAAGGCATAGACAACTTGGTCACATAAATAAATCATACATGTGACCACGCTAGACGCTTCCTCCGCGCCTCTACGTGCCACAACATACACACTCTCTTGGGCTGGTGGTCGATTCTGATCATTCTGTGAGATCATAGCTGGTGGCCTACTTGTGGTTGCAATCCTTGTGCTCTGGGTCCCGGGACTTGATTAGGACATTTCTTCATTTGATGGCCCGTCTGACCACACTTAAAACATGCCCCCGTCCTAGTAGGACAAGGACAATTTTCATGTCTCCTTCCACAAATATGACAATACCAGTTGAACTGGTTCGTTGGCTTTCCGATATTTCTACGAATCGGAGGTACAAATCATCGATTGTTCACCATCAGCCTTTTTCCCGACTTCCGATTATCCCTCAGAGAAGTAAATCGTGATCTAGAAGCAATGCCTCTTTCCTTGATATCCCTTTCAATCATTTGGCTCCTCTCATAGATCTCCTGATACATTCTCAAGTTCACAGTTATTATCCTACTGCAAATTTCTAGTCTCAGACCATCTCAAAATCTTGGCGCTTTCTCAAGGGGATCCTCCATTGACCTTGGTGCATACCTTGACAATCTTGCAAACTCAGCTTCATATTGATCCACAGTCAGCTGATTCTGTCGCAACTGCTGAAATTCCAGTTGTTTCCTCTCACGTGCCATTTCAGAAAAATATTTATCGTTGAAAGCAGTAGTGAAGGCAGCCCAAGTCAAAGTTGTACCTTCAGGAAATACTCCTCCCTTCGAGGCACTCCACCAATCATGCGCAGTTCCCTCTAGCTGATACACAGCTAATAACATTTTCTCTTCGTCTGTGCATCTCAACACTTCAAAAGCCTTTTCGAGTTTCTCAATCCACCTTGGAGCTAACTCAGGATCTTCAGTACCATCAAACTGGGTCGGTTTCAGTTTAATAAACTACTCGACCAACTGACCCATTGGTCTATTGATATTGACATCCCCTTGAGCATTCCCAACTTCAGCACCTTGGGCATTATTTCCGTTTACCATATTCACAACTGCTACTGCAGATTCAGCGGCCTAAGCTATAATCTAAGCTCTATCTTTCGCTTGCCTAAGTGCCGCAGCCGCTCTATCCTTAGCTTCCTTTCCCATCAGCTCGCCAATCTATTCTAAGGCCCTTAGGACTCCCTCTATTCTTGGATCCTTGGCCTCTAGAGCTTGAACCTCCGCTTCTCGGCCTTTTAGGTCGATTACTCATACTTGTTCAACTTAACTTACCTGAGTCACCATAATTCCACCACGAAATTAAAGATCTAATTCACTTACTCAAATCTCATTACTTCTACGCTACTTAACAAAGCAACAATCATAAAACAATAGCCAATCACTCAAGCATTCTCATAAGCACATCAACCAGGGATGAAAATCCACACCTCAAGTCCAAACTCATCTGCAACTTAGTAAAATCAGAGATATAACTCACTCATTCAATCCACATCCACAACAACATGCTAAGTGCAGAGCTCGACCCCTCATAGATCCACAACAACCATGCCATGTCAAGATGCCAATCACATGCACCATTCATATGTCATGCATTCATGCTTGACTCTAACGATCTCCCAAGGTCTCACCACCCCAACTCATTCAAATTTCTTTACTCCTTATTACTTCAATCCTCCATCAACTGTCTCTTGGTAACATGCTCTAAACCTGCTCTGATACCACTTAAAACGTGAATGTAACGCCCCGCGTCCCCTAGAGCTCATTACATCTGCCTTAGGCTAATATCTACCTAGGAACCTCACACGGCCTAGCATGATATGAATTGCAAAAATGAGATACATCGCCGTACAATAAAGATAAACAGAAAAGGGGAGTTTTGGAAGAATTCAAAAGCACACCATTTATACATTTCTAAAAACATCTATTATAAACAGCGGAAGGAAAAAGACAAAAATATAAAGCCGTACACCTGGGCAGGGAAAGAAACTAAGGCCTAGGGTTCAAAGATTACTATTATACCCTTCTTAGAGCCACACGCCAAAACTATTCCTTAGTCACCTAACCCCTTTCATCTGGACTTCTCAGAAGAACAGCTTGAATCATCCCTTCCATCGTCCCCATCGGCATCTGAATTGTAATCCAAAAAAGTCTCGGATGATACATTCTCTGAAAGCTCTTTGGTGTCTTCCTTGGTTTTCTTTTCTTCTTCAGCTTCTACTTTGTCTTCTTCGTTAGTGGCCTCAATCGCATCAGCAGAAATCTCTACATAATTCATATATTCTGCAGAAGACTGTGGAGACTTCGACACTTCTAGTATATTTCTTGAACCTCCCGCGGATACTGGGTTATCCACTTCAACGTCCGGTCGGGACGAATGGCACCAGGTTGGAATCACTTACCATGGAACATCCTCTGGCAGCAGGGGTCCTATTAGGCTACTGTCTCCCAGTTGACGAAACCATGCTTCAAAACAGTGGGGTTGTAGTTCCAGTTTTCTTTCGTCTACCCAGATAGTTGTGCACTTCCTGATATAAGTAATACCCTTTCGATAGGGGAACTCATCAAAAAAAGGCATTCATCTCTTTTGGATGGCCTAAGCGGATTGGCAACATGGCTAAGGTTTAGGGTCTGAAAAGTTTGTCCCACTACAGGGTGAGACCAATATCTCAGAAAGTGAAACCTAACCCTATACCTCAATACCGATCCTACCAGATCACACATAAATGCCACTAAAAATGCAAACTAACAAGCAATGCAATGGCAAAAAGGCAACACACGACAACAATATCACTTCAACGGGCATGGACAATCAATAAAAATAATCATGCTCGATTATACTCCACTGGCCCTCCTGCCACCTGACATCACCGGGGTCATCAGACCAAACGATGTCCACGTACCACTGAGGTCATCTGACTAATCGGTACTCTCCAGGGCATATAGCCACTCAATGCCGCCGGGGTCATTAGACCAATTGGCATTCTCATTCACATTTACTTTTACCATCCTCCGATACCACTAGGGTCATCAGACCAAACGGTATCCTCAACACCTTTCTCATCGAAATCACAATACCATCAGAACACATACGATTCAATTCATACAAATTTGCTAGTCAATCATTTCATTCAATCACTCAACCAACAGTGTCCTGGCATTTAGAGAAAGGATTAGGAAATACTTACCTGATTAAATATCACAATGTCACACCAAGCAAGTCTCCTTAAAACCACAAGTATATAATCCCCACGAATGCGTCGTCAACCTAATAAGATTAACCAATCTTGAATCATGAAACATGGAATGCTCACTTCCATTAACTCAATCCTTCCCTAGCCATACTCTTGGCAATTCAAGACACCTTTTCTAACAATCGAACACATGTCAATGCTCGCTTTAAACCCTTAATGTACTCGGTTTACTCAGTTAGACACAATTTAGAGTTTCGTGCACCAATTTGGCCATAAATCACCTCCAAACCTCAATCCACTTCTCACACTTCCTATTGACACCTCACATGATATCATACGAGACATTATAAGTCAATTGAAGTCCAAATGTTCCTCATTTAGTCCCTAAACAGAGCCGGCCAGCATGGTTCTCCCACTAAAATAGAATCGATTTCAGTTTCCAACCGTTCAATCGAGCTATACTTCAATTCCAAGCCTAACTCTTTGCGCAAATAACATACCAAAACCTTCATTTACAAGTTTAGAAGGCTCACCAATAGATTTAAAGTGGACCGACACCTCAAAGACTTCGAAATAGCCTGGTCTCCACAAGGTCAGAATCTGTCCAGTTTTGTACCACCCATAATCAGCCATAAAAATTGAATTTAACACCATCTACTTGCAGTCACAGACCATCTAAACATAGTACTAGATATTATGAAGCTCTCCTAAAAATTTTGAGGCCAATCGGAGTCTCTAAGAGGTAGAACGAAGACTTTATCTCAGCTCACGCGGTTTCTGTCCGATTTTGGTCTAAGGGCTGGTCTGGAAAAACCATCCAACGAAACCTCGATCTACCACTTGGAACTTGTCGAGGACACGTCCACCTTGCTCTTGGTGGCTGGAGCACAGCCAGGTGACGTCGAAAAGAGGGGCTTGACCAAACCGAACAGAAGGAGCAGAAAATGTCTTTTGGGGGCAGTTTCCGTGGAGGCAAAATAGAGAGGAAATGCAAGGGAGTTGATGAAGATGGCATACGCAGCTGACGAGGTCTTCAATAAGGTTGTCTCACACATATTATTGGCCTAAAATTGATTAGACAAGATTTGGTGAGGGTAATTAATGCTTGAGGGCTTCCTTGCTTGACATGTGGCACTCACCAATAATACCATTCAAGCTTGACTCATTCTTTGACCCTTTTGCAGGAAAATTTCGGCATCCATGGAGGAAAGGGAATGGCCATTTTATCCTTTTTGAGTTCTTAAGGCAAGGGCAAATGATCGAGGGGCAAAATGATAATTTTACACTTTCAGTTCAAACTTCGCTTTTCCAATTCGACGTCAAATTTCTATCCATAATTGGAATTCTCTATTTTCAATTGCCAATTTTGAGCTTCCATTTCATGATCATTTGTCCGTCGATCGTAATTCCAGTTCGTCTCGAACTGACGGGTGGCTTTTGCAAACGTTGCACGTATCGACTATGTAATTCTCATCAACTAAGGATAACTCAAGTTATGATGGTTTTGGTTGTCATGTAATTGCGAAGGCTCATCGCTAGTTTCGATGGCTTCAATCGTCATAGTTCGATTTATGAAAATTTTAAAATTATATATTGGTTAAGCGACATTACCTGCAATCCAATCGTATAACACTAGCATTATATTCCTTAATCGTTATCTGATCGGCCTTATTGGCTCTAAATGTTTCCTCGACAATCCTTATGGTCAAAGCGTCATTTCCTATTTGGTGTTTCCTATGTCCACGTACCTTGTTATGCGTTAGCCTTTCTCTTTTGGTCAATTTACTCTAGATTGATTAGATCTGAGCGAGACAAAACTGAAATACATCAAAGGTACATCCACATTCAATAGCCTCAAAATGACAGAAACCGAGGACGGGGACGGGGATGGGGACGGAGACGGGACCGGGGCCGGGACCTGGGCCGCATCCCGGGCCCCAGGGCAAGGGTCGGGTCCCAAGATCGGGTAGGGGCTGAGAACGTGACCGGAGACGAGGCCGAGTCCCCGGACCGGGAAGGCAACCGGGGCTGGAACCATAACAGGGCCTAGGAATGGGGCCGAGACCCTGGTCAGGCACCGGGGCCGGGGCTGGTGTTGGGGTCGGGACCCGGTGCCAAGTTGGGGTCAATCCCGGGGCAGGGGTCGGGCCGGGTCCGAGGTCAGGGCTGGAAATGAGGCCGAGGTCGGGAATGGGGGCCGAGGCTGGGGTCAAGTCCCATGACTGAGTCTGGGTCCCGCGGTCGGGACCGGGACAGGGACCCAAGTTTGGGGCCGGGGAAGGTCCCAGGGCCGAACCGAGGCGAGGTCGAGTCTCAAGGCGGGGGCCGGGATAGGGACCGGGGCTGGAGTTGGGTCCTGGGGCTGGGGTCGGGACCGGGATAGGGTCCCAAGTTTGGGGCCGGGGAAGGTCCCAGGGCCGAACCGAGGCGAGGTCGAGTCTCAGGGCGGGGGCCGGGATAGGGACCGAGGCTGAGGTTGGGTCCCAGGGCGGGGGTCGGGGTCGGTCCCGGGCCCGAGGTCGGGTCCGGGGCCGAGACCGGATCCCGGGGCTAGGTCCAAATACTAGGGCTGGGGCCATGGCAGTGACCATGACTCTAGTCGGGTGCTTAGAGCAGGACCTCGGGCCGGCTGCCGGGGTCGGGACCCCGGGCCAGCTGCGGGGATGGGGCCGTGGCCGAGACCTTGGACCGAGTACCAAGGATGGGGGCCGATGCCAGGAACCAAGGACGAGACCGGAGGAGGAGCCAAGGACAGGACCAATGTTGGGATCGAGGCCAGGATCGTGACTGAGAAATATTTTAGTAATATTCTTTTCTTAAAATATTATTATGTTTTGATAATATTGGTCAAAACGGATCGGGTAGAGTATGGATCAGTCACGGGTCGGCTTAGGTATGGGTCATTAACTATGGGTCAGATTGGTCAATTTGGGTCGGACCATATTCAACCCGACCCGACCCAAACCCGACCCAACACACCCATTTGCCACCTCTACGCACAAGTCAGACTAGAAATGACACATTAAATTTGATGAATGGGGTGGATGTGCACGCGAAACAGGATAGAGTAAATCCCTAATTATGATATCATATGAATATGAAGAGCTTATGAATCTCATAATTAAATTAACTACGATAGTTTGATAAATAATCAATCTCGTCTCCATATATATATATATATATATATATATATATATATATATATATATATATTGCTGTTTACAAAGAAACTAAGAGAAAAAGAAAAACATGACGCCCGCCCTCCACACTCCACCCGCCATGACAAGGGAATAATTCAGACAAAGAGAAGTGGAAAAGCCGAGATTAGAAGCGGATGCTCTTGTCAGGTGATGAGCAATCGGAAATTTGTCGGAGAGTGATGGTGTGGGAATTGGAATCTGTCACGTTCACACCTGAAGGATCGCGTTCTACGTCGACAAAGCTGCGATTTACGGCGATTTTTCATCTTGTTTTTGCTAAGCAAGGGATGATTACCTTTATAGGTCATTCAATTTTGGGCACTTTTGTCTCTGCCATTTTGATACGACTATCCAGAAGTGAGTGAATTAATTAACGAGGAGACATGGGCATTCGGATTGGCTTTAGGCTCCGTTCGTTACACGAAAAATGTATTATTTCTGAAAAATATTTTTAAGAAGCCATTACGATATTTTTTGGTATTTGATTGAAACCTAAAAACGAACTAAAAAATATTTTCCGCCGTTTGGTATGGAAAATCATCCTCCATGCACATTTTTCAATTATTTTTTCTTTTTAAAAAGGAAACCTCACCTGTAGCTAGTTGCCGGCACCAGCACCGGCAATTGGCCGAAGAAGAAGAGAAAAAAAAGAACATGAAAAATTAAAGAAAAAGGATTAAAATTTTTTATTTTTAAAAATTGAAAGTAAATATAAATAGAAAATTTAGAGTAAAAATAACTAAAGGAGCGCATGGAGGAGCACGTGCTTGATCTGGGTGCAATAAAAAGGAGGGAAAATGATTTCCTCTTAACAAGAGGAAATCATTTTCCTCACCTTTATGGGTATTTTTTCAATTGATTAAAAAAAAATTCATTGGCTAGTTTATTTTCCATCAATCGAGTGCCAATGCCGGACAATTTGAAAAACATTTTTTGGAAAGTTTTTCTCCCCTAAACGAAAGAAGTCTTCTTAATTTCAACCAACTCTGACGGGAGCGGTGGTACCGAAGGACTGAGCAAAATTATGATTTCCATATTGGAAATCACGAAGATGAAAGAGAGCTGGTGATCTTGGGGTGGTCATTTTGAACCACCTTGAATCGAAACAAACTTTCGAATGAAGAGAGCTTCGTCAACTTTCCAGTACTAAATAAATAGCCTTTTGCTTATGTTTCGCTCATCTTCGGATGCGATTGCAGCTATTCCCCGTTTCCTTGACGATGTTTTAAATACGAACGTCAAATTCATAGTCCAACAATCTTTCGGTGACCGACTGTAGCTTGAAAGCCATGGTTAGTAACTTAGTACTGGCACCAACATTGTATCGACTATACAATTTGTCCTTCAATTGCAATCGCATACACATGTGCAAGCTTGATTCATAGCTTAATTGACACGACTCAATCCGCTTCGAATTCTAGTAAATTAGAAAGGGAGGATTTTCCCCTCTTTCAGCTCTAGCTTTGGACCCAATATGAGTGCATGCGATTATTCTCATGTCTTTTCATCGTCATGCTTTGCTTTTGACTTGCCATATCATGATGTACAAGATGATTGCCATGCCACATTTGTCATGTCCTGTTATTACATCATCCAGTTTCGCCATTTGATTTGTCCTATCATGCCTCATGCGGTAATTGTCAGGTTATATCGTTGTTGTATGTCGTGATTTAAGTTTGTCTTTCGATTGACATCTGCATACGCACTTTTGCATGCAAATAGTGTCATGCCATTGTACACGACAAAATCGCCTTGTTGATTAACGGATGACATCAAATAGCGTTTCGCGACATTTCAAGATTTTACAACAGAAAAACCATGCATGCTTAGGGAAATAAATTGGTGAATGTTTCAAGACTTGACCAACAATAGAACTACGGTATTATTAGGTCTGTCATGGGGTGCTAATATGTCCAATTCGTAATTGAATTGTTAGTAGCAACTCTGGTATGGTCGGGTTGGGAGCCGAAAATGATCCGACCTATATTATTGGTGCCCTTTACACTTAATTTTTGATATGGATACAAAGAAAATATTTTTTTTCCCGTTCTTTATAAGTCTTTTCAATTTTTGGTATTTTTTACAATTTTTTTTATTTTATTCACTAAAATATATTGATTTCGTTAATTGCGTTTTTTTAATTAGATGCAAGATTTTATTGAAGTAATGCATGAATTGATTTGATAGGGCAGGTGAAGTATGGGTATTTTCTATTAATATGTGTTGGGTTTAGCTCCCGTGTCGGGCTGAGACTAATATGATCACATTCTTCGATGTCTACTGTAGAGCAAGCAATCCTGTGTCATACCATATATATGGAAAGCGAACAGTATTTACTCTAGTCATCGTGGCTGGTCATTGCCTGCAAAAAGAACTGGTTTACAGGAGCGAGGGCATCACTCATCGCCCGAGCAAGAACCACCGTCGTATGCTTTGCCACCACCTTCACCCATCTATGCAGGTGTTATGGTTTGTCAGCGCGGCGCTCACACATGTCTCCACATCTCTCATTGTTGCTGCTCTGCTCCCCAGATGACTTCGGTTGGGAGTTTTGGTTCTGAGTTAAAAGAAGGAGGAGCAGAAGAAGAAGAATTAACAAGATCCTTCCACAAAAGCTAGTATATATATCAGAAATCATTCTTTGGGTACTCAAGAACACAAAACAGCTCAAAAGCATGAAAATCAACCTGGATAGGGAAGCAATACCATGGGAAGTTTCACGAGTCCGCAAAATCAAGGAATAATATCAGCAGATGAAATGGAGTCACCTCAAGGGTAGCATCATGTGTCCTTGATGAATTCATCAGTACCTGGGGCACATTGCATCCGTACTTTGAGTTGAGGTGCTACAACATGCAAAAACAGAAGAATTAAACCTTTCAAAGCCAAGGGTGGTCAGTTTCAATTTCAAAAACATGCCGCCCACGGAAACAACAATATACCTCAATCTGCATAGCTATCAAACCCAGAATTGTCATTCCATTGCCAATTTCGATGGAACTTGATAACATCATATATCAAACACTGCCAATGTACGCAAACGATTCTCAGCGTGTTTTATTTTCCTTCACGTCTACAGACGATCATGATCTACAGATTATGCAACACGGCTTCTTGAAAAAGGATAAGCAATCTCAACATAAGTGAAAGATTTTCGCATCATCAGCAATACCTCAAGCAACTTTCCAGGGCGTAGAAAGTATCATATAAGCAAGACGCGCTGGATAGATTTGCATTCTCATCTCCCTCTAATCACAAACCCTTCCCCCAATCTTCAATCTGATACCCTTACCTATGTCTGTTTTCCGCCAATCCAACTAAATGCATGCAGTATATGTGAATACTCCAACATAAAACCTTGGGGAGGCTGAGGATTCCTATTTTATAGCAGACGAGAACAATTCTAAAACAAAGAGTACCCTCCAATAAAGAAAAGCCAACTTTCGCAAAGAAAACCAAAAGAAACAAATTAAGACATGATTGCAAAAACAAATGATACGATACACAACTCAGGCAGAGAACCAAGGATAAAACTGATTATCGAGAAATATCCAGATAAGTAATGATGCTTACTTGGGACCATCAAATCCCATTTTTGTTCCCAAAGCTCCATTCAACTTCAGGACAACAAGTCTGTCCGAAAGCTTCTTAGTTTCAGCAACATCTGTATCAATCCAAGAGAAAATGGCCGTGTTATATTTGCCTCCTCCTTTGTGATGAAAAATTGGAAATTTATCAGATTAGAGAGGCATATCATCTGCACTTAGAGGAGGTGTACGGTAATAACAATTACGGGCTATCTCTTGTTCTTTTAAACTTTCTTGCAACGAACTCCAATTCCTTTTTTTTTTTTTTCATCTTAGCGCGAAAAGTAGGAGAATCCAAGAATGTTTTTAAGGCTAGCTCCAAGCTACTCTCCGTTCGCATTTTTCAGCAAATTAATAAGCTCATTGGTTTTTACATGGTGGTTGATGACGGTTGATGCGTCATTGTGTGTGAGGGCTGAGCAATGCCTTTCGGCTAGCATTTTAAGAGAATCGGTCTGTGTGTATCACCGGCGATGAGACAGACTTTTCGTCCAACCTGTGAAAACTCATGCTGTTCCTATTCGAACGTGGCTGCAGCCAGCTTTCTCTGTCCAATTCTTCTCTCATGCAGACTCCGGAATTTGGGCATAAAAAGGTGACGACTTGCTGGGATATTAAATTCGTCGCGGTAGATTTTTTCATTAATTAAAGACAGACTTCAATAAACTTATTTGCAAACAATTGATAATTTCTGCTCAACTTTCAGAAAGGTCGTAAACTTTGGCAAAATGAAAGAGTTGCTGTCACTATCGATCGGAGATTAGCGTTGCAAAAACAATCTAAGGTATTCCTACAGTAGCTGATGTGTGAAAGAAAAAATTGATAGTATGTAATTTCCCCCAGTTTAAATGTTCCCAAAGAAACGAACACCACTACAGCATAGAAACGCATCAAGTACAAGGATTTGAGATTGAAGGATCATCATCCATAAGAGCAACGGCACTGGAGGCTGCAGGAAGCATGGTGACTGCCTTTCTTCTCGTTTCCTTCCTCTGCAGCACACGCAGATTTGGAGACTTTGCTTTTGTTGTTTCCTTGGAGGAACTGCTCCTGGATGAAATAAAATGATGAATCACAGTTCAAATGCGAGCAGGGAGGAGCTACATGCGAGTTTAAAGATATCGCACTTCTGAGGACAGAAGGGCTGATCAAATTTCGGGATTGGCCTCGTGTACGGAACCAGCATCCTTCTCAGCTGCTTCAACGATCTCTCTTCTTCAATCTGTAAATAGGCATCAGTTAAACACTACCATTCATATACGCTCCATAGAGCCAACATCAAGATTAAAGTATCGAAGCCAGCACCATTTTAGCAGTCTCCATCTCTTCTCTGTATCTCCTATACGCTGCCTCTTTCTCTTTGAGCTGGGAGGAACTTAAATGAGCGAGCACAAGCCGAGAGAGTTTTCTTAAGTACATTTTAACTAGAAGGGGGTCACCTTTTGATCAAATTCTGCTCTATCCACACCGCGGCGATCTACATGGAGTTTAAACCCTTGAACTTGTGTGGGAGGTTTCCGGGCCATCTCGGGCAGTGGAATTGGATCCCTGCTATGAGATCCAGCAGAATAAATAAATTAAGTCTGCAAATAGCCTACACGTAATAAAAGACAGAATGAGAGACGTCCACATTGTTGCTTACTTTTTTAACATCGGCTGAGCCTTGAAAATCCTCATCTGGGCCTCATCTTTCCCCTTTCTTTAACTTTCTTCCATTTCTCGCTGCATTTCTCCTTCATGCCTCACAAGACTTTCTAGTTGGAAGGGTTCAGGTTTGGTATAATGCTTGGGCTCTGGCTTTGGAGGAATCTATGCACAGGAGGATGATAGCTATTGTTTTCATGTGTCTTTCTAGGGACCAAAGCAAAAACAAAGACAGCATTCATACCGCAGAGTAATCTGTTGTATACGGATATGGATTAGCTTTAGGAATCCTGGCTCTTTCCTCTTCCAACTGCTTTTGCATTAATTCCCTCACGAATTTTCTTTCTCTCACAGCTCCCCTTTCCTGAATTTAAAGGGAAATGCAAAAACACATTTAAGAAAAATGATTGTGCAACCAGATTTTAAATAATCTTGGAAAGGCAACTTTTACATACCGCTGTATGGAGATGGAAAGGACAAGGGGCAGGGTTTCTCGGAATTGGGTTCTCTTATCGAGGCTCCGACTTCCATGAAAGCTGGGAGATCACATAGCAATTCAATAGCACTCCTTAAAGTACTTGAAGATTAGTGCTTCTATTAGCCATGTGAAGACGATGAGGGAAATGCAAATGAAATGCAGTGGTGGTGAATGCAAACCTTTCTATCTTCTTTCCCAGCCTTATTGGCTGCTGAACTGCATACACTGGATGTGCCGCTCGCGAGACCCAATATTGTTTTGTGAGGCAAAATTTGCAAGTTTACATTCAAGATCTGAAGAAAATAAAAGTTCAAATGCGAAGCTACATCACATAACCGATAGAAGTAGCCATACCAACTAAATGAGAATCCGCTGTTATAGTCTCCACCTCTTCAGATTTCGCTCCTTCCAACTTCTGCCGCTTGAGAGCAAGGTTTTCTTGAGCTACAGTAGGAATTGCTACTGAACCTTACATGTTACAGGAAACAAAACTCAAGAAATTTTATAGCCTTTTAACTAAATCTACCCACCAATGGCGCTCAATGAAAGAAAACGGCAAGTGCATGATCGAACAGAGAAATAACCTATACATCCTGGCCCGGTAGACCTGCTTAAATCACCAAGTAGAAATCGCTTTCCTCCCGCTAAGCCATTACTAGGAGCCAGACACTCATCGACCCTGTCCACAAAGTTAGGGTTCTCCAGCGTAGCAGCAACCCACTCTTTGTCAGCTAGTTGCTTATTTACTGCAATGTTCGACCAAGATAAAATCACACAAAATGAAAGGACACACTATTCTTCGATCAAATCATTTCAAAAGATAATTACAGTGCCTTCTCAAAAGCTTTGTCCGACTTCTTTGCTTTGCCCAACAGATTTCATAAGCAAGACATAATGACATAGAGGCAGTTACTTGCAACATTAGTTTTCCAGTATCTACCATTGTAGTATTGCAACCATTAAGCAGAAGCAGCAGATCGCAGCAATGTCGAGGAATTCAATACTGGATGTTGTGGCGTACAAGCAGGAGAGAGAGAGAGCTGCAGCTTCAGTTGCATGACTACCAGGTGCAATTCTAATATCCACCTGAGAAAAAATAAATCTTTGCTGATCTATAAAATACAGAAATGTAGCAAGATAACATGTGGCGGATATGCTAGCGGAAAACTTGATAAAAAAGTGAATTGCACTCCATCATATGTATAATCAATAATTATCCACACATAAAGAGGAGATGTGTGTGCAATTTGAGTAAGGAGGACATAAATGCCAATAAACAGAAACAATAACAATATTTATTGCTGCATGGATCTCGTCGTTTATAATTCATAGAAGCCAATGCAACCAGCTTCCAACATAATTAAGGTCTGCCAGCCAGTATAAGATCCGCTAAACTTCCTGTGGACACTCAGGCCACTAGAAAATTAATGGGAAAAACCGCAGACCAAATTTTACATTCTGCCAATAAAGCAAAAAGGAGGCATAATTTACAAACGACCTTTGTGCGTGTGAACATGCACAGCAATAGATCAATAACCATCGTGGCCATGTACATAGCAGTGGTGAGAAGCCACAAAATCATGTGTTTTCTCTATAGTCATATCTGGCTCTCCTTATTATCCATCTATGCTCACAACTTAGACTCGTTAATTGGACAAGATTAACAGCATTCCGCAATTTCCAGACCTCGAACTATTTCAGTAAAAACAGTAACAAATGCATGCAACTTCTTTCACTACCTAAGGAAAGGATAGAAGGAACCAGACTAAATAGAAACCACCTTGATACATCATTATATCAACCCAATACACTTTAAGCAAGCTATGGACAATTCTGCATCACGCTGAATAAGAAATTTAACACAACCAAATCGAACTATCATCCTGTAATCATCGGAGGCTTTACATATGTAATTGGGCATCCACCTAAGTAATCATGTATAATCAGATAAAAGCACAATGCAACCGAAGAATGTATGTCATACCTTGTATCGCGATGGCCAGCTCCTCATAAGTTTCACCCTTAGGCATAAACCAATTATTGTTGCCATACTGCAATGTTCAACTGTAGGAGTAAATGTGACCCTAAAAAAGAGTGTCTGGTTAAGACTGCAATTCTAGTGGAGAGTATGCACAAGGAATAGGAAAAGACAACTTACCCGACATAACTATTCGAATCATCTACCTCGATTGCATCTTCAGTGATTACCTTCATCTCTTCCAAAGAGTCTGGGTGTTCTGGGTCCTTTATATCTCTGAGATGATGAATTTCAACATATTCTCAACTGATCGGGCACAGACAGCCTCGAATTCAACTTCCAAAAGTTCTCCACATGAGAAAAGAACACCTAATTCTTTTTCCTGTGCACAGTGTGAGCTCTCCAAAAAATACATTCAAGAGTTCTCAGCATCAAACAGTAAACCCGCGGGTTTGAAATGCAGAAAAGATCAATCTTACTATCAACTTATGGGCTTTGAGGCATTAACTCCTGAGACTCGCCGATAGCATAAGTTAGTCTGACTAAGCATTTTCTTCTCAGAAATACTAAGATCACGAAACTCGAAATAAGGAACGATACTAGTTACAGATATCTCAAACTTTCTAGAATTTCATAAAGAAGTTACCTCATTATAATCAACCGATCATTAAAAAAAAATGACTCATTAGCAAGTTTAAAAAAATAAATAGTTACCTCCTTTTTACATGGATATCAATTTCATAGGTACTGACCTCGTCAAAATCCTCAACTAGTTTGGGATAAAGGTGCTGTTGATGTTGATGTTGTTAACCTTATCAAAATACGAAGATCAGTGGATGAACTTCTGAGAGGAACACCTGTTTGAGTACCACTGTGACGTCTCGGAAATTCAACCTTTGTAAGCGCCGGAATTCGATGAAATGATATGAATATATAACCATAGTCGATACCTATTTTGGACTATAAGGACCGAAGAGATGAAAATTTGGACAAATTCTGAACTTTAGATTATTTCGGATTGAGTTTCGAAATTGATCCGCGGTGATTTTGAATTGCCCTTTTCACAATCGATTCTAACCCTGAACGAGCTTGACCAGTGAAATTATCGAAATTACCCTTCGTTTAGTATACCAAAAATTTCGTTTCAGTCCCGGCGCACCAAATTATCATTTTACCCCCCCCCCAATTATTTACCCACATAAGACAAAAAAATTTAATTTTTGGCCATGAAAGTCAAGGTGGAACCCACTATTTTTCCTTCCCCATACACGTCCCCTCCTCCTACTATCGTCTGTCTTCTTTTTCTTCTTCTTCGTTGTTTGGCCGTGGACGACCGAAGATTGCCGACCGTTCTTCCTCCTTCCACCGCTGTTTTTAATGCGACCACGCCTGACCATCGACAGCCACCGTCCTCAGCTACTCCCCGTCGCCGCTCTGACCCGAGCCGAGCCGCCGTCGCAGTCAAACGACCGAGGAAATGCCGCAGCAAACTCTGCCCTGTTTTCGGGTTAGAGAACCCGAGAGCTCCTCGGCCTCCTCCGGCCGCCACTGACGCTGACCACTGCTCCTCAGCTGACCGCCGACCTCCCCTCAACCGGTCCAACCCTGCCCCACCGGCCGTCCGCCACTGGAGTTGCCGGAATCCGACCACGAAGTCCCGATGCCCTATTTTGGGCCCGGTTCGATCCGGCCGCCGCCATACCTCACCGCCGCCGCCGATCAACTTCCTTGAGTTCCCTCTACCACCTCCGAGCTCACCGCCGCCGACCAACGCCTCTATTTTGGCACCGAACAGGGTAGCTGCTGATCGTGATTATTCACTGCCGCCAGCCACCTCCCGCCGCCGTCCACCGGTCTCGGTCGACTCCCACCGACCCCTTGGTGAGCTCCCGACCCTTGGCCAGCCTTGTCTCGGCCCGTTTCGCTGGAAAACGGCCAAAGCAAATCGGTTCGCCAGTTGAGTTTACTATTCATCACTGTTTCAGGCAGCCGGCCGCCGCTCGCCAAAGCTCCGCCGCCGGCCACCTGTTTCGGCAACCTCGCCGGACTTCCTCGGGGTGTCGCCAAAGTTTGAGCTCGGGCCAGCGCGATAAACCCTAATTTGATCGCCGCCGCCACCGCTCCGTCGCCGCCCCGCTCGAGCTAACTCACGTTGTGAGTTGACCCTAAACCTTGGTTAGGGCGCTAATTGCGCTTAGGATTAGTTTTAGTTATTTATTTAATTATTTATTTATTTTTAATAAAAAATAATAATTATTTCAATCGGAACCGATTTAGATAGAAACGATGGTTAGGATAAATGGCCGATCGATTATTTGTTTGAGGTTAATTGTGGTAATTTGTCAATTAATTGATTGATTATGTTTGTTCGCAAGCGAGTGACAGGTTAGAGACGAGCGAGCGATTGATTGCTATAATTCGACTGAAAATTAAGATTTATAATATGAATTGAGCTCGAAATTGCCGGGCTGAGTTAATTACTCATGAGTGCGTGAGTTGGCTGATTGGTTTGTCTACCTGGCTGAAATGCTCGACTAAGAGTCTTGTGAGCCTTGGGGCCGAGTTTGTTGCATTTTTGTACGGATTTTGGCATTAATCATAGATAAACAATGGGTTGATTGCCAAATGTAATTTGTGTGATCATTTAAAGGATTAATGACGTTACCTGGCAAGTTCGCATTGTACCATTGGTACTCGTGATGTACTTATTGTATGAAAATTCGCGACTTGTCAGAAGTACGATAATCCATGCCCCGTGCCAGTCGTATGATTTTAAGGGATTGTTGGATGCCGATCGCAGCTTATTATTGATCGAAGCTCCTTTTTAAGGAATGTCTACTTGCAGTGCCGTGCCGGGTGCACTGGATACACCGCTTGTAGTAGCCGTCGTTGAGACAGTAAAGTGAACGTAGTCTGGTCCTGCCAGAAGAGTACGAGATTGCACTATTGATATTTTTATCACGTTAGACGCGTGAGTCATTGTTTAATAATGGACTTATGTGATGTCTTGTGTATGCCTGAGTGGTGGTATCTCAATTGGTTACTGATTTGGCGTATATATTTTATTGATATAAATCTGTTTATATCTTGTGGCTTATTGTGGTACTTAGGATATCCTGGACGAATTAGTGTCCTAACTGAGATTAGGCTTGATTCACTAAGATTAAATTCTCACCCCGTTATGGGACAACTTTTCAGGTCCAAAATAATGGAGAGACCGATGCAACTTGGTACCTCCACCTACTCATCACACTATGTCAGTCTCCACCCAATGCCAGATACGGACCAGATATGGAAACGCCACATCACGACGATATGGGTCAATGAGAGGATGCCACAGCTGGTGGCACACCTCTTCAAGGCCTGGTATCTTCACGATGGTATCTTCACTATACTATGAATGTATAGTCATAGTCGACGCCCATTTTGGACTATAAGGACTGAAAAGACGAAAATTTGGACGAATTCCGAACTTTAGATTATTTCGAATTGAGTTTCGAAATTAATCCGTGGCGATTTTTAAATTATCATTTTTGCAAACGAGCTTAACCCTGATCGAGCTTGACCAGTGAAATTGTCGAAATTACCCTTCATCAGTACACCAAAAATTTCGTTTCAATTCCGGCGCGCCAAAATTACCATGTTGCCCCCCAATTATTCATTCATAAGAGACAAAAAAAATTTAATTTTTGGGTCTTCAAAGTCAAGGTTGGGCCCTCCATTTCACTGCCCAACGCCCGTCCTCTCTCTGCCGCTGCCTTCTTCTTCTTTTCTGTTTCTTCTTCCCTTTTCTTCTTCTCTTCTTCATTTCTTTTTGTTGACCGACGAACGCTCCTTCAACCGATCGAATCATCTCCGTTCGTGGCCATTTTTTTCGCGACCACCACATCACCCTCGGCAGCCACTACCTCCAGCTACTCCCCGCCGTCGCCTGGACCCCGGCCGAGCCGCCATCGCCGCCGTTTCGCCGAAGAAAACCCACGGCCGAACATCCCCTGTTTTCGGGTCAGGCGACCCGAGGACTCCGCGGTCTTCTCCGGCCGCCACCGACGCCGACCACCACCACCCAGCTAACCCCTGACTTCCCCTCGACCGATCCGACCCCTCGTCGCCGATCGTCAGCCACCGAAATCGCCGAAATCCGGCCCGAAAGTTCCGGTGCTCTGTTTTGAACCCGATTTGTTCCGGTCTTCGTTTCGGCCGCCACCGTCGCCGCCGTGCCACACCGCCACCGCCAGACGACTCCCCTGAGTCTCCTCTACCGCCACCTAGCTCGGCTCCGCCGATCGCCGCGCGTGGCCGCCGAAAACCGCCGCCGACCGAGAGCCCTGTTTCGGCGCAAAAACAAGACAGCCACTGATCGCGGCTGTCCGTCGTCGCCGGCCCCCTTCCATCGCCGTCCACCTGTCCCGGCCGACCCCCACCGACCCCTAGGTGAGCCCCCGACCCTTGGTCGGCCTTGTCCCGGCCCGTGTCGCCGGAAAACGGCCAAAACAGTAGAGTTGCCGGATTGAATATTCTGTTGTTCACTGTTGCAGGCCACCGGCCGCCGCTCGCCGGAGCTCCGCCGCCGGCCACCTGTTTCGGCGACCTCGCCGGACTCCCACGGGGTGTCGCCGAAGTTTGAGCTCGATCCGCCGCGCGATAAACCTTAGTTTTATCGCCGCCGCCGTCGCCGCCGCCGCGGTCGCCGGTCGAGCTAACTCACATTGTGAGTTGACTCTAAACCTTGGTTAGGGCGCTAATTATGCTTAGGATTAGTCTGATTTATTTATTTATTTAATTATGTATTTATTTATTTATTTATTTATTTATAAAAAAAAATTATTATTATTCAATCGGGACTGGTATAGATAGAAACCATGGTTAGGATACATGGTCGATCGATTATTTGTCTGTGGCTATTTGTGGTAATTTAGCAACTAATTGTTTGATTGAGTTGCTCGCGAGTGAGTGACATGTTAGAGACGAGCGAACGATTGATTGCTATAATTTGACTGAGAATTAAGATTTTTAATATGAATTGAGCTTGAAATTGCCGGGTTAAGTTGATGACTCGAGAGCGAGTGAATTGCTTGATTTGTTTGTTTGCCTGGCTGAAAAGCTCAATTGGGAGCCTTGTGGGCCTTGGAGCCGAGTTGATTATTTTTCTTGTGGATTTTGGCGTTAATCCAAGATAATCAATGAGATGATTGCTGAGTGCAATTTGTGTGGTCATTTAAAGGGTCAATGACGCTACCTGGCAAGTTCGCATTGTACCGTGGGTACTTGTGCCGTACAGATTGTATGGAGTTCACGACTTGTCAGAAGCACGATAATCCATGTCTCGTGCCAGTCGTACGGTTTTAAGGGATTATCAGATGCCGACCGCAGCTTGTGATGGACCGAAGCGCCTTTTTAAGGAATGCCTACTTGCAGTGCCGTGCCGGGTGCACTGGATATACTGTTTGTAGTAGCCGTCGCTGAGAGGGTAAAGTGGACGTGGCCTGATTTTGCCAGAAGAGTGCGGGATCGCACTATTGATGTAATTATCAAGCCAGTCGCGTGAGTCATTGATTAATAATGGACTTGTGTATGCTTGAGTGGTTGTACTTCTGTTGGTGGTAGATTTGACAGATTTGTTATGATTGATATTTATATATATATCTCTGTTGATATCTTGTGATCTTTTTGTGACACTTAGGATGTTCTAGGCGAATCATTGTCCTAACCGAGATTAGGTTTGATTCACTGAGATTCATTTCTCACCCCGTCGTGGGACAAATTTTTCAGGTCCGAAGTAATGGAAAGACCGGTGCGATTCGGCACCCTCACTGACTCATCACTTGATATCAGCCTCCATCCGGTACCAGGTACGAACCAGATGTGGGAGCGTCACATCACGACGATATGAGTCGATGAAGGGATGCCACATCTGGTGGCACACCTCTTTAAGGCCTGATATCTTCGTGATGGGATGGATCTCTTCGGTCTGCTTCGAGGATTTGAGGGGCCACCTCTTCAGGGGGTCCCTAATATCCCCGCTTGGGACCCGATGGATATTGATACACCTGATGGGGAAATAGTGGACCCCGCGCCTGGTATGGAGCTCGAGCTCGAGCTTGAGCAATCAGTAGCCCCCTCTGTGCATTCTAGCCAGAGTTCTTGTGATGACCCGAACGACCCGGCTCCCTCGATTGGTTATTACGACACGGATGTCGAGTCTTCCCAGTAGAGGGTTAGGTTCCTTTTGTAGTTAGGGAACTGATGATTGTTTTTGTGGGGGATACTGTTTTGGGATAGATGAGAGTTAACCTTACCTGACTCCTGTATCTTTTTGTGAGTCCTAATTGGGCCGCCCCGAAGCATGGGGTTGTATTTATCAGTTGATGGCTCTGTAAGGTTATAAATCATCTATTCTCATCAGCCTTTAGTGTTTTGCAATCTGGCTTACTTTCTATCTATCCCATATGGTTTTATTGAATGGAAGATGGTACATTCCACTTGCGCAATATAAGCTTAGGTCGATAGCAGTTGCCTGGGACGCTATCTATTATGACCTGGTGGCGATTTGGCAAGGGATGTCGCGGGCTCGAGAGTCGGGACGTGACATCCCCGCCCAAGGTGGTATCAGAGCAAGGTCAGCCTGATCCGTCTGGTCATTGGCATGGAGTGATAAGGAGCGTTGAGAAATAGGATAGTTAGTAAGATTCTTGGTTATTATGCCTGTGATTGCTAATTATGTGGTAGAATTTAAGGATTTCTTTCTGACCACGTTTTGCTATGGGGTAAGCAGGACTTCACCTTTTACTGCAAAATGAGCGGACGTGGTAGAAAAGCACCCCGAGCACCTCGAAGGAGGCCTTTAAGGCCGGTGGAAGAATTGGTTGATGCTGAAAGAGTACCGCCTGTGGTGTCCCCTATTGCACCCCCTACTACAGCCTCTGCTGCAGAACCTACAGGACCTACTGGAAGGGAACCGACCATGGCTGAAGTCATGCAAGCCTTAGGTACTATTGGAGATTTGATGGGGCAACAAGTAAGGAATCAAGCCGCAGCTACTGTCGTTGCTGCTGGGACTTCATCTGCTATTCCGTTTGCAGTTCCGTCGGCGAGTCCCCTACCTATACATGACAGTGAGGAGCGTAGGGCTCAAAAGCTGGTGGAACAGTTTCTCAAATTGAAGCCACCTCAATTCACTGGAAGTGGAGACCCTGAAGCTACTACTCGATGGGTCGAAGGGATGGAGAAAGCATTCGATTTGCTGAGATGCTCAGATAGGGATAAAGTTACTTTGGCAGTTTATCAACTTGAAGGGAATGCTAGTACGTGGTGGAGAGCTGTCAAGGGTACAACTTTTCCAGAAGGTACAATTCCAGTATGGAATACTTTTGTGGAAGTTTTCAATAATAAATACTTTTCGAGGACAGCTAGGAAGCAAAAGATGGCTGAGTTTTTCCGCCTCCGTCAGAATCAGATGACGATTGACCAGTACGAGGCAAAGTTTTCTGAACTGTCCAAGTATGCTTCGAGAATGATTGAGGATCCGGAGGATAGGGCTAGAAGGTTCAAGGATGGATTGAAGCCCGAGATTAAGAGTGCCCTGGCACCGCTTGACCTCTAGGACTATGATAATATCTACGCGAGGGCGTTGATAGTGGAGCGGGACTTGTCTGAAAGGGCTACTACATCTGGATCACGATTTGTTTCCCCAAACAGATTCGATAGGAGACAAGGGAAGAAACCCATGTTTAACAACCGGAGTCACATTCCATCAAATCGCCGAGGGGCGATTAGTAAGCCGGCATTTCGTCAGAATGAGGTGTGCAGCTTGTGTCGACAGAGGCATGGGCCTGGCTTGTGCCCGTATCGAGGTGGTGCCTGTTTTGGTTGTGGTCAGCTGGGCCATCAGGTGAGGGATTGCCCGCAGAGGCAAGGTGGACAGGCACAACCCCAGCAGGGAGGACAGTCTAGAGGATCTGTGCCGTCAAACTTCCAGAATCGTCCGCCGGCACAAGGAAGGGTTTTTGCAGTCACTTGGGAAGCGGCGAAAGATTCGCCGACTATTACAGGTACGGTCCTCTTGCATGACCAAGTAGCATACGCCTTATTTGATCCGGGCGCCACCCATTCTTTCGTTGCGGATCAGTTCGTTAAATTATCTGAATTGAACTTGGTACCTTTAGAAATTGTGCTTAATGTATCTACGCCATTGAAAGATAAAGTAGTGGCTAGAGTGAGCTGTCCTGATTGCAGACTTGTGGTGGATGGCCATGAGAGTAAGATAGATTTGATTGTGCTAGAAATGTACGATTTTGACTTGATTGTGGGAATGGATTGGTTGGTAAAGCAAAGAGCCACAATGGACTGCTTTAATAAGATAATACGGTTTAATCCGATGGATGGTAGTAGCTATGAATTTTTGGGTAATCGAGCAGGAACCTCGATTGTGATGATATCGTCGTTAGAGGCGACTCGATTTTTGGGAGATGGGTGCCAAGGTTATTTGGCTTCGGTGGTAGATACATCTGCTAAGGAATTGAAATTGGAGGATATTGCGATTGTATGTGAGTTTCCAGATGTTTTCCCTCAAGAATTACCTGGTTTACCACCAGAAAGAGAAATCAAGTTTGTGATAGAATTAGCTCCGGGGACGGAGCCGATTTCTAAGGCGCCATATAGAATGGCGTTATCAGAATTGAAAGAACTTAAGGTTCAAATGCAGGAGTTGTTAGACAAGGGATTCATTCGCCCTAGTGCCTCGCCATGGGGAGCGCCTATCTTGTTCGTCAAGAAAAAGGATGGGTCTTTGAGATTGTGTATTGACTATAGCCAGTTGAATCAGGTGACGATCAAGAATAAGTACCCACTGCCAAGGATTGATGACTTGTTCGATCAGCTGCAGGGAGCATCTATATTTTCAAAAATTGATCTACGGACGGGATACCATCAATTGAGAATCAGAAAAGAGGATATACCGAAATCGGCATTTAGAACACGTTATGGGCATTACGAGTTCACAGTGATGCCGTTTGGCTTGACGAATGCTCCTGCTGCTTTTATGGATCTGATGAATAGAGTGTTCAAGGAGTTTCTGGATCGCTTTGTGATTGTTTTCATAGATGATATCCTAGTGTACTCGAAGAGTTCTGAAGATCATGAGCAACACCTAAGAATAGTTCTAGAAACTCTGAGAACACATCAATTATATGCTAAGTTCAGTAAGTGTGAGTTTTGGTTAGCTAGCGTGGCGTTCTTAGGCCACGTAGTTTCGAATGAAGGTATTGTTGTGGATCCGGTTAAAATTGAGGCAGTTATTAACTGGTCGAGACCGAAAACTACTACAGAAATTAGAAGTTTCTTGGGTTTGGCAGGTTATTACAGGCGATTTGTGGAAGGATTCTCAGCTATAGCCTCGCCTTTGACTAAATTGCTGAAGAAAGATACGAAGTTTCAATGGACGGACAAGTGCGAGCGTAGTTTTCAAGAGCTTAAGCATAGGCTAACTACGGCTCCTGTTCTGACAATTTCGTCTGGTCCTGGTGGTTATGAAATTTATAGTGACGCTTCGCTTAGGGGACTGGGCTGTGTTTTGATGCAGCATGGCAGGGTGGTAGCGTATGCGTCCCGTCAGTTGAGACCACACAAGTTGAATTATCCCACACACGACTTGAAGTTAGCTGCGGTTGTGTTTGCCTTGAAGATCTGGAGACACTATTTGATTGGGGAAAGTTTTCAGGTGTACACCGATCATCAGAGTCTGAAATACCTGTTCTCTCAAAGGGAGCTGAACATGAGACAACACCGATGGATGGAGTTATTAAAAGACTATGACTGTGAGATCCTGTATCATCCTGGCAAGGCGAATAAGGCTGCTGATGCCCTGAGTAGAAAATCAGTAATTGCTCAATTGCAGGTGCAGGAGTGGCGTTTACTTGAACAATTAAGAGACTCAGACTTTAAACTGGAGATAAGCCAGCTGTTGAGTCTCGTGGCTACCTTGAGAATCGAGCCAGAAGTGCAAGTAAAAATTAAGGCCTTGCAGTCCACAGACCCTTTTATTCGGAAGATCTTGCAAGGAGATCCGACCAAACGAAGGGTCGATTTTCAAATAACTGAAGATGGGATACTTAAGTTTAGAGGACGTTTGGTTGTGCCGGAGGATGATAATTTAAAGGAGGAGATATTATCAGAAGCACATCGTAGTAGTTATAGTATTCATCCTGGGAGTACAAAGATGTATCAAAATTTAAAACAGCATTACTGGTGGAATGGTATGAAAACTGATATAGCCAAACATGTGGCTAAATGTTTGACCTGCCAGCAGGACAAGGTGCAGCATTGCCAACCTGGAGGACTACTACAGCCTTTAGAAATTCCAGAGTGGAAGTGGGAACATATCACGATGGATTTCGTGATGGGTTTGCCGAGGAGTCAGCGAGGGCATGATTCAATTTGGATTGTGGTAGATAGACTAACGAAGTCAGCGCATTTTATTCCAGTAAGAAAGGACTTCGCCTTAGACAGATACGCAGAGTTGTATGTGAGGCATATTGTAAGGTTGCATGGTGTGACAGTGACAATCACTTCTGACCGAGATCCTAAATTCACCGCTACATTTTGGAAGAGTCTACAAACTGCTTTAGGAATGAAGTTGCAATTTAGTACAGCTTATCACCCACAAACAGATGGTCAGTCTGAAAGAACGATTCAGACCTTGGAGGACATGTTGAGAGCATGTGTTTTGGATTTCAGAGGTAATTGGGAGGAACATTTGCATTTGGTTGAGTTTGCCTATAATAACAGCCACCAACAGAGTATTAAGATGGCACCTTTTGAGGCCCTGTATGGTAGGGCTTGCAGGACACCAGTCTGTTGGGATGAGGTTGGAGAAAGGAAGATAACTGGCCCTGAGTTAGTAGAACAATCGATGGAAGCAATTAAAGTGATTAGAGATAGATTAAAGACAGCTCAGAGTCGCTAGAAGAGTTATGCTGATAAAAGGCGAAGACCTTTGAAATTTCAAGTAGGTGATCATGTCTTTCTGAAAGTATCATCTATGAGAGGAACATCCCGTTTTGGCAGGAAAGGAAAGTTGAGCCCGAGGTACGTTGGACCATTTGAAATCCTAGAACGAATTGGAATTTTGGCTTACCGACTCGCATTGCCGCCTAGACTTGCTCAAGTACATAATGTTTTCCACGTATCGATGTTGAGGAAGTATGAGCCAGACCCTGCTCATGTGTTGAGTTACGAGGAAATTGATTTGGATGAACGGGCATCATATGTGGAGCGACCAATCAGGATCGTGGATAGGAAAGAGCAGGTACTACGATCCAAGACAATTCCGTTAGTCAAGGTGGTTTGGCAACACCATGGTACTGAAGGAGCTACATGGGAGAACAAAGAAGTTATGAAGCTTAGTTATCCTTCTCTTTTTGAGTAATTAGAACTGTGCTGTAATTTCGAAGACGAAATTTCCTAAGTGGGAGAGAGTTGTGACGTCCTGAAAATTCAACCCTTGTAAGTGCCGGGAGTCGATTAAATGATATGAATGTATAGTCATAGTCGACGCCCATTTTGGACTATAAGGACTGAAAAGACGAAAATTTGGACGAATTTCGAACTTTAGATTATTTCGAATTGAGTTTCGAAATTAATCCGCGGCGATTTTTAAATTGCCGTTTTTGCAAACGAGCTTAACCCTGATCGAGCTTGACCAGTGAAATTGTCGAAATTACCCTTCGATCAGTACACCAAAAATTTCGTTTCAGTTTCGGCGCGCCAAAATTACCATTTTGCCCCCCAATTATTCATTCATAAGAGACAAAAAAAAATTTAATTTTTGGGTCTTCAAAGTCAAGGTTGGGCCCTCCATTTCACTACCTAACGCTCGTCCTCTCTCTGCCGCTGCCTTCTTCTTCTTTTCTGTTTCTTCTTCCCTGTTCTTCTTCTCTTCTTCATTTCTTTTTGTTGACCGACGAACGCTCCTTCAACCGATCGAATCATCTCCGTTCGTGGCCATTTTTTTCGCGACCACCACATCACCCTCGGCAGCCACTACCTCCAGCTACTCCCCGCCGTCGCCTGGACCCCGGCCGAGCCGCCGTTTCGCCGAAGAAAACCCACGGCCGAACATCCCCTGTTTCCGGGTCAGGCGACCCGAGGACTCCGGGGTCTTCTCCGGCTGCCACGGCCGCCACCAACGCCGACCACCACCACCCAGCTAACCCCCGACCTCCCCTCGACCGATCCGACCCCTCGTCGCCGACCGTCAGCAGCCGGAATCGCCGGAATCCGGCCCGAAAGTTTCGGTGCTCTGTTTTGAACCCGGTTTGTTCCGGACTTCGTTCCGGCCGCCACCGTCGCCATCGTGCCACACTGCGTCCGCCAGACGACTCCCCTGAGTCTCCTTTACCGCCACCCAGCTCGGCTCCCCCGGTCGCCGCGCGTGGCCGCCGAAAATCGCCGCCGACCAAGAGCCCTGTTTCGGCGCAAAAATAGGACAGCCACTGATCGCGGCTGTCCGTCGTCGCCGGCCGCCTTCTGTCGCCGTCCACCTGTCCCGGCCGACCCCCACCGACCCCTAGGTGAGCCCCTGACCCTTGGCCGGCCTTGTCCCGGCCCGTGTCACCGGAAAACGGTCAAAACAGTAGAGTTGTCGGATTGAATATTCTGTTGTTAACTGTTGCAGGCCGCTGGCCGCTGCTCGCCGGAGCTCCGCCGCCGGCAACCTGTTCCGGCGACCTCGCCGGACTCCCACGGGGTGTCGCCAAAGTTTGAGCTCGATCCGCCGCGCGATAAACCTTAGTTTTATCACCGCCGCCGCCGCCGCCGCCGCCGGTCGAGCTAACTCACATTGTGAGTTGACTCTAAATCTTGGTTAGGGCGCTAATTGCGCTTAGGATTAGTCTGATTTATTTATTTATTTAATTATGTATTTATTCATTTATTTATTTATTTATTTATAAAAAAATTATTATTATTCGATCGGGATCGGTATAGATAGAAACCATGGTTATGATACATAGTCGATCGATTATTTGTCTGTGGCTATTTGTGGTAATTTAGCAATTAATTGTTTGATTGAGTTGCTCGCGAGTGAGTGACAGGTTAGAGACGAGCGAACGATTGATTGCTATAATTTGACTAAGAATTAAGATTTCTAATATAAATTGAGCTTGAAATTGCCGGGTTAAGTTGATGACTCGAGAGTGAGTGAATTGTTTGATTTGTTTGTTTGCCTGGCTGAAAAGCTCAATTGGGAGCCTTGTGGGCCTTGGGGCCGAGTTGATTATTTTTCTTGTGGATTTTGACGTTAATCCAAGATAATCAATAAGATGATTGCCGAGTGCAATTTGTGTGGTCATTTAAAGGGTCAATGATGCTACCTGGCAAGTTCACATTGTATCGTGGGTACTTGTGCCGTACAGATTGTATGGAATTCGCGACTTGTCAGAAGCACGATAATCCATGCCCCGTGCCAGTCGTACGGTTTTAAGGGATTATCGGATGCCGGTCGCAGCTTGTGATGGATCGAAGCTCCTTTTTAAGGAATGCATACTTGCAGTGCCGTGCCAGGTGCACTGGATACATTGTTTGTAGTAGCCGTCGCTGAGAGGGTAAAGTGGACGTAGCCTGGTTTTGCCAGAAGAGTGCGGGATCGTACTATTGATGTAATTATCACGCCAGTCGCGTGAGTCGTTGATTAATAATAGACTTGTGTATGCCTGAGTGGTTGTACTTCTGTTGGTGGTAGATTTGACAGATTTGTTATGATTGATATTTATATATATATCTCTGTTGATATCTTGTGATCTTTTTGTGGCACTTAGGATGTTCTAGGCGAATCATTGTCCTAACCGAGATTAGGCTTGATTCACTGAGATTCATTTCTCACCCCGTCGTGGGACAAATTTTTCAAGTCCGAAGTAATGGAAAGACCGGTGCGATTCGGCACCCCCACTGACTCATCACTTGATATCAGCCTCCATCCGGTACCAGGTACGGACCAGATGTGGGAGCGTCACATCACGACGATATGAGTCGATGAAGGGATGCCACATCTGGTGGCACACCTCTTTAAGGCCTGGTATCTTCGTGATGGGATGGATCTCTTCGATCCGCTTCGAGGATTTGAGGGGCCACCTCTTCAGGGGGTCCCTAATATCCCCGCTTGGGACCCGATGGATATTGATACACCTGATGGGGAAGTGGTGGACCCCGCGCCTGGTATGGAGCTCGAGCTCGAGCCTGAGCAATCAGTAGCCCCCTTTGTGCATTCTAGCCAGAGTTCTTGTGATGACCCGAACGACCCGGCTCCCCCGGTTGATTATTACGACACGGATGTCGAGTCTTCCCAGTAGAGGGTTAGATTCCTTTTGTAGTTAGGGAACTGATGATTGTTTTTGTGGGGGATACTGTTTTTGGATAGATGAGAGTTAACCTTACCTGACTCCTGTATCTTTTTGTGAGTCCTAATTGGGCCGCCCCGAAGCATGGGGTTGTATTTATCAATTGATGGCTCTGTAAGGTTATAAATCATATATTCTCATCAGCCTTTAGTGTTTTGCAATTTGGCTTACTTTCTATCTATCCCATATGGTTTTATTGAATGGAAGATGGTACGTTCCGCTTGCACAATATAAGCTTAGGTCGATAGCAGTTGCCTGGGACGCTATCTATTATGACCTGGTGGCGATTTGGCAAGAGATATCGCGGGCTCGAGAGTCGGGACGTAACAGGATCTCTTTGATCCGCTCAGAGGATTTGAGGGGCCACCTCTTCAGGGGGTCCCTAATGTCCCCGCTTGGAATCCGATGGACATCGATACGCCTGATGGGGAGGTGGTGGATCCCGCACCCGGTATGCAGCCTGAGCTCGAGTCCGAGCAGTCAGTAGCTCCCTTTGTGCATTCTAGCCAGAGTTCCTGTGACGACCCGAACGACCTGGCTCCCCCGATTGATTTTGACGATCCGGATGTCGATTTTACCCAGTAGAGGGTTAGGTTACTTTTGTGATCAAGGAACTAGTGATGTTTTTGTGGGGGTACTGTTTTGGAGTAGATGAGAGTTAACCTTACCTGACTCCTGTATCTTTTTGCTAGTCCTAGAGGGCCGCCCCGAAGCATGGGATTGTATTTATCAGCTGTTGGCTCTGTAAGGTTATAGATTATCTATTCTCAGTAGTTTATCTTTGCATTATGTTGTCAGGCTTTTCTTCCTACCTATCCCATCTTGATTTTATTGTATGGAAGATGCATGTTTCGCATGCGCAGTGTATTCTTAGGTCGATAGCAGTTGCTTGGTACGCTATCTTTTATGACCTGGTGGCGATTTGATAAGGGATGTCGCAGGTTCGAGAGTCAGAACGTGACAACCACATAGCAATATGGCCAGATATTGATCCAAACTGTGCATAAACTTACATCAAGTTCTAGGTGTCTACGTCTAACATCTCTTGAAAATTAGAATCTAAAGCCGGTGGTCTACCCCAAGGTGGATATAAAAGCTGACAATGCGTGGTTACTCTGCACAGTAGACTTGAAATTGTAACCCCTGACTTTTCTCACGCTAAGTGAACTTCCTGTATCAAGTAAACGTCTACAAAGCATAAAGAACTTACTGTCATTCCCACACACGAAATTAAGATTACGCATGAGCATAAAACAGCTAAAAAACAAATGACCTAAAAAGAAAGGAATTTGAACCAAATCATATCGAATTGAATCAAATCAAACAAGAATTAATAAAGAAGAAAAGGATATCGAAAATCTCTAGGTGATGGATGGGTTCGGCAGCGTATTCATCGAGACATGACGGCGTGCTCCGAACCCGGCGTTCTTTCTTCTCTCATGCACCACGGGATTGGCATTGATTAGCTTAGACACCATTTCCCCTGCACAAATTCTCAATCATCACGCGGATAAGCACAAGTGTAAACTTAGAAAACAAAAAAACAAAGGGCGTAAATAAGGAAAGAAAGAGGGATGCGGGCATCAAGACATTACGAGGGATTGAACCAAACATTTAGCGCTCAAGCAATCCAAGACTCAAGACCCGTTCGTTCAACGAAATCGAAGGATGGGTACAACCTACCTGGGGTTTTGGTTGCAAAGTCTGGAGTCTGGACCTTTATTAAGCGTCTTTCCAAGTTGCGTAGCTTCACACAAGTACTTAACTACGATAATGGCCGCGAGAGAGAGAGAGAGATGGGCACAACCGATGGACGGCCGCAGTCGGAGGGGCCCCAGCAACGACAGAATTCTTGGGGCGAAATTGTCGGCACCGGCATAACAAGGGTCCGATGTGTCTATCAGGGAACAGCCGGCCGGACCCCATCCTCCTCCGCGTACAGAGCCAGAATAAGGACGGCCTGTGCTACCTGCTGGACCGGAGCATGCCGCTCGAGGGCCTCATGGCCGACTACTGCGTTCGCATGGACTTCCCACGTGAAGCCGTGCGGTTCACCTATGACGGCGCACGGGTCAAGGCAGAAAAGTCGGCAGAGGATCTCGGCATGGACGACGAGGACATCATCGACACCTGGACCAATCAGCTCGGCGGCTAGGGGGTGGGGTTTTGCTTGTGACGATGGTGCAGCTTAGGATGAGCGAGCAGCGTATGTGTGTGCGTGTGTTCGTGGTTTGGATCGATGTACTGCCGGGCATTTGAGTTCTTGGGCCATGTCTATGGTTGAAAAGTTGCGAGCTTTCTTGCACCATTTTTTTTTTGCTGGGTTTCGCGTGTCGTCTGTGTTTAGGGTAGTCTTAGAATGAAATTTGGGTTAGCTCTGGAGCACACATGGCCATCGCCATTGTTGCCTGCTGGAGCTTAGTTTTAATCCATCCTTTTCTTCATCCCCAGAGAGAAAAGAAAGGTTTTGCTTTGGTTCTCTTTCGTCAGAAATGGACAGCAATTGTGTTCTTTGTTCGCTAGTAGTTGAGTTCGAGTCCGGGCTTGAGCTTTGCTTGGTTCTCATCTTTGTCATTTTTCTGACTGATCCTCCATATATTTTCAGTTCGGACTTACCATTGTGTTGACCACCGAGTGAGGAAAGGCAGCCGGAGATTTACACTGCTTTCCCTTGGAGTCGCAGATGCGAATCGTGTTGTAAGCGAGTTTTCTAATTATTTTGGCCTTTAAGCCTCTTTGCTGCTTCGTGGGTGTTGTTGGGACGCAAAAAAGTTTTTGCCACCGACTAATATCTGCAAACTCGGATATCATTGCCCAAAAAAAAAAAAAAATTCCTCAATCATTTCAATTTGACCACCTCATCCCTAAAACTTTAACGATTTACCCATGCGACATGGTAATTACTCGTTCCACATGGCACGACTAATGCTAATAACGTAGACAAATTTTTACAATTTCTTTTTTAAAAACTACTCTTTTTTCCAGTTCTAGTGGCAAGGCTGGCAGGGGCAACCTTCCCCGGTCTCCGGTGATGCTTCTATAGCTAGCCCTCGCCAATGTCTAGTCATTAGCCATGGCAATCGACGAAAGAAAAAGGAAAAAAATATTTGAAAATGAAAAAAAAAAATTAATCCACCAAGCTCCAGTCATGCCACCTAAAATCCCTGTGTCTGCGTCAGATATTGCCGATTAAAATTATTTATTGGCAAATCGTCAAAATAAATAGGACTAAATTGGACAATTAAAAAGATATATGACTAAATTTGCATCATCACTATAAATTTAGAATTATTTAGATAACTTTCCTCACAAAACTTGTGTCAACAACCTAAAAACACTATCTTCCTTATACTTCCTTCCATAATGACGGTCAATATGGGTGAATCTGTGAGGGAAGATCGTGCATGTAGGGAAAGTAAAAAGATTTGGAGGATTGGTGTCCCCCAATGAAAAGTTCAAGATTTTTGCTACGACTTTCCTCGAGTATTCTTGTAATAGATACGGTAGTAGAGCAGTTACACCGTACTAATAAACGTTGTAAATACAATTAGCTTGCTTAATGGAACGTGATATTCAATACTGCGGGCAAACGTAGAGTAAGCGCTCTTTGACTTCAGCATAATCACAATGGCGTATTTTAATTTGTGACAATTATAAGTTTATAACACATTCTAATCAAAATAGAAATATAAATATAACGTGATTTTTTCTCCTTCTGAATTCGGGGTAAAAATTGCTCATGTAGGATGGCTATCGTTCACGTTAGCAGTTTTCGATTAAAATCAATTGGATGGGCTCAATTGGCAAAATGTGAAAAAAATTTGGATTAGAAATATAAAAATAATAATAATATAAGCATGACCATGAGAAAGGAAAAAAGAAGGAAAGAGTGGTCTTCAAAGTGGATCAGAGAAAAAGGTACATATGAATAAAACATAGTTCATCTATGAACAGTGAAACTATTATTAAGAAAAATGAATTAGCACAATTGCAATAGGTTTAGGCATTTTTTGGTAAGTCTCCCACATAAATTATTGCCAACAATGAAAATTATTCCCATTAGCTAATTGTAGTGTTACTCTAATTGTATATGTTGCATTTTTATGATGATTTTCAAATCATTTATTTTTCACGAAATAAATGTAGTGTTACTCTAATTGTATATGTCGCATTTTGTTTTTGTTTTTGTTTTTTTTTTTGTTACTTCATTTGTGTAGAAACCGAAGGCAAGGCACTTTCCTTTCCTCCTGAGAAATGGGACAAAAGTCTCATGAGAAAGACAAGCATGAATCTTTTGGTCACACACTGAGTTTTTTAAATAAAAGAGCCCGATTATATTATTACCATTCCTTTTTAAGTAAACCTGATAGGATCTTATTCAGAAATTAATATGCAAATGCGTGTTTAATAGGCCTAATTAATGAGAACGAGCCAACTAAATTTTGATAGGATTATAGATATAAGACTTTTATCTTTGGCAATTGTTAGGGAGTCAATACAGGGTAAGAATATAGTGTGGAAAATATGATGTAGAATGACCTGGTGCTTGAAACATCGATTCGCCAAGGGGTTGCTCAATTGTAAGCGCGTTCTCGCTTGATCATGGGTTTGAATCACTGCATCTCCGCATTTGTACCTATTACAAATTGTCGTCAAAAGGCCTACCACATCGTACGAAGATTAGTCGGGTTTTCAAAGAGACTCCATGAGGTCTTTATATAAAAGATGTAGAGCTTGGGCAAATATAATCTTCATTAATGAAGTAATTTACAATATTTATAGGGTTTAGGGCTAAAACAATACATTGACAATTATGCCCTTTAATATAAATCTAATCTATCAATACTCCCCTTCAAGTTGGTGAATGGAAACATGTCAATAACTTGTTCTTAAAATTACAAAATAAATTACATGTGACCTGTTTTGTGAACAAGTTTGCAAGTAGTACGCAAAGTACCATCTTGAATTTTTTCACTGATCAAGTGACAATCAATCTCGATGTGTTTGGTGCATTCATAAAAGACAGGATTAGTGGCTATGTGGATGGCCACTTTGTTATCACAAAAAAAGACAATGGTTAAGAGAGAGCCACAGAACAATGCAAAAGTGAATAGTCTTCCTTGGATTGTTGAAAACCAACATCAAATAGTGTAGAAAAGAATTTAGCAAACCATTTTCTTATGCCTGTTTAAGACCATTGAGTGATTTCTTAAGACGACGAACTAGATTTTCCCCCTTAGTATGAAAATCTGATGGAAACCTCATGTAGACCTCTTCTCAAGATCACCATGTAGAAAAGCATTATTCACATCTAATTGGTAAATAGGCCAATGATGAATTGAAGCAAAAGCTAATAAAGTACGAACAGTTACCATTTTAGCAACAGGCGCAAAGTTGTCATGGTAATTAATGCCTTTTGTTTGAGTATAATTCTTTGCAACGAGCCAAGCCTTATAGCGCTCGATGGTGCTATCAAAATTATATTCGATGGGGTAAACCCATTTACATCCGATGGGATTTTTGCTAGGAGGAAGAGGAATAATTTTCCAAGTGTCATTCTGTTAAAGGGCCTTTATCTTAAAAGACATGGCATCCCGCCACTTGGGAAATTGACACGCAGCGTCATAAGTTTTAGGTTCCTGCTTAGAGGATATGGAGGCTAAAAAAGCGTGGTAAGTGGGTGAAAATCGTGAGTATGATAAACAATTAGACATTTGGGAATCTTGGAGTAAAATACCGTTGTTAGCGCAAACTCCAAAACTGACGTCCTATGGAATAGGAAAGACAAGGTGGATTCAAAGCGAAAGAATGTCACTAAAGTGTATAGTTTTCTTTTTAGGGTAAGAGACCCTAGTGTAGATGGAAAAGGAAATGCTAAATTGTCTTGGTATTAAGATTAAGCGTCTAGACTGAAAAAGTGGATGCGTATCTGGGATGATTTTTGGGGAGTTAAGTCCGAGAGACTGTCCTGTAGACAACTTTAAATTCCAGGATGATGTTGATGTTCAGTTGAATGGACGAAATTGACATAAGGTCGCATTAGCTGGTTGTGAAACCAAGAAGTCAAAGTACTAATGTTTCTCGAGAAAAGAGTGACAAAAATGAACAAAATATTATGTAGTCCAAGTGGAAACTCATGAGAGTAGAGGGCCAAGGTTTGAGCTCTCAAGTGAAAAGTAGGAAGAACAATTTGAAAGATTCGACACTTGACAGAAAGAAGCTGATAATAGTCGGATTGAACATTCAAGAAATAATTGGATGGGTTGTTACTGTCTTGAGAGATAATGATCGAACTCGTTTAAGGAGTCGTGAGGGGTATGATAAACCTTTGAGAGCATCCTATGGACCCTAAGAGAACGTTCGTCGTATGCTAAGTTTAAATAGCACGAGCTGTGGGCCCGATAAGGTGAAATTTTTTGGCCAGATAGTTTTGAGGAGTGAAATCCCTATGAATCCCCAAAAATAGGAGATGGCGATAGGCTGACCAATGCCGGTGCGAGCTATTGAGGCTTGAGACCTCCTAAGTCTGATGGATTATAATAGTCTGCTATAGACGTCGTGGAAAGATTTCCCAAAAGAGCTGCTCTATTGGTGAAATGGACTAAAGACGAGATGTAACACAAATGGATGAATGAACGTGAAAAGAGTTTTCGAGGACTTGAGTCAAACCGATGACTACGCTGATAATGGCGATCTAGTTTGAATTCAAAAGGGTTGATGGAATCATAACGACGTGTCGTCGAAAGAAAATTTGAGATGTAGCAAGGCAAACTCAAGCAGGCTATGTGAATGCATCGTGATAGTAAGACCACCTGAGTTGGAACGCCTAATGTTTGATTGGGGTTGGTATGCATTTGTCCTTGCAACAAAGTTCGGGAAACATTGCAGGTAGAAGAAAACTTCAAGTCAATATCTACCACGAGAGAATAAGGTAGTAGTTTTTTGAAGGGAATTGAACAAGATGCAATGCTGATGTTTGAAATTATTTATGAATATGAGAGCATTTCTTGTATAAAGAAAGACCCCGAAGTTATGTGAACTATAAGAGGTTGAAAGCGTTCACTGTCTAAAAGAGAATTAATAGAAAGTCACGTGGAACGAAGGGATTATCCAGGTGTTAATACTGTGATATCCATATCGTTAAGGAAGGATGAATTATTTAGCGGATGCTTATAATTGAAAATTGAACATTATATAACAGGTGATGGAGGGACAAATCTTCCATTGACAAATAAGAGATTCAACTTCTAAATTGAAAATTCATCATGTGACTAGTTTGATAGCTACTTGAAATATCAAGCCTGAAGGTTAGAAAGGAATTGAGATATTACCATGATCAGATCCTGATATCTAAGGAGTTATGGGAATGAATAGAACATGAAGAATTAAGGTGTTCCTTGAAATGGCACAAAGTGTGCCAAGATTGCCTTAATACTATCGATGATGTAGATTAAATGTTGAATTAGTCTAATGTATAGTCGAGCATTAGACATGATGACAAGAGAAAGAGATGTGGCCACGAAAGTTGATGAATCACTATGATCATTAGAGATTCTCGAGTGGAATCGAGAAAGCTATACCTCGATTTGGATAATAAAGGGTAAGTTGATAAAACCCTTGAATCTCTGATGGTACGAGAGAACATTTGAAGGGGGTGAAACGTCAAATGGCATGAGTGCCAAAAAGCATATTATTGCAATGGATTAGTAAGAAACAGAGTTGTTTAGAAGAATGAGGATGCGATGAGGCGTAGTACCCCATGAGATTGGACAATTAGAAAATGACAAATTTTGAGGACGAAATTTCTTTAAGGGGGAATAGTTGTAACATTCTGAATTCCAACCATCTCAAGGCTATTGAATTAAATGATATTGATTGATGTGTTTTAGTTGTAACTCGCTCGGAGTTAGCCACTCCAGCGTTAACTGACTAAAAGGGAAAGACTGACGCAGAGTCGGATACGTGGACTTGGGGAATTTGAATGAGAAATGACACTTTGACCATAATGATTGTCGAGAGAATATTTTGGGCCAGCAGAGATCGATCAAAGAACGATCGTGGAATGATTTGCTATCATTATACGTTGGGACGCGGATGATTCTGCTTAACCAATATGTAATTTGCGAGAATTTTTTAAATCAGATTCCAATGATCAAGACTGCATAAGCTAGTGATAAACCCTCGCAATTGCATGATAACCAAAGTCGCCACGGCTTGAGAAAAATCCCAAGGTCGATACACGTAGTGACTACAAGAGCTGCCCCTTAGTTAGAGACAAACTGGAATTACAGTCGACAAGAGTTCGACATGAAATTGGATCTTAAGATTTGGGTATTAGACATTGAGGAATTCCAACATTTGAATTGAATTTGACGTCGCCTCATCGATGGTGATTTATATTAGAAAAATGAAATTTCGGACGAAAATTGTAAAATGATCATTTTGCCCCTCGACCTTTGGTCTTGCCTTAAGAACTAATAGAGGTCATTTTGGTCATTTTAGACTCTCTATATGCTGCCAAAAATCTATGTGGATGAGGTCAAAGAAAGTCAATGGTTGACCAAAGACCTTCTAGAAGCTTACAAAGTGTCAACTAAGGAGAGGCCAAGCATTAATTACCCATAAAATCAATCTTGTCAAAATTAAATCCTCAATTATTTCGTAGGATCTTCATATCACCCCTCTCCAGCCATGCATCCCTTCCCTCTCTCCTTTCATCTTCATTTTCTTCTTCTTTTTTCTCTCGACCGAGAACCTCTTTCACAGATAGACAAAAACTGTTTCACTGTTCCAATCATAACTTATCATCTTATATCGGATTGAGGTAAAACCATCGCTATCGGAAAGCTTATCATCTTGCCGTTCCAACAATGTATTATGAGCTCAATTTGACCTTGCATTTTATCTTGTAGGTCTATTTGAGTGGGAAAAGGTTATAATCTGACCTGGTTTTGGAGAGAGTCCTTTTTTGGGGGCTTTAAGACTTCAAATGGCTTCAATTTTTCGGTGAGTCACTCTAAACTCATAGTATAAGAGTTTTACAAGCTGAGATTGAGGTTTTGTGGAAGTTGAGATAAGTTTTAATGGATGAAACCCCTTAATCTTTCATGGACAGATTCTGTCGTTAGAGAACCGTCGGGGGAAACCTGGTTGTTTGACGGATTTGTGTTATTGTTTCACTTCAAAACTCTCGGTGACCTCCCTTAACATGTGCATTAAGGTTTTAGCAAGTAAATTTCGTGAGGAATTGGAACCTAGGATTGAGTTATGGGTTGGTTTGTGCAGATTACATTAAAACCGATTCTGCCATAGGTATTGCTATTTGAACCAAACGTGTTGAGGGCTTGTGGAGGTATTGCCGAGTCCTTGATTGATTGATAAAGCACCTTAGATTGTCACTTGATTGGTTATTGATGAATTGGTTTGATGGAATTGGGATTCAATTGATTTTTGATCCGGAATTGATAAAATTTCCTAGAACGGTGTGTGATCCTTGTTGGCCGTGGACTTGCTGAGTTGGAAAGGATCAATTGATTTGGATTATTGCTATTAACCAAAGGTAAGTATCCCTTAAACCTTTACTCAAAGGTTTGGACACTTTTGGATGAGTTTGGATGGTGAATTGATGAAATTGTGCACCTAAGGTGTTTGAATTGTTAATGGTCGCATGAAATGTGGGTGGACTGAACCATACATGCTTGCCTTGGTTGAAATTGTGATTTTCCATGATTGAATTGATGACTTGCGTACTCGAATGACACGGATACTTGCATGGTCGCGTGGTATTTCACCTTGAGTGGCGATTGTGTGAAAAATTCGATTGATTTGGCAAGAAAACTAGTTGTGAGAATGATTGTCTTGTGATGTAAGTGGCTATTGGGCTTGGTGATATAGTTTGACTATTAAGCCCTGGATTTATATAAATTGACTATGAAACCCTATTAGTGAATTGGTTATAATGTCTATGTTACATAGATGGTTATAATGCTTATGCTATATAAACGGCTATAGTGTCGATGCTATATGAATGGGTTATAGTGCCCTAACGATCGTTGGCTTGTAGCCTCAAAGATCGCATTGGCTTGGAGTCTTGATGATATCGATTGGCTTGTAGCTCCGGTGATATCAATTGACCAGAGTGCCCTAGAGATATCGATTGGCTTGTAGCCTCGGTGGTATCGAGTGCCTGTGAGCCCCTGTAATAGCAATTGGCTGCAAGTCCCAGAGGTACCGATTGACTTGTAGCCTCGGTGGTATCAATTGGCTTCGAGCCTTGATGATATCGATTAGCTTATAGCCCCGGTGATATCAATTGGCTAGAGTGCCCAGAAAAGCACATCGCGGCCTGAGAGCCCAGGCAATGAATGATTGCGATGACTTTGAAGTCTATGTATATTTGTTTAAATGCCACGTGATACTTTCTGACTGAACTTCTGCTTATTGCTTGTTATGTAGTTTGGGGGGACTGGCGGTCAGGTCTAGGTTTAGGGTTCACTTGCTGAGATACATATATATATCTCATTCCGTTGAGGATTAATTTTTTTAGGTCCTAGGCGAAGGAAGCCCGAACTTGCCATAGATTGGCATTTGAGGAAGTCGATGAAGGAATCATAATGAACATGATTGAGACCTTACAAACTGTATATTGTTTGGAGTTAGATTTGTAATCAACTGTGATATTTGAGAGAAGTGTATGCCTTTTTGGTCCAGAGTCATCTCTTATTTTAATTGTGTGGAGTTGTCTCTTGCTTCCGGTTAATAAGAAAGTTGTTGAGTTATGGCCGAGGGATCCTGGGAGAATAATTGGAGATCAACGGCCTAGTGGGATATTCGCCTGCTCGTCGGGTTCGAGGCATGACAGTGATGGCGCTACCATGGGTGTGGGAGGTTGAGATGGCAATGTTGGTGCAAGCATTGTGGTGGATGTTTCATCAAGTGGTCGGGTAGGGGTATTGAAATTACCGGATTTTTTTTTCCAGATGTAGTATGTTTGACGGTTTGACGAAAAGGCAAATCTTGTTGATAGAAAATGACGTCGCAACTAGTAAAAGTTGTTTGGTTTTAGAGGTCATATAGACGGTAACCTTTGTAGTTTGTAGGATAACCGATTAGAACACATCGGCGAAGTCAATGGCCGAATTTATCAGAGTGAAGATGACAGGTAGAAGCATAGCATAATGAACCAAAGACACGAATATGAGAAGATGAAGGTGGGTTGTCATAGAGAAGTTCATAGGGTGTTTTATTATGTAGGAGATGACTTGGTAGTCCATTAATGAGATGAGTAGCAATTAAAAAACAATTCGCTAAAAAATGTAGAGGCATGCTAAAATGAAAACACAAGGCACGAGCAACATTGAGCAAGTGACAATGCTTACGCTCAACAAATCCAGTCGATCGATCACTCGAGGAGTCACCACCATCGCTCGCTCGCCATCGTTGATCTTCGGTTGGCCGTTGCTGTCGCCTGCTCGCCTATGTAGGGTACACAACATCTATCCTTCTCAGAAAATTAGAGCCGAGGCCAAATTAGGGCAAAATTAGGGTGAAGTTAGGACTCATAAGGAAAATTTAGGGTTCGAAGAGCAAAATTAGAACCGAATTCGAGTTGCCACTGAAGCTTCTTCCTTCCATTTTGACCTAGGGCTGTCAATTTTGGGATGAAATCCAAATGGAGGACTTGATTTCACTTCAACCGCTTTAGGGTTTCTAATTTTAGGATTTAGGGTTTATGTTGGGCGAAATCTGTTGTAACAACGTCGTATTTTCTTTAGAATGCTGAGTCGGCCTTCAGCGAGCCACATCATCTTCCTTTTTTAATGTAAAAAGTCCACGCATATGCACTTAGCACTGAAGTAATCGAAGTTAAAAAAATTTAGCATTGAAATGATCGATTTGAAAATTTTGGCGCTAAAGTGAGTGTCATAGATAATTTATGACACTTGGAGTGTACTTAAGCCCAAAGAAAGAAGAGTTGTTCCACGAGCATGGAAAATTGGTTGATCTAACAGCAATTTAATGTTTACATTGGCAAAATTTTTTCTGCAATTACCTGGATTAATTACTTTATGGCCAAGTTTTGCATCTAAACGGATAAGTTCATAGTGACATACATGGATCCATGGGCAATGAATACAACACTTATGGACGGATATATTAATAGTGACATATATCGAAATTTCATGCATTTTCGGTTCAGTTTGGATTTCAATTTGCATGATGAAACAAAATAAATATGCGTTTTCCCATTTGATTAACCGAACCATAACCGAAATTCACAATAAAAATTGAACCCCCACCTTAAAATCTCTCTTCTGTCTCCATTCTCAAAATCATGCCAACCCCAGTCTTCATCTCTCTTGCCCAGCTTCTCACTCCACCTTGATTGGGGTTTCCTTATGAAATCATGATGATAGCAGCATGCACGAACGGGTTGAAGGTTCGGATCATATTCAAGCCGGTCAGCAAAGTGATCGCGTTTTCTTAAATACAGTGATTGTGAAAATTTATTTAGGGTAAAGTAGAGATAATAACAATTTACAGAGCAATGCATTACATATGCCGGGTTTTATAACATTATGGTCACTCATCGTAAACATGATATTAATATCTCTGATTTATGGAAAATTTGTTCTTGATTAAACTTTTTAATTAAAAGATTGTACGTGTTTCAAGCATAATTGCTATTGCAACATTTTATTTACTCCATGATTGGATAAGTTCAAAGTGAAAGCAAATAAAGGACGGATCAATGGTGTTGATGACAATAACAACAATGAACGAATAGTTCAGGTTTATTGACGTGGAGTTATCCTAAAGAGCGAAACCGCACCAGACACAAATAATTCCATCACACCTAACTGTTCGGATTTTCAGGAATCGAACTGAGCCGCACCAAAACTCTTAAAACGCCAAACACGATATATCTGTAAAATGAGAGACTAGTTCGGGAATCTAAAGGAAAGGGGTTGCGCCTTGAAGCCAGCCATTATCAGCGTGCGGCGCATACGAGCGGTGGTTCGCTTGTCGACGTCAGCAGAGATCTCCACCCGGCAAAGATTGCTGCAGTAAGGAAAGTGCGACAGGAACTGCGTGAACGCTTTCGCCTCCCCCATGGTAGTGAGAATCAACACTCCCTCCCGTCGGATCAACGCGACGACCTCATCCAGAGCATCGCCGGCGGCGACGCGTGCCTCCATAGTGTCGGCGACTTCATCTGGGCTGAGTAGAGAGAATAACATAAACATTAATTAGAGCCAAGAGTAAATATTCTCAGAACGAAAGAATTATTGTAAAATACTCACCCAGGATTTCGTTTTTCGTGGGCATTGTAATACTTTTTATCCGCGTCTAGAAGATGTAGGAAGGCGTATCGAAAGGATTCAGCAGGAGACATGGCAATGAAATCAATTGAAGGATGAAGACTGGGGAGGGGAAGGGAAGGGAAGGGCTTGAGTGGAGGAGGGTTGAAGAGATTTGATTTGAATGGTGGTGGCTCGAAGAGCCTAGAGAGAGCACAAAGGTTTAACCTTGAATCCTCTTTTATGTAGTAAAGAGAATTTGGCTTACGAGTGGATATCCCAATTTGAAATTTCTTCGAGAACAAATCAGATTGAATCCCCCTTTGAAATTGTTCGTAAGGTAGAGGAGGAGCGAATAGAGGGATTTAGGAATTTTTTTCCTAATAGATTTAAGATTCTTTTTTTTTTTTGGTAATTTTCTTGATGGATTTTTGTTTGCCTTTCTAAATTATACTCACTATCTTCTCTCTCTACCGCTTTGATGTTCTCTACGTTTTAAAACCCACTATCACTTTTGTGTGTGTGTGTGTATACAGACAAGTCATCATCCACTGCCCTGTTTGGAATTCGGTTTCTGAAAATTTCATTTTATGGTCCAATTTTGTTGGCTTTTGACAATCCTTTTCTCCACTTCTTGTACTAAAAAAGCTCCACCAATCGGCCCTTAGAATTCAGATGCTCCTCAACATCATCTATAATTCGATCCTTAACCGAATTCCTCTACTATTTTATATTGGGAAAATTTCAATCAAGGGACTCTAATATTTTTATATTTTTCAAATAAGGGTCTAAATTACCTTCTTTGAAACAAAAAAAGGCTAGGTCAAAGGGTATTTTCGTCCTTCGCTCTTTTTTGCAATTTCTTTTCTTTTCTTTTCGTTTCTTTTTCTTTTTTTTCCCTCTCCTCCCCTTCCCCAGCCATGGTCCACCATTGAGGTTGACCTGCATAGCCCAATCCTCTCGAAAAGAATGTCACCTCGGTTAGGAAAATTACCAAAGAAATCCTAAACTTATTACACTCATGCCGATTTAGTCATAACTTATTTTTTTTTGGCCGAATCAATCCTAAACCTTTTGCAATTATGTTAGTTTAGTCCATCCAGTGAATTTTGGCCAATCGGCACTGACGTGGACGCTAACCAGCTGATGAGATAGTATTTTAAACTTTTTTTTTTGTACTTATCCTCCCTGCCCAAGTCTGCACTCTCTCTCCCCTTTCTCTTCTCCACAGCGAATAATTACTCATTTTCCAACTTGATTGATGGAAAATGCCAATGTAACATTTTTTTTTCCTTCCTGCGCGGCAATTAACTTGGCCAAAACTACATTACTTGGATCCAAATCTGATTTTTATACTAATTTTATTCAAATCAATAAAAAAATTTAAACAAAAAAACATGGAGAGAGAGAAGAAGAAGTTGGAAATGCGACAGAGCTGCAAAAACCTTTACCGCCGCCGCTCCACTATGTAAAGGCCTGACAATGGTGGGGGAATGTCGCCAGGGGCTGGCTATCCTCCGACTGTCCCATTTTTTTAGTTTAGCTTATTCTTAAATTTTATATTAAAAATTAAATTTGGACGAAAACCACCTCGTTTTGATGTTTATATTTTGTGTTTTAGCCACGTCATCGAAAAATAATAATAATGAAAATAAAACCAAATCATCATTTTATTGGCAAGTAGAGTCAGAATCTGATAGATTGAAAATATTATATGTGCGACTCTCCCTCCGGCATCATGATGTGACAATAAAATACATGAATTTCCGAATGATTCCTCAGGTAACCCCTCTGGTCCTGTAATGATTCAATGGATTGGGGCTGTAATCGTAACGTAACCGACAATAATATGAGATGGAACACCCGGCTCAATGTAATACGTTCAGGCTACATAACAGAGAGAACCAGTAGACTTCTAGATGTTACAAGATATTTCAAACAGTAAAATTTCCATTAAGAAGTCGCAGATTCACCACTTCCCAAAAATCTCTCTTCCCAGATTAAGTTCAAATAAGATACGAATGCTGATTCAAATGACACCCTTTCCTCAGATATAAGGTTTACAGTGTTTCAGTGTGTAGGTTTGCTGTTACGAGCCTAACAAATACCACAATTCTTGAGTCTCATGCTGAGCAATTCGTTAGTTAAAACATGGCCTGCCTCACCGACTGTCCAAACGTTCTAGCTAGTTAATGATATTTTTCTTGGTTGCGGCTGGCGAGGGTGGCCCTCGCCAGATTGGGCAAGGGTGACCTTCAACCAAGCGAGGTCGGCCCTCACTTGATGCCGTTGAGGGCAGCCACATCTACTAGGATGAGGTTGTTTGTCACTCGGTGATGGCTGGTTATCACCTCAGACCAACCATTGGTGAAAAGGAAAGAAAAAATAGAAAAAAGAAAGAATAAAAGAATAAAGCTATTAAAATAAAGGACGAAATGCCCTTGATCAACCGGAAGATTTGGCCTACCAAAGATGTTAGACCTTGCATCAATTTGACATTATTAGAATATTCAATCTAAAAGTTTAAGTTAATAGATAGAATGAAGTTACATGTGTATAAAATGCATATAAATTTTGAAGATGGATCATGTAGTTTGTAGCATACATTTAATAACCTATCTCATGTGCAAGTAGAAATAGCAAGCAACCCCATGGGAAGTTGACAAAACATGAGAGTACATATATAAATAAATCGAGATAGATACTGGCTCCGATATCATTTTAAAATGTCGAACCCAAAAAATTCAAGCAAATAGCGAAGAAAGACTGCATGTATATAAACAACATAAAAATCTCGTAAATAATTAATGTGAGATACTTTAGTAGATAAAATAATTCTCCCAACATTTTTTTCTATTTACTTGGAGATGATCCATGCACATGTTCTCCATCCATGCACGCCAAGAATTGATATGCAATTTGCAATAGAACACATATCAGTCGATTTCTCCTTTGAACCACGTGCATCTAAAGCACATTTTAGTAAGATTAATGTAGTTGTATGTAAACCTAGAGCAATCATATCATGAACGTAAATTGCCAAAAAAAGAAAAGAAAAAAAAAGATATCATCCTTACCAAAAAAAAAAAAAAAAAGAGATATCATCTTAGAAATAATCGTAGGCAGAGAAATAAATTCTGGAGAGAGAGTACAAAATTAGGGTTTCTGGTTTAGAGCTGACCTTGTGTCGGGCGTCTTTGGAGCAGCATGCAGTGGTCCTTCTCCTCATTTGATGAACTTCAGAGGCCTCATCATTACGTTGTCTTCGTGATCCAAGATCTGCCCGTTTCAAGCAATTCTTCTTACACCATATCATGGCCCAAAACAAAACGCACTATTCTTGTTCCTCGTTCAAAGTATTCGTCGCAAAAAAATATATGATTCGAAAAATATTTTCGCAAAAACGATCGATTGCGTTGAACAAAAAATATTTTCTTTATCCACGAAAATATTTAAATATAAATATCTTTCAATAATAAAAAATATTTTTTTATTGATTAATTGTTTGATTAATTATTTCAAATGCTTGTTTTTGAATTGGACAGGGAAAATCAGTCTAAATTCGGGCATCATGTGAACATGCAAAGAGAATCAGGAAAAGTTTCTCATCCACTCGTCGTGTCAGACTCGCAATTGGGTACGCCCAGTGACCCGAGAATCAGGAAAAGTTTCGCGATTTTCTTTTAAAAAATTATAATTTTAGTAAAAATAAGCACACAATAATGAATTAAAGAAAAAAAAGTCATCATTCTCTTAAAATAATTTTTCGAATAATTCATTTTTCATGAAATAAACGGGGCTTAAGCTAACCGTCACATAAAGCAAGTCTCGCATTTGAAGCAGAGCTGATAGAACCCGACAAACCGATTCTAGAAGGATTGACCTCGGCTTTTGTTCTCGATGCCGATATTTGTTCCTTTTTTTTTAAGCTTATGTGAAATCAATTGTTAGACTGAGTGCGTTTGTTTCACGGAATATTAAAGATTTGAAAAATATTTTTCAAAAATTAAACACATATATAACTCATAACAATGAATGAATGCAAATTATTTTCATTATTACGAAAATAGTTAGGCATAAAGTGTTAGTAATAATGAAAATATTTTTCGTTGACTAATTTTTTTAAAAGATATAAGAGTTTATTTTTTGAAAAATATTCTTCAAATCTTTGATTTTTTGTGAAACAAATGCTATGATAATTTTTTTAAAATATATGAGAAAAAGAAACAAATGATGAGGAAAAGACATAAACGAACGTTATATCATGTAGTTGCTGCACTTACGTGGCAATGGTAGACGTAGCCGGGCTCCGCCGTGGCGTCGAACGGGTACGACGAACTGGAGTGGATGTAGGAAAATCTGACTACTATCGTCATCACGTACCCGGGAGTCATCTTGTACACGTTCTTCCACCCCTTCTCGTGAGGGCGCACCCCTAGCTTCTTGCCACGTGCGTGCTAGCCCACGTGGCACCTTCAACTTCGTCATGCAGCCCTTGAACTCCTCCAGATCCACCGGCTCCGTCTGATCCACCACCTTGAAAAGCCCCAGGTGGATGTGCAGCGGGTGGTTCTCCTCCGTGAGGTTGATCACGTTCCACACCTCCGTCGACCCCTCCCTCGGGGTCTCCGTGGCGGGATCGTCGAACGGCTTGCCGTTCAGATAGAGATGCGTCGGTTCATGCGCGTCGCTCTTGTACTCGTACATCGCGATGTACCGCGTGCGCGAAGCCCCAGATAGGTCCGCCGCCGGGTACTTGATAAGCTTCTCGGGTATCCTCGACGCGTCGGATCCCGAGTCTTTCTTGATGACGAACTTCATGACCTTAATGTTGGTCTCATTGACCGGATCACCCGACAGGTACGGGTACGCCGCGTTGTTGGCTAGGATGGCGTGGTCAGACTTCGACTTGGAGAAGTTGACCACCACATCGACAGTCTCGAATGGGGCTACGAGGGTCTCGTTGGCCAGCACTGGCTCCTCGAGGTAGGTCGAGTCAGCCGCCACGTGGATGACTTCCCAATCCGTTGGCGAAGAAGAATTTGAAGAGCCTCGCATTGCTAGTGTTGATGATGCGGAATCGGTACTTACGACGCCGTACCACCATGTAGGGCCACGCCTTTCCGTTCATTCACTATGATTGCGTCGTCGAAATACTCCGGCTGCCACTAAGGGTGGATGGAGGGGTTGCTTCCGGTGGAATTCATGTATATAGAGCCATTCGCACGGAAGCTCCGATCGAACACAACCAACGGGCAATCAAACTTGCTGCCGGTGGAGAGCCCGAGCGGGGACTCGACTTCAGGGTGGCCGATGACTTAGGCCCCAATTAAGCCGGCCAATAGGTTGACTCGGGTCAGCCCCATGGCATGATCGAGGCACCACATGTACCCGGGATGTTGGTTATTGTGGTAGTGATATTTTTTCTGGGTCCACTTGGGCCCCCGCTCTCGGAACCCAGCGAACCACGAGTGCGAGTGACCGTCGCTTTCAGGCTCATCGATCCCGCCGTGGAGGTGAACCACGGTGGGGATGCCACTCCTGGTGCGGGGCACCGCGATCGGGATGATGGGGTCCCATGGGGGGATGTGCTTAGAAGGGAGGTAATTTTGCCACGTCACGTAAGTGCCGACGCTGTGGAGGGCCTCGATGGTGGGAACGGGAACCGTGGCGGTGGTCCGGGAACCGTGGTGCATGGTCTATTCCCCTCTCTTCCAACGTATTGTAAAATGAGTTGAGTTAATTTACGATTGCGTCTTTTTAATCTAAAGATATGTCCTAATCTTATCTTTGCTTAAAGAAATCGAGAAGGGAATAATTACGGGCACACACTAAAAAGGAATGTATCACCAACCATAGTAAATAAAATGAATTTCTTTATCTGCTGACCCCCCAAAAATAAAGATAAAAAAATGTAAAGAAAAAACAATTGGAAAAATGTCTTTCTTTCACGTGAAGCGCACTTGGATTTTGCTGGCAATACAAGGTAAGAGTTCTGGGACCAAAATCACAACCCTAGCTTGCGAAATCAATTGTTTAGATTGACCTAGATGAACTGGAATCCATCGAAAATAATCGTTATTTATAATTTATTAAGTGTCAAAATACGTGAACGAAGTGCGCGCAAATTAGCCCTGACACTTTGATTATAAAAAAAAAAATACGTGAACGGAAAGAGTTGCACCATGAGCTCCCAATGGAGAAGAACAAGATTGCTCTGCGCATGGCAGGTCCACAACTCTATGAATCATGGAATGTCAAACATAGAATATGATGATGAATCGGAGGAAACCCACGAAGAACATAGCTTAACACCAGAGAGAGAGAGAGAGAGAGAGATGCAGGGAAGAAGATGAAGTAAAAGGGTGTGTATATACTTTCTTACCCAGCGGGTCTCGTACATGCAATGTTATTAAACGTGCTTGTTTTCATTAATTGATTTAAAGCAATAATATTTTGGTAAAAGAACATATTATATGCTTGGAGAGAATATCTTGCAAATGAAAACTGAATACTCTTTCACGAGAACAAAATCTCCGAAACATTATTACCGAATAAAATCCAATATGTGCATTCGGTATCAATGGAAACTACCATGTAATAAGTTGTGTAGTTGCGTTATAGAAAGAAGAGATATCGAGAAATACAAGACTACGCATCCACAACTCCCCCATCGTTGGCAAGAGCTCCTTGGTTATTTCCACATGTTCGTGATTGAAGTGAAGAAGATGGGTCCTCCTCACTCCATACTGGAGGCCGGAGATGATGCCCCGCCGCCGCCCCCGTATTGGCATCCATATCCATATCCGTATCCATATCCGTACCCAGTTCAGTATCCGCCTCCGGCACCAAATTTGGGTCCAAAATCAGCTTTCCGCACATTTACGCCTTCGACACAATCTTCCATTTCATCCTCAGAAACAACTTCGCTTCCCCTTCCATCTTCAAAGGGGACATCGGCTCCGGTTTTAGCTAAAATAGGTATGCCTATCCCTTCTCATCTTCGTCGGAGGAAAAGGTTTTTTTTTTTTGGCTAGATAGACACTTTTCTCGCGCTCAGATACGCGCGCAAGACAGGAGTGGCAATACCAAAAAAGTGCTGGCATTATAGTGTTCGACATAACGTTTTGAGACTCTATTAATCTTCTTTTGTTGTTTCAATCAAGGGAAAATCATGCGTTTACACACGATGCATAAGTTCTAACGCAAGTGCATTACTCCAGGCATTTCCAGCTCCAAGCCGTCGCAACTCGAAGACATGCAGATTAAAGCCACCGGCAGGCGTGTCAAAACCGCAAGCCGAAGCATCCGTGAGGTTTGCCTCCATATTAAGATGCCCGGCCATGGCGACAAAGTGAAATCGCGCAAATCCTAGCCGTACTGATGCATTCCTTTTTTCTTCTTTTTTTCTTTTTATAAATAGAGTACGGGTCGTTTTTGAAGTTTATAACTGAGTAATATGTGACATTCTGATTTCCTGTCAATTTCAGACTCATTAATGAAAAGTAAATATAGAGATGTATTTCAGTCGTATCTCACTCGAATCTGATCAATTCGAGTATGCTGATCAAAAGGGAAATGGTAACGCGAGATAATGTATGTGGACCTAAGAAACTCGAATAGGAAATGACGCTTTGACCATAAGTATTGTCAATGGGACATTTAAAGCTATAAAGGGCCGATCTAAGAACGATTAAGGGATGCATTGCTAGTATTATACGATTGGAGCGCAGGTGATGCCGCTTAACCAATGTATAATTTGTAAAATTTTCCTAAATCAGATAGTGACGATCGAGACCAAAGGGATTAGTGATAGACCCTCACAATTACATGATAACCAAAGTCGCCATGAATTGATGAGCCATCAATGTGATATGAATCATAGAGTCGATATGCGTAACGTCTGCAAAAACCGTCCGTCCGGTATAGGTTAAGACCACGTCCGATAGAGAAAACAATCAGAAACGAGTCTTGAAAATTAAAAATGGAGAATAAAAAATTCTAACGTTATGTTTGGATTGGCCGTCGCTCTATCGAAAAATATTGAAACGAGAAAAACGACGTTACGGACGTCGGGGGTAAAATTTTCATTTTGCCCCTCAAGCTTAAGCATTGCCCATGCAATGAAGGAAGGGCATTTTGGTCTTTCAAACTACCTCAAGGCTGTCGAAAAAGTTGAGTGAATGGTGGCCATTGGATCAAGTTGAAATGACACTTAGGACAAGTGTCAAAAAATGGACTAAAGAGTGGTCAAATCTACTATTCACCACCTATCATTCTTTTTATTGACTCGAGAGTTGAATATATTCCCTTCTATCTCTCTCTCTTATCATTTTTGACCAGCCATACACCTCACCACCACCGAAATCTCCATCTTCTTCTTCCTTCTTCTCTGCCGCCCAACGACCAGCTCCTGCCGCCCCATTCACTGTCGCCGACGCCCTCTTCCGGCCACCACCTGGACTCCAACCGACCATACCCTCTTAGCTCAACCTCTTACCGACCTCCTCGAAGTGGAATTAAGTCGATTGAACCACCGAGGAGCTCTGGCCAAGCATTTCCCCGGGAGCCGACGAAAACTGACTCAAACTGAGGTGGGCCTAGTTTCAGACTCCTTAGGATATCGAAATGTTAGAATCTTGCGACCAAATTTTATGGAGATCTAGGGGACATGTATATCTATCTGTGGTAAAAATTTGAGCTTGATTTGATAAATTTTTTACCCCAAATGGGTCATGTAAACCTTAGACAGAAACTACCGATTTACTGACTTGGAGGATCGGCGATTTCGAAGAGATTCCGGCAACGACTCGACTTCAAACTCTCGGTGAGACTCTTAGACCCTTCAATAGACATGTTAAGAGGTAGGGTAGTGATTAAATGATGGATTTGGTAGAGAATTTGGGCTGGTTGTGCTCGGTTTGCATAGAACCGAAAATAGGCGGTACGGTTCTGTGCAAGACCGAATCTGTGGAGGCTGATAGATACTGATTTTGAGCCTCAAATTGGTGATTTAGAGATGCTAAGATGATGAGAATTGTGTTATGGAGGTTTGTGGTTCGTGGATTAGTAAATTGGATAAAGGAAATTGACGAATTGATTGGAAATTCTAGGTTGCGAGGTGAGATTGGTCTTGGACCATTGGAGGCCGAATCTTCGAGGACCCAAGAAGAGAATTTTGTGTTATCAAACTCAAGGTAAGGGAATTCCTAACCTTAGAATAGGAAGATTGGACTCGATTGGGCGAGTTGGGTGGAATTGAGATAGTATTTTGGGAGGCTTGGCATGAATGGTCCTTGTGAATGCTATGAGAGTATAGATGTCCCTAAGGTTTGCTTATACTTGTCTTTGAGTAATTGGTTACATGTGAATGTGTATTGAATCGTCTTGCATGCCATGGATGCATTGTTTATGCATAAACTGCACTTGGCTTTGTGTGCATGATTTGTGATTGTGGCATAGCGGAGACGAGGCGAGACCCTAATGCGTATGAGATACGAGATGAGGTGGTTGATACCCTAAGGCGCTGAGGCGCGGGGTAAAGTTGGGTGGCGCCCTAATGCAATCTAATCACGGAGTTGAGATGGCCACAGTCCTGATGCGTTTACGCGGGACGAAGATATGAGGTGTAGATTAGCTTGGAGTATCATTGAAACTTGATGCGTTTACGCGGGTTGTCAATGACGGTCTAGTGCGTTTACGCAGACCGAGCCTGATGCGATCTAATCGCGGGCATGAGAATGAGGCAGGCAGGAGATGTTGGACGTGGTGAAGTGGCAGAACGGGTGTGTGTCATCATTTGAGTGTGCATGATGTCATAGCTGCATGCCTGTCATTTGTGTATTGTCATCTTTAATTGTACTTGCCTGTTCATCTGTGAGCTTGAATTATTAGGGTATGTGATTGCCTGAGTAGACGGTCAGCCTATCCTAGAGTTAGGACTCTTTTACTGATAACCTTATTTTACAGATCCTAGGCCTTAACGATGTGGCCTATTCGTTTTGGAGACCCGAAAGATATGTTCACCTATTTTGATGAGTTTCCTGACGGGCAAGGAACTACCTATGTAAGGAAGTGTACTGTTGTCTAGGTGGACAATGGTAGTATGGACTGGAAGCCTCATCGATATGAGGCCTGGTTTAGGAAAGTCGGGGATGTGTCGATTGGGTCGTTGAAGCCCCATGAAGTGCCCCAAAGAGTCGTCCCTAATTGGTGTCACCCCACCAGAGACTTAGACCAGGCTGAGGGGTCCGTTGTCGGTTCGAGGAATGAACTGGAGAAGACCACAACAATAGAGAACACAGAGGATGAGGTCATTGTGCTGGAGGCAACTGAGGAGGATCTCGTAGAGCCATCTACCGAGGCGATCATGGAGGATGCTATCGAGGTTCGCTCAGAGACCTTCTCAGAGTATGAGTCGACGGAGGATGCCGAGGACACTGGGGACTCTAGCAGTTCTTCTTAGGAGCTCTCAGTTTGTCAGTTGGTCTGATGGTGGATCATTTTGTGTACTCACCCCGTCACCCCTCTTGCTAGCGGAGTTGGTAGCTATGCGCCTGTATGAACAGTAGGTTTTTTTATGTATGACAGTATTTGCGCTATCCAAGCCCTACTTATATTTTTGTACGGAGGAGTCATTTCATTAGTGTTTCCACGTGCTTGATATATATTATGTCTCTCGACTCGTTAGTGGATTTTGGGATCACGAGAGATATTTGATTTACTTGCAAAGAGTCGCGAGCTCGCGCCCGGGGCGTGATGCGTGACAAGATACTCTTTCAAGTCACTGAATTGGAAGTAGAAAAGACCTTCCTTTTATTCGTAGTCTTCGTAACCTTGCTTCCCAAATTCTTTTGGGATTTCAAGCATAAGAGAGAGAGGCTAAAGTGGTGAGAAAAATTGGTAATCTTATGGGTTTTTTTTTTTTTTCCCTCCTTTCTGGAGGGATCAGCTTATAAGAAGGACGACGAAGCCGGGCATCATATCAAAGGGACGGGAGGCATTATCGTGTGTAACTCTAAAATTTGTCGAGATTCTCATTTCTAGCGAATTTGTTCGGTCGATTTGCGCATTGAACAGGACCCTTTTTTGGGAGTGAGTCGGATATATTGATGATATCATAAAAGAAACATGACTATGAACAATCAAAGAGGGTCGACATTTGGAAAGTTTTTCCAAAAGATAGACTGAAATTCGATAAAATGAATCATAGAGTTTACAGAGGATAGACGCCCTTATATAGATAGGACTTGTTAGGGAATTAAAGATAACATAAAATAAGATGATAAGAATCAAATCTAAACAAAATGCAAATCAGATATTGCGATCAGATATATCGCAATATTACCTCAAATCGAAAACCTATCCAAAAACCTTCCTAAATGATTCTGAAATGCGAAAATACGATGTCGGCCATCGCAAAGTGGCACGTTTCTATGCAACCAACCAAATTTGAACGCAATCCGAGCTCACCAGCCACAAGTGCAAATCAGCGGTGGAATCGCCCTGATTTTGGCGGTAGCCTTTTTTCAAGAAATTACACGCTAGTTGTTCTACATCAAGATTTTTTAGCTCAATTTTGAAGTAATGAGCCCATTCATACTTCAATAAAAATAAGGTTTTTAGTTGGTTTGCGTTTAAATATAGGTTTTTTTGGAAGTGTTATCTTATGTAGCTCTAAACTTTATTGAGATTCTCGTTTCTTGCGACTTTGTTTGGTCGATTCGTGCATTGACCAAGACCTTTTTTTGTTTTTGTTTTTAATGAATCGATATACTGATGATATCCTAAAAGAACATTACTATGAACAATCAAAGGGGAACGTCATACTTCGACTTTTCAACGGACTTCATCTATGTTTTGAAGTAACAAGTCAATTGATGCTCCAAATAAAAATTAGTTTTCTAGTTGGTTTGCGTTTGAATATGTCCATGATTGACTAAATAAAGCTTTACTGCCATTACTGGCCAGGTTCAATTTTAATACTTTCTTAGCATGCGCAGATGCTGGGGCTATCATTTCCTTTTCCTTTACTTGCAAAGGAGTGAAAAGTGGGTAGGTGAGTATCAAACCGTAACAGACAACCAGGAAAAAGTGATGCCTAGCAAAGGACTGAGGATGGATAAATGTGTTTAAATTAGAGATTTGCATGGGACCCAGCTAACCCGAAAGAGGGTCCGGACCGGAACGAATTGGCCGATTTAGGAGGGTTCTTAAAGGGGACAGTACGATTCCCACTTAAGGGATGGAACAGGACTAACAACGAGCCAAGTTTTCTTGAATTTTTTTAAAAGAATTTAATTCCGAAACAAATCCTAACAATTCAATTATTTATGTCTTTTAATGTTGGGAAACCCCGGGACGTTGCCTTGGGTTGTGCTTGCATATCGCCTTGCCGGCCACTTAAGCCCTTCGCCAGCGACATCGCACAAGGTAGGGTATTTTCGAAATTATGAAATTTTAGCAAAGGCAAAGTTAGAAACAAAATGTAGTGGCATTCCGGAGATGCTAAAGCCAAAGTTAGTCCGGACCTGGCTTGAGCAAAGAGAATTTAAAGGGCTTTGGAAATACATTGCATTTTCCCGGAGCTCTCCAAAAAGATTTGCCAGACAGGTTGACTCTTGTCCAACGTCCTTTAATGTCTGTTTGGTAACACCTCTGATTTTCTGTTTTTCTTTTCTTTTGTTTTCCAAAACAAAAGAAGAGCTAAAACCTCTCTATACTTTAATTGACTTTTTGTTCCCGGGAGTAGAAACAAGAATTACAAAAAAATAGCTTCTTTATTCCCCGTAACAAAAAGAGAAACAATATCATTTTAGAAAAACAAATTATGTTTAACTCATTATTCGTTTGTACAATCACGAGTCCGTCATCGCCCCCGAAGCCGATCATCCGTCTCGGCCGTTGTCCTTTGCCAGTCACCGCTGCCATTAGTTCCCGCTGCCTCCACTAACATTGTTATAGTTAAATAAAAAAGGCTGGCGATAGAATTTTTTGGGTCGTAACAAACACATTTTCGTTTTTTATATTCCGATAATAGAAATTTTGTGCAGTTATAAAAAACGTTCTTCTGCAGAAACTGCTCAAGGAAATAGAGCAAGAAAAGTCATTTCTGCTCATAAATTATTCCCAGACATAGAAATGTTACCATGCACACGCTTAGAAGCCCAAAGTGCCAATGTGGTTGCCAAAGGTGAGAGTCCTGCATTCTAAAGGACTTGCTTCTTCATAAACACATGAAAGTCTATTTGCATAATGACCGTGCGAAGTGAAAGAGGATAAAAGAGCCTGCATCTAGGAGAAGAAGTCTGTTTGCAGAATGAGCCTGCGAGTTTCAGGCCGCATCTTTACCACAGAGGCGGGGAGATGCGAGGCAACAAACGGTAAAATACGAGTTTGGCTTAAGATTGTTTGATAGAGAGATTAATTACCTAAATTACTTGGTCGTATATTTCATGATTTGCTACTCCACAAACAAATAAACAGAAAGAGAAGGAACTGCCGGAAACATATTAAACCAGAGGAGGTGAAACCAAAGACCCGTGGAATTGGTGTGCAGTTTTTCTTGACAAAGACAAAATACGTAGTAGTTTTTTATCGTCCAAACCCCATTTCCAACGCAAATCATCTCTTGACTTGTTCGCAATTACAGAAAATGTTATATGTCGAGGAATCTTTGGTTTGCAGCCCTCTCTTTGTCATCACTGCTCGGGCTCCATATTGAGTAAGCACACAAATCTCCATGTTCGTCCGAGTGAAACAGACAACAACTTGGCGAATCTTGGACAATGTGATCGATCTGCCGAGGCTTGCAACAGGGTTTACAGATCATTTAAATTGGACCCTTTTGAAACTAAGGTTCTGAGCTCCGTGAGCAGCTTATGTGACAATCATATGCCTTTTGGACAGGAGAAGATGAACTTCGGAAACATGTTGCGCGGAACCAAGCGATCAATTGATAAAATAGACATAATGAGTAAAGTAAATCGAACATTACGTGGTTCCGTTGTAAAGACCTACGTTCACGGGAAAGCAGCAACAAATTTCAATATAGAACAAGCGATACACAGAGATTACAGATCACTCGATTCACTCGAGTTACACAAACACACCCTTGGTGTTTCTTAGGCCTAATTACATCCAAAAACGCACACAGCGTTTAGCCCCCAATTCCTAACGAAATAATCTCTTAATCTCGCAATAAAATTATAACACAAATCTAACCTCAAGATTTAATCGATTTCAACACTTGAATTTTGATGTAATTTCGCGAACAAACAAAGATTCAATGTCAAGCAATTGTTGTGACAAACGGCGCTTCAATACTTCATAATATATGACCGCCCCCTCCTTTTATCTAGGGGTGGACGGCACGAAGATCCCTCTGCATCAACTTGTTTTCGTAAAGCGGCCTTCTTGGACGAAACCCACGATCGCTAATATATATATGGCCCCTAATTCACTAAAACCTGCAGAAGACTAACATACAAATCTCCAAGATTCCAAATTTTGTCAAAGAATATGCACTTTCCTTTTGTTCTGCATGAACCCCTCAACGAATCCTAAAATATAATATTTAATGAAGGACCACCTTGTTTTGTCGACCAGTATCTGGAGAAAGAAAATTCGTTGGATATGGTAAACGAAAAACAAGTCCAACTTGGACTTTTCTCATTCTTTCTTGATTACGGCTTCAACCGTGTCAGGAAATTAAATATCTACTGCAGAACCGTATATATCCTTTTAGGAGATTTACTTGATTTCGAACGTATGTAACATATTCAATTCAAAATATTCAGATGTTAACTTCGAGTTCAAACTCGAAACATAATTTTAACAATCTTCACATTGGCTCGATATTGGAGCCATGTCATAATCGCTTTGTTATAATTTGAACGTCTAAGCCGCCCTTGAACTTTGCCATAACTGAGGACCTTATCAGAACACCAACTCAACATGCACTTTTAACTGCTCCATAAGGACTTTCTAACACAAGCTCCTTAGTCGCGAATAAAGCAAAACTATCGTTGCATCCATATCTGTCAAGAAATCGAAAACATACATTGTCAATATTAACAGTTATAGCAATTGTTGGCTCTATAGGCCCCACCTCGCTATAAGCACCATCTGCGTCGATTACCACGCTAGTATTTGCTACCTTAGGAGTTTCTGGTTGCAACTCCACCTCAAGCTATACACCGTCCAGATCCGTATTAACACTACTATAATCACTCACAATCTGAAGTATTAGAGACTCGTTAAAAGTAACTTCTATACTACAAACAGGTGAATTTATATCCGGACACCACAACTGATAGCCCCGCTCAACTTATGTATAGCCATGGAATATGCACCTTGCTCTTACATCGAGCTTACCATCACTTACTCGATAATAACACGCGCAACCAAACATTCTAAAATTAGAATCATCAGCAACATTACCTGACCACATTTCTTCAGGAGTTTGAAATCCAATCGCAGTCGATGGGGACCTACTCACCAGGTAGCTCGCCATACTAAGCGCATCCGCTGGAATTCTCCTAGCCATACCAGCACTAGAGATCCTTTTACGGGCTGTCTCTAATAATGTTCTGCTCATCAATTCTACAAACTGTTATGTTTTACTAGCATTAGTGCGGTGTTTCACTATGCCTTTTTTCATGCGGAATTTATTTACCAGCTTCGAGCAGGATTCCATGCTACTGTCAGTTCGCACATACTTGATCGACTTACCAGTCTCCATTTCGATCAAAGCTCTCGATCACGTGTTCCTAATAACAGCTTCAAACTTGTACTTTTGTACAAACACTCAGGCCTTCCTCGGGTAGCCGTTAGACTCTCGAACAGATGTCGATGTCTTCGGAGCGAAACTTATCAATATCTCACCTTGAAGTTTATATAGGCCATTGTGCTTGACTCCTTTCATTATCACCAGGGTACCTCGAACAATCTTCAGAACTCCACATCGTGAAGAATACCTGCATTCAGCTGAATCTAGAGCACCCAAGGAAATTAAGTTTTTTTCAATTCCGTAATGTGCTGTACTCCAGTCAATGTCCTCACAATACCATCATGCATTCTGATTTTAATATTACAAACACCTATAACATCGCATTTAACGTTGTTGTTCAACTGCACTTTACTACTATCCATGCATTGATAATAAGTAAACCAGTTCCTGTTTGGTGTCACATGAAAAGAACAACCAGAATTCATAATCCATCCATCAAACTACGAATCCTCAATGACAGACAAGACACAATCAACATCATCCGAATTTTCAGCTATAGCTGCAACATCATCTGCAAATTCAACTCTAGTTCCTTTACTCGCTTCGTTTTTCAACTTTAAGTAATTTCTTCTAAGATGCCCCTTCTTGCCACAGTTCCAACAGACATTAGCGCCAGTCCTAGACTAACTGCGTCTATTCATGTTTATACTACTGCTGCTAACACTAGTACTAGCTCTTCCTCTTTCACCTACTAAAGCATCATATGCATATTTGCCAGATTCTCTTTTACGGATATCCTCACGCAAAATTAAATCTCAAATCCCATCAAACGTCAAACTTGTTAACCTAGAGGAATTATTAACAGCAGTAACAATAATATTCCAACTATCACGCAATGAGGATAATAGAATCAAAGCACATACTTCATCTTAAAAGTTAATCTCAACTGAACTTAATTGATTAACGATCACATTGAATTCATTGATATGATTCGTAATTGAAGCACATTCGCTCATCTTCAAATTAAATAGACATCACATCAAATAGACCTTGTTGATCGCAAAGGGCTTCTCGTACATGTCCGACAGGCCTGTCATCAAATCCGCAGTGGTCTTCTCCTTGACGATATTAAATGTGACGTTACGAGCCAATGTCAGCCGTATAACACCCATCGCTCGTCTATCCAGCAATTCCCAATCGACTTGCTTCATCATTTCTGATTTCTTCCCAAACAGGGGCTCGAGCAGCTTCATTTGATATAACTAATTTTCTATCTGCATCTTCCAGAAACTAAAGTCCTTCCTCTCAAATCTGTCAATTTTCCCTATAGTTTTTTCTGGCGCCATCGATTTGCTTCAACTCAAGCAAGCATGGCTCTAATACTAATTGTTGCGCGGAACCAAGTGATTGATCGATAAAATAGACAGAACGAGTAAAGTAAATCGAACACTAGATGTACGTGGTTTGGTCGTAAAGACCTACGTCCACGGGGAGAGCAGCAACAAATTCCACTATAGATTAAGCGATACACGGAGATTACAGATCACTCGAGTTACACAAACGCACTCTTGGTGTTTCTCAGGTCCAATTACATCCAAGAACACACACAACATTTAGCTCCCCAATTCCCAGTGAAATAATCTCTCAATTTCGCAATAGAATTACAACACAAATCTAACATCAAGATTTAATTGGTTTCGACACTTGAATTATTGATGTAATTCGGCGAACAAACAAAGACCCAATACCAAACACTTGTTGTGACAAATGTCGCTTCAATACTTCGTAATATATGACCCCACGGCACAATATATGACCCCTCCTCCTTTTTTGTAGGGGTGGACGGCACAATATATGACCCCTCCTCCTTTTTTGTAGGGGTGGACGGCACAAAGATCCCTTTGCATCAACTTGTCTTCGTAAAGCGTCCTTCTTGGACGAAACCCACAATGGCTAATATATATATGGGCTCAAATTCACTAAAACCTGCACAAGACTAACATATACACGCAAATCTCCAAGATTCCAAATTTTGTCAAAGAATATGCACTTTCCTTTTGTTCTGCATCAACCCCTCAACGAATCCTAAAATATAATATTTAATGAAGGACCACCTTGTTTTGCCGACCAGTATCTGGAGAAAGAAAATTCGTTCGATATGGTAAACGAAAAACAAGTCCAACTTGGACTTTTCTCATTCTTTCTTGATTACGGGTTCAACCGTATCAGGAAATTAAATATCTACTGCAGAACCGTATATATCCTTTTAGGGGATTTACTTGATTTCGAAAGTATGTAACATATTCAATTCAAAATATTCAGATATTCACTTCGAGCCCAAACTCGAGACATAATTTTAACAAAATATGTGGTTCTTATGTTACTGATCAGAGGAAAAACCATTGCTTGTTTTCTCGAGTTCATGCCTTGGAAAAGTCATGTTAAGATGGGGACTTGCCTTTGCGTTGTCAGCTATGAGGACCATCCTCTCGAGTGTTTGCTCAGTAAACGCCAAACCTAAAAGCGTGCTCGACTTTTGGGTCATCAAGCACGTCAGCCCCAGCCCTCGATCCCTGGTCCCTAGCCCAGGCTCAATCCCAGTCCTCGGCCCCGATCCTGATCCCAATCCCGATCTCGATCCCCGGCCCCTGTCGCCGGTACCCAACCATGGCCTCGGTTACCGATCCCGACCCCGGTTGTTTGTCCTCGGCCCCGACACCAGTTCCCTGTCCCGACACTGACTTCAGCCCCAGCCCTAGTCCTGATCTCATCCTCGATCTTGATTGACGGCCCCGGCCCTAGTTGCAGGCCTTGGCCCCGATCCAGGTCCCGGTCTCTATCCCGGACTCAGTCCTTGGTCCCCGGCCTGGCCTTGGACCTAGTGCTAATCATCGGTCCCTGGCCTTGACCCTATTCTCGGTCCCCAGCCCGGCCTCATTAGCCGATCCTCGGACGCCAATCCCGGTCCCAGGCCCCAACACCGGTCTCCGTCCTTGACACTAGTCCCAGCCTCGGTCCCAGTCACAGCCCTAGCCCCGGTCCCGATCCCGATCCTCGGTCCCCGACCCTGTTCTTAATTCTCGATCCCGATCCTCGGTCCCAGGCCCCGTTCTCGATTGCAAATACCCAGCCTTTGGCCCAGGTCGCTGATCCTAGTCTTGGCCCGACCAAGCCTCAATTCCAGTCCTGATCGCTGTCCCGGTCCTCGGTCTCGGCCTTAGTCCCAGACCCTATCCTTGGTGTCCGGCCTCGATCGCCGCCTCGGCCTTGGTCCTCGATCCCCGACCTCGGCCTCGTTCGTGGTCTCCGAGCCCGGTCCTGTTTGTGGTCGCCAATCCTGGCCCTGATTGTCAGCCCCGGCCTCGGCCTTGACCCCAGCTCCAATTTTCTACCCTTGTTGCCTGCCTCGGCCTCGACCTTGACCCCGGACCAGACCCCGACCCCGACCCTGGCCCTGGACCCAACCTCGGTCCCGCTTTAGGTCCCCTATCCCAGTCACCGACCCCAACCTAGGTTGCCGGCCCCAACCCTAGGATCGATCCCCGAGATCGGTCCTAGCCCCGTTTTCAAAGAAAGTGAAAGACTCAAATTTGAAAAACTATTTTCACCTTTTTATTTTGGGGAATTCACTTTTCTATTTTAATGAATAAAATTTTTGTTGACTAGAAAGCACTTTTCGTTGACCAAATCATTTTTTGTGAACCAAATGGGCGAAAGTCCAGAAAACACTTTCCTTGAAAATATTTTTCCCAAAACAAACACACCCTTATTTATTATTATTTTTTTGTGGTCAGGTGATGTGTGTCAAAAAGTATATACACATAAAAGAGCCCGAATGATCCTTTGATTGGTACTCAGTAGTCAGTGCACGTACCTGTCCATACTAGCATGCAGCTTAGGTGAATCGAATCGTGAAACTACGAAGACTAATGATAGTCGAGAAATATGATATATGTTATGCGAAATAAGCGATCGAATAAATAAAATAGACAGAACAAGAAAATTAAATCGAACACCAGATGTATATTGTTCGGTCATAGAGATCTACATCCACAGTGAGAGTAGTTATGAATTCCACTACAGAATGAGCGATACACAGAGATTATAAATCACACTACACAAACACTCTCAGTGTTTCCCAAGTCCCAATTACATCCAAGAACTTACACAGTGCTTAACCCCAATTTCTAGCGAAATAATCTCTTAATCTCACAAAGGAATTAAATGAGTCTAAGCTCAAGATTTAATCGACTTCGACACTTGAATTGATGTAATTTCGGGAACAAAATCAGCGACGATAAACCCTTGCCAAGCACTCGACGAACAGCACTTCAATCAACCTGCCTAACCACACTTCTTTAGGAGTCCGATATCATGAGCAATATTACCTGACCACACTTGTTTGGGAGTTCGATATCCAATCGCAGTCAATGGGGATCTATTCACCAGGTAGCTCGCTTCCTTTATTAGTTTCAGAGCCATACATTAGACAAACTAAGTTAAGATTAGTATCCTGAAATTCATGATCTGTTGAAGGGGAAGAAGAAACTCATACTCTCATGGAATCCTCCACAGAAATTGCAACTCCTGTCCAATTAAAAACCTCAGTTTCACTTCTCCACCACCTGAACTCAGAAAAATCACTTTCTCCAACATAGATTACCTTTATGAGGTATCCTATGTAAACGATGATAGAAAAATCTATGAGACACAGCTACCCCTCATGAATCCCTATTCTCCCTTTTGTAAATTACCATCTTTCTCACCCATTCGATCTATCAAACATACCATCCGTTCTATTAAAGAATATGTTCAGTCCACCAAATTTGATCAGCACCCCATCTAGTCTACGTAGCAAGAGCAGTTTGTAACTCTCTAGATTCTACATGTATTTTCTGCTCAGTGGGCTCAATAGGGTTACACTTACCTTCACTTTGGAGTTATCAGATTAGCCTTGTCATTGCATGGATGAAAAGTCTTGCCAGTTTTGTGCGGGTTACTCTTCTTGATACTTGCTTTTTGGAATATCAGCATGCTTGCATTGGCACAGTCCAAACTACTCTGAACGCAGGTACAGTCCATACTACTCTGACCCCAGGCACAATCTTTGTTACCCTCTTCCCAAATTTCAGTATGGCCTTAGCATACCCAAACTTTCTATCTCTCTAAAGGTCTAATTACAGATCACTAGTGCTCTTCAAACCACTTATGCTATAATTGCTACTCTTCACTACCATATGGTATATTTAGTGCAAAATCTTGCCATTGATCTAAACCTTCCCAGTGTCGAAAAAGCGTTGCTTATCTCTGTTGACAATGGCCAAACTTCTTGCATCCACGTCCCTCGTCAACTTCCAAGAGATCAGCTTGTCAAACTCCTTCCAGACAACTGGGTGACCAACTATGAAAAACTTCATCAGAGTTCTCGACCTGTCCAATCTTCCAAACCACAATACATCAAGAAAAAATATGGTATGGTTACTATCAAATTTGTCAAAGAGAAGGAAGAAACTTCTTCTTCTATTTTCCCTTCATCGCCCACCATCTTGTGCTTCACTCCATGCACAACTGAAACAGTCAGTACGGAAGACCCTGATTGTCACGTCTCGAACCCGGCAAGCACACGAACATCCCACCAGGCCGTAATCAAGCTGTATCATCCACGATCCTTCGGCACTCATGTTCTCACCATCGTATACATGCAGAAGCAAGAAACTACTCCATACATAAATAAAATCAAGATAACTTAGGATGGAAAAATAGCACACCTCTCGTATTTATAAAATACACCTCAATTCGTTACAATGGTTAAAACTAAAGGTTTAATTACTACATCCACCAAACAATAGACAATCTCTAATGTCACCCAACGTCTTAAATACGTTTGATCACCTACTTCCTCGAATGCCTATCCTTGGCATGTTCGAGCTTCCTTCGTCTGGGACTTGAAAAAGTTAAGCCCCTACTAGGGCGAGATATAAATTTCAGCAAGTGAAACCTAAATCTAAACCTGAATACCAGTCCCCCCAAACCATACTCACACATGCCATCAGATGCAGGCATTCATCAATGTAATTGCACAAGACCTTCATAAATTAGACATGTTAGCCAACCAAGCATGGACAATCTTATCGGATCAAGCTCAAGTATAAGCAACATGCAAGTCGATACAAAAATTTCCACCATTTTCTCATTCACCAACATACTCCTCTGGCACTCTTGCCATCTGACATCATCGGGGGCCACAGGCCAATCGATGTCGTCGTACCACTAGAGCCATAAGCCAATTGGTACTTTCAAGGCTCACAGCCATTCAATGCCACTAAGGTCACAGACCAATCGGCATTCTCATCATTATTCGAGCTCACCAGCACTCGATACCACTGGGGTCACAGACCAATCGGTATCCTCATTAATTCTCTCACAGCCATTCGATACCACTAGGACCATAGGCCAATCGGTATCCTCATCATCGTTCACAGTAAAATCACACTCGATACCACTGGGGACACACGCCAATCAGTATCATCAAGGCATCAAGCCAATACGATCTTTGAGGCCACAAACCAACGATCGCTGGGGCACTATAGCCCATTCATAAAGCATCGACACTATAGCATTATAACTAATTCATAACATAGGCATCTCAGCTAACTAAACAATCAAGGCTCAATAACCAAATATGTCATCAGGGCATGTCACTGTTCAATGGTCATGCTATACCATTCAAGTTATGAAATCCAATGCTTAATCAAGCAATTCAAACCATAGGCTTTATTAAGCAATTAAATCACTCAACCTCTCTATCCTGTAGTGTCCTAATGTTCAAGTAAGGATTTAGGAAACAATTACCCCGATTGATTAGCAAACCTCCACACCAATTGATTCTTCTCACGTCCACAAGTATATAATCCCTAAGAATTCCTCGTCAACCTAGAAATGTTCACCAATCTTGAATCAAAAGTCATTGAATTTTTACTTCCTTTAACTCAATTTCTCATGAGCCATACGATAGGCAATTCAAGACGCTTTATTGATCAATTGAACACATATCAACACTCCTATGATCCATCTGATGTTTTCGGTTCATATGATCACATACAATGTAAGATACAACTTAAGGGTTCATGCATCAATTTTGCCCATAATTCACTCCTAACTCCCAATCCATTTCACATACTCCTCATTAACACCTCACATCACACCTCACATGACATTATGAGTCAATTTGAAGTCTAATTACCCCTTAATCAGCCCTCAATAGAATCGACCGGCAAGGGTTCACCTGCAAAACAAAACCGATTTCCAGTTCAAACCGTTCAATCAAGCTTCCAAGCCTTAATTCTTCATAAAAAAAAAAACTTGCTAAGACCTTCATTTATGGGTTTAAAGAGCTCACCAATAGATTTGAAGCGAAACAACACTTTAAAGACCTCCGAACAATCCGGCTCATTCACGGTATTCAAACGGGCAGAATTTACTTGGTAAAAACCTCTACAAATTAACCATGCAGACCCATAAAAATTCAACTAACATTACAACCAAAGCTCAGCCAATTCAAGTACTAGATGTTATAAAGATCTCACCGAAAATTTGAGATCATTTGGAGTCTGGAAACTCCCAAAAACGCAGACTCTCCAAAATCGGGTCAAATTTTGACCTTTGCTTACTTAAATATACCTACAAGACAAACGACTGGGAAACATTAAGATGGCAGTAGTTTTACCTTAATCCGAAGTCGGACAGCGAAGTTATGATAAAAAAAGTGAGCTAGTTTTTCCTTGTCTGCGAGAAAACCTGTTCGGTCGAGAGAGAGGGAGAGGAAGAAGATGGTGGGGATGAAGGTGGCCGACCAAAATGGAGAGAGAGAGAGTCTATTACACACCAATAATCTCTTTTGGTCAATTTGTTAAGATGTGTCATTAATGGGCATTTAATTCTTGGCCTTCTCATTGCTTGACACTTGGCAACCTTTCATTGGTTGCTTCATTGACTTTGACTTCCTTTGACCATATCCATTACATATTTTTGACAACATATAGAGGAGAGAAAATGACCAAAATAACCTTCTAAACTTCTTAAGGCAAGGCCAAAGATCGAGAGGCAAAATGGTCATTTTGCACTTTTCGTCCGAACTTTCATTTTTCCAGTATAAACCACCGTCAATGAGGCGACGTCAATCTCAATTCTAATATTGAATTCCTCAATGTCCAATACCCAAATCTCGAGGTCCAATTTCATGCCGAACTCTCATCGACTGTAATTCCAATTTATCTCAAACTGACGGGTGACTCTTGCAGGCGCTATGCGTGTCGACCTTGGAATTTTTCTCAAGCCTTGGCGATTTTAATTGTCATATAATTGTGAGGGTTTATCGTTTATTCCTTCGATCCTGATCATCGAAATTCGATTTACAAAATTCTCGCAAATTACACATTGGTTAAACGGAATCACCCACGTCCCAACGTATAACACTAGCAAGACATTCCATAATCATTCTTAGATCGATCTCTGTCTGCCCAAGACATTCCCTTGACAATCCTTATGTTCAAAGTGTCATTTCCCATTCAAATTCTCCAAGTCCACGTATCTGACTCTGTGTCAGTTTTTCCCTTTTGGTCGGATAACTCAAGAGTGGCCAACTTTGAGCGAGTTACAACCGAAACACATCGATCGATATCTTTCCATTCAATAACCTTAAGAGGGTCGAAATTCGGAATGTCACAATTCTTTCCCCTTAAAGAAATTTCATTCTCGAAATTTGCCACTTTTCAATTATCCAATCTCATGGGGTACAGACGTCTCATCACATTTTCATTTTTCAAAATAATTTTGTTCCTTATCAAACCATCGGAATAATGCGCTTTTTAGCACTCATGTCATTTAATGTACCACCCCCTTGAAATATTTTCTTATACCATCAAAGATTCAAGGACTTTATCGACTTGTCCTTTATTAACCAAATCGAGTCATAACTTTCTCAACTCCTTAATCAAGCTCATGGTTACTCCCATAGTAGCTCACTTTCGGCTCCATTCAAAGATCTCCAACAATCATAGTAATCCATCAACCTTCAAGGTCTTATCTCTCTCCCTTGTCGGCATGTCTAATGCTCGACCACACATTAGACTAATTCAACCTTCAATCCATATTATCGATAGTATTAAGGCAATCTTGGTACATGTGACATTCTGATTTCCAGTTAATTTCAGACTCATTAATAACAAATAAATCTAGAGATGTATTTCAATTGTATCTCACTCGAATCTGATCAATTCGAGTAGGCTGATCAAAAGGGAAAGGTTAACGGGAGATAAGGTACGTGGACCTGGAAAATTCGGATAAGAAATGATGCTTTGACCATAAGGATTGTCGAGGGGATATTTAGAACCATAAAAAGTCCGATCTAAGAATGATTAAGGAATGCATTTGCTAGTGTTATGTGATTGGATCGCGAGTGATGCCGCTTAACCAACGTATGATTTTCAAAATTTACCTTAATTTGACAGTGACGATTGAGACAAAAGGAACTAGTGATAGATCCTCACAATTACATGACAACCAAAGTCACCACGAATTGACGAGCCCTAAATGTGATATGAATCATAGGGTCGTTACGTGTAACGTCTGCAAAAGCCCCCCGTCCGTTTGGGATAGACTGGAACCACGTCCGATAGAGAAAAAAATCAGAAACGAATCTTGAAAATTGAAAATGGAGAATCAAGAATTCCAATATTATGTTTGGATTGGCCATCGCCCTATCGAAAAATGTTGAAACGAGAAAGACGACGTTCCGGACGTCGTGGGTAAAATTACCATTTTGTCCCTCAAGCTTAAGCCTTGCCTATGCAAATAAAGAAGGGCCTTTTGGTCTTTATACAGCCCCAAGACTGTCGAAAGATTGGAGAGATTATGGCCATTGGATTTGCTTGATTGACACTTACGACAAGTGTCACTAGATCAAGCATTGAGTGGTAAAGTCCACCTTTATTCTCCTACCATTCTTTCCTTTGACTTTGAGAGTTGAATATAGTCTCTTTTCTCTCTCTTTGGCTAGCCATAACCCCCCAAACTCACGACAACACCATCTTCTTCTTCCTTCTTCTTTGTCGCCCGACAACCGCTCTTGACCCTCCTGTTCGCTGCCACCGACACCACTTTCTGGCGACCATCGGTTGGCAAGCCAATCACACCCACTTAATTCAACCTCTTGTCGACCTCCTCGAAGTGGAAGCACATCGATTGGATCACCGAGGAGCTCCGGCCAAGCATTTTCCCAGAAGCTGACGGAATCGGATTCAATCTGAGGTAGGTGAAGTTTCTGACCCCTTAGGAGATCGAAATGTTGGAGTCTTGAGACCAAATTTTGTGGAGATCTAGGGGACTTGTATATATATTTGTGGTAAAAATTTGAGCTTGATTTGATGAATTTTTTTACCCCAAATGGGTCTTGTGAACCTTGGATAGAAACTACCGGGTTACTGACTTGGAGGATCCGGCGACTTTCGAAGAGATTCCGGCGACGACGCGACTTCAAACTCTCAGTGAGGCCCTTAGACCCTTATAAAGACATGTTAAGAGGTAGGGTAAAGATTAAATGATGGATTTGATGGAGATTTGGGGCTAGTTGTGCACGATTTACACAAAATCGAAAATAGCCGGTTCGGTTCTATGCAAGACTGAATCTGTGGGGGCTAATGGCTACTGGTTTTGAGTCTAAAATTGATGATTTAGACATGCCAAGATGATGAGGATTGTGTTATGGAGGTTTGTGGTTCGTGGATTAGTAAATTGGATAAAGGAAATTGACGAATTGATTGGAAATTCTAGGTTGCGCGGTGAGATTGGTCTTGGACCATTGAAGGCCGAATCTTTGAGGACCCAAGAAGAGAATTTGGTGGTATCAAATTCAAGGTAAGGGAATTCTTAACCTCAGGATAGGAAGATTGGATTCGATTGGACGAGTCGTGTGGAATTGAGATGGTATTTTGGGAGACTTGGCATGAATGGTCCTTGTGAATGCTATGAGAGTATAGATGACCCTAATGTTTTCTTATGCTTGTCTCTTAAGTAATTTTTTACATGTGAATGTGTATTGAATCGTCTTGCATGCCATGGATGCATTGTTTATGCATGAACTGCACTTGGCTTTGTATGCATGATCTGTGATTGTGGCATGGGGGAGACGAGGCGAGACCTTAATGTGTATGAGAGGCGGGGTGAGGTGTTGATATCCTGAGGCGCTAAGACGCGGCGTTGGAGTTGTGTGGTGCCATGATGTGATCTAATCGCGGGGTTGGAGTTGTGTGGCGCCTTAATGCGATCTAATCACGGGGTTGAGATGACCACGGTCCTCATGCGTTTACGCGGGATGGAGATATGAGGTGTAGACTGGCCTGGAGTCACATTGAAACCTGATGCGTTTACGCGGGTTGTCAATGACTGTCTGATGAGTGTGCGCGGACCGAGCCTGATGCGATCTAATCGTGGGCATGAGAATGAGGCAGGTGGGAGATGCTGGATGTGGTGAAGTGGCAGGACGGGTGTGCGTAATCATCTGAGTGTGCATGATGTCATAGCTGCAAGCCTGTCATTTGTATATTGTCATCTTTTATTGTGCTTGCATGTTTGTCTGTGAGCTTGAATGATTGGGGGTATGTGACTGCCTGAGTGGACGGTCGGCCTAACCTAGGGTTAGGACCCACCTTATTGAGATGTGTATCTTACCCCGTTGGGTATCCTTTTTGTTTTACAGATTTTAGGCCATGACAATCTGGCATATTCGTTTTGGAGACCCGAAGGAGATGTCCACTTATTTTGACGAGTTCCCTAACGGGCAAGGAATTATCTATGTAAGGAAATGTACCGTTGTTTGGGGTGGATGAGGGTATTATGAGCTGGAAGCCTCATCGGTATGAGGCCTGATTTAGGAAAGTCGGGGGTATGTCGACTGGGCTGTTGAAGCCCCATGAGGTGCCCTAAGGAGTCGTCCCTAGTTGGTGTCACCCCACTAGAGACTTAGACCAGATTGAGGGGTCCGTTGTCGGCTTGAGGAATGGACCGGAGAGGATCCCGACCATAGAGAACACGGAGGTCGAGGTCATTGTGGTCGAGGCAACTGAGCAGGATCTTGCAGAGCCATCTACCGAGGCGACCATGGAGGATACTATCGAGGTTCGCTCAAAGATTTTCTCAGAGTATGAGCCGACGGAGGATGCCGAGGACATCGGGGACTCTAGCAGTTCTTCTTAGGAGCTCCCAGTTTGTTAGTTGGTCTGATGGTGAATTATTTTGTGTACTTACCCCGTCACCCCTCTTGCTAGTGGAGTTAGTAGTCATGCGTCTGTATGATCAGTCAGATTTTTATGTATGACAATATTTTTGCTATCCAGGTCCCATTTATATTTTTGTACGGATGAGTTATTTCATTAGTGCTTCCGTGTGCTTGATATATATTATTATGTCTCTCGACCCGTTAGTGGATCTTGAGACTACGAGAGATATTTGGCTTGCTTGCAGGGAGTCGCGAGCTCGCGCCCGGGGCGCGGGGTGCGATAGCATGCATTTGTGCCATCCCAATGAACACCTTAATTCTCCACGTTCTATTCATTCCCATAACCCCTTAGATATTGGGATCCGATCATGGTAATATCTCGATTCTTTTCTATCCTTCAGGCCTGATATTTCAAGTAGTCATCAAACTAGCCACATGGCGTGCTTCTAATTTAGAAGTTGAATTTCTTATTTCTTGAGGGAAGATCTGTCCCTCCATCACTAATTACTCAATATTCAAAGTTCAATTATAAGCATTCGCTAAAAATTTACCCTTTTTTTGGCGATATGGATATCACAATAATAACATTTGGGTAATTTCTTCGTTCCACGTGACTTTCCATCAATTCCCCTTTTGACAGTTAATGCTCTCAATCTCCTATAATGCACATAACTTCGAGGTCTTTCTTTATCCAAGCAATACTCTCATATCCACAAACAAATTCACGCATCAGCGTTGCCTCTTGTTCAATTCCTCTCTGGAAACTTTTACCTTATTCTCTCGTGGTAGATGTTGACTTGAAATCTTCTTCTATCTACACTGTTCCCGAACTTTGTTGCGTAGGTACTCGCAGACCAACTCCGATCATGCTCTAAGTATTCCAATTTATATGGTCTTTTCCAACCAGAAGCTATTAACAGAGTAGCCATCAACTTGACGAAGTCCTCAAAAACTCTTTTCACGTTCATTCATCCATTCGTGTTACGTGTCGTTCTTTGTCCATTTCACTAATGGAATAGCTCTTGTGGGGAATCTTTCCACGATCTGTCTGTAACAATTTACCAATCTCAGGAAATTTCAACTTCCAACAACTCACATCGACTCAATCAATTCATCTCTTATTTCAAACCTCAAAGGCTCCACAGGGATTTCCTTTCTCAAAAGTTTCATGACTGAGAAATCTTACTTCATCAGATCCATAGCCCGTGTTCTTTACATTCTGCATATAACGAGCATATCTTTAGAGTCCATAGGACACCCTCAAAAACTATTCATGTTTCTCATGACTCCTTAAATGAATTCAATCATCGTCTCTCAAGAAGGTAACGGTCCATCTTTTTACCAAGTGTCGAATCTTCCAAACTGTTCCTCACACTTTTCTCTTAAGAGCTCAAACCTTGGTCCTCTGTTGCCGCGGGTCTCTTCTAAGACCATGCAACATTTTGTTCATTTTTGTCACTCTTTCCTTGGGAAGCATTAGTGCCATAGCCTCTAGGTGCCACAACTTGCTAATGCGACCTTATCCCAATTTCATCCATTCAACTGAACATAAACATCATCCTGGAATTCAATATTATCTACAAGAAACTCTCTCGGATTTCACTTCTAGGAATCATTTAAGTTCAACGTCTTCTTTCTTAGTCTAGATACTAAACCTCAATACCAAGACAATTAGTTTCATCTTCTTTTCACACTAGGGTCTCTTACCCCATGAAGGAAACTATACACTTCAGTGGCATTCTCTCACTTCAAATTCACCTTGTCCTTCCCATTTCATAGGACGTCAACCTTGGAGTCTGCGCCACCGGCGATACCTTCACTCTAGAATTTGTATGTCACCATGCCTAACATTCCTCTTCTAGTGACTCAGTCACCTCAAGTGACAAGATTCGTTCATCCTTGGTCTCCACCAATTCACGTATCGAATACGCAATTTGATTATTTCGGGTCACTTTTCAATTACTCTCTAAGTGCTATTTTCGCTTAATCAATCATTTACTAGAATTATGAACAGCCAGGACTATCAAGTCCATTTACTTTTCTTTTCATCAAAGACCATCTCATGGTCCAACTGCCCTTTAAGAACGATGTCCCAATCTTTAGGGGTGATAACACATAATACCACTTCTAGTGGTCTAGATTCATCCTCAATTAATCTCATAGAACCATCAATGTCAGACAGCTAACTTAACTCTTTCCTCAACTTTTCCCACGACGGAATGAACAACATGTTAGTCTTTCATTATGAGAATTGCGCCAAGGTAACAACCATCTCTCGCAAGTACGTTTCATGTTTCAAAATGAACGTCTCTTTGCTCGTAATCCATGGGCAGGAGTTCTCTTATTCATAAGTATTCCGATAATTTCTCTTCTTTTACCGAGTCTTATTACCATTTCTCAATATAAAAAATAACAACCAGTTATGAGGCTTTCAAATTTTAATCCTCTCAGGGATTTACTTATCTTATTCAATGGTCCTCGACCACTCTCAATGTACTTAGGTGACCATGAGAACTCTATCTCACATTGATCGATCATCTTCCGATCCTTACAAAATTATCAAGATCCAAACCGCCTATCGTGACCCCCTCCATGAGGAGCGGGTTAATAGGTCGTCCTATCTGATCGGATACGGGCCTCTCCCAAGGCCCGTTACCCAAGTCGCAATGGCGGTATACGTGGTCGACCTTTGGTGTGGTCTGGCGACATGTGATACGTGTACATGTCAAAAATTCTTCACTAATCATTCTGTGGAGGGTACAATTGGAGACCCTATCGAACAGTTAGGAGCAACCTATTTAATTCTGCTAAAACCAGAAGAATGGGATCGGGGACTTTGTTACGCCAACTGTCAGAGTTGACGTCCTTTTGGCACCTAAGTTGAATGATTTATCTAACCTAAGATTCCATGGATATGGGTGAGGTGCGAACCCTAACATTAAGAGTTCATGCAAATAGGAATGGTTACCCTAGCACTCACAATCAATAAAATGAATGCGCAAATCAAGGATCCAAAGCATGTAGATAAATCACATAAAAGCAGCGTGACATCTCTAGTGAGGTCCTATTAGCCTAGAGAAATTTCAATTAAGGCACATGAGTGTTTTCGACAGATTTGCCCTTGAGGGGCGAAATCGTAATTTTGAAGATTTTTGGGATAATTTGCCCAAGAAGGGTAAATTTTTCATTTCAGATGAAATATAGATCCAAAAGATGGCGGAAATAAGATTGGTCACCAAACCAATCCATTTCCTATTTTTCGGGAATTTTTGAAATTTTTCTGGATTTTTTTGGAGTGATTTACCCTTTTGAGGGGTAAAATCTTCATTTTAGAAAGTGATAAGAAGTGAAAATCTCAAATAGGATGATTGATCAACCACCAGACCCAAATCTTAATTTTGAGCAATTTCTACGGCTCGATCGGAGTAAAAAAGACGATTTACCCTTAGAGGGGTAGAATCGTCATTTCAGAAAAAGAGAATAGATTTGAAAACCTAAGCATAAGAATTGGTCGCCTAATTTTTATCTTCGTATTTTTGACCTATCTCAAATATAAGGCTGAGGTAATTTACCACTAAAGGATAATATCGTCCATTTCTAGAAAAACGGATAAGAAACCCCAAAAATATGATTGACCAGTTGTTTGTGGTCAATCCTCAATTTTTGAAAATTTTTAGAATGTCTACAAATTGTTCACAATTTTTCTACTTTTTTTTTGTTTTCTAGGATTTTCTAACATTTTTTAGTATTTTTTAGTATTTTTTTATTATTAAAAATGATTTTCAAATTTTTTATTAAAAATAATTTGGACTGGGTCGACCTGACCCACTCGGGTCGGATACCCGGCCAGACCTGGACCTGCGCAACCTTCGCCTAAACACGACGTCGTTTCGCTTTTTAATTTTCTAATTATTCAGATTTAATCCGACAGCTCTTAAGGAACCACGTGGCTAGTCTATGGCCTTAGGATCATTTGACTAAAACCTACGGCTCAGATCAAAAGCCGACTACGCCTCAGCCGTCAAATCTGATTATTTAAACCTATAGTCACGATTAAAACGCAAGACTTGATCTAGACCGTCCACTCCCACTAACCTAAACGACCCCGCTTAACTACTAACCTAAACGACACCGTTTCGATTTGTTTTGATTTTTTGATTTTAAAATCATTTTCGAATATCCCTAATTACTAATCAGACGGCCTAAAAATTAAACTCGATTTATATAAGCCGTCTGATCTCTTTATTTGAATAACAAACCTCAACGGCCATGCTGACTAGGCGAACACGTGGACCAATGATGAACGGACACTTAGGATTTTGACTCTTTGACCAGCCACGTCAGCTTCATCTTCAACATCCTGACGAAGCCTAAACGGACGACCGAAAACTTCCGGTGACGATCTAACGGTGAAACCTCAACAGAATTACACAAAACCAGCGCCAATTAACTCGTCTCATCGTCGCACACAACATATCGTAAAATCAAACGATTTTGTCCACAGAATCGAGTACAAGCAAGCTCGAACTAGTACCTATACTTCTACTCTAATCACACGATTCATGGCATTTCAAGTCAATTCATCAACACAGAAGCATCAAAAGAGGTTCAGGATACTTACCTCGAGTTCCGATCGAGCTCGCACGACCTAGATAGGGCTAGGCATGCTTGAACTGTTCTTGACTTTTGGTGGAAGGTTTGGAGACTCGATTCGAAGTTTTAAAGTAAAACCGATGCAAAATGGAGATGCAATGAAGGTCAATGATGCTTGGGGAACAAAATGCCCACATAAAATCGATGAATGACGATCGAATACAAAATCCACCATTGATGCACAGTATGGAAGTTTGAAGATTGAACTCACCTGTTCTTGTGGTTTCAGGTTACACGGCTGGCAGCGATCGCTTTCTCTTAGTCCAGGCGACCTCCTGACGACCTTTCGAAGCTTTGGTTTGGCTTGAGAAGGCCCAACCGGTGCTCTGCAAATTCGAGCTCAAGCCTTCGACAATGGCGATGGAAGGCGAGCTCTCTTTCTCTCTCTCTCTCTCTCTCTCTATTATGTTCTCTTCGGGAAACAAAATGAACCAACCCCCTTCAACATAAATCCCTCCAGAGGCTATATACCATTTTTGAAATTTTGGCGCCGATTGGTCAACCCTCATCTGCTTGAATTCACATGCCATCACATGCCAAATGGTATGCCGATGTAACTGGGATATGGGGTATTCCGTCCAACTACGTTTGGTCCTTCGTCGAGCCTCATTCTGTGTCAATTTGACGTGAATTTAATTTGAGTTTATCTGTGGACTTTGGCAAGTACCGCGACCTTGACAGGTCAATTACTCACTGTTTTCGGTGGCCATTGGTCACGAATCCAATATCAATCGACGGGGAATGGTCTAAAGCATCAAACCCCCACCAATGTGTCTTCGATTGTGGTCGATTGATCGATCAACTTTGCCATTAAAATTTGGCCTTGCACTATTCATCTGCGTAAGAGTCATGGGGAAGAAGACAAAACTATAGTGAACCGGTTCTACCCATCTAACCAGGCGACCTGACAGGTCTGAACCGGTTTCGACTTGAAATTTTCAAAATTAGCCCAAATTGGTGGGGATTTTTTCAATTAAATCTCATAATCTAACTTAGGACATGAATATTGTCAAAAAATGATTTTTTCCATAAGTTCATGTCAATTTCTATATAAAAAAAACCTCAAATTTGTCCTTAATTTAAATTCGGACAATTATGAAATTGAAGGCTCAAAAAGTCAAATTGGACTAAACCACCTATGTCAATCGACTCAGAATGATGAAATACATTGGATAGGGGCTTCAATAGACAAATGTAGCCCTTGAATTGAAAGTAATTTCAATTATACCCAAATTCATGGGCTAAATTACAATAAAGTATGTAATTTTTCTCAATTCATGTAATTGAGCAATTTATGCAAATAATTGGGCTAAATTACAATGAAGGGAAATTAGATTGAACGGCAAGACCCTAAAAATGCCAAAATTACAAATTAAAAGACTCAATTGACATTTTTTTTTACCAAATTCAATCATACGTGTAACTAAGAAACACATAAAATTAAACTTGAATTTAAAATTTTTATGAGGTCAAAAATACAAGGGAATTAAAAGAAAAACATTGACTATTTTTTTCATATTTTTGTGACCTTAAATGCTATTTTCTTGAATTTTTAAGTATTTTCTTATTTTCTAAAAATACTGAAAAATGTGAAAAATATGAATTTATTTTTGTCAAAAATGGTTCATTGAGCTTGGCCAAGGCTACCAAAGTTGATTTTGTAATTTTTTTGACCTTTTATGGATTTTTTTTTATGAATTTTCAAAAATAAGACTGAAAAATACTAGTAAAAAATCACGTGTCAACAGCTGCCCCTCTTTGAGAGGAATCTCGTGAGAGGTTTCACTCAAAGACAGATGACACCTAAATCTAGACCGACTTGACTGTGGAAAAGAAAAACGAATACTGACATTCAATCTTTCTCGTTCTATTGGTGAATGCTCTGTTCATTCTATTTGAGCTGATACGAGAGAGAGATGGAGTAGAGATACTCACCTACCTAATGCTCGTGTGGCATGCGTGGTGTGTGGCGAATTCAAGTAGATACCTAGGGACTCTTCTCTTGAGTATCATAGGATAGTAAAGTTCTAGCCCGTATGGTAAGCCAAGTCAAAATGAAATTCCTATTTGACAGGAACCTAGGGGTAATGCACCTGTTCTTTAGGATTTGTCACAAGTTTTGATTTGTATGGAGGATTAGGCCTTGAATAGGACTCCTTTTTATCAGGAACCCATGGATGACGCACCCATTCTTTAGGGTTTGTTTGAAACTAGGTTTCCTATCTACCAGGAACCTAAAAGTGATGTACTCGTTCTTTAGGGTTTGTCGGAGTCTAGGTTTCCCATCCACTAGGGACCTAAAGGTGACACACCCGTTCTTTAGGGTTTGTCGGAGACTAGGCTTCCCATCTGCCAGGGACCAAAAGGTGACGCACCCGTTCTTTAGGGTTTGTCGGATACTCAGCTTTCCATCCACCAGGGACCCTAAGGTGACGCACCCGTTCATTAAGGTTTGTCAGATACTAGGCTTTCCATCCACTAGGGACCTAAAGGTGACTCATCCATTATTTAGGGTTTGTCAGACATTAGGCTTCCCATCCACCAGGGACCTAAATGTGATGCATCCTTTCTTTAGGGTTTGTCAGATACTAGGCTTCCCATCCACTAGGGACCTAAAGGTGACGCACCCGTTCTTTAGGGTTTGTCAGAGTCTAGGCTGATCCTATACCTTAAGGAATCAACGAGGGTCTATACACATGAGGTATACCTAACTCTTAAGTTTTACTAGAGGAGCTATTTTGGGATTTAGGGGTTACCTAGAGCCTTATAGAAACCTGGTTTCTAAAGTTTATCTTCTCGACATGCAAGGTGTCATTCTGGGATTTGGGGACTCCAAGTATCCTGCAGAAAGTTCAAACCTGCAAAACTTTTGCTAACAAGATTCTTCTGAGATTTAGGGATTGCCTAAAATCTCACATAAATCTCGAAAATTGTCCTTTCAACAAGCGATGTGCTATTTTGGGATTTGAAGACTCCAAGGATCGTGCAAGAAGCTCAAATCTGAAACCTCACATAAAAGATGATTCTGATGCTCTTTTTTGTTGAGCAAGGTGTTCTTCTTTGACCCAGGGCTGTCGCGAGTCTCATGGAAGTTTAACCTAAAAGTTCATTTCTCATCGAAGAGATATCAATTACCTCGAGGCAATGACAGTTATAATACAAGGAAAGCTTTACTTTGACCTATGCAATTATGCAAAATGACTTATGATGCTGGAGGTTATCCAAGACATCTTAAAGCATGAAATGATGATCAGAAATCCTTGTAAGGAAAATCTTGGATCAAACAATTTGAAATTTCCAACAAAGCTCGCTTTTAAGCATTCTATTAGAATGTCTTCGTCAAAGAGGGTTTTTCACCGATTCTTCGACTTTGGTCTTTTACGAAGAAAGCACTCGAATTTCCTAATAACCTGCACTCGGGTTTTCAGAGCTATTCGCAATGCATATACTCCGATTAATCAGAAGGTCTTTACGGGACCATAACGTTGAGCTTAGACACGGTTTCCAAGGGGGACTCACTCTCTAAGTCAGGTCTTTTCAAAAAAAAGTTTTCTTTATCTCTCCGGATTTACAAGTCAAGAACCCCTGCAAAAATGAGAAAGAAATAATCTTGCTCGTACCTCTTCGTGCTAAGGTACACATTAACCTAGACGTGTTAGTCAGAAAAGATTGCAAAGGGTTGTAATGTCGGTAGGATTGAGGACCGAAAAATGCTTGTTTTTAGCCCATAATTGTGAAGGGTTTGACATCGGTGATCATTGCCGACCAATCTTCTATTTGGTCTCTGGCCGACGATTCCTTGAAGAACATCTTCAGTCTTTTGAGGATAGGTCTAATCTCTAAAAGACCTTCTGTATCTTTTGGCAGTTGGCTATGATTCCATTTGGAGGGTAACTTTTTGCTGTACAGTTCCTGAGGATTCTTCTTTACTTTAGAAGTTGTTGCGGGTGGAAGCATCCAGTAATCCCATAGTGTCCCAAAATCAGTCTTATAACTTTTCAGCCTTCTGGTGAGGGTCAGCCCTGCTCTTGTTAGGGCTTTTGTCTCTTTTTCTTTTTTAATGAATAGAGATTTGGCTTTTCTCTTTTTCGATCCCGCCTTTTCCTTTTCTTTTTCTAGGAACTAGGGTTTTTATGATCTTGTAAGGTATGTAACTTGAGTCTTAGCCTGTCTGAACATTTTTCTTTGAAAGTTTCATGTAACTCCTATTTCTTGAACTTCTCTGTCTGCGAGTATCTTTACCACCTTCATCTTGGTGCTATGCAATGATAACCAATGAGGGTACATGAAACGAATATGTAAGCTCAAGTTGGCTATGCAATGGGTATAAGTGTATAGGATAGAGAAATGAACGTCTCTTCGTCATCCTATGGTGCATGGATTAACGCATATCAACACACGAAGATTGATGTTTGTCTGAGCAAAAAGATTTCTAACCATTTACCTTTCTAAGCTACTGGACTGCTTCTATGTGACCCCAATGTGGAGCGGCTCTTGACAGGGTTAACAAATGAAGACCTCCACTCAAGAGAATTATCTATGATCACCTATTGTGTTTATGGAGAAGAATGAACGCCTCCGTCATCTTAATCCATGTAATTGATGCGAATAGCCCTTACATCCCCAGGTTCAGGTTTTTCTATCCTTATACTCCTCTTATCTTTCTGGTGTGTATAGGATGTGTTTAGATTAGGCTTGCCTCTTATTTGAAGAAACATTCCTCCTAGATAGCCTAAACAACTCTATTTTGGAAAAATAATTATGTTTTTCTGTAGACATTTCAGCTCACAGGGAATTAGTGACACACCATGCGTGTTTTAGCCATGTCTAGATAACCTCTAACCCTAACATGTGTGCAATAATCGTTAGAAGTATGATTCATTCGTAAGTTCGACCAAATGTACATCCATTTTTGACTTTTTCTTTCTTACGAGAAAGTGAGAAATTTTATGGTATGAAATTTTATGGTATTTCTCCATTGCTGCTTTCTACCTTCATTAGACATCCTTGTATGAAGAGAACAAAAACTTCAGTAAGTGAAAGGCATTTCAACGCTTAATGGAACAGATACATATCACCTGATTCTATGTGTCAAGGGGCTGTTCTGTTCTTGGTTCCATTTGAACAAGTTTAATTCTGAGTCTATTTTTTGGAATCCTGCAAAATATAACACATGCCATGTATGCATGCATGATATGCCTATGTAATGACTGCTAAGGCGACTCGAATCGCTTTGAAGAAAGTTGTGTGATCATCATCTAATTTCATTTCAAGGATAATACTTCTTCATAGCATCTGAGTTTACAGGATATCCCAATTCTTCTCCTTCAGAATTTACAAGAATTAATGCCCCTCCCACAAGGACTTTCTTGACAATGTAAGGGCCTTTATAGTTCAGGGTAAACTTGTCTCTCAAATGAATAGCATTTGGCAAAGTCTTTCTTATTACCAGGTCATCTATCTCGAAACTTCTAGATTTAACTTTCCGGTTAAATGACTTGGCCACCCTATTCTGGTAGCTCTGGCCGTGGCAAACCACTCTAAGACTCTTTTCTTCTATTAGATTCAGTTGTTCATATCTGTGTTTGATCCACTCTGCTTCAAAGAGTTTAACTTCTGACAATATTTTCAAAGATGGAACCTCAATCTCTACAGGCAGAACAACTTCCATCTCGTATACTGGAGCATAAGGAGTTTCCCCAGTAGAAGTTCTAATCGAAATCCGATATGCCATTAAGGCAAAAGGTAGGTTTTCATTCCAATCCCTGTAATTCTCGGCAGTCTTAGCTAAGATCTTCTTGATGTTCCTGTTTGCCACTTCTACTGCTCCATTCATTTGCGGGTGGTAAGGGGAAGAATTGAGATGTCGAACGCCAAAGTGATCTAGTAGATCATCGACAATCTTGTTATTTAAGTTGGACCCATTGTCCGTGATGATCGCCTGAGGAGTACCATATCGAGAGATTATATCCCTCTTGATAAACCTTGCCACACTCCTTGCAGTGACATTTGTGTAAGAGTTGGCTTCTATCCACTTTGTAAAGTAATCAATTGCAACTAGAATGAAATGGTGACCGTTTGAGGCTGCTGATTAATAGGCCCTATCATGTCTATTCCCCACATAGAGAAAGACCAAACTTCAAACATCTGATGTAGTTCTTTGGGGGGCGCATTAATCTTATTGCCATATACTTGGCATTGGTGGCATGACCTGACATGTTGATGACAGTTTGATTCAATAGTCATCCAATAATAACTAAGCCGCACAATCTTCCTAGCGAGGAGATGACCATTCATGTGTGGCTCGTATATACCTTCATGGATTTCCCTCTTGAGAGTGTTTGCTTCTTTAGCATATACGCACCTTAACAGAGTAGAATCAAATGACCTTTTGTACAAGGTTTGTTCCCTGAGGAAGAATTTACTAGCTATCTTGGTTATATATCTTCGGTCTCTTGCTTGACATTCATCGCGAAATTCTCTCCTCAAGAAATAATTCTTGATACCATGGTACAATAGCTCTCCGTCGAATTCTTCTTCGAGCAGCATACAATAAGCTGGTTTTCTGATTACGCTGGTCCTTAGTGGCTTTATTTCTAATCCATCAGTTATCTGTAGCATGGAGTCCAATGTCACCAGCGCATCTGCGAATTGGTTCTACGCTCTTGGCATGTATTCAAATGATACTTCTTCGAATTTAAGCGTCAACTCTTCCAGGTACTCATGATAAGGGATGAGCTTTGTGTCCTTTATTTTCTACTCTCCCTATATTTGAAAGATGATGAGCGTAGAATCTCCATAAACTTGTAGCTTAGGTATTTCCATGGAGATGGCCAACTGCAGACCTAGAATACATGCTTCGTATTTTGAAATATTGTTGGTGCAAGAAAAAGTTAGTTTTGTTGCAACAGGATAATGTTAACCATCAGGGGATATTAACATTGTCCTTGTGCCAGCTCCCAATAGATTAACGGCACCATCAAAATACATGACCCATTTGTTTCTGTCAGGTTCAAAACTCAATCTTCTATCTTTGTTTGTCCAGAAGATGTGTGATTTTGGGTGCTCTCTGCCAATATATCAGCTATGGCTCTTCCCTTTACGGCCTTCTACGAATAGCTTTTGATATCAAATTCATACAACATTACTTGTCATTTTGCCAACTTCCCTATCAAGGCAGGATTCTCCAGTAGATATTTGATAGGGTCATTTTCTGTTACCAGATAGATAATGTGGTGCAAGGTATACTATCTTAATTTGTGAAGTATCCATACTGCTACTACATAAGCCCTCTCAACAGGCACATAGTTTGTTTCAGATGAAGTAAATTTCTTATTGAGGTAGTAGATGGCTATTTCTTTACCATCCATAGGGCTTGTCTGAGCAAGTAAGACTCCCAAAGATTCTTGATGTATGGTTAAGTACAAGGTCAAAGAGTGACCTAGGATGGGTGGCATAAGTACTGGTGGAGTGGCTAGATAAATTTTGATCTTTTTAAATGCCTGATTGCATTCTGCATCCCAAGTCACTTTTGCACCCTTCTCGAGCAGTTTGAAAATTGGTTTAGCCATGTTCGATAATTGATTGATGAATCTGGTGAGGGATTCCTAGGTCATAAATAGCTTGGATTTTCGAAGGGTCAATTATGATGCCCCTGCTACTGACCATGAATCTAAGAAGTTTCTCAGATTTCGCCCCGAACACATTTGTTAAGGTTCAGCCTCAACTTGTATTTTCGGAGTCACTCAAATAGCTTCCTTAACACTTGAATGTGGTCTTGTCTTTTTTTGGACTTAGCGATCATGTTATCAACATATTCTTCGATCTCCTTATAAATCATGTCATGTAATAGGGTGACCATCACTTTCTGATAAGTTGCTTAAGCATTCTTTAGTCCAAAGGGCATCACTTTATAACATAAATTTCTCCAAGGGGTGGTAAATGCAGTTTTTGCCTTGTCTTCCTGCTTCATGAGAATTTGGTTATATCTAGAGAATCCATCCATGAATGAGAATAATTCATACCTCGCCGTGCTATCCACCAGCACATCGATGTGAGGAAGTGAAAAATCATCCTTTGGGCTTGCTCTATTCAAATCCTGATAATCCACATAGATCCCGACCTTGCCATCTTTTTCATGATAGTGACTATGTTTGCAATCCAATTTGAGTAAGGGATAGTTTCAATAAAGCCTACTCTAAGAAGTTTCATCACCTCTTCTTTAATTCTGTCTTCTAACTCAGCTTTCATTCGTCAGCTGCCTTGTCTCACAAGTTTAACACTGGGATTTGTGCGCAACGTGTGTTCCATAATTCTTGGATCCAAACCAGGCATATCGGCGTACGACCATGCAAAGATATCCTGATACTCCTTACGTAATTCAGTAAATCTAAGCCTTTCAGCTCGGGATAGATGTCCACCAATTTTGACTTCTTTGACATTTGCATTGCTACCCAAATTAATGACTATTGGTTCTTCTGAAGTGGGAGGTGTCGAATATTCAAAGGCACTCCAATCTCTACAGATGGCTGCGTAACCCTCATCTGCGTCTTCCTCAATATCGCAGGAGTTTTCACCTTGGTAATCCAGCTCGCACAATGACATAGTATGCATGTTTGAGATGATATGCCTGAAATGTCGTGAGAATGGTTAGTCTCTACTTCGTACAGAAATGCGATGCATGAGTTCAAAATAAGTGCAGGTATAAACGAAACTAGTCCTCATATCCTCAGACATCTTTATTCATCGAAAATCTTTTGAAAATCAGGAATCACATGGCAAATCAGGCCTCAAGCTTCCCATATAAAAGACCGGTAATCCCATATGTCCTTAATAAAACTTGTGTGTTTTATTGAATGCAAAAATGGACCGCATTACAAACTATGCTATTTGGACCAACGGTCGGAAATCCAAAAGTGTTTTCCTACACTTATTTCAAACAACAAAAATGAAAAGTGCAAAGAAATGTATGAATTTAAGTGCAGTATTAAAAACACGGAAGAAGTCTCTTTACTCAGAAGTAGTGGCTCCATCACCAAGCCACTCTATGATGACGTTCACAAAGTCATCTCCTAGAAAAGGGTTTGCTAGATTTGGTTCCGCTGACGGAGTCATTCCTTCTTCTAACAGCCACTTAGAGTCTTTGCTGAAATATTCATTTAAAGGACTACTGAATATCTTAGATTTGCCTTTCCAGGCTAAAGAACCAATGAAGGAATCCTTTTGGTTTCATTGGCATCCATGGCGTCCACGGCCCTTACCTCGACCTCGATATGCTATCTGAAGAGTAAAATCACCAATGCGAGTGTTATGATATCCCAAGCCCATCTTATGCTCATTGGATTTTAATTGTAGAGGAGCGTTGGTTCCTTGGCCATGCTTGCCAAGACCTTTTCTTGGGTTGAACCCATATGCTATCAACATCTTAGCTGGTAAAAGGTTAGTTTCAGAGACGAAAGGAACCTTCAGTTTCGCCCTCACAGGAGTGTGGATTACTGCCACCAACTCCAAAGAATGATAGCTAGTTTCTTCCTTAACTTCAGGTTCAATGTAAGGGATAACGCTATTCTAATATGCAATGAGGTCAACTTCCCCATAGACAGTAACTACTTTTCGATTAATCACGAATCGCACTTTCTAATGTAGACTTGAAGGTACGACTCCAACAATGTGAATCCAGGGTCTCCCTAACAGGAATCCAAATGCACTCAACAAATCCATCACCTGAAAGTTTATAGAGAATTTGATTGGTCCAATGAGCACATCCAGCTCGATCTCGCCTACCATTGCCATCCTCATTCCATCAAAGGCTTTAACAGCTGTTTTGAAAGTTCGAATCATTTCCTCTTTAATACACAAATTCCTTAATGTAGCCAACAGGCAGATGTTAAAAGCCGATCCATTGTCAATTAACATGTGCGCCACTCTCTTTCCATTACAATGTGCAGTGATATACAAGGCCTTGTTGTGCCCTCTTCCTTTAGCGGGGAAATCTTCATTTGAGAAGCTCAATTAATCCTTAAGAATGATTGCCCCCACAAAATCTCTTAACTGCACATTATTGATGGTTTCGGGGACATGCACTTCATTCAGCACCTTTAGCAACACATCCTTATGTTTTTCTGAATTGATGAACAAATCCAACAAAGATATCTAGGCTGACATTTTTCTTAACTACTCTATCACCTCAAATTCGTTAGTCTTGACAATGGACAAGAGTTTTTCTGCATCCTCTTTTGACACCTCCTTCTTCTCAAATTCGTCTTCCCTTTGGGCGTAAAATCGTCCGAACCTCATTATGGCATTCACTTCTTCTGTTCCATAGTCCTAATGAACTGCCTTAAAATCATAGATTTCTATTGGCGGGACTTGTATTGTCACTCCCCGAATCTGTCGAGCACGGGAACATCCCTGCAAGCAAACAACACATCTCTCGTGGTCCCAAGATCCACAATTAAGTCGAGAGATAATACATATTTACGTCTAGCATGCGTAAGTGGCACCCAAACAAATCCACGTACAAATATAAGTTAAGTGGGACCTGGATAGCGTAATAGCTGTCATACATCATAACATAAGGTTCATACAAATACCGGCTATTGCAATTCGCTAACAAACTAGGCGACGGGGTGGTACACAAAAAGAGTCCCTTATGACATCTAAAAGGACAGGGTCGGGTCGTCTCCGAATAGCTTAGGTCAACGAACTAGGGTCCTAAGATGAATTGATGGAATCCCCGGTATTCTCGACATCCTCCGTCGGCTCGTACTTGGAGAAGGTCTCGGATAGGACCTCGATAGAATCCTCCATGGTCGCCTCGTGAGACGGCTCCGCAAGGTCCTCCTCGATCGCCTCCAAGACAATGACCTCATCCTCCTCCACGGTGAAGTCCAGCGTCGGGGTCTTCTCTGGCCCATTCTTAGAACCAACTACGGACCCCTCTGGCAACTCCTGCTCTCCCGCGGTCTGGTACTAGTTGGGTATCACTCCTTGGGGTACCTCATGGGGCTTCAGCGGCCCAATCTGTGCATCCCCAACCTTTCTAAACCAAGCCTCGAACCTATGAGGCTTCCAGTCTGGGCTACCCTCGTCAACCCAAATGACAGTATACTTCCTTACATAGACGTTCCCCTGACTATTCGGGAACTCATCAAAATACGCCTTCATCTCCTTGGGGTCCCTAAAATGTATAGGCCACATATCTAAGGTCTAGGATCTGTAAAAATAAGGGTCCCCAAAGGGATGAGATACACATCTCAGTAAAAGAATCCGAACCCTAGGTCAGGTCGATAGTCTACTCAAGTAGTCGTACCCTTCAATAATTCCAAACTCATAAACACACAGGTATATCAGGCACAAATCAATAAAACAAGGACATACAGATGATAGACATGCAATGATGACCTCATGTCACACTCAGATGATCATGCACACCCGTCCTGCCACTTCACCACTTCCACCAATCTCCACTTGCCTCAATCTCTAGTTCGCGATTAGATCGTATCAGGCTCGGTCTGCATAAACGCATCAAACTGTCATCGGTAACCCGCATAAACGCATCAAGTTCCGATGAATCTCCAGGCCAATATCATCATCTCATCCTCCGTCCCGCGAATAGTTCGCATTAGGACTGTGGCCATCTCAATCCCGCGATCTCGTTGCATCAGGGCGCCACACAACATCAACTCTACCCCGCGATCTCGTCGTATCAGGATATTCATCTCCCTCCCCGCGTATCATACGCCTCAGGCCCTCGCTATGCCATGCTCATGCCATGATTTTAATTCAATTTCACAAATCAAACAACAGGTGCAAGTCATGCACAATTCGAATACTCATGGCATGCAAGGCAATCAAATGACACACATACATGGCGGATAATTCAAGCATAAACAATAACATACATAATCCTCCCATAGCCACTCAGGGCATATCAAGAACCATCCCTTTGAAAAATCCCCATAAATCGATCAAACTAAACCTCGACTCATCTAATTGAGTTCAATCTTCCTATCCTAAGCTTAGAATTCCCTTACCTTTGACTGGATAACATAAATTTCTCCTTGCGATTGCCTCAAAGTCTCGGCCAAACCAATCCAAGGGTCAATTCACCGCGCAACCTAGAATATTTAACCGATTCGTCAAATTTCCATACCCAATTCCTCAATCCATGAATCGTAATCCTCCATAACACAACCCTCATCATCTTAGCATATCTTAAACATCAATTTGAGTCCCATAATCATCTGTTCTTGCTCCCACCAGAACCGATTATGCACAGAACCGAACCTGTTCATTTCGGTTCTGAGCAAACCATGCACTTTCAGCCTTAAATCTTCATCAAATCCTTCATCTACTCACTATCCTACCTCTTAACATGTCTATCTTAGGGTTTATGAGGCTCATCAAATGTTTGAAGTCTATTGGCTGCTGGAATCCCGTTGAACGTCGCCGGTTCTTCCCAAGTTAGAATCCGGCAGTTTCTATGCAAGGTTTACAAGACCGATTCATGGTCAAAACTTCATCAAATTGAACCCCAATTTTTATCATAGATTCATACACATGTATACTTGATCTTCACCAAATTTGGCCTAAAAAATCCAACATTTTGGCTTTCAAAAGGATTAGAAACTGGACCTTCCTCAAGCTGAGTCCGATTCTATCAGCTCTCGAGAAAATCCTTGATCAGAGCTCCTCGGTGGTCCAAATGCCATGATTCTTATTCAAGGAGGTCGGCAAGACGTGGGGTTTAGTTGGTGTGGTTGGCCAGCGGTCAGGCGGTGGCTAGAGGTGGCTGTCGTGGGCGCCGAATAGAGGGACCAGAATTGGTCGCTGGCGATAGAATGAAGAAGGAAGAGGAAGAGGAAGTTTCGGTGGCTTTGTGGGGTGTGGCTAGCCAAATGAGTGAGGAGAGAGAGTGAGAAGACTATATTTAAAGCCTTGATCAATGGTTGAATGGTAGGTTTGAAAAAGTTGGACATGACTTTTCTTTAAGGCATTCATTGACATTTGTCCCTCAAGTCATTCAAGGTGATCCAATGGCCCTCATTCCTTCTTGAATTTCAGCAGCTATAGGGAGGGTTTAATGACCAAAATGCCCTTCTTCAAATGCTTGGGTAAGGTTCTAAGCTTGAGGGGCAAAAGGGTAATTTCACCCTCAACGTTCAGAACGTCGTTTTTCTTGCTCCAGAACTCTTCGATAGGGCGACGACCAATCCGAATGTGATTTTAAAATTCTTGATTCTCCATTTTCAATTTTCAAGACTCGTTTCTGATAGTTTCCTCTATCAACATGGTTCTAGCCTATCCCAAACCGACGGGCGTCTCTTGCAGACGTTACGCGTATCGACCCCTTGATTCATATCACGCTTAGGGCTCGTCAATTTATGGCGGCTTTGGTTGTCATGTAATTGTGAGAGTTTATCCCTAGTCTCTTTGGTCTCGATCGTCACTGTCCAATTCAGGAAACTTTTGCAAATCATACGTTGGTTAAGCGGTATCACCCGCGCTCTAATTGTATGATACTCGCAAGGCATTTCCTAATCGTTCTTAGATCGGCTTTTTTGTGGTTCTAAATATCCCCTCGACAATCCTTATGGTCAAAGTGCCATTTCCTATCCGAGTCGCCTAGGTCCACGTACCTCGTCTCACGTTAGCCTTTCCCTTTTGGTCAGCCTACTCAAATTGATCAGATTTGAGTGAAATATGACTGAAACACATCTCTAAATTCATTTCTTATTAATGAGTCTGAAATTGACTCGAAATCAGAATGCCACATGTATGGTTACCGACGTTAGGTGGGATGTCTCTGGTTTAGGTTCATCATCGAATTCATCTCTTGGTAGGTGAATTACCACAGGTTTCACCAAACAATCCTATTCTTGGCTTAGGCTGTCAAGCTCATTCAGTTTAATCACCACAGTCATAACAATTTCAATCATTGCCACTGTGTCGCTCTAGTCTTCAAGAGAGTTTTCGTACTCCGATTGAAGGTAATTGTCAGCATCACTTGATTCAACTAACATCGCAACCTTCAAGTGTTTTCTTATTCTTTCGAATAGCTCAGTCAGGTTTTGCCACTGGGTTATTAATTTGTCAATCCTGACATATTTCTTGGTATTAAGCTCTTCACCTGTTGTCTAGGGATGACCGCTCATTGTCAGTCGACATGATACATCCTCTATTTCTCTAGAGAGATCATTCGATTGCTCTTCTATGTGCAGGAAATGTCTCGATATCACTTGGTTGAGTGATGATTCAAATTCTTCTGTTAAAGGCTCTATCACCACCTCCAAGACTTTTGATTGAATAGGATCATCCATACCTCCCTACCCATTCGGTATAATATACTTCATTCTCTAGAAGAAACTAGGGGGAGCATAGTACTTCACTTTGAAATTGTACCCACTTGAATCCTCACCTAGATTATCTATGATCTCGTCTCTTTCCAGTGCTTTAGTTACAAATCTACGATCAGCCATACCTCTCTTAGCAGTTTTCAATTCGTCTTCATCAAATTCTTCTTCTAATTCGGTAATCAGTTTTATGTCGCCTATCATACTTTCATGTGGGACATTCCACATACTTCCTTGCTCGATTTCAACCACAATTGGTTCAATTCTAAGTTCATCGAGGTCTTAATCCCTTCACATTCGTTATCAACGACAATTGATATTATCCCCAAGCTCAACATCTTAGCAATGCATAACTTCTTTCTTTTGGCTGATACTTCTCCCTCTTTTAGGTATGATGATGCGATTGCCAGAATGTTGGTTACTCTAGGTACATTCACCTTCAGCTCTAGATGGTTCCCTTCCTCATCATTAAGTATTGCACCAACTGCTTGGTGATCAAGGAACGAGTTCTCTTGTACGTTTGGAGCCACATCATTGAATTTCAAAATTTGATTATCAATGGGAGCCTGAACCTTCAGCTTAAGAATGTAGCAATTATCTACATTATGTCCTCTTTCACCCATGTGATAGGTGCAAGTCTGGCTTTCATCAAAACCAGAATACTTCGCCGGATTTGTTTTGGGAGGTTCCTTTGCCACCAAGTGTTGCTCTAATAACATCGAGAGCAACTTAGACAACGATCTGGGAAGTTGAGAGAATTGCTTCGGAGGATGTCTCTTCCTAGGCTCTTGTCTTTTAGACACTAACCATGACGATCCCCCTCTTGCCCGAATTGAATTAGTGAACATCTTGGATTTATTGGAATCTGGCACAAAGGTTATATCAATCCCAGTCTCTCTTTCTTTCCTTAGGGGATATTGCTTCCTTGTTGAAGTTTCATGTGGCCATCTTTATCTCAAAGCCCACTCAAATCTCTCTACCACCTTTATCAAGTGCGTAAAGATTTGACATCCTGAAGTGTTCAGTCTATCAAAGTACTCATAGGGAAGTGCCTTCAAGAACAGGTCACTCAAGTCATCTTTCGGGATGGACGGTTTCACTTGAGTTGCCAAGGCTCACCATCTTTGAGCATATGTTCTGATCGTTTCGCTTCTCTCTTTCACCGTTCGCAACAGATCTTCCCTTATCGGGGCCGTAGCCATGTTGAACTTTTACTGCTTGAGGAAATCTTTAGCAAAATCCTCCCATCAGTCGTAATCATCCAAGTCTAACTCAATAAACCAAGTTAAAGTAGTGCCAGCTAGACTTTCTTGGAATGTATTCATCAAAAGTGGAATGTAATCAGAATAGTATGCCATCTTGTGCAGATAGTATTTGAGGTGAGCACGTGGACAACCTGTCCCATTGTATTTTCTCACAGAGTCCGTCTCTTTGTAGTTTGGAGGAGTCTCCACTTTAGCAAACGGTGATATCTTGTCGAAACGAGCTAACTCATAGCCCTGACTGCTCAAACACCCTTCAATCTTGGCTATTCTCTTAGCCTCGACTTCAATTTTCCCTGCCTGCTTTCCTTTCTTTTCCTTCTCAAGGTTGATGACAACAGGAGATATCTTCGACTGTGGCTGGATATTTTGCGCACAAATGTCCTCCACGATATGTTGGGCATGTTCAGCCGTCCCTTTGTCAGTTATATCATGTATTAAAGATTGATCTAAGTTGTTAAGGTTAGGTATCGCCGTTTGTTTGGCTTAGGAGGCTTCCAGCATAACCTTAATTTTAGCCATCATGGTGGTCATGATAGTCATCTGAGTTTTTAACATGCCCACTCGTGGAGTCATTTCTTGTTGTTCCATCCTCGTCTTAAATCTAGTACAAAAATGATGTCTTGGTAATTTCGTAATTAGAGAATACATATTTATTTGAAAGTAATAAGTAAGCATCTCTTTAGGACAAATAAGGAGAGTACAGGATTCCTTCAATTGCGTCTTTTCTATTAATGGATGAGAAAAATGACTACTTTGCGAGCCTTACTCTCCATGAGCAGTTCTTTTAATCATTTGCCAAGAGAATTCATGAAATTAAAGGAAGCGCAATCTTCGGTGATAGTTTTGATGCATCGACAAAATATGATTATGCTCATACACATGTGTTAAAAGTAATATTTAATACAAATGAGTACCCAAATATCAAGAAGACATCACAATGTTCACAGGTTTTACACTTAACAAAATAGTCTATCCAAGTCTAGGGCACTTAGGGTTTAAGGCACCCTCATCGTCCCAACAAAAATCAAATCCCTCATTCTGGGAATCCTCGTCTCCTGAATATGATGGCGATCCCATGTACGGCTCCACTCCAGGCACGTATGGCACAATGTATTCGGGTAGATAAGTTTTGACAAAGCCGCATCTGGTTGCCTCAAAGCATCATATGTATTCCGTAGAAGCTCTGTGAGTATTCATCTCGGAGGTCATATCATCTAGCCATCCTAAGTCTTCCATTTGGGAGTCTTTTAAAGCGCATTTGATGGACTCCACCATAGTTTCGAATTGCTTTTTCTTCTCTCCTGTAAGGATCTCTTTTGGTACGTCAAATGAGCAAACATCTGATCGTGGCGATGAATGAACCTCTTGCAATGTTTCATATTGCCGCATGACCCTCCTTGGATAATATGTGGCGGGGCCTGTGAATCCTAACAAGGGGACTGGATTTTTGCCATTGCGTGTGAGCTTGACTTTACCTAATGTTGGTAATCTAAGATGCCATCGGAGTTATTCTGGCTTTAAAACTCTAAGTAATTCCTTTCATTCTTTGAAGTTGAATTTAGGAATGTGCGTATGGGTTTTGACGAAAGTTCTAAGAGGATAGACATTAGAGCTAATCTCAGTAAAACCCATACGGATATGAAATTATTTTACATGGGATGTGAACCACAAATATAGGAGACCACTAGAGGTTCTAAAAATCCCTTTCTTATTTTTCCCAAACGGTTGAGGGAGAGTAAAGTTTTAGTAAGGATAAGGTTTGAGTAATCCCACATAAAACAGACTTGTTTGACCAATACAGCCATGATAGGGTCAAAAGTTACAGACGATATTTGAAACAGGACAAAGCTAAAGAATGCCAAGATAAAAGCTCTACCAGACTTTGTTCCTTTGCTGGCAGGGATGTTGGGAAACCTTTCTAGAAGAAAGGATAGAGAAATTCGCCCATAATTACTTTTTACGTCTGCTTTGATTTCGTTGAGGTTTGTATCTAAGAATTCAGCTAGTTGACTCAAAGGCTCAAACCCTATAGGAGGTTAGACTAACAAGTGAGTAAACTCAACTTCAATGGCGGCGCTATATTCTTCAAGGGTAGGGGTAACCTTCAATACTTCCATGCAGAACGTCGCGGCAGTTGGATCCCAATAGAGTGCCATGGCTTGGATAGAGGTAGGTAGACACTCAATCTTCAGCAAGTCCAATATATATCCTAGCCACAATCTGGCATATTTCTGGCTGGCTTCACTCATACTATCCCATTAGGCTAAGATCTCAGCTTGAGGGACTTTGAACACTTGGATGTCATTCTTTCCCATCAAGTCTAAAATATGCAAATGATTTTGAGAAATCAATCGCCAAAAATTACTTTTAAACATGATTATGCAAATGTCATGAAATATGCATGGCCTGATTTAATTTAATATTCCAGTTAATGAAATGGAAATTAGAATTCCTTTTAGGCATGAAGAACTTGACTCAAGGTCTAATTTGAATTTCAAAGAAGTGAATTATATAATTAGTCAGAGTCATCTTCTACATTCCATTGGTCAAAATATCAACTGTGAACATAGCAGATGAAATTCCTTATTACAAAAAGGGTACGCCATGATAGATCGAAAGGGGTCTAAAAAAGGGGCCGAGATACTAGTCGAGTTTATCCTAAAACAAGAAAGTCATAAAAGGCCTATGAAATGTGGGATCTAAGCTATCCATCCCCCAAGATCTAGTCTTCTTCAGGGTTATAGTCGATCAAGATTTCCTTCTTGATGGCATATTTGTCTGGTCCTTCTTCAGGACATGACTCGGTAATCAAGACTTCTTTCCTAGTTGAGCTTTCCTCAGAATATGAAGGATGGTTTTCAATAGGTTAGTTGAGATGCTTTACCTTTTTCAGCCATTCTCTGGTCCATGGTATAATGACCTCGGGGCCCTTCTTGGGTTTGATCTTTTTGAGTATGATGCGCCTTGACTTTGTCTTGGTTGCAGGGTGTCTTTTCTTTCCCCAAAGAGAGATCATCGATTGGTTTTCCTGACTTTACGTTCCTCTTTTCGGCAGGCGCATGCTTCCCTAGCTAAGCTGTTGAGATACTGTGTGACATTCTGATTTTTTTTCCTATCATTTCAAGACTCAGTAATGAGGAATAATCTAACGATGTATTTTAGTCATATTTCGCTCGAATCTGATCAATCTCGAGTTAACTGCCCAAAAGAGAAAGGCTAACGCTAGATGAGGTATGTGAACCTAGGAAATTCGAATAGGAAATGACACTTCGACCATAAGGATTGTCGAGGGGACATTTAGAACCATAAAAGGCTGATGTAAGAACGATTAAGGAATGCATTACTAGCATTATATGATTGGAGCACGGGTGATGCCACTTAACCAATATATAATTTATAAAATTTTCCTAAATCAAATAGCGACGATCGAGCCCGTCGAAACTAGTGATAAATCCTCACAATTACATGACAACCAAAGTCGTCATGAATTGACGAGCTCTAATTGTGATATGAATCACAGGATTGATACGTGTAACGTCTGCAAAAGCCTCCCGTCAGTTCGGGATAGGCTGGAATTGCATTGATACAGAAATGAATTTAGAAACAAGTCTTGAAATTCGAAAATAGAGAATCAAGAATTCCAACATTACAATTGGATTGGCTATCGCCTTAACGAAGAAATTTGGAATCAGAAAAATGAAGTTCCAGACGTCAAGGGTAAAATTACCATTTTTGCCCCTCAAGCTTTAGCCTTGCTTTGATGATTGGACAAGGGCATTTTGGTCATAAACCACACCCATAGCTATCGAAAATTTGAAGAAACCTTGGCCATTGGATGAGCTTTGATTGATACCATGGACAAGTGTCAATAGATGAAGCCTTTAGTTGATGTGTTCACTTTTAACCTACCATTCAACTCATGTTGACCAAGTCAATTGAAGTATAAGCCATCTCTCTCTCTCTTGTAGCCGAACACCCCCCTCTATCTCCCATTTCTTCTTCTTCTTCTTCTTCTTTCTTCCTACCGACCGCCTACCTCCGACCTGTTCTGACCGCCTACTTCGCCACTTCTGACCGCCACTTCCGGCGATCCCCAGCCACCGAGCCGACCACCTACTCCTTCCTCATCCTCTTGCCGATGTTCTCAAAGTGGAAGCAAGTCGTTTGACCTATTGAGGAGCTTCGGCCGGCCAAGCTCTTGAAAGTCGATGGAAATCGTCGTAACCAAAGGTAAGTCAAGTTTTAGGCCTCTTAGGACCTCGAAATCGTGGAGTTTTTCAATCAAATTTTGTGAACATCTAGGGGACACATAGAGTGAGCTGTGGTAAAAAGTTTGGATGAATTTGATGAAGTTTTGACCCCAAATGGGTCTTGTGTTTGAAGGGCCAAAATTGATCGTCAAAGGAATTGAAGGAACCGGCGCCGTTCAAGGACTTTCCGGGGTCGCCTTGGCTCCAAATTTTCGGTGAGACTTCCCAACCCTTAGAACTACATGTTAGCAAGTAGATTAGTGATTAAATAGAGGATTTAAGATACTTTGAGGGCTGTTAGGTTGGGATATGCACAGAACCGAGTATGCCCGGTTCGGTTTTATGCATAACGATTCTGTGGGGGCTGTTGGTGGTTGTAATTGAGCTCCAAATTCATCATTGAGAAGTGTTATAATGTTAATTGATTGACCCATGAGGTGTATGATTAAAGGGGTGGTGATTTGAGCGAGGAAATTAACGATTGGATGAAATTTCCTTAGGTTGCGCGGTTGAGTTACTCTTGGGCTAGTAAGGCCGAACCCTTGAGGTGCTTGAAAGAGGAATTGCATTGCATTAAGCTTGAGGTAAGGAGATTCTAAATCTTTGATAGGAGGATTGGACTCAATTGGGCGAATTGAGTGTGAGTTTGATTGATTCTCGGAAGATTATCAAATGCTTGTCCATTGTACGTCCTAGAAAGATATAGATGATTTGAATGCTTGGCCATGCTTATGCCTTGAGTTGATTATTGCATTTGATGTTGAACTTGATTACCTCGCATGCCATAAGTGTGTTGTTCATACATGAGTTGCACTTGATTGTATGTGTTATACATTAAAATGAACTAATGGCTTATTTAAGAGGTTGTGACACCCTGTGACGTATGAGACGCAGGGTTGTATGGATGATACCCTGAGGCGCTGAGGTGCGGGGTTCGAATTGAATGGCATCCTGAGGCGTACGAGACGCTGGGTTAAGAATGCCATAGTCCTGGTGCGTTGAAACACAGGACGGAGTTGAGATATGTCGACATAGGCCTGGAGTGGCATTGAAAACCCAATGCGTTTACGCGGGTTTGTCAATGAGACGGTCTGATGCGTTTACGTGGACCAAGCCTGATGCGTTATAAATGTGGGCGTGAAAGTGAGGCAGATTGGAAAGGGTTGGAAGGTGTAATTTGACTTGGCATAAAGTGCTTGTTTTTAATGACATTGTATGATGCCATGATTGCATGCTTGTCATCTGTGTGTAAATTCGTGCAAGTTTAATGCCCTTTGTGTTTTTATACGAATTGTCTGTGATTGTAATTGCCTGAGTGGACGGTCAGCCTAACCTAGGGTTAGGACCTACCTTACTGAGATGTATATCTCACCTCGTTGTGGGACTCCTTTTCTTTTCAGATCCTAGACCTTGAGGACGTGGTCAATCTACTTTGGAGATCCTAAAGAGATGTCAGCGTATTTTGATGAGTTCCCCGACGGACAGGGGACCATTTATGTTAGGAAGTGTACAATCGTTTGGGTAGATGAGGGTGGTAGTAGCTGGAATCCTCATAGATATGAGGCCTGGTTCAAGAAGGTAGGAGATATTTCTACAAGGCCACTGAACCCTACTAAGGTACCTCGTGGGGTGATACCTAGTTTGTGCCATCCCGCTCGGGATTCAGTGGTGGGCGAGGGGTCTATCGCTGGCTCAAGGATTGGTCCTGAGAGGACTCCGACCTTAGAGGACACCGAGGAGGTTATAATGGTCGAGGCTACCGAGGACGACCTGGTGGAGCCGTCAACGGATGAGACGCTCGAGGATACGGTAGAGATTTGCTTTGAGACTTTCTCAGAGTATAAGCCAACTGAGGAGGCAAAGGAGACTGATGACTCCAGTAGCACGACCTAGGTGTCCTACTTTCCCTGTCTGATATTTTAAGGGTGACCCTGATGCCTGTTCCTTTTGAGATGATGATAGACCTCTTTTTCACTCACCTGTCACCCCTACTGACTAGTAGGTCTGGTTTACTGCGTTCTTGTATGAACATTTGGATCTTATATATTAATGGTATTCTCATTACCCAAGTTTCATTTTATATATGTACGGAGGAGTTTTATATCGTCGCTTTCGCATGTTTTTTTTATTGATGATATATCTCTCGACCTATACGTGCATCCTAGGACCTCGAGAGATAGTTTTGTGCTTACAGGGAGTCGCACGCTCGTGCCCGGGGCGCGAGTCATGACATATTGCCTTTTCACCTCTAAATGGTGTCTGAACATCTCGTTTGCCTATCGCTTAAACCTAAGGTTATCTACATAGTAACTTGTCTGGCAGTCTTCAGCATATCCCAGATTACATCCAGTCAGCTCACGGCCATGTACAAATCTAGTAAAATACAATCTTGTGTTCGGTTCGGGACGAGTGACTTTCCTTAAACACTCCAAGGGTACCAACTCTGTTGAACTTCTAGGGAACAACGACATCCTATCCCCTGTTCTTATTATTTCAATCCGTCACTAGAATGATTTTAGAATGTATGCAATGCATGTAGACGTAAATGATATGCAACACATGAACATACTATAAAATAGGGACTATTGAAATACATCAAAAGTAAATGCCTTACCAACCAAACCTTAGGAAACATGAAGCATTCCCTTGTCATAATGAGTGGTTTTAGGTATACTAACCTTCCACAAACATGCGCATGAGACAAGTGGGAATATACTCTAGAAATAAAATCAGGTGAGGAACCTATGGCTCAGGCTCTCACGATCAGAATATGGCAGATTCCTCCCCAAGAGTACATCCTCAAGAGGGCTAAATATCACCAATTTGGATCGTGAGCGGGAATGAACACGAAAGTCTCAAGTGCCATCAAGTACGAGATCCTTTCATGTCCTTTCCCTATCTAACGTAACCTAGAGGTGGTTGCAATCGGGGTTTGACCGCTAGTGTGTGAGATATGTCATGATCATCACAATGCATGGTCATGCACAATAGTTTGTATCAAACACTGCTTTAATGTATGCATAAAAATAAACACACAATCCCAACTCCAACCTGCAGGAAAGATGTCAACAAGCACTCCACCCCTTACTTCTCCAACCGACAAAAACATTTAACACAATGGTTAGGGTACGTACATCGCCTTCGAGAGCATCTGTAGAAAACAGGGTTAGATAAACCAATGAACTTTTTAAACGACTCAAATCCTCTAAAATTCATAACTAGAGATTCTAGATTGGAATAAGTCCCCAGAGGAGTCGCCAGTCTATCGCTACCCCTCCATGAGGAGCGGGCAAATGGGTCGTTCTATCTGATCGGACGTTGGCCTCTCCCAAGGCCCATTACCCAAGTCGCAATGGCGGTATACGTGGTCGACCTTCGGTGTGGTCCGGTGACATGTGATACATGTACATGCCAAGGAGTCGCCACCAATCGTTCTGTGGAGAGTAAGATTGGAGACCCTATCGAATAGTTGGGAGCAACCTATTCAATTCTACGAAAACCAGAGGAATGAGATCGGGGACTTTGTTACGCCAACTGTCATAGTTGACGCCATTTCGACACCTAAGTTGAATAATTTGTCTAACCTAAGATTTCATGTAGAGGAGTGAGGTGTGAATCTAACACTAGGAGTTCATGCAAAGAGGAATGGCTACTCTAGCACTCACAATCAATAAAATGAATGCGCAAATCAAGGTCCAAGGCATGCAGATAAATCACATGAAAGCAGTGTGGTATCCCTAGTGAGGCCCTATTAACCTAGAAAATGTCAATTAAGGCTCATGAGTGTTTTCGACATGATTTGCCTTTGAGGGGCGAAATCGTAATTTTGAAGATTTTTGGGACAATTTGCCCAAGAAAGGTAAATTTATCATTTCAGATGAAATATGGATCCAAAAGATGGCGGAAATAGGATTGGTCACCATACCAATCCATTTCCTATTTTTCGAGAATTTTCAAAATTTTTCTAGAATTTTTGGAGTGGTTTACCCTTTTGAAGGGTAAAATCTTCATTTCAGAAAGTGAAGAGAAGTGAAAATCTCAAACAGGAGGATTGGTCAACCACCAGACCCAAATCCTAATTTTGAGAAATTTCTACGGCTTGATCGGAATAAAAAAGACAATTTACCCTTAGAGGGGTAGAATCGTCATTTTAGAAAAAGGGACGAGATTAGAGGGGTGGAATCGTCATGTCTAAGAATTGTTCACAATTTTCCTACATTATTTTTTTTTGGTTCTCTAGGATTTTCTAACATTTTTTAGAATTTGCTAGGAATTTTCTAATTCTTTATTATTTAAAAATGATTTTTTGAATTTTTATTAAAAAATGATTCGGACCGGATCGACCTGACCCACTCGGGTCGGATACCTAGCCTAGACCTAAACCCGCACAACTTTCGCCTAAAAACGACGTCGTTCCACTTTTTAATTTTTTGATTATTCGAATTTAATCTTATGGCTCTTAACGAACCACGTGGCTACTCTATGGCCTTAAGATCATTTGACTAAAACCTACGGCTTAGATCAAAAGCCGACTATGCCTCAGCTGTCAGATGTGATTACTTAAACCTACGGTCCCTATTAAAACGCATGACTTCATCTAGACCGTCCACTCCCACTAACCTAAACGACGCCTCTCAACTACTAACCTAAACGACACCGTTTCGGTTTGTTTTGATTTTTCGATGTTAAAACCATTTTCGAATATTTTTAATTACTAATTGGACGGCCACCAAAAATTAGACTCTATTTATCTAAACCGTCTGATCTGTTTATTCGAATAACAGACATTAACGGCCATGCTGACTAGGCAAACACGTGGACCAATGATGAACGGACACCTAGGACTTGACTCTTTGACCAGCCACGTCAGCTTCATCTTCAACCTCCCGACGACACCTAAACGGACGACCAAAAATTTCCGACAATGATCTAATGGTGAAACCTCAACAGAATTACACAAAACTAGTGCTAATCAACTCGTCTCATCGTCGCACACAACATATCGTAAAATCAAACGATTTCATCCACAGAATTGAGTACAAGCAAGCTCGAACTAGTAGATATACATCTACTCTAATCACAATTCATGGCATTTCAAGTCAATTCATTGACACAGAAGCATCAAAAGAGGTTCAGGATACTTACCTCGAGTTCCGATCGAGCTCGCACGACCTAGATTGGGCTAGGCAAGTTTGAACTGTTCTTGGCTTATGGCGAAAGGTTTGGAGACTTGATTTGAAGTTTTAAAGTAAAACCGATGCAAAATGGAGATGCGATGATGGTCAGTGATGCTTGGTGAACAAAATACCCACATAAAATCGAAGAATGACCATTGAATACAAAATCCACCATTGATGCACAGTATGGAAATTTGAAGATTGAACTCAGCTGTTCTTGTGGTTTCAGGTTGCACGGCTGGCAGCGATTGCTTCCTCTCAGTCCAGGCGATCTTATGACGACCTTTAGAAGTCTTGGTTTGGCCTAAGAAGGCCCAACCGATGCTTTGTAAATTCGAGCTGAAGCTTTCGACAATAGCGATGGAAGGCGAGCTCTCTTCCTCTCTCTTCTCTCTCTCTATTATGTTCTCTTCGGAAAACAGAATGAACCAACCCCCCTCAATAGAATGCCCTCCAGAGGCTATATATCGTTTTTGAAATTTTGGCGCCGATTGGTCAACCCTCGCCCGCTTGAATTCACTTGCCATCACGTGCCAAATGGTATGCCGACGGTAACTGGGATGTTGGGTATTTTGTCCAACTCCGTTTGGTCCTCCATTGAGCCTCATTCTGTGCCAATTTGAGGTGAATTTGATCTGAGTTTATCTTTGTTGACTTTGGTGGGTACCGCGACCTTGACCGGTCAATTACTCCCTATTTCCGGTGGCCATTGATCATGAATTCGATATCAATCGACGGGGAATGGTCTAAAGCATCAAACCCCCACCAATGTGTCTTCGATTGTGGTTGATTGATCAATCAATTTTGCCATTAAAATTTGGCCTTGCACTGTTCATCTGCATAGGAGTCACGGGGAAGAAGATGACACTGTAGCGAACCTGTTCGGCTAGTCTAATCGGTCTGACCCGGTTTCGACTTGAAATTTTCAAAATTAGCCCAAATTGGTGAGGAATTTTTGCAATTAAATCTCATAATCGAACTTAGGACATGAATATTGTCTAAAAATATGATTTTGCTCAAAAGTTCATGTCAATTTCTATAAAAATCCCAAATTTGTCCTTAATTTCAATTCGAAAAATTGTGAAATTGAAGGTTCAAACAATCAAATTGGACTAAACCACCTATGCCAATCGACTCAGAGTGATGAAATACATTGGGTAGGGGCTTCAATTGGCAAAAGTAGCCCTTGAATTGAAAGTAATTTCAATTATGCCCAAATTCAAGAACTAAATTACAATAAAGTATGCAATTTTTCTCAATTCACGCAATTGAGCAATTTGTGTAAAAATTGGGCTAAATTGCAATAAAGGGAAATTAGATTGAATGTCAAGACCCTAAAAATGCCGAAATTGCAAATTAAAAGACTCAATTGACATTTTTTTTCCAAATTCAATCATACGTGTAACAAAGGAACACATAAAATTAAACTTGAATTTGAACTTTTTATGAGGTCAAAAATACAAGAGAATTAAAAAAAGTATTGACTATTTTTTTTATATTTTTGTGACCTTAAATGCTATTTTTGTTGAATTTTAAGTATTTTCTTATTTTCTAAAAATGCTGAAAATGTGAAAAATATGAAAAATTATTTTTTTGTCAAAAATGGTTCGTTTAGCTTGGCCAAGGACACCAAAGATGACTTTGTAATTTTTTTGACTTTTTATGAATTTTTTATGAATTTTCAAAAATAAAATTGAAAAATACTAGTAAAAAATCAGGTGTCAAAGCCGCATTTACTCTCAAGCAATCTCAGAATGATATTTTTCATCGAATAACTCAATAGAGATAGTCCAAGCAGATATCATGCCTTCGAGGAAACCCTTTGACTGGTGACTTTTCATCAACTATCAACAGCCTCGTAAGGCTAAAACTGCCAAGGTCACTTTCTTTTCTCAGTGTACCAAAAATCTCTAAGGTTTTCTTACCAAGATCCCCAATCTAGAGTGAGACAATTTCAAATCTCATCCCTCCTTCAAACTTAGTCAATATCAACCTTATACATAACTTCATAAGCTTTTCAAAACTCTCGTGATTCTTCCCACGCATTCAATTTAAAAAGAATTAACTCAAAGTCACCTTTTTCATGACTTCTATTATTTAACTCATTATTACTAGCATCTGTCACCATAGTGACTCAAGCAACAATGGCAGCTCCTCCTCGAGCTTGCCTACCCATCAGTTTTTCTCATTTTCATTAAAAGTTCTAATGACCCCTTATTACACTTGTATCTCGCACAATTAACAAATCGAGCCATATTCTCTTCCAGTATTCATATTCCAGTCGCTCATCTTTACTCAATTTTCATGATCCATCTCATTTCTTAGATCTTCCCACATCTTACATACTCGAGTCCAATGCTCTTCTACGACCATACTTTGTTCTTTTAATGTCATTAGGTTCTTATGTCACTTAAATCACTATGATTACCTCTAGGAATCAAAGACTTAAGTCATCTAAGTCTAGCAGTCTCAGACTGCTCATCTCATTATCTTTCCCCATCAACCATCCAGTGGTTCCCAAAAATTCTCAACTAGTTGCTTATTACCCAAGGATTCTAGATCCGTTTCAGTCAATGATTATTTAACAGGCCAGCCTCAACAAGGTGATTTCTCAGTTAGCAGCCATTACTAGGCAAGCCTCAACTAGGAAACTATCAAACAAGCACTCAAAACAACAATTCACTAAGTCAATAGCTCATACTTTAAGTATAGAGACATCTGCCACTCTGTCACAAACACGACAGGCTATCTCATTTTCAATAGGCATCATTTCAACGGGTATATGTCATGACCTAAAATTTAAATAATTTTAGGGTAACGGATTATCAGGTTAATTTTAATGACTAACCTAATACGGACTCTCCCAAGCCCTACCAAATTGTAACTTAGATTAATTAGAATAATTTAGAGTTTGGAATCGCCACTAATAATAATTTTTGGTAGGTTGATTAGAAACCTAAATAAAATAGCGAGAGGACTATTTTACTTCTACAGATCAGAGATTATGGTTTTGGGGACTTGATTACATTAACTAATTAAAGTTAATGCCCTTTCGGTACCTTAAATTCCATGAGATATCCTAAAGCTTGGCAACTCATATTGAATTTATTTTTTAATTCGGATGAGGTGTTTACTTATTTTTTTGATTTTATTTTTTTAAAATGCAATGAATGAATGATGTGGATACCATAACAAGAAATTACCTGAATGACGGATGCTATACAAAGCATGCAAATTTAAGGTCGAATTGCCTTATATGCAAGAATTAGCTAATTAATTAAAGCATGCGAGATGACGTAGCATAGAATGAAATGAATGATGACATGGCAAGTTGTGATGCATGATTATGCAAGCATGTAGTATGCGAAAATATGATGTGCAGACGTCAATGCTATAGAATGAAAATGCAAACATGCAGATGGCGTGACATAATGAAAATGTGATGTAAAAAATATAAGAATGACGTAGCAAATGAGCATGCAAATGCGATGATATGATGCATGATTATAATTTTCGAAGATAACATGGGATGCATGAAATGAGACATTCAAGAATGCATGATATGCAAAAGTGTGACAACATGCAAAGTATGCATAAAAAAACGTGTGAGAATAACACATGAACGCATGCAAAATATCGTGAACTAATTTGTTACGCTCCGCCCTTCGGGCACGAGTGCGTAACTCCCTGCAAGCACAAACTCTCTTGGTACGTCCCAAGATTCACCTATATCGAGAGATGTAAAATATCGATAGCATGCGGAAGCGATAATATATAAACTCCTCCGTACAATAATAGATAGGGTCAGGGTAATGAGATCATCCATATACATCATCAAGGGTTTATACAAAAAGGCGGGTAAACTAATATTGCTAATCGGTAGAGGTGGTAAGACTGACTCAAAAGACGACCACTAACATCTCCAAAAGAAATAGAGCCTCAAGGCCATAATCAAAATATCATACCAGAAAATAGGAACTACTAAGTCGAGCTGCTGGAGTCGTCCGTCTCCTTAACATCCTCAATAAGCTCGTGCTCCGAGAAAGTCTCCGAGCGAACCTCCATTGTGTCCTCCATCGTCTCATCAACGGACTGCTCCACCTGATCGTCCTCAATAGCCTCGATCTCGATGACCTCATCGGTGTCCTTTAGGTTGGGGTCTTCTCGAGGATGTTCCTCAAGCTAGTTGCTGACCCCTCGGCCTTCATAGAATCTCGAGCGGGATGACACCAACAAGGGATTACCCCATGGGGTACCTTAGTAGGCTTCAATGGTCCCGTAGTGACTACCCCTATCCTCCTAAACCAAGCCTCGAACCTATGAGGCTTCCAGCTCTTCGTACCCTCGTCAACCCAGACTACCGTGCACTTTCTAACGTATACGGTTCCCTGTCCGTCCGAGAACTCGTTAAAATAAGCGAACATCTCTTTCGGGTCACCAAATCTGATTGGCCACATTTTCACGGCCTAGGATTTGAATATGGGGTCCCACAACGGGGTGAGATTTACATCTCTGTAAGGTAGGTCCTAACCCTAGGCTAGGCTGACCGTACACTCAGGCGAACGCAATCACAAACAAATTAGCATAAGTAATCACATGAGGCATTCAACTGTCATTTAATAACATACGGATGTCAAGCATGCAATCATGACATCATATTACATTATCAGACATCAAGCACATGTTATCAGGCCAGATTACACCTTCCATCTTTCCATGACTCCATTTGATTCATGCCCGCGTTTAGAACGCCTCAAGCTCAATCCGCGTAAATATGCCTCAGACCGTCTCATTGGCAAACCCGTGTAAACGCATCAGGTTTTCAATGTCATTCCAGGCCTGTGTCGACAAATCTCAAATTCAGTCCCGCGTCTCAACGCATCAGGACATTGGCCATTTCAACCTCACGTCTCGTATGCCTCAGGGTGCCATTCAACTCAAGCCTTGCGCCTCAAGGTATTCATTCACACAACCCCACGTCTCAATGCCTCAGGGTGTCACAAGTTTCAAACATGTCAAATGCTCGTTTCAATTTAGAATTCAAGATCAGGTGCAAACTCATGCAATCGAGCAACACATCTATGGCATGCGAGGCAATTAAATTCAACACTCAAATGCGACAATCAATTCACGGTACAAGAATTATCAAGCATTCAAGCCATCTATATTATTCAAGGACGCACAATGGACAATTACACCATGAACCTCTAAAAACCAAACTACCTCAAACTCAATTCACCCAATCGAGTCCAATCCTCTTAGCTAAGGTTTAGAAACCTCTTACCTCAAGCTTAATTCAACACAAATCTTCTTCCAAGCACTTCAATGGTTCATCTCCAAAGGGTTCCAAAATAGGGCAGCAGTATACCTAATGGAATTCCATCCAATTCATCAATTTTTCTTGCTCAATTCACTGATCCATGAAGCATAACCCTCAATGACATATTCCTCGACATCCTAATATGTCTCAACAATGAATTTGGAGTTCAATTAAAATCCTAATAGCCTCCTACAGATTCGGTATGCATAGAACCGAAGCAGGGCATTTTCGGCTCTGTGCATATCTCAACTAATTAGCCCTTAAACTAACTTAAATCCTCAATTTATCTACTAATCTATTTGCTAACATGTAGTTCTAGATGTTAGAGAGCCTCACCAAAATTTTGAAGCCAAGGCGAAAGTCCACGAACAACACCGGTTCCTCCAAGTCCTCAACCGATCAGCTTTTTTCCATTTGGGGTAAAAAATTCATCAAATTCATTCAAAATTTTTACTAAAGCTCAGTCTACATGTCCTCTAGATGTCCAAAAAATTTGGCCGAAATATTCAAAGGATTCGGGGTCCTACGGAGTCTAAACAGCAGCTTACTTCCAGCTGCGACGGTTTCCGTCGACTGACGAGCAACTTTTGCAAACGTTATGCGTATCAACTCTGTGATTTATATCACACTTAGGGCTCATCAATTCATGGAGAATTTGGTTATTATGTAATTGCGATGGTCTATTACTAGCTCCGACGATCTCGAACGTCACTGTTTGATTTAGAAAATTTTTACAAATTATACATTGGTTAAGCGGCATCACCCGCGCTCCAATAGTATAACGCTAACAATGCATTCCTTAATCGTTCTTAGATCGGCCTTTTATGGCTTTAAATGTCCCGTTGACAATCCTTATGGTCAAAGTGCCATTTCCTATTTGAGTTCCCTAGGTCCGCGTACCTTGTCTCGCTTTAGCCTTTTCCTTTTGATCAATTAACTCGAGATTGATCAGATCTGAGTGAGATAAGACTGAAAGACACCGTTAGATACATTCTCATTAATAAGTCTCGAAATGACAGGAAAATCAGAATGTCGCAATTCTTCCCCTCTTACAAAAATTTCGTCCTCGAAATTTACAACAAACCCAATTACTCAAAGAGGTGGAGGTATTGACGCCTCATTATTTCCTCGCTTTCCCACGTAGCGCCTTTGGTTCCATGGTGCTCCCAAACAACTTTAAGCATTGGAATCGTCTTATTCCTTAGAATCTGCTCATTTCGATCTTCAATTCTAACTAGCTTCTCTACGTAGGATACTTTATCATCCACTTCGATAACTTCGTAATCTAATATATGCGTTGGGTCCGGCTCGTACTTCCATAGCATGCACATGGAAGACGTTGTGCACTTGGGACAAATTTGGCGGCAAGGCAAGCCTGTAGGCTAAGGTCCCAACCCGTTCCAAAATCTTAAAAGGTCCTACGTACCTTGGACCCAGTTTCCCTTTCTTCCCAAATCGAGATAATCCTCTCATTGGCGATACCTTAAGGAAAACATGATCGTCTACTTGAAACTCCAAGGGCTTACGTCGTTTATCCGCATAGCTCTTCTGACAACTCTGTGCCGTCTTTAGTCTATCCCGAATTATTTTCACTGCCTCTACTGATTGCTATACCAACTATGGGCCTGTAATGCTTCTTTCTCTAACTTCGTCCCAGCAAATCGGCGTCCTGCAAGCCCTTCCATAGAGTGCCGCAAAAGGTGTCATTCGAATGCTCTATTGATAGCTGTTATTATATGCGAACTCTACCAAATATAGTTGATCCTTCCATCCACCTTTGAAGTCTATCACGCACGCTTGTAACATATCCTCGAGCGTCTAAATTGCCCTCTTCGATTGTTCATCCGTCTGTGGATGGTATGCCGTACTAAATTGTAAACGAGTTCCCATGGCATCTTGAAGACTCTTCTAGAAGTTCGCCGTGAACTTAAGATCTCTGTCCGATGTGATCGTCATGGGTACTCCATGTAGCCTCACTATCTGCCGCATGTACAGTTCAACATATCTGTCCATCGCGAAATCCTTTTGCATAGGAATGAAGTATGCAGACTTGGTCAATTGTTCCACGACTACCCAAATAGAATCTTGCCCTCTCTGGCTCCTTGGTAGTTCCATTACAAAATCCATCGTCACGTGCTCTCATTTCCATTCAGGGATCTCTAATGGCTGTAATAACCCACCAGGCTTACAGTGTTGTGCCTTCACTTGCTAGCATATCAAGCACATTGCCACATACTTCGCCACATCCACCTTCATCCCGTTCCACCAATAATGTTGGCGCAAATTCTGATACGTCTTCGTGCTACCTGGGTGGATACTATAATTGCTCCTGTGAGCCTCTGATAAAATACTTTCCCTGAGCTCTTCTTCCTTTGGTACGAATAAATGCCCTCGAAATTTCAAAGTTCCATCCACTAACACTTGGAGCTCTGGCTTCCTTTTTGTCGCATCCATTTCGAGGATTTTCTGAATTTCCGGGTCTATCAACTGTAAGGCTTTTATCCTTTCTTGGACCTCAGGTTCTATTATTAGTGTGGTCATCAAATTGGATAACTGACAGACTTCCAATCTAAATTCGAAATCCCTCAAATTCTCAAATAATGACCACCTTTTCACCAGTAGACAGGCAATACTTGATTTCCGACTGAGCGTACCCGTAACTCTATTTGCCTTCCCAGGGTGATATAATATATCGCAATCATAATCCTTAAGCAGCTCCATCTATCAACGCTGCCTCATATTCAGTTCCTTCTGGGAAAATAGATAGTTCAGGCTCTGGTGGTCTGTATAAATTTGACACTTCTCACCACATAAATAATGCCTCCAAATCTTCAGAGCAAAGATGATTGCTGCCAATTCCAAATCATGGGTCGGGTAGTTCATCTCATGCGGTCTCAGTTGATGGGACGCGTAGGCAACCACTCTTTCATGTTGCATTAGCACACAACCTAGTCTCTTTAGCGAAGCATCGCTATATATTTCGTAACCATCGGATTCCTAATGGAATTGTCAATACCGGTGCGGTCGTCAACCGATGTTTGAGCTCTTGGAAACTCCTTTCATACTTATCCGTCCATTCGAACTTCGTCTCTTTCTTAGTCAATCTCGTCAGTGGAATGTCTATGGATGAAAACTCCTCCACAATACGTTTGTAATACCCCTCTAATCGTAAGAAACTTTGGACTTCCATGACTGTAGTAGGTCTAGGCCAATTAATAATGGCTTCGATTTTCGCAAGATCCATCGAAATTCCTTCTCCCGATACCATATGGCTAAGAAATGCCATTTTATTCAGCCAGAACTCGCATTTGCTAAACTTAGCGTAAAGCAAGTGTTCTCTCTAGGTCCGCAAGACAATGTTGAGATGCTTTTCGTGTTCCTCGTTACTCCTTGAGTAAATCAGGATATCATCGATAAAGACTATAACAAATCTATTCAAGAATTCCTTGAACACCCGATGCATCAGGTCCATAAATGCGGCTGGAGTATTGGTCGGTCCAAAAAGCATCACAGTGAATTCGTAGTGACCATACCTTGTCCTAAAAGCGGTCTTACGTATGTCTTCTTTCTTAATTCTCAACTGATGATACCCAGTCCGTAGGTCAATATTAAAGAATACTGTAGCTCCTTGTAATTGGTAAAATAAGTCATCAATCCTCGACAGTGGGTACTTATTCTTTACAATCACTTGGTTCAACTGCCTGTAGTCGATGCATAAACGCAATGGCCCATTCTTTTTCCTTACAAACAACATCGACGCTCCCCACGATGAAGCACTCGGTCGAATAAACCCTTTATCTAGTAATTCTTGCATTTGCACCTTTAACTCCTTCAATTCTGATAAGGACATTCTGTAGGGTGCCTTCGAGATTAGCTCCGTCCCGGGAGCTAACTCAATCACAAATTCGATTTCTCGCTCTGGTGGCAACCCTGGTAACTCTTGGGGAAAAATATTGAGAAACTCACGCACTACCGGAATAATTTCTAATTTAGGTTCCTCTACAGTCGTGTCCATAACTTTGACTAAGTATGCCTGGTATCCTTCAGTTATTAGTTTTGTCGCTTCAAGAGATGAGACTAAAGGAATTGAGGTTCCTCCTCGACTTCCCACAAATTCAAATATAGGGCGACCTTCCGGATAAAAACGAATTATCCTACTACCACATTCAACTACCGCCCTTTGCTTACCCAACCAATCCATTCCTATGATCACATCAAAATCATACATGGGCAACACAGCCAAGTCTATACTCTCCTTACTATCGCCAATTACGATTTTACAATTCGCATAGCCCAATGAAACCAGCACATTATCTTTCAACGGGGTGGCAACATGCAGAATCACACTCAACAGTTTTAACTTCATATCAACCAAATCAGCAAACCGAGCAAACACAAACGAGTGTGATGCGCCAGGATTAAACAAAGCATACGCATCTTGATCACACAAAAAAATCGTACCTATGACCACGCCTGGCGTTTCTTCTACTTCCCTACGGGCCACGGCATAAACTCTCCCTTGAGCTGGGGGTCAGTTCTGATCAATTTGAGGAGTGGTAGTTGACGGTCCAGCCGGTGGTTGTTGCCCTTGAGGTCTATTCACTAGGGTTTAGTTCGGGCAAGTCCTCATCTGAGGGCTCATTTTACCACAATTGAAGTATGCTCCAGTCCTTGCCGGGCAGGTCCATTACCATGTCTTCTGCCACAGAGGCGGCAACTCCAGTTCATTGGATTCGGCGGCTTCACAATGTTCTTTCTTGCTGGAGAGACGAAGTGCCTATTGCTACCATAGGTCTTTTGTCGGCTTGGCGGTTATCTTTGAATGAATTGAACTGCGATCCAAATGCGACATTCCTCTCCTTTAGATCCCTCTCGATCATCTGCCCCTGTTCATAGATTTCCTTGTAGGTCCTCAAGTTCAGAGCTATCATCTGGCTGCGAAGTTCAGGCCTCCGTCCGTCTTGAAATCTTCGCGCCTTCTCCAGGGGATCCTCTACCGATCGAGGTGTATACCTTGACAATCTGGAGAACTCAGCTTCATATAGGTCTATTGTTAGGTGATTCTGATGCAGCTGTAAGAATTTCACTTGCTTTCTTTCTCGAGCTGTCTTAGAGAAATACTTGTCATTGAATGCGTAGTAAAAGCATTCCAGGTCAAGGCCATTTCTTCTAGAAAGACTCCATCCTTGGTGGCAGCCTACCAATCATTTGCTGTCCCTTCTAGCTGGTACACCGTCAATAGTACCTTTTCTTCGTCCGTGTATCTCAAGACTCCAAAGGCCTTCTCTAGTTTCTCGATCCATCTCGGTGCTAGTTCGGGATCTCCAGTCCCATCAAACTGGGTTGGCTTCAGCTTGATAAATTGCTTAACCAGTTGGCCCATCTGCTTGGCCACAATAATCTCTTCCTGGGCATTCACTACCTCATTACCCTGGCCTTGATCACCGTTGTTTCCATTGCCCCCATTATTGCCATTATTGGTGTTGACGGCAGCTATCGCGGCTCTCACCGCTTGAGCTATGGCAGTATCTCTATCCTTGGTCTACCTGTCTTTGAGGCCGCCAATCCTTTCGAGCGCCCTTAGTACTTCGTCCATTCTCGGGTCTTTCGCCACAGGTGGCCTCGAACTAAAGGCTCCGCTCCTGGGTCTTCCAAGTCTTCTAGGTAGATTGCCCATTCTTGTATACTTTCGCTAAGCTTGGAACACCACAATTACATTAAGGTGTTAGTAACTCATTCATCTAGCCAATTCCAGAGCTACCAAACTATGCCTTAACAAAAGCAGTCATAACATGATGACCCGCCACACAACTAATTCCAGAGGCACTTCACTAAACAGTCCATGACCATTACCCCATTTCGTCCACTTCCACGATTCACCAAAACTAGTCATGTTCTACTCAACATACCAAAATCCAAAAATGACTTTCAGTGCTAAACCTGAAACTTAATCCTCAAAAGCCACCATAATCGTGCCACGACCAAATGTCAATCACATGTGCCAAGTCATATGCCATGCCTCTCGTGCCTCATTCTAACAAGTTTCCTAGTGTCTCGCTACCCGTCCTGTCCCCACTTAATCCTTTTTATCACTCCAATACTCAATCAACTTGGATCGAGCTGACCTTGCTCTGATACCAAGCAAATAGAGATGTCACGCCCCGCGCCTCGGGCACAAGCGCACAACTCTCTACAAGCACAAACTCTCTTGGTACGTCACAGGATTCACCTATATTGAAAGATGCAAAATATCGATAACATGCGGAAGCGATAATATATAAAATCCTTCGTAAAATAATAGATGTGGCCAGGGTAACAAGATCATCCATATATATCACCAAGGGTTCATACAAAAGGGCGGGTAAACTAATCCTGCTGATCAGTAGGGGTGGTAAGATTGACTCAAAAGACGACCACTAACATCTCCAAAAGAAATAGAGCCTCGAGGCCATAATCAAAATATCAAACCAGAAAACAGGAACTCCCGAGTCAAGCTGTTGGAGTCGTCCGTCTCCTCAACATCCTCAGTAGGCTCGTACTCCGAGAAAATCTCCGAACAAACCTCCATTGTATCCTCCATCATCTCATCAACGGACTACACCAACTGATTGTCCGCGGTAGCCTCGATCTCGATGACCTCGTCGGTGTCCTCTAGGGTTGGGGTCTTCTTGGGGATGTTCCTCGAGCTAGTTGCAGACCCCTTGGCCTCCATAGAATCTCGAGCGGGATGACACCAACTAGGAATTACCCCACGGGGTATCTCAGTAGGCTTCAGTGGTTCCGTAGTGACTTCCCCTACCCTCCTAAATCAAGCCTCGAACCTATGAGGCTTCCAGCTCTTCGCACTCTCGTCAACCCAGACTACCATGCACTTCCTCACGTATACGGTTCCCTATCCATCCGGGAACTCATCAAAATAAGCGAACATCTCTTTTGGGTCACCAAATCTGATTGGCCATATTTTCACGGCCTAGGATCTGAAAATGGGGTCCCACAATGGGGTAAGATTACATCTCAGTAAGATAGGTCCTAACCCTAGGTTAGGCTGATAGTACACTCGGGCGAACGCAATCACAAACAAATTAGCACAAGTAATCACATGAGGCATTCAACTGTCATTTAATAACATATGGATGTCAAGCATGCAATCATTGCATCATGTTACATCATCAGACATCAAGCACAGGTTATCAAGCCAGATTGCACCTTCCACCCTTCCATGCCTCCATTTGATTCCTGCCAGCGTTTAGAACACCTTAGGTTCAGTCTGCGTAAATATGCCTCAGACCGTCTCATTGATAAACCCGCGTAAACGCATCAGGTTTTCAATCTCATTCCAGGCCTATGTCGACACATCTTAAATTCAGTCCCACGTCTCAACGCATTAGGACATTGGCCATTTCAACTTCGCGTCTCATACACCTCAGGGTGCCATTCAACTCAAACCTCGCTGGGTATCCATCTACACAACCTCCCGTCTCAATACCTCAGGGTGTCACAAGTTTCAAACATGTCAAATGATGATTTCAATTTAGAATTCATGATCAAGTGCAAACTCATGCAATTGAGCAATACATCTATGGCACGCGAGGCAATTAAATTCAACACTCAAATGCGACAATCAATTCACGGTATAAGTATTGTCAAGCATTCAAGCCATCTATATCATTCAAGGACGCACAATGGACAATTACACCATAAACCTCCAAAAACCAAACTACCTTACACTCAATTCACCCAATTGAGTTCAATCCTCCTAGCAAGGTTTACAAACTTCTTACGTCAAGCTTAATTCAACACAAATCTTCTTCCAAGCACTTCAATGGTTCGTTTCCAAGGGTTTCAAAACAGGGCAGCCGTATACCTAATGGAATTCCATCCAATTCATCAATTTTTCTTACTCAATTCACTAATCCATGAAGCAAAACCCTCAATGACATATTTCTCGACATCCTAATACGTCTCAACAATGAATTTGGAGCTCAATTAAACTCCTAATAGCCTCCCACAGATTCGGTATGCACAGAATCGAAACAGGGCATCTTCGGCTCTGTGCATATCTCAACTAATTAGCCCTTAAACTAACTTAAATCATCAATTTATCCACTAATGTACTTGCTAACATGTATTTCTAGATGTTAGAAAGCCTCACTGAAAGTTTAAAGCCAAGGTGACGCCGAAAATTCCACGAACAATACCGGTTCCTCCAAGTCCTCAACCGGTCAGTTTTTGTCCTTCAAACACAAGACCCATTTAGAGTCAAAACTCCATCGAATTCATCCAAACTTTTTACGACAGCTCATTTTACATGTTCTCTAGATTTTCACAAAATTTGGCCGAAAGATTCAAAGGATTCGTGGTCCTATGGAGCGTAAACAACAGCTTACCTTCAGTTGCGACGGTTTCCGTCGTCTTCAGGGAGAATGGCCGGCCGGAGCTCCTGACTGAGTTAAATGACTTGATTCCACTTGAAGGTTGTAGGCAAGAGGATGAGGAAGGAGCTAGTGGTCGGCTCGGCAGCTGGATGTCACCATGATTGGAGGTTGACGGCAGCGTATAGGCTGGCAGTGGCTAGTCGGGCGGTGCAGCTTCTCGACGTGAAGAAGAAGAAGAAGATGGGAAGATGATGGTGATGCTCGGTTGAAGAGGGAGAGAGAGAGAGAGTGGGATATACACAATTTCAATGGTCAACAAGGTTGAATGGTAGGTTAAAAGTGTCCCTATCAATATTAATGCCTAATCCTTTGACACTTGTTCATGTGTCAATCAATGTTTCATCCAATGGCTATCAATTTCTCCAATTTTTGGCAGCTATAATGGGGTATCAATGACCAAAATGCCATTATTCAATTATGAAGGCAAGGCTAAGGCTTGAGGGGCAAAATGGTAATTTTACCCTCGACGTCTGGAACGTCATTTTTCTGATTCCAAATTTTCTTCGATTAGGCGACGGCCAATCCAATTATAATGTTGAAATTCTTTATTCTCCATTTTCTAATTTCGAGACTCATTTCTAAATCCTTTCTTTATCTAATGTGATTTCAGCCTATTCCGAACAAACGAACGGCTTTTGCAGACGTTACACGTATCGTGTCACGCTCTGAACTCGTCGAGCATGCGAACATCCCTGCAAGCAAACAACACATCTCTTGCGGTCCCAAGATCTACAAACAAGTCGATAGATAAAATATATATATTAAACATGCGGAAGCGATTCTCAAATAAAACCCCGTACAAAATATAAATTAAGTGGGACCTATATAGCATAATAACTGTCATACATTATAACATACTGCTCGTACAAATACCTACTACTACAGTTCGCTAGGCAAGGGCGACGGGGTAAGCACATAAAAAAAGTGACCATCATCAACATCCAAAATAACCATGGTCGGGGGTCGCCATTACGAGATCAAGCCAATAAATTAGGACACCTAAGATGAGCTGCTGGAGTCCCCTGTATCATCTGTCTCCTCAATCGGCTCGTATTCCGAGAACGTCTCAAAACAGATCTCGATAGAATCCTCCATGGTCACCTCATGCAACGGCTCTGCCAGATCCTCCTCGGTAGCCTCCACGACAATCACCTCGTTCTCAGTGAACTCCAAGGTCGGGGTCTTCTTCGGTCCATTCCTAGAACCAACTACAGACCCCTCTGGCAGCTTCTACTCCCAGTGGTTTGGCACTAATCAGTGATAACTCCCTGGGGTACCTCGTGGGGCTTCAGCGGCCCAATCACTCATCTCCGATCTTCTTAAACCATGCCTTGAACCTATGAGGCCTCCAGTCCAAACTACTTTCATCAACCCATACAACCGTACACTTTCTCACATAAATGTTCCCCTGACTATCCGGAAACTCGTCAAAATATGTCGTTATCTCCTTGGGATCCCAAAAACGAATAGGCCACATACCTAAGGCCTATGATCTATAAAAATAAGAGTCCCCAAAGGGGTGAGATACACATCTTAGTAAAAGAGTCCTAACCCTAGGTCAGGCTGATCGTCCACTCAAGCAGTCATCTATCCCAAAATTTCAAACTCATAATCATACATGCACATACAAATAAAGATAGTGACACACGGATGATGGGCATGCAACTATGATACCCTGTCACACTTAGATGATTATGCACATCTCATCCTGCCATTTCACCACAACCACCTTCTTCTGCTTGCCTCATTCTCTAACTCGCGATTAGATCGCATTAGGATCAATCCGCGTAATCGCATCAGACCGTCATTGGCAACCCGTGTAAACGTATCGGGTTTCAATGAATCACCAAGCCAATATCTGCACTTCATATCTCCGTCCCGCGATTAGATCGCATCAGGACCGTGGCCATCTAACTTCGCGATTAGATCGCATCAGGGCGCCACACAACATCAACTCCACCCCGCAATTACATCGCATCAGGGTATCCATCTCTAGCCCCGCGTATCATACGCCTCAGGGCCTCGCCATGTCATGCTCATGCCATGATTTTCAATTCGTTTTCCATACATGACGACATGTGCAATTCAGGCACAAATCAAAGACTCATGGCATGCAAGGCAATAAAGTGACACACACTTGGCAGATAATTCAAGCACAAACAATGGCACAGATAAAACCCCTATACAATTTTAGGACATTCTAAGAACAATCCTCTTGAAAACTCTCACAAGTCATTCAATTCATCACTTGACTCGCCCAATCGAGTCCAATCTTCCTATCCTAAGTATAGGATTCCCTTACCTTGCGTTTGATACTACAATAATTCTCCTCTTGAGCCTTCACCAATTCGGTCCCAAGGGTTCAAAGTCGTACTCACCACGCAACCTAGAATTTCCAATCAATTCATCAATTTTCTTTGCCCAATTCCTCAATCCATGAACCATAATCATCCATAACATAACCATCATCATCTTAACATGTTTTAAACGTCAATTTGGGACTCAAAATCATCTGCTCTTCACTACAACAGAACCGATCTTGCACAGAACCGAACCGGTTCATTTTAGTTCTGTGTAAACCGTGCATAATCCATCCCAAATCAACTTCAAATCATCATCTACTCACCATCCTACCTCTTAACACGTCTATCTAAGGGTCTAGGGATCTCACCGAAGGTTTGAAGTCGAATTGTTGTCGGAAACCTATCGAAAGTCGCTGGTCCTCCCAAGGTCAGAATCCGGCAGTTTCTGTTCCAAGTTCACAAGACCCATTTGAGGTCAAAACTTCATCAAATCACTCTCAACTTTTTATCACAGATTCATATACATGTCTTCTAGATCTTCACAAAATTTGACCTCAAAATTTAACATTTCGGCCTCCTAAGGGGTTAGAAACTGAACCTACCTTAGATTGGATCAAGTTATGTCGGCTCTCGAAAAAACACTTGGCCGGAGCTCCTCGGTGGTCCAAATGGCTTGCTTCCAACTCAAGGAGGTCGGTAAGACGTAGGGCTAGGTTGGTATGATCGGCTGGTGGTCTGGCAGTGGCCGGAGGAGGTCGTCAACGGTGCCGAACAAAGACTCCAGTACCTTTCGCCGGCAAGCGGAAAGAAGAAGATGGCTCTAGGTGATCTTGGGGTTCAATGGCCGGTCATGTGAGGTGAGGAGAGAGAGAAAAAGATTATATACAAGGCTCATGGTCAAAGGGAAGAATGGAAGGTGCATAAAGTGGGATATGACTACTCTTTTGTCCATCCATTGAAACTTGTCCCACTTGTCATTCCAATTCAATCCAGTGGCCCATATTCCTTCAAATTTTTGGTAGCCTTGGGGTGGATTTAATGGCCAAATTGCCCCCCTTCAAATGCATGGACAAGGCTTTAAGCTTGATGGGCAAATTGATAATTTTACCCCTGATGTTCGGAACGTCATTTTTCACTCTCCAAAATTCTTCGATAGGGCGATGACCACTCCGAATAATGTTGGAATTCTTGATTTTTCATTTCAAATTTTTCAAGACTCGTTTCTGATGGTTTCCTCTATCAGATGTGGTTCTAGCCTATCTTGAACCGACGGGTGACTTTTGCAGACTTTACGCGTATCGACCCTGTGATTCTCATCACATTTAGGGCTTGTCAATTCGTGGCGGCTCTGGTTGTCATGTAATTGTGAGGGTCTATCACTAGTCCCTATGGTCTCGATCTTCATAGTCCAATTTAGGAGAATTTTGCAAATCATACGTTGGTTAAGCGGCATCACCCGCGCTTCAATTGTGTGACACTCGCAAGGCGTTCCCTAATCGTTCTTAGATCGGTCTTTTTGTGGTTCTAAATATCCCCTCGACAATCCTTATGGTCAAAACGTGATTTCTTATCAGAATTTTCTAGGTCTACGTACCTCGTCTTGCGTTAGCCTTTCCCTTTTGGTCAATCTACTCGATTTGATCAGATTCGAGCGAGATATGACTGAAATACATCTCTAGATTTACTTCTCATTAATGAGTCTGAAATTGAGTGGACATATCACATATCGACTCTATGATTTATATCACACTTAGAGCTCGTCAATTTATGGCGATTTTGATTGTCATGTAATTGAGAGGATCTATTACTAGCTCCGACGGTCTCGATCGTCATTGTTCAATTTATGAAAATTTTGCAAATTATACTTTAGTTAAACGACATCACCCGCACTCCAATAGTATAATGCTAGCAATGCATTCCTTAATCGTTATTAGATCGACCTTTTATGGCTCTAAATGTCCCTTCGACAATCCTATGGTCAAAGTGTCATTTCCTATTTGAGTTTCCTAGGTCACGTACCTTGTCTCGCTTTAGCCTTTCCCTTTTGGTCAATTACCTCGAGATTGATCAGATCCGAGCGAGATACGACAGAAAGACACCGTTAGATACATTCTTATTAATAAGTCTCGAAATGACAGGAAAATCAAAATGTCACATAATTTCTATCCTTTTTTAGTGACATTTTTCATCACTTAGAGACATGCATGCATGATCCTTGGAAAAACATGGTGAGCAAATGTGAGTGATACTCGAAGATCATGGATATGCAAAAAAGAAGTGATATTCAAAACAAGATATGCAAATAGATGCGTAGAGGTACAAAAATATGCAAGATATGCACGAATTATGGCAAAATGCGGTTGGCTATGCAAGAGATACGCATGATGCGTGATGCAAATATTGATGACCAAATATGAGATAACACACGCACAAGATATATTTTGGATGTAATTTTTTCTCGTGCCTCCCTTTGAAATTTTAGTCCTACCATGGAGATATCTTTGAAAATTTTGTTATCTTGACTTTAAATGCTTAAAATTTTATGAGAAAAGGTTTATAGGAAACCCTATCTTCCTAAAAATTCTAATTGTAGGATTTCTAAGAAACCATACCTTACTAAAGTTTTTTAAGAATTTTCACAATATAGCAATTCAAGTCAAGAAAAGTAATTCATCCACATAAAAAGGAAAGACAATCGAGGCCATATCCCTTTTTTATTATTTAAAAAAATCAGCCTTACAAATTTGAGATCGATTTTCTGAAGATAGCGAATCGGACCTAAGCGGCGATAGGTCGAATTGACTAAATTCAATATTTGTGACAAAGGTTAGGTCTTGACAATTTAATTAAAGAAATCGTTCTTTAAATTTTCCGAAAAACATGCAAAACGTGTCAAAATAATGAGTAAACAGCTCGGCAAGCATAATCGAGATCAATCCATGAAGTGTAAAAATATTACCTTGACACATAAGGGGGACAACAGGGCTAAACGGACGCGAAATTTGCATTGGCCTGCAATAGAGATGGCACGTCAGCGGCAACGAAGGCAGAACGGAGGAGGAACGGACAGTCGCGAGCAAAAGGGGATGGCGGCAGTGCACGGCGATGTTTGAGCAGGGGCTGGACCTAGAGAGGGACGAAAGGCGTCGAGTGGCAGCAGCAGCGTCGAACAGGGACTGGCGTCGTCGAGCGGCAGGCGACACGAGTAGCGATGATTTTGAAACTGGGATGATCACGTTGGGTGGAAGCGGCTGACCTCAAACAGCGACGAAGATGATCTTCAAGGAGGGAGCAGCGTGAGAAAGAGGAGAAGAGAGAGATGACGAAAATTAATGTGAGGGAACGGTTGTGAGAATGAATCAAGAGAGAGAGAGAGAGAGCAGGGTAGTCTACGTCTCCTCCTCCCAAAAAAAAAAAAATCCCCCCAGCGTCGTCGATCATGGGTCCCTTTCATAGGCAATCAAGTCCACAAACAAAAGAAGATTTTGTCTCCTCTTGTGTATATTCTTTCTTTCTGCTCAAGTTTGAGGACATGGTGCACTTTCCTTCTTTTTTAGCGAATCTCTTTTGCCCTTTTTTATTTTATTTTATTATTATCTATGTCACGCCCCGCGCTCCGGGCACGAGCGCGCGACTTCCTACAAGCACAAACCATCTCTCGAGGTCCCAGGATTCATATAAAGGTCGAGAGATGTATCATATAGAAAGCACGCGGAAGCGGCGATACAAAAACTCCTCCGTACAATATAAAATGGACCTGGGTAACGAAAGTACCAATCATACATAAACTTTCGAGTATCCATACATGGCACGACATCTAAACATGCTGGTCACTGGAGTGGCAAAACTAACACAAAAGACAGGCATCAGTCTCCCAAAAGAAGCAGATTTCGAGAACGCCATCAAAATGACAAACCAGAAGAATAGAGACTCCTAATTCGAGCTACTGGAGTCATCGGTCTCCTTCTCAGCCTCCTCAATGGGCTCATACTCTGAGAAGGTCTCCGACCAAACCTCCACGGTGTCCTCCATCGTCTCGTCAGTTGATGGCTTCACTAGATCATCCTCGGTAGCCTCGATCACTATCACCTCATCGGTGTCCTCCACGGTCGGGGTCCTCTCAGGGCCAATCTTCGAGCCAGCGACTGACCCCTTGGCCTCCATTGAATCCCGAACGGAATGGCACCAACTAGGTATCACCCCACGGGGTACCTTGGTGGGCTTCAGTAGCCTTGTAGAAACTTCCCTTACCTTCTTGAACCATGCCTCGTACCTGTGAGGCTTCTAGCTACTATCACCCTCATCTACCAAGATGACCATGCACTTCCTAACGTAAACGATCCCCTGTCCGTCTGGGAACTCATCAAAATATACTGACATCTCTTTCGGATCTCCAAATGGGATTGGCCACATGATCACGGTCTAAGATCTAAAAATAGGGTCCTTCAAGGGGGTGAGATATACATCTCAGTAAGGTGGGTCCTAACCCTAGGTTAGGCTGACCGTCCACTCAGGCAATTACAATCACAAGCAATTTATATAAAATCACATTAGGCATTCAACTATCGCGAAACAACACACGGATGTCAAGCATGCAATCTAGACATCTTATTTCATCATTAAGCTCAAACATATGTTATCAAGACAAATTGCACCTTCCACCCTTCCATGCCTCCCTTTGAATCATGTCCGCATTTAAAACGCCTCAAGCTCGATCCGCGTAAACGCATAAGACCGTCTCATTGACAAACCTGCGTAAACGCATCAGGTTTTCAATCTCAATTCAGGCCTGTGTTGACACATATCAACTCCGTCCATCGTTTTAACGCATCAGGACTATAGCCTTCTCAACCTCGCGTCTCGCACGCCTTAGGGTGCCATTCAATTCAAACCCCACGCCTCAGCGCCTCAGGGCATTCATCTACACAACCCCGCATCTCATACGCATCAGGGTGTCACAGCTCCTCAGAAAGCCATAAGTTCAATTTATTTCGTAGCACACGTTCGAATGCAACTCATGCGACGAACGACACATCCATGGCATGCGAGACAATTTATTTGGACATTCAAATGTGACAATCAATTCATAGCACAAGCAATGTCAAACATTCAAGTCCTTTAGATGCTTCTAGGACACACATTAGACAAACACACTATGACTTTCAAGAACCGATCAATTCGCACACAAATCGTCCAATTGAGTCCAATCCTCCTATCAAAGGTTTAGAATCCCCTTACCTCAAGCTTCACTCAATAAAATCCCTTCCCAACCACCTCAAGAATTCAGTCCAAATGGCTCAAGAACAACTCAGCCGCGCAACCTAAGGAAATTCATCCAATCATCAATTTTTTTTGCTCAAAACTTCACCCCACTAATCATACACCTCATGGGCCAATCAATTAACATCCTCACTCTTCTCAACATTGAATTTGAAGCTCAATTCCAACATCAACAGCCTCCCACAGAACCGGTATGCACAGAACCGAAACAGGGCATTTTTTGGTTCTGTGTATATCCCAACTTATCAGCTCTTAAATCAACTTAAATCCTCAATTTATTTACTAATCTACTTGATAACTTGTAGTTCTAAGGGTTGGGGAGCCTCACCGATAATTTGAAGCCAAGGCGACGCCGAAAAGTCCTTGAACGACGCTGGTTCGTCCGGGTCTGCTACCGGTCAGTTTTGACACTTCAAACACAAGACCCATTTGGAGTCAAAACTCCTTCAAATTCACCCAAAATTTTTACCACAGCTCATTCTATGTATCCCCTAGGTGTCCACAAAATTTGATTGAAAAACTCAAAGATTTCGGGTTCCTATGAGGCCTAAACCGTGGCTTACCTCCAGCTGCAATGGTTTCCGTCGACTTTTGAGAGATTGACTGGCTGGAGCTCCTCAAGTGTTCAAATGACTCGCTTCCACTTGCAGAACGTCGGCAAGAGGATGAGGAAGCAGCAGGTGGCCGGCTCGGTGCTGGGGTCACCAGAAGTGGCTGTCGACGGCGGCTAATAGCAGCGGCAGAACCGGTCGGGCGGCGAGCTTCACGGCAAGGAAGAAGGAAAGAAGAAGAAGAAGAAGAAAACCAGCAATGGAGGAGGCTGTTCGGCCAAGAGAGAGAGAATGAGAGGTTTATAGTTCAATTGGCTTGGTCAACTTGTTGAATGGTAGGTTAAAAGTGATTATATCAACATCAAGGCTTGATCTCTTGACACTTGTCCATTGTGTCAATCAATGCTCATCCAATGGTTCTCAATTCTTCAAATTTTCGGCAGCCTTGGGGTGTGGTTAATGACCAAAATGCCATCATCCAATTATATAGGTAAGGTTAGGGCTTGAAGGGCAAAATGATAATTTTACCCCCGACGTCCGGAACGTCGTTTTTCTAATTCTAAATTTCTTCGATAAGGCGACGGCCAATCCAATTGTAATGTTGGAATTCATGATTCTACATTTTCAAATTTCAAGACTTGTTTCTGAATCATTTCTCTATCTGATGCAATTCCAGCCTATCCTGAACTGACGTGCGACTTTTGTAGACGTTATACATATCGACCCATGATTCATATCACACTTAGGGCTCGTCAATTCATGACGACTTTAGTTGTCGTGTAATTGTGAGGGTTTATTACTAGTTCCGATGGTCTCGATCATCACAGTTCGATTTAGGAAAATTTTACAAATTATATATTAGTTAAGCGGCATCACCCGCGCTCCAATCATATAACGCTAGCAATGCATTCCTTAATTGTTCTTAGATCGGCCTTTTTATGGCTCTAAATGTCCCATCGACAATCTTTATGGTCAAAGTGTCATTTTCTATTCGAAATTCCTAGGTCCACGTATCTTATCTCGCGTTAACCTTTCCCTTTTGGTCAGTCAACTCAAGATTGATCAGATCCGAGCGAGATACGACTGAAATACATCGCTAGATACTTTCTCATTAATGAGTCTTAAAATGACAGGAAAAATCAGAATGTCACAACTCTTCCCCCTTACAAAAATTTCGTCCTCGAAATTTACATCAAAATTATTTACTCAAACAAATGGGGGTATTGACGCCTCATCGTTTCCTCGCTTTCCCACGTAGCGCCTTTGGTTCCATGGTGCTCCCAAGTAACTTTGACCAATGGAATCGTTTATTCCTTAGAATTTGCTTCTTTTGATCCTCGATCCTAACCGGCTTCTCCACGTAGGATACTCTGTCGTCCACTTCTATAACCTCGTAGTCCAGTACATGTGTTAGGTCCGGTTCATGCTCTGTTCTTGGTTCCATTTGAACGAGTTTGATTCTGAATTCATCTTGAAATCCTGCAAAGCATAACACATGCCATGTATGCATGGATGCATGATATGCATATGTAATGACTGCCAAGGCGACTTGAATCGTTTTGGAGAAAGTAACTCGACCATCATCTGATTTCATTTCAAGAATAATGCTTCTTCGCGGCATTTGAGTTTACAGGATATCCCAATTTTTCTCCTTCAGAATTTACAAGAATTAATGCCCCTCTCACGAGGACTTTCTTAACAACATAAGGGCCTTTATAATTCAGGGTAAACTTGCCTTTCGGATGAGCAACATTTGGCAAAGTCTTCCTTATTACCAAGTTATCTGCTTTGAAACCTCTAGGTTTAACTTTTCGGTTAAATGACTTGGCCACCCTCTTCTGGTAGCTTTGGCCTTGACAAGTCGCTCTAAAATGCTTCTCGTCTATCAGATTTAGCTATTCATATCTGTGTTTGATCCACTCTGCCTCAGAGAGTTTAACTTTTGACATATTCTCAAAGACGTAACCTCAACTCTTTAGGCAGGAGAGCTTCCATTCTATATACCAGAGCATAATGAGTTGCTCCAATAGAAGTCCTGATTGAAGTCCGATACGCCATTAAGGCAAAAGGTAGCCTCTCATGCCAATCCTTGTAATTATCAGCAGTCTTAGCCAAGATCTTCTTGATGTTCTTGTTTGCCTCTTCTACTGCTCCATTTATTTGCGGGTGGTAAGGGGAAGAATTAAGATGTCAAACGCCAAAGGGATTCCGTAGATCATCGACAATCTCTGGTTCGCTTCGGATGAAATGAACTTCTTAATCAAGTAGTAAATAGCTCTTTCCTTACCATCCATAGGGCTTGTTTGAGCAAGTAAGGCTCCCAAAGATTCTTGATGTGTAGTCACATACAAGGTCAAGGGGTGACTTGGGCCAGGTGGCACAAGTACCGGTGGAGTGGCTAAGTAAGTTTTGATCTTTTGGAATGCCTGACTACATTATGCATCCCAAGCCACTTTTGCGCCCTTTTTGAGCAGTTTGAAAATTGATTTAGCCACATCCAATAATTGATTGATGAATATGGTGATGTAGTTAAATCTCCCTAGAATACTTCTTACTTCATTTACCGTCGAGGGAGTTGCTAGGTCACGAATAGCTTGAATTTTTTAAGGGTCAATTTCAATGCCCCTGCTACTGACCATGAATCCGAGAAGTTTCCTAGATTTTGCCCTGAATACACATTTGTTATGGTTCAACCTCAACTTATATTTTTGGAGTCGCTCAAATAGCTTGCTTAACACTTGAATGTGATCTTGTCCTTCCTTAGACTTGGCGATCATGTCATCGACGTAAACCTCGATCTCCTTATGGATCATGTCATGAAATAGGGTGACCATCGTCTTATGATAAGTTGCCCCAGCATTCTTTAGTCCAAAGGGCATTACTTTATAATAGAAATTTCCCCAAGAGGTGGTAAATACAGTTTTTGGCTTGTCATCCTGTTTCATGAAGATCTGGTTATATCCAGAAAATCCATCCATAAATGAGAATAATTCGTACCTTCCCGTGCTATCCCCCAGCACATCGATGTGAGGAAGTGGAAAATCATCCTTTGGGCTCGCTCTATTCAAGTCTTGATAATCTACACAGATTTGAACTTTGCCATCTTTTTTCATGACGAGGACTATGTTTGCAATCCAATCTAAGTAAGGGATAGGTTCAATAAAGCCCAATCTAAGAAGTTTCATCACTTCTTCTTTAATTTTATCTTCTAACTCAGATTTCAGTCGTCTGCTGCCTTGTCTCACTAGTTTAACACTGGGATCCATGAATAACATTTGTTCCACGATTCTGGGCATATCAGCATATGACCACACAAAGATATCTTGAAACTCTTTAAGTAATTCTGTAAATCTGAGCCTTTCAGCTCGAGATAGATGTCCATCAATCTTGACTTCTTTGACATCTGCAGCATTACCCAAGTTAATGACTATTGGCTCTTCTAAAGTGGGAGGTGTCGAATTTTCAAAGGCATTCCAATCTACGGATAGCTGCGTAACCCTCATCTGCGTCTTCCTCAATATCGCATGAGTAATCATCTTGGTGATCTGGTTCGTACAATGACCTAGTATGCATGAGATGATATGCCTGAAATGTCATGAAAATGGTTAGTCTCTATTTTATATGAAAATACGATGCATGAGTGTGCAAAATCTTTTCAAAAGAGATTTCAAAATAAGTGCAGGCATAAATGGAACTAGCTCTCATATTCTCAAACATCCTTGTTCCTCGGAAATCTTTTAAAAATTAGGAATCACATGGCAAATTAGGTCTCAAGCTTTCCATATGGAAGGCTAGTATCATCATTGGGCTGATTTGTGGTTCCATATGTCCTTAGTAAAACTTGTGCGTTTTATTGAATGCAAAAATGGACCGCATTACAAGTTATGCTATTTGGACCAACGGTCAGAGATCCAAAGGCATTTTCCTAACAAATGAAAAGTGCAAAGAAATGCAGGAATTCAAGTGTAGTATTAAAAGCAAGGGAGAGGTTTCTTTACTAAAAAATAGCAACTTCATCATCAAGCCACTTTATGATGATGTTCACAGAGTCATCCACCCAAAAAATGGGCCGCTGAATATCTTAGACCTGTCTTTCTAGACTGAAAAACCAATGAAGGAATCCTTTTGGTTTCTTTGGCATCTACAGCTCTTGCCTCGGTCTCGACCTCGGCCTGCTATCTTAGGGGTAAAGTCACTGGTGCGAGTGTTCTGATATCTCAAGCCCATCTTATGCTCGTTGGACTTTAACTATAGAAGAGCGATGATTCCTTGACCATGCTTGCCAAGACCTTTTCCTAGGTTGAACCCATATGCTAGCAGCATTTTAGCTAGTATAAGGTTAGCTTCAGAGATAAAAGGAGTCTTTAGTTTCGCCCCTACAGGAGTGTGAATTACTACTACCAACTCTAGGGAATGATAGTTAGCTTCTTGCTTAACTTCAGGTTCAATGTAAGGGATAACGCTATTTTGATACACAAGGAGGTCAACTTCCCCATGGACGATGATTACTTTCCCATCAATCACGAATCGTACTTTCTGATGTAGACTTGAAGGTACGGCTCCAGCGACGTGAATCCATGGTCTCCCTAATAGGAATCCAAATGCGCTTGGCAAATCCATTACTTGGAAGTTTATGGAGAATTTGGTTGGGCCAATGAGCACATCTAGCTCGATTTCGCCTACCACTATTTTCCTCATTCCATCAAAAGCTTTAACAACCGCCTTAGAGGTTCGAATCATTTCTTCTTTGATGCCCAAGCTTCTTAATATAGCCAATGGGTAGATGTTAAAAGCAAATCTGTTATCTATTAGCACGTGTGCTACTCTCTTTCCATTACAATATGCAGTGATGCATAAGGCCTTTGTTGTGCCCTTTCCCTTCCATGGGAAAATCTTCATCTGAGAAGCTCAATTGATCCTTAAGAAAAATTGCCCCTACAAGTTCTCCTAACTATATGTCGTTGATGGTTTCGGGGACATGTACTTCATTTAGTACATTTAGCAGCACATCTTTGTACTTTTCTGAATTGATAAACAAATCTAACATATATATTTAGGCAAGTATTTTCCTTAACTACTCTATCACTTCGAATTCACTAGTTTTAGCAATGGATATGAGCTTTTCTGCATCTTCCTTCGAAACCTCCTACTTTTCAGACTCGCCTTCCCTTAGAGCATAAAATCGTCCGGATTTCATCATGGCATCTACTTCTCCCGCTCCATAATTTCAAAAAACTGCCTTAGGATGGTACGTTTCTACCGGCAAGACTTGTATGGTTACTGTCCTCAAGCGGGATGCCTCTGGTTCATATTCATCATCAGTTTCATCTCTTGGTAGGTGAATTACCATAGGTTTCACCAGACAATCCTCTTCTTAGCTTAGGCTATCAAGCTCATTCAGTTTGATCACTACAGTCGTAGCAGTTCCATCATTGCCACTGTATCGCCAAAGTCTCCTGAGAAGTTTTCATATTCCAAATAGTAGCATTTATCAGCATCACTTGACTTAGCTGACATTGCAAACTTCAAGTGTTTTCTTACTCTTTCGAATAGCTTAGTCAAGCTTTGCCACTAGGCTATTAACTTGTCCATCCTAATGTATTGCTCGGTGTCAAGCTTGTTATCTATTGTCTGAGGATGACTACACGTTGTCAATTGAAATGACACATCATCCATCTCTCTCGAGAGATCATTCACTTGTTCTTCTATGCGTAGGAAATGTCCCGATATCACTCGGTTGAGTGACGATTCGGGTTTTTTTTTGTAAAAGGCTTTATCACATCCCCTGGATTTCGGGTTGAATAGAATCATCCATGCCTCCCCACCCATCGGGTATGATATCCTCTATTCTTTGGAAAAAAACTGGGAGGAGCAAAGTATTTCACTTTAAAGTTATATCCACCAGAATCCTCACTCAGATTATCTACAATTTCTCCTTTCTCTAGTGCTTCGGCTACAAATCTACGATTGACCAGGCTTCGCTTGGTAGCTTTTAATTCATCTTCATCAAGCTCTTCTTATGGTTCGATAATCAGCTCTACGTCGCCTACCAGACTTTCATGTGAGACATTCCACATATTCCCTCGCTCGGTTTCAACCACAAACTAGTTCCATTCTAGGTTCACTGAGGCATTAATTCCTTCAAACTTCTCATCAGCAATGCTTGACATTATCCCTAGTCTCATCATCTTGGCAATACATAGCTTCTTTCTTTCAACCGACACTTCTCCCTCTTTTGGATATGACGAGGCGATTGCCAGAATGTTGGTTAATTTAGGTACATTCACCTTCAGCTCAAGGTGGTTTTCTTCTTCGTCAGCAAATATTGCACCAACTGCTTGGTGATCAGAGAGTGGATTCTCTTGCACGTTCGGAACCACATCGTCGAATTTCAAAATTTTCTTGTCAATGAGAGCCTGAATCTTCAACTTAAGGATGTAGCAATTATCTATATTGTGTCCTCTTTTACCCATATGATAGGTACAAGTCGGGCTTTCATCAAAATCAGGATATTTCATCGGATTTGCTTTGGGAGCTTCCTTTGCCACCAAGTGTTGTTCTAATAACATCGGAAGCAACTTGGATAACGATCTGGGAAGTTGAGAAAATTGCTTTGGATACTGTCTCTTCCTAGGCTCTTGTCCTTTAGACATTGACTACGATGATCCTCCTTTGGCCTGATTAGAATTAGGGAACACCTTGGGTTTATGGGAATCTGGTACAAACTCTATGTCAACTCCAGCCTCTCTTTCTTTTCTCGAGGGATATTGCTTCCTTGTTGAAGTTTCATATGGCCTTCTTTTTCTCAAAGCCCACTCCAATCTTTCAGCCACCTTTATCAAGTGTATAAAAGTTTGGCATCTTGAGATGTTCAATCTGTCGAAGTACTCATATAGAAGTGCCTTCAAGAACAGGTCAATCAAGTCATCTTCCGGGATCAGCAGTTTCACTTGAGTTGTCAAAGCACGCCATCTTTGGGCATATGTTCTGATTGTTTTGCCTCTTCCTTTCACTGTTCACAACAGATCTTCCCTTGTCGGGGCCGTAGTTGTGTTAAACTTATATTGCCTGAGGAAATCTTCAGCAAGATCTTCCCATCCATTGTAATCATCCAGGTCTAACTTGATAAACCAAGCTAGAGCAGCGCCAGTCAAACTCTCTTGAAAGGTATTCATCAGAAGGGGAATATAGTTAGAATAGTGCGCCATCTTACGCAGATAGTATTTCATGTGAGCACGTAGATAGCCTATCCCGTTGTATTTTCTCACAAAATCTAACTCTTTGTAGTCTGGAGGAGTCTCTACTTTGGCGAACGGAGATATCTTGTCAAAGTGGGCTAACTCATAGCCTTAAATGCTCAGGCACTCCTCAATCTTGGCTATTCTCTTAGCCTCGGCTTCAGTTTTCATGGCCTGCTTTCCTTTCTCCTCTTTCTTGAGATTAATGACAATAGGAGGTATCTTTGGTTGTGACTGGACATTTAGCGCACGAATATCCTCTACGACATGTTGGGCACCTTCAGCTGTCCCTTTGTCAATCTTATTGGGTATTAAGGATTGAATTGAGTCGTTCAGGTTAGGTACTGCCGTCTGTTTGGCTTAGGAGGCTTCCAACATGGCCTTAATCTCAACAATCATAATAGTCATCTGGGTCTCCAACATGCCCACTTGTGGAGTCAATTCTTGCTATTCCATCCTCGTCTTAAATCGAGTACGGAAATGATGTCTTGGTAATTCCGTGATTAGAGAATACCTGTTTATTTGAAAATAACAACTAAGTATCTCTTTATAACAGATAAGGAAAGTATTGGATTCTTTCAATTGCATATTTTCTATTTATGAACGAGGAAAAGGACTACTTTATGAGCCTTAGTCTCATGTGAGCAATTCTTTCAATCATTTATCAAAGAATTCATGAAATTGAAAGAAGCACGATCTTTGATGATAATTTTTTTTTATGTATCGACAAAACATGCTTATGCTCATACACGTGTGCCGGAAGTAACATTTAATACATATGAGCATCCAACTGTTAAGAAAACATCATAAAGTTCACACGTTTTACACTTGACAAAATAGTCTATCCAAGTCTAGAGCGTTTTAGGGTCTAAGGCATCCGCATCGTCCTAGCAAAAATCGAATTCTTCAGTCTGAGATTCCTTATCTCCCAAATATGACGGTGATCCCATGTCTTCAGGTATATACAGCTCCACTCTAGGCACATACGGCATAATGCACTCAAGAACATAAGGCTCGACAAAGCTACGTCTAGACGCTTCAAAGCGTCGTATGTATTCTGTAGAAGCCCTATGAATATTCATCTCACGTGTCATATCATCTGGCCATTCTACGTCTTCAATCTAGGAGTCTTTTAAAGAGCGTATGATGAATTCCACCTTAGCTTCGAATTGTTTCTTCTTCCCCCCGTGAGGGTGTCACGCCTCGCCCCCCGAGCACGAGCATGCGACTCCCTACAAGCAGCTAAAACATCTCTTGTGGTCCCAAGATTCATGACTAAGTCGAGAGATATAATATATGTATCCAGCATGCGGAAACGGTAGTGAAACAACTCATCCGTACAAAATATAGAGTGGGACCTGGATAGCATAAATACTATCATACATAATAATCGACCGTTCATACAAGTACATAAACACTAGGTCTGATAAGCAAGGGGGTGACAGGGCGAGTACACAAAAGTCCATCAATGGCATTCAAAAAGAAATACGGTTGGGATTGCCACCAAAAGATCAAGCCAACAAACTGGAACTCCTAAGATGAGCTGCTGGAGTCCTTGCTATTCCATTCTCGTCTAAGCGAACCTCAATAATATCCTCTACAGCTGCCTCAGCCGATGGCTCTGAGAGGTCCTCCTCAGTATCCTTAAACATGATGACCTCATCCTTAGTGAACTCCAAAGTCGGGGTTCTCTTTGGTCCACTTCTAGAACTGGCAACAGACCCCTCTGCCTGGTCCTGGTCCCTGGCTAGGTGGCACCAATCAGGGATCACTCCTTAGGGCACCTCATGGTGCTTCAGCAGCCTAGTCGGCCCGTCCTCGACTATCCTAAACCAAGCCTCGGACTTGTGAGGCTTCCAGTCCGAACTGCCCTCGTCAACCCACACCACTGTACACTTCCTTATGTATATAGTTCCTTGCCCATCCGAGAACTCATCAAAATATACGGTTATCTCCTTAGGGTCTCCAACTCAAATAGGCTACATTGTCAATGCTTAGGATCTGTAAAAAGATGGGTCCCCAAAGGGGTGAGATTCACATCTCAATAAGGTGGGTCTTAACCCTAGGTTAGGTCGACAGTCCACTTAGGCAGTCGTAAACCCCAAACATTCGAACTCACAGACATATCAGGCAAATACAAATAGAGATGACAGCACACAAATGGCAGGCATGTAGCTATGACATCATACACACTCAGATGATTATGCACCCTCGTCCTGCCACTTCACCACATCCACCATTTTCAATCTGCCTCAATCTTATGCCCGTGATTAGATCGCATTAGGCTTTTCTCGTGCATGCGATTAGATCGCATCAAGCTTTTCTCTTGCTCGCGAATAGATCGCATGAGGCTTTTCTCCACCCCGCGTATCGTACGCCTTACGATCACTCCATGTCATGCTCATGCCATAATCCTCAATTCATTTCACATACAAAACAACAAGTGCAACTCAAGCACAATCCAGATACTCATGGCATGCAGGACAATTAAGAGACACTTAACATGGCAAACAATTTAAGCACAAGCATTGGCACACATATATCCCATATAACAACTTAGGATGCACCAAGAACAATCACCATGGAATCTCTCACCAATCAACTAATTTATCGCTCGACTCACCCAATCGAGTCCAATCTTCCTATCCTAAGTTTAGGATTCCCTTTCCTTGGTTTGATACCACAAAATTCTCTTCTTGGGTCCTCAAAGATTCGGCCTCCAATGGTCCAAGGCCAATCTCACCGCGCAACCTAGAATTTCCAGTCATTCGTCAATTTCCATATACAATTCACGAATCCATAAACCACGAACCTCCATAACACAATCCTCATCATCTTAACATATCTAAATCACTAATTTGAGGCTCAAAACCAATAGCCATCAGCCTCCACAGGTTTGTTCTTGCACAGAATCGAACCGGCTATTTTCGATACTGTGCAAACCAAGCACAATCAACCCTAAATCTCTATCAATCCATCATTTAATCACTATCCTACCTCTTAACAAGTCTATCTAAGGGTCTCACCGAGAGTTTGAGGTCGAGTCATATACGGAATCCTAACAAAAGTCGCCGGTTCCTTAAGGCTAGTAAATTGGCAGATTCTGTTCTACATTCACAAGACCCATTTGGGGTCAAACTTCATCAAAGAAAGCCCAAATTTTTACCACAAATTGATATACAAGTCCCCTAGATCTACAAAAAATTTGGCCGCAAGATTCCAACATTTCAATATCCTAAGGGGTCTGAAACTCGGCCTACCTCAGTTTGAGTCAGATTTCGTCGACTTTCGGAGAAATACTTGACCGGAGCTCCTCGGTGGTCCAATCGCCGTGCTACCACTTCGAGGAGGTCGGCAAGATGTGGGGCTATGCTTGTATGGTCGACTCGCCGGCTGGTGGTGGCTGGAGAAGGGCGTCGATGGCGGCGAACGGGAGGTCCAGAAACTGTCGCCGGCGGCAGAGAAGGAGGAAGAAGATGGAGTGATCGTGAGTTGTGGGGAGTGTTATGGCTAGTCAAGGTGAGGGCAAAGAGAGACAAAAAGATTTTATACAATCCTCAAGTCAAAGAGTGGTATGGTAAGTGGTGAATAGTGGACTTGACCACTCTTTAGTCCATCTTTTGACACTTGTCCTAAGTGTCATTCTAACTTGATCCAATGGCCACAATTCCTCCTAGTTTTCAGCAGCATTGGGGTGGTTTAAAAGACCAAAATGCCCTTCCTTCATTGCATGAACAAGACTTAAGCTTGAGGGGCAAAATGGTAATTTCACTCCCGATGTCCGGAACGTCGTTTTTCTCGATTCAATATTCTTTGACATGGCGACGGCCAATCAAACATGATGTTGGAATTCTTGATTCTCCATTTTCAATTTTCAAGACTCGCTTCTGATTATTTTCTCTATCAGACGTGATTCCAACTTATCCCGAACCGACGGGCGACTTTTGCAGACTTTACGCGTATCGACCCTGCAATTCATATCACATTTAGGGCTCGTCAATTCGAAGCAACTTTGGTTGTCATGTAATTGTGATGGTCTATCACTAGTCACAATGGCCTTGATAGTCACTATTCGATTTAAGGAAATTTTACAAATTATGTATTGGTTAAGCGGCTTCATCCGCGCTCCATTCATATAACACTTGCAATACATCCCTTAATCGTTCTCGGATCAGCCTTTTATGATTCTAAATGTCCCCTCGACAATCATTATGGCCAAAGCTCCATTTCTTACCCGAGTTTCCTAGGTCCACGTACCTTGTCTCGTGTTAGCCTTTTCCTTTTGGTCAGCCTACTCGAATTGATCAGATTCGAGTGAGATATGACTGAAATACATCTTTAGATTTACTTCTCTTTAACGAGTCTGAAATTGACTGGAAATCGAAATGTCACAACTCTTCCCCCTTACAAAAATTTCGTCCCCGAAATTAACATCAAACTTAATTACTCAAATAAATGGGGGTGTTGTCGCCTCATTGTCTCTTCGTTTTCCCACGTGGCACCTTCGGTTCCATGGTGCTCCCATACTATTTTGACTGGTGGAATCTTCTTATTCTTGAGGATTTGCTCCTTCCGATCCTTGATTTTTATCGGCTTCTCTTCGTAAGACACTCGGTCGTCCTCTTCTATAGCCTCGTAGTCTAGCACATGTGTTGGATCTGGTTCATACTTTCGCAGCATCAACACGTGGAAAACGTTATGCACCTAGGATAGATTAGGCAGCAAGGCAAGCCTGTAAGCCAAGGTCTCAATCCACTCCAGTACCTCAAATGGGCCTACATACCTTAGGTTCAGCTTACCTTTCTTTCCAAATCACGATAATCCTCTCATTGGTGACACCTTGAGAAGACATGATCGCCCACTTGAAACTCCAAGGGCTTGCGTCGCTTATCTACGTAGCTCTTTTGACGACTCTGTGCCGTCTTTCATCTATTCCGAATTAATTTCACTGCTTCCACCGATTGCTTTACCAACTCTGGGCCTGTGATACTTCTTTCTCCAACATCATCCCAGCAAATCGAGGTTCTGTAAGCCCGCCCATAGAGTGCTTCAAATGGTGCCATCTGGATACTCTACTGGTAGCTATTATTGTACGTCACTTCCACCAAATGTAGCTGATCTTCCAACCCACTTTAAAATCAATGACGCATGCACGCAACATGTCCTCAAGCGTCTGTATCGTCCTTTCCGACTGTCCGTCCATCTGTGGGTGGTACGCCGTACTAAACTGTAGTCGGGTTCCCATGGCATCTTGTAAGCTTTTCCAAAAGTTTGCCGTGAATTTGGGATCTCTAACCGAGGTAATCGTCACAGGCACTCCGTGCAACCTCACTATTTGCCTCATGTACAACTCTACATACTTATCCATAGCGAAATCCTTTCGCATCGGGATGAAATGTGCGAACTTGGTCAATCTGTATACAACTATCCAAATAGAGTCGTGACCTCTCTGGCTCCTTGGGAGTCCCATCACAAAATCCATAGTCACATGCTTTCACTTCCATTCGGGTATCTCTAGTGGCTGTAATAGTCCTCCAGGTTTACAGTGCTATGCTTTCACTTGCTGGCACGTCAAACACTTAGCCACATGCTTTGCCACGTCCACTTTCATCCCATTCCACCAATAGTGCTGTCGTAAGTTCTGATACATTTTTGTACTTCCAGGGTGGATGCTATAATTGCTCCTGTGAGCCTCTGATAAAATTCTTTCCCTAAGTCCTTTATCCTTTAGCACGCACAATCGTCCTCGGAACTTCAAAATTCCATCCTCTAACACCTGAAATTCTGGTTTTCTCTTCGTCGCATCCATCTCCAGGATTTTTTGGATCTCTGGGTCCGTAGACTTTAAGGTCTTTATTCTCTCTTAGACCTCAGGTTCCACCCTCAATGTCGCTATCAGACTGGACAATTGACAAACCTCTAGTCTGAACTCAGAATCTCTTAAATCCTCAATCATCGACCATCCCTTCATTAGCAAACAAGCTATGCTCGACTTCCGGCTAAGCGCATCTGCTACTCTATTTGCTTTCCCAGGGTGATACAGTATATCACAATCATAATCCTTAAGTAGCTCCATCCACCGACGCTGCCTCATATTCAGCTCTTTCTAGAAAAACAGATACTTTAAGCTCTGGTGGTCGGTATAAATTTGAAACTTTTCGCCACATAGGTAATGTCTCCAAATCTTCAGAGCAAATATAATCGCCGCTAACTCCAGGTCATGAGTTGGGTAGTTCATTTCATGTGTCCTCAACTATTTGGATGCGTAGGCCACTACACTTCCATGTCGCATCAATACGCAGCCCAATCCTTTCAGCCAGGCATCGCTATATATCTCATAACCTCCTGGTCCAGATGGAATCGTAAACATTGGTGTGGTTGTCAATCTATGCTTGAGCTCTTGGAGACTCTTCTCACACTTATCTGTCCATTCGAACCTTGTCTCCTTCTTCGTCAACCACTTCAATGGGATGGCTATGGATGAGAATTCCTCCACAAAACGCCTGTAGTATCCTGCCAGTCTCAAGAAACTTCTGACTTCAGTGACCGTAGTAGGTCTAGGCCAATTTGTTACAGCCTCGATCTTCGCACGATCCACTGCGATTCCTTCGCTAGATACTATATGACCAAGAAATGCTACCCTACTCAGCCAGAATTCGCATTTACTCAACTTCGCGTATAGTGAATGTTCCCTCAAAGTCTGCAGAACAAAACTTAGGTGCTCCTCATGTTCTGCACCACTCCTCGAGTAAATCAACATATCGTCAATAAAGACCGACGAATCTGTCAAGAAATTCCTTAAATACTCGATGCATCAGGTCCATAAAAGCAGCTGGAGCGTTGGTCAAACCAAACGGCATCACTGTAAGCTCATAATGACCATACCTCGTCCTAAAGGCAGTCCTAAGTATGTATTCCTTCTTGATTCTCAACTGGTGATACCCTGTTCTTAGGTCAATCTTCAAAAATACCACTGCTCCTTGCAACTAATCAAATATATCGTCAATTCTCGACAGTGGGTATTTGTTCTTCACTGTCACTTGGTTTACTGCCGATAGTCGATGCATAAACGCAAAGATTCATCCTTCTTCCTTACGAATAGCATCGGCGCTCCCCATGGTGAAGCACTCGGTCGGATAAATCCCTTATCTAGTAGCTCTTGCATCTGCACCTTTAACTCCTTCAGTTCTGACAGGGACATCCTATAAGGTGCCTTTGAAATCGGCTCCATCCCAGGGGCTAACTCGATTACAAATTCTATCTCTCGTTCCGGTGGTAATCTTGGCAACTCTTGGGGAAACACGTCAGCAAATTCACACACTACCGGGATACTCTCTAACTTTGGCTTTTCGGTAGTCGTGCCCATTACTGCCACTAAGTATGCTTGATTCCCTTCAGACATCAACTTGGCCACTTCCAGAGATGAGACTAAGGAGATCGAGATTCCTCCTCGACTTCCCACCAATTCAAAGCTAGGGCGGCCTCTTGGATAAAATAAAATTATCTTATTACCACAGTCCACTACTGCCCCTTGCTTACCCAACCAATCCATTCTTATGATTATGTCAAAATCCTACATAGGAAATACAATTAGGTCAATACTCTCCTTACTCCCTCTAATCGCGATTTCACAACCCCGTACAGCCCAAAGAAACTAATATGTTATCCTTTAATGGTGTGGCAACATGCAGATTCATATTCAATGGTTTTAACTCCATACCCACCAAATCAGCAAACTGTGTAGACACAAATGAATGCGTGGCAACAGGGTCAAACAATGCATATGCAGCTTGTTTGCACAAGTAGACCATACCTGTGACCACGCTTGGCGCTTCCTTCGCCTCTTTATGGGCTACTGTATATACCCTTTCCTGTGCTGGTGGTCAATTCTGCTGAATTTGGGGAGTAGTCGTCGATGGTCCAGCCTGCAGTATCTGCCCTTGAGGTCGACTCGTCGGAGCTTGGTTTGGGCACGTCCTCATCTAGTGTCCCAACTGACCACATTTAAAACAAGCTCCAGTCCTCATTGGGCATGGCCCATTTCCATGCCTTCTGCCACAAAGGCTGCAGCTCCAATTCGTGGGATTCGGCAGCTTCACGATATTTTTCCTTACTGGAGACATAAAACGCCTGTTGCCCACTATCGATCTCTTGCCCATCTGGCGGTTATCTCTAAATGGTGCAAACCGTGATCCAGTTGCGGTGTTCCTCTCGTTCAAGTCCCTTTCTATCATCTGGCCCCGTTCGTATATCTCCTTATAAGTCCTCAGAGTTAGGGCAATCATCTAACTATGGAGCTCAGGCCTCAATCCGTCCCTAATCCTCCTTGCTTTCTCCTGAAGATCCTCTACAGATCGAGGTGCGTACCTTGACAACCTCGAGAACTTGGCCTCATACTGATCTATCGTCAGCTGGTTCTGACGTAGCTGTAGAAATTCCACCTGCTTCTTACCCTGGTAGTCTCCGAGAAATACTTATCGTTAAACGTCGTCTTAAAGGCATCCCAGTTCCTGGCCATTCCTTTAGGGAAAACATCATTTTCGGTGGCAGCCCACCAATCATTTGCAGTACCCTCCAACTGGTATACTGCTAGCAGCACTTCTCTTCGTCCGTGCACCTCAGCACACCAAAAGCTTTCTCTAACTTCTCAATCCATCTGGGTGCTAGCTCAGGATCTCCAGTCCCATTGAACTGAGTCGACTTCAACTTTAGGAACTGCTCCACTAGTTGGCCCATCTGTCTGGCCATGATGATTTTCCCTTGGGCATTCACAGCTCATTGCCTTGATCATGTTCATTCCGGTTTCCATTGCCACCGTTGTTGTCGTTGTTTGCGTTGGCGGCAGCCATGGCAGCTCCTACTGCCTGGGTGATGGCAGCGTCCCAATCCTGGGTCTGCCTATCAATCAAGTCACCAATTCTCTCTGGCACCTCAGCACGCCATCCATTCTTGGATCCTCAGCTACAGGCGGCCTCGAGCTAGAGGCTCCGCCTCTTGATCTATCAGATCTTCTAGACGAGTTGCACATCCTTATCTCTTTCTACTGAACCTGGTCCACCACAAGTTCAGCAAGAAATTAGTAACTCACCCATTCATCCAAATCCAGAGCTACTAGCTATACCTTAATAGAAACAGCTACAATACAATAGTCCTTTCACACAATAACTTCTACAAACATTTCAACAAATAGCTCTTGGCCATTCCTCAATTCCGTTCACTCCAACGGTTCACTAAAACCAACCATACTCATTCATTCAACAGACCAAAGTCCATAAATGACATCCAACACCAAGCAAGGAACTCAATCCTCATGCCTTACTACAACCCTGCCAAGATCAAACACCAACCCTAAGTACCAGGTCACATACCGTGCACCCCATGTCTTATCTAAACCAGTCTCCCAAGGTTTCGCTATCCATCCAAGTCCAAACTTAATCCTCCTTATCACTCCAGTCCTCAATCAAATCTGGATCGAGTTGGCCTTGCTCTGATATCAAATTGAACGGGGATGTCACGCCCCGCACCCCGGGCACGAGCACGTGACTCCCTGCAAGCAGCTAAAACATCTCTCGTGGTCTCAAGATCCAAGACTAAGTCGAGAGATATAATATATGTATCCAGCATGCGGAAGCGGTAGTGAAACAACTCCTCCGTACAAAATATAGAGTGGGACCTGGATAGCATAAATGCTGTCATACATAATAATTGACTGTTCATACAAGCACATAAACACTAGGTCTGATAAGCAAAGGGGTGACGGGGCGAGTACACAAAAGTTCATCAACGGCATTCAAAAAGAAACACGGTCGGGATCGCCACCAAAAGATCAAGCCAACAAACTGCAACTCCTAAGATGAGTTACTGGAGTCCTTGGTACCCTCAATTATCTACATTACCGGTCTGAGCGCAGTCTGACTTGATACTAGTCTAACTCGTTAAATCAATCCAACCAATGATCAGCCTAACCGGTCAACGATCAATTATTGAACGGTTCAAGTATTCGGGTCACAGGTCACTAACGTCAGCAAGACATAACACGGTTACGCATGTTTGGCGACGGTTCGTGTGTGTGGACTTCACATCCAGACACCTTCTTGGCATGTGAGGCAGCGTACAACGTCATCTAGAGGCGCGCGACCCCTCAAATTGCTTGTATAGATGAGACGAGTTTGACGGTATGATCAAAATCAATTTTCACTGAGCAAAAATATGTGCAAAGTACACATTTCGCCACGGCCGTCACTATCGCGATGCGTGAAGACTAATTCAACGTCCACCAGAGAATGACAACCACTCGAAATTCTCGTCTCAATGCGACGAGTCTGACTATGTAGTCAAAATCAATTTTTGTTGGACAGAAAAATCACACATAATCAATAAACAGTACGTTCATCTCAAAATATAGGCGGGTCTATCAAACTCGGTTCTTTCACAAACATCTATATGTTCGACTAATAAGAACAACATGCTCTGACAGACTCTATAAACTACACATGTGAAACATGAAAAACATGTCCAAAAACTCTTGAATCGCTGACCAATACGGGTACACGTTGCAGAACACACCTTGATTTCCACACATTAAATGCTTTAATGCAGCCTTGAGGGTGCTCCTCTTCTATTCTTACTTTAGGGAGAGAAGCCTCTCCATATTCTTTCTTCACAGTAAAACAAAAAAACAAAAACAAAAACAACGTCGTAGAGAGAAACAATAGAGAAGATGTGATGAGAACATGTAATTGCATGAACGATAAGCGTTGGGGCTCTAAAGTTTCTTGACCAAATGCAAATGATGTTCGGTTCATTTTTTGGCTTGCTTTATAGAAATGCAATTGCATCTCAAATTCTCTGCTAAGTCCCTTAGCCTAAAGTAATTTTAGAGAAACTTTGGGAAGCTGTATCTCAAATGCAACTAATTTTTTTTCTTGTAGTTTTAACACCTCCACTTGCCGCCACCAGCACGCTGCCCACTACCATAGTTGCCACCCGTCGATCCCCGCCGCTGATCATCAACCACCACAGACGACCGCTGCCTCTCACCGCAAACCCCCCGCCACAAATCGCTGTTGCTCATCGACTGCTGCCCGCCGCCACCCGTCAATCATAGCCGCTACCTCCATCCACCAATCGTCGCCGCTCGTTGATCGTTGACCTCCATCGACCGCTGCCGCCACCGCCACCCATCGATAGTTGGTGACCACCGATGACCTCCGCCGACCGTCGTCACCAGCCGCTAATCGCCGATCACTGCCGACAACCTCCGTCACCTATCGCAGACTGTCGCTCATCAATCGACACTTTTTTTTTTTAACTGAAAAAATTTTACAATGTGTAGTTTTCATCCAACGACATTTATGTCAAAGTTGAATTCCAATGTGTTTTTAAAATATACTTTACAAAACACTACTTGCATTTTGGATAAGGCCTTTAACCCAAAGGTATTTGCATTTACTCAAAATCCCTTAGTCAAATGTTGAACCAAACATGGATTTTATCACGTTCGAAAGTAAGAACCGTATTTGGCAGTTTACTCTTGTAGGTAATGGGTTAGATTTGCGTAACATGGGTCGCCCATCCATAAAACCCATCATATTATACACGTACATCACTCTAAGCCTGTATCCAGCAACTAAACATTACAAATGGCCATTAACAACTTTCGATATACAATTGGCCATAATATCCACGCACCTTCATCCTATTCTAAGTTTAGAGGAACATACCTTGTTGATGAACTTCACGTTACTCAATCAAGCTAATTGGCGATTGTACTACCTCAATGAACTTCAAGCATTGGCCGGCAAGAGCTTGGCTGCAATCTAAATTGGTGAAGTAAAGATCAAAGTGAGAAATTGATTCGATGAGCTCAAATATGTGAGATTTTTATAAGGCTACTGTCAACTGTTCTAAAATCTTAAAGTATTATATGAAGGTATGTTTGATATATAATTACTTTTTCACTTCTCTCACACTTGGTCTGGCCTTCTTTGCCTAATACCAAGCTTGAACCTATTTAATTAAGGAGACAAATAAGGTCTAGAAGATTTAAGTCAGCGAGCATCATCGCAACAATCATCGCACAAAGGAATGCCGTTGGATTGCCAGGTCAACAACTGAAAGATGCCAAAGTAGGTGCCATCTTGAAAATCGCAGATGATGTCGAGGAGAACATAGCCAAAATCAAGGCTCTCTGACGAAATATCACTCGGGACTAGGGTTGTCAATGGGTCGGGTCTCAGCCTGGCCCGAGACGGCCCGAATGGAGCAGTACTACGCTCAGACCGGCCCGAACCGGGCTTGGCCGGGTCAGGTCGGGCCGAATTATTTTTTTTCCTTTTTATTTTTTAATTAAAATCAATTAATAAACTCATAAAATGAAAGAATATAACCCACCATGGGTAGCTCAGTTGGTTAGGGCGCACTTGGGATTGCGTGGTTAGACACACTGGTCCAAGTTCGATTCCCTAAATGAACACTTGTGATTTAAGTGGAGGCCATGGCGGTGGGTTGTTGTGCTAGTCTCCCCTGAGAAATAGTCGAGGTCCGCGCAAGCTAGCTCGGACACCTTGGTCATAAAAAAATGAAAGAATATAAAAATAAATTAAATAAAAAATAAGTATTAAATAAAGTTGAGCGGTGAGCCGGCCCGGCCTAGCCCGAGTGCCAAACCCGGCTCGAAAAGACCCGAAAATTCAAGAAAATTTCAAGCCGGGTCGGTCAGGCAGGGCCGGCCTGCCCGGCGCGGGTACATTTGACACCCCTGCTTGGGACTAGCTAAAGGGAAGAGTGAGGAGTTTCGGAATGGTGGTGCCTTGCCAGAAACTTGATAGTGGCTAGCTAACGAGGGAAGCAAACGTGTACAGCCGAGAGGGAGTCGAGTAGAGAGAGAGATCGAGAGAGTTTGGAGAGAATTCTCTTATCTACAAATGACTGCCCCCTTCGATTTTGGAGGGGAAAAAATGTGATACGCTATAGATTAAACCCTTGCCTATAGGTTGATCACATGACTCAAATTGGATCCTAAATCAGGAAGAAAGACCACACTTGTGACATTCTAAATTTCGACCCCTCAGAGGTTATGAAATGGAATGATATCGATCGGTGTATTTCAGTTGTAACTCGTTCGAAGTTGGTCACTCTCTAGTTAACTAACCGAAAGGAAAACACTACCGTGGAGTCGGGTACGTGGACTTGGGGAATTCGAATGAAAAATAGCACTTTGATCATAAGGATTGACGATGGGATATTTTGGACCAGCAAAGATCGATCTAAGAACGATCATGGAACGCTTTGCTAGCGTTATACGTTGGGACGCGGGTGATTCCGCTTAACCAATGTGCAATTTGCGAGGATTTCCTAAATCGTAGTCCGATGATCTGGACCGCAGAAACTAATGATAAACCCTTACAATTGCATGACAATCAAAGTTGCTACGGCTTGAGAAAATCCCAAGGTCGATATAGGTAGCACCTGCAAGAGTCGCCCGTCAATATGAAATAAACTGGAATTGCAGTTGACAAGAGCTCGATATGAAATTGGACCTCGAAATGAGATATTGGATATTGAGGAATTCTAACATTTGAAAGGAATTGGACGTCGTCTCATCGATGGTTATTAAGATTTGAAAAATAAAATTTGGACCAAAGGTGAAAAATTACCCTTTTGTCCCTCAAAGATATTCTTTCCTTTAAGATTAAGCGAGAGCATTTTAGTCTTTGTCTTCTCCTGTAGTGGCCGAATAGTTGAGGACACAATGGTCATTTGAACCATGAGATTTTTACGAGGAAAAGCCAAGTGTCATTATGTGGCTTAAGGGAGGACACCTAGGGTAGGATTAGACATCTAAGGGCATTAATTTATTGTCTAATCTCACTTACCGTTCTCTCTCTCTCTCTTGACTTGTGGAAGAAGCCACACTCTCCCTCTCTCTCTATTTGCTCAGCAGAATACCTCTCCCCCTCATTTTCTCTCTTTCTTCTGCTCTCTCATTCTCAACCTCTCTCCCTCTCGCTCGACCAGCCTCATCGCCGCCCGTTCGCTCGCCAAGACGCCGGCCTTCGACCACCATCCAACCTCAAGCTGACCACCACAACATCCCTTAGTGTCTCGCGTACAACCTCCAACTTCTCGTTCGGCCATTCATCGCCTCGTTTGACTCGTTTAACCACCGGAACCCGTAAAGGTTAGAATCTGAGCGAGTCTGATTGTGAGCCACATTAAGGCAACTTCAAGAGCTTGATTAACTTCCAAATTTAGGTGAGACCTTCTTGAGACATTATATTAAAGTTTGATGGCCTGATTTTAAAGTTTGATTGAGGTTTGAATGGATTTTGGTGGTTGAATGGCCATGAACTTCTCTAGGACAGAATCTATCCACTGACAACCGGTTTGGAATTGAGACACACTTGAAGATCTTTGAGGCATCGCCTTGTTCGAAAATTGTGGGTAAGACTCTCTAAGATATAATATTACATGTTAGCAAGAAGTATGTGAGTTGGATTGGAATTTCATTGCCGGTCATGCGTGATTTTCTCTAGGACAAAAACGTTTCCCTGCACTGGTCGTTTTTGAAACCGAGAATTGTGGGTGCTCTTGGTGGACTTTGCCAACATGATTCACATGGTAAGATGACTTCTAACGTGTTAAGGTATTCACAAATGATTTGTGATTGAATTGGAAGTGCTTGAAGGGCTGATTTGAGGTCAAAACCAAGAGCCGTATAAATCTATTCCTAGCCCGCACTGATTTTAAAACGACTCATTTTAGGTCGTCTGGTGTCCAAATTGAGCTCCTTTTTCACTCACAAATCCGTAAGACCTTCAAGGATAAGGTTATGAAAGTATATTTCTCAAACGGTCAACAGATCAATACCATTTTATTCAGGAGTGAATCTGGTCGTGGAAGGCCAAGAGTGGATAGCTTGGCACTGTAACAATGCGTCGATCGTTTTATGGAATTACTTAGCCTAAGCTCAAGGTAAGTTATGCCTAAACCTTTATTAGGATGTTAAGTTACTAAAAGATAGAGTTTTGAGTTGAATTGAATGGTTTATGGACTGATTTTGTGAGAGAATGTCATGAGAACCGAACCTGATCAGTTTTGAAAGTGATATCCTTTGGCTTGTTCTTGATCGGAAAACACGTCGTTTTGCTGAATTGTGTTAACTCAAAACTGCGTTTAGATGATATGTGAATATTGACAAGGAAATTAGGCGTATCTAGTCATGTTGGCTTGGTTTTATGGGCTTGATTGTTTGAATGTACATTTTTATGACTCGATGGACCTTTGAGTTTGAAAAAACCCAAGATTTTATCGAAACGAACGCCGAAGCTGAGTTTTGGCCATGAATTACCTGATATGCCATGAATGATCTTTTGGCTTTGTATGTTTAAAGTTTGAAACGAATGCCATGTTTTGGCAATGAATCCCATGAGTTGTTCCTAAATAAATAATTTTTAGACATGAGATTGTTTTTGAATGAAAATTGAGGCGTGAACTTGTGTTCAAGTGAAAACTGAGGTTTTTCTTTATAATTGAAATTTTTATGAATAAAATGGCGTGTGGGATCATCGAGGAAATGATATGTGCACTGGCATGTAAGATCGCCGGGAAAAATTATAAGTACACTGGCATGCAGGATCGCTAAGAAATTATGAAATTTGATCAATGTATTAGGAGGGAGTTACTCCCATTTGACTTGACGAGGTCGTACGGCTAGAGAGTCCCATACTGACACGATTTATCTCGATTGAAAATGGGTGTCGAGAGTCGTATGGTGATCGAATCATCTCTAAATCTAGACGTGATAGTCTCATATGGACCGACGGGTCATATGGAAATCGAATCATCTCGCAGACTCAAAGTGGGCGGCCCATGATGAGTGAGTATGGAAAGATCTGTTTTTCGAAAAAAAATCAAGAATGATTTTGAGAAATTGAATATGCCTCATGTTTTGATGTTTTATCTCAAGTATGGAAGTTTGCCTCATGAGTTAAAAATGGCCCTACAAGGGCGTGATGGAAAAGCATATGTTTTCTGAAAATTCATAAATGGAATTGGAAATGTCTTCATGTTTTGAAATTGCGCCGCATACTTGCTTTTGATTGAAAACTCTACCATAGTACAAAACTCAATATATCTCATGAAATTTGGGTAACTGGATTGAGTCGCTTTTGAACGACTGAAGGGCCGTGTTTTAAATGTTGCCCTATTTTGCCATGTCAAAGATTTTTTTCCAAAACACCCGATTTTTTAAAAGTTTCTAGAGGTACTGACATCCTAGTTTAGGGATAGGTTTAGCTTATTGAGATTTTATATCTTACCCCGTTGTGAGATTACATTTTTCAGGTCCCCGACGATGGAAACCCGAGCTTGCCATGAATTGACATTCGATGAAACCACCGGAAGAAATGGTTATGAATGTATTTGTGACTTTAGGGTTGTAATGATGAAATTTAGGGATGTAAAGTTGTAACCTCTGAAGTATGATTAACCATTTATGAAGGGTGTACCCTTTTTCCCTAAGTCATCTTGTATTTTCTTTATATGGGATGTTTTCTCACTTCCGCATGCATTTATCATTTAGAAGTTTTATGTTTTTGACTGTTGGATCTTGGGAGTTCATTAAAGGTGAAGGCCAAGGTGGGATGCTCGCGTGCCCGCTGGGCTCGGGGTGTGACATTCATATTTGTTTGGTGTCATAGCAAGGTCAGCTTGATCTAATTTGATTGAGACTTAGAGTGATAAGAAGTGATTACTTGAGGACGATTAGATAGTGAGACCTTTATGATTAAGTATTGATTGCTGCATTTTGAGGATTATTGGCTTGAACTTGTTCTGAATTCTGATGGTTATAGTATCAATTTTTATGGATGACCTTGGATGACGTTGTAATTTAGGTTCACAAGGAAGTAAGCAAAAATTAAGGAGTCGTAAGTATGGATTTTGAAGTTGTAAATGTGCTTGAGGTTGATAGAGAAATTGCTTATAAATAGAGGGTCAGTTGGATTATATTGATGTGATTGTGGCTTGTCAATAACTTAACTTGAGGTATATGGTTGAATATAGGCAGTTGATCTATGAAAGGTGATGATCACTTGTGAAAATTAGAAATCTTCTGTGGATATGAATTGATCTGGAGACAAATGTGGTGTGATGAGTAGTGAGGACAAGCATACAGTGCATTTGTCTGTGGCATTAAAAATGAAAGTAGATGTGCATGCATGTATGATCTTATCACTATCGGACTTAATAAACTGTCACTTGATATGAGACAAGTTGATGGGATACCTATAAACCATAATGAAGCATGTTATAAGACATGTGGAACGAGACTCTCTTCGTAGATGTTTGGTTTGAGACAACTTGTAACGACTAGGTCTGATGAGAGCAGGGACTGTATGCCGTGACAGAGAGGTTCGAACAAGAGGCGGCTCCTGGCAGGCTTCTAAGATAGTAAGGAGGCAGGAATGACCCAAGTCATAAATTGAAAGAGAGAGTGTAGGTATTGGGTTGTATATGATTTTGGTTAAGAGATGTATTGCACTAAAGTGACCATCAAGGTGAATTTTCAAAATTACATGGCATTTGTAATGTCGTATGTTATTGACATGGTTAGGAGCTTCGTACATGGCAATGGGTGTCGTTTGAAAAAGGAAATTGTGACATTCTAAATTCCAAACCTCTCGAGGCTATGGAATGGAAGGTATTGATCGATGTGTTTCTGTTGTAACTTGCTCGGAGTTGGCCACTCTTGAGTTATCTGACCAAAAGGGAAAGACTGACGCGGAGTCGGGTACGTGGACCTAGGGAATTTGAATGAGAAATGGTACTTTGACAAAAAGGATTGTTAAGGAAATATTTTGGATCAGTAGAGATCGATCTAGGAATGATCGAGGAATGCCTTGCTAGTGTTATACGTTGGGATGCGGGTGATTCTACTTAACCAATGTGTAATTTGTGAGAATTTCCTAAATCAGATTTCGATGATCAGGATCGCAAGAGCTAGCGATAAGCCCTCGCAATTACATGACAACCAAAGTCGCCACAACTTAATAAAAATCCCAAGGTCGATACGTGTAGCGCCTGCAAGAGTCGCCCGTCTGTTTGAGATAAATTGAAATTTACATCGACCAGGACTCGATATGAAATTGGACCTCGAGATTTGGGATTGGATATTGATGAATTCCAACAATTGAATTGAAATGGACATCGCCTCATCGAGGGTGGTTTATATTGAAAAAATAAAATTTCGGACGAAAAGTGCCAAATGACCATTTTGCCCCTCGACCTTTGGCCTTGCCTTAAGAACCAATGGAGGTCATTTTGGTAATTTAACTCCCTCTATATGGCTGCCGAAAATTGATGAAGGATTGGTCAAAGGAAGTCAATGGTGGATAAGGTCTTCTAGAAGCAAGATAAATGTGACTCTTTGAGGAAGACAAGTGTCACTATTTGAGAGGTTAAGCATTAATTAAACTTACCGAACCATCTTATTTTTGACCAAGCTCAATTATTCGAGGAATACCCTCTCTCTTTCTTCATTTGGTCAGCTAAAAGCTCTCTCTCTTATTCTTCTACTTTTTTTCCTCTCTCGGCCGAACAGACCAGCTTGACCAGTCCCGACCACCTCTCTTCCTCCGGCCATAACTTTTTCGTCCGACATTGGATTGAGGTAAAACAACTGGCATCTTAAAGCTTATTGTATTTTGGTTATAGAGACACTTTATAAGCTTGATTTGGCCAAGCCTTTTGTCTCATAGGTCTATTTGAGTGGGCAAAGGTCGGGATGGAGGCAGAATTTGACCGGTTTTGGGGAAAGATCTGTTTCGGGGGCTTCAAGACTTCAAATGGCTCCACATTTTCGATGAGGTCTTCTACATTCATAGTGTTAAAGTTGGTCGAGCTGTGGTTGCATGTTTAGTTGATTTTTTATGGGTTCCCATGGTTGATTTCAGGCGATTTTTCTAAGGCAGAATCTGATCGCATGTACACTGAGTGGAACCGGGCTGATTAGAAATTCTTGAGGTGTTATTTCACTTCCAAATCATTGATGAGCTTCCTAAATATGTAGATTAAGGTCATAGCAAGTTTTGTTTGTGACGAATTGAAGTTTAGCATTGATTTATAGATTGATTTGTACGAGTTAAGTCAAAACCGATTTTGCCTTATTGGTACTCTGATAGAAGCGAACCTGTTGGGGGTTAAACAATGGGTGTTTGGGCTTTAAAATGATTAGTAAGACGACACGAGGTATTATATGATATGTTATTAAGGATTATGTGAATTGGATTTGAGATTAGAGGTGATTTAAGGGCTGAGTGGTGCACGAAACTCAAGTTATATTCTGCTCTGTTAAAGGATTGTTTAAACTGAATATTTTGGGGGTTCGTGGAGATTATGTCGTGTCTATAAATTATTATTAAGACATCTTGGGTTGCCAATTGATATGTTGTTGATGTATTGGCAAAGTGGGGTTGAGAAATGGTTGAGTTTTGATTTGGAAATGTAATTTTTTCTAGGGCGGCGCGTGACTCCTACTGTGGCTGTGAGCTTGCTGACCTAGGAGGGTCGTTTGGATTGAATTTGCTAGCTTGCTTGAAGAGGTAGTATCCCTTAAACCTTTACTCAAACATTAAGACACTACTGGATGAGTTTGGGTGGTGAATTGATGTAATTGTGCACCTAAGGTGTTTGAATTGTTAATGGTTGCAGAAATACGTGTGGACCAAACCATACAAGCTTGCTTGGAGTGAAATTGTGATTTTCCATGATTGAATAAATGATTGCGTACTCGAATGACACGGATGCTTGCACGGCCGTGTGGAATTTCACCTTGAGTGGCGATGGTGTGAAAAATTCGATTGAAATGGCATGAAAACTAGTTTTGGGATTGATTGTCGTGTGATGGAAGTGGCTATTGAGCTTGGTAATACAGTTTGGGTAGTGAGCCCTAGATTTCTATGAATTGGCTATGAAGCCCCTGCTAGTGATTGGGTTATAATATATGTACTACATAATGGCTATAATGCCTATGCTATATAAACGGCTATAGTGCCAATGATATATGAATAGGCTATAGTACCTCAGCGATCGTTGGCTTTTAGTCCTGGCGATCGCATTGGCTTGGATCCCTAATAATATTGATTAGCTTGTGGCCCCAGTGATATCAATTGGCTTAATGCCCCAGTGATATCGATTGGCTTGTGGCCCCAATGGTATCTACTGATTGTGGGCCCCATTAACATTAAATGGTTGTGAGCCCCAGAGGTATCGATTAGCCTGTGGCCCCTGTAGTACCAGTTGACTATGAGCCCTGATGATATCGATTGGCCTGTGGCCCTAATGATATCAATTGGCCAAAGTGCCTAGAGAATTACATCGCAACTGAGAGCCTAGGCGATGAATGACTGTGATGACTTGTGAAGTTATTTGTGCTTGTTTCTATTTCATGTGCTTGAATCTTGAATCCGTGAGATTTAGCATGATTGATTGTGACTCTTGTTCATGCCTAGCTTGCTGAAATACCTAAGTTATTAGGAGCTTGTGCCATTGCATTGGTGAATGCCTGCATCTGGAATCGTTTGTGGTTTGAGGGGACTAGTATTTAGGTCCAGGTTTAGGTTTCACTTGCTGAGAACCCCAGTAGGGGATTAACTTCTTTCGAGTCCGAGGCGAAGGACACCCGAACTTGCCATGGGTTGGCATTTGAGGAAGTCATTGGCGAAAATCATAACGAATCTGAGTGAGACTGTAGGAACTGTATATTGTTTGGAGTTAAATTTGTAACCGACCGTGATATTGATGATAAGTGTATATCCTATTGTCTTGAGTCATCTCATTGTGAATTTGTATGGAGTTATTTAATTGCTTCCATGATCTTGTCTCATTTTGGTATTTGGATTAATTGACCGAGGGATCCTAGAAGACTATTGTAATGTAAATGGCCTGGTGGGATGTTCACGAGCTCGCAGGGTTCGGGGTGTGACATCCCCGTTTAAGTGGTATCAGAGCAAGGCCAGTTTGGTCCAATGTGATAGAGGTTTGGAGTGATAAGGAGTGATGACATGGGGATAATTGGATAGTGAGACCTTTAGGGTGGCATTGATGTCTAAATCTTGAGGATTATAAGCTTGAACTTGTGTGCACTCTAATGGTTCTAGCGTTAATTGTGATTGTGATTTGGCAATGGCCCAGCTTGAGGAGTATGAGTTATAAAGAGACGACTGGCATTAATGGATTTAGGCTTGAATTGCATTATAGTTATCAATTGCCATTGACAGCCTTGGATGGTACGAGACGAGATGTATACAAGGAAGCGGATAAGGAATATTTGGATTAAATACCAATTCTGATCGAGTACATAAAGATTTGGCTTGACTAGCAACTAGACTTGACGTATATGGTTGAACATAGTCAATTAATCTATGAGATGTGATGGTCATTGGTGAAACCAGAGATTTTTTTATAATTGAGGCTTGATGTGGAAACGACTGTGGCATGACAAGTGGTGAGAATGAACATGTTGCACATGTGTTTGTGGCTATGAAATGAAAGTTAATGAGGGTCCATGCATGGGTTTATCACTATTAGACTTAGTAAATTGCCGCTTGATATAGGACAAGCTAATGAGATACCTATAAATCATAATGAAGCATGGTATGTGTCACGTCCCGGGCCCCGGGCAAGAGTACGCGACTCCCTGTAAGCAAACCAAAAATCTCTCGTGGTCACAAGATCCACAAATAAGTCGAGAGACATAATATATACCAAACACGCGGAAGCAATAATGATATAACTCCTCCATACAAGATATAAGTGGAACTTGGATAGCACCAATACTGTCATACATAAATTCAAATGTGCATACAGGTACATAGCTACTAAATCCGCTAGCACGAGGGGAGAAGGGATAAGTAAACAAAAAGGGTCCATCATTAAAGTCCAAAAGAAACGGGGTCAGGGTCGCCACCAAAGGATCGGCTGATAAGCTGGGAGCTCCTAAGACGAGCTGCTGGAGTCCTCGGTGTCCTCTGCATCCTCCGTGGGCCCATATTCCAAAAAGGTCTCAGAGCGAACCTCTATAGTATCCTCAGCGGATGGCACCATAAGATCCTCCTCGGTCGCCTCAAACACAATGACCTCCTCCTCCGTGTTCTCTATGGTCGGGGTCCTCTCCGGTCCATTTTTAGAACCGGCAACAGACCTCTCGGCTTGGTGTAATTCTCGAGTGGGGTGGCACCAACTAGGGACAACTCCCTAGGGCACCTCATTAGGCTTCAGCAGCCCAGTAGACACATCCCCAACCTTCCTAAACCAAGCCTCATACCGATGAGGCTTCTAGTTCGTCCTACCATCGTCTATCCAAACCACAGTATACTTCCTTATATAAATAGTTCCTTGCCCGTTAGAAACTCATCAAAATAGGTGGACATCTCCTTCGGGTCTCCAAAATGAATGGGCAAAATCGTCAAAGCCTAGGATATGTAAAAATAAGGGTCCCCAATAGGGTGAGATTCACATCTCAGTAAGGTAGGTCCTAACCTTAGGTTAGGCCGACCGTCCACTCAGACAATTACATGCCCCAATCAGTCAAACTCATAGACATATAAAGCAATACAAATTTAGATAACCACACACAAATGACAGGCATGCAATTATGGTATCATATCACATTCGAATGATCATGCACGACTTGTCCTGCCACATCACCACAACCATCTTCTCCTGCCTTCCTCATTCTCGTGCTTGCGATTAGATCGCATCAGGCTCAGTCCGTGTAAAAGCATCAGACCGCCATTGACAACCCGCATAAACTCATCAGGTTTCAATAATACTCCTGGCTAATGTCAACCAATCATATCTTCGTCCCGCGTTTCAACGCATCAGGACCATGGCCTTCTTAACCCCTCTCTCGTACGCATCAGGGCCCCACACAGCTCCAACCTCGTGTCTCAGCGCCTCAAGGTACTCAATTCCACCACCCCGCATCTCATATGCATCAGGGTCTCACCATGTCACACTCATGCCATGATTCTCAATTCATTTCACATGCATAACAACAAGTATAGCTCAAGCATAATTCATATGCTCATGGCATGCAAGATAATCAAGTGATACTCAGACATGGCAGATAATTCAAGCACAAGCATTAGTACACATTAATCCCATATACCATCGTAGGACGCACCATGAACAATCATCTTGGAATCCCTCACAAATCATTCAAATTATCGCTCGACTCACCCAATTAAGTCCAATCTTTCCATTCTAAGTTTAGGATTTCCTTACCTCGAGTTTAATGCCACAAAAGTCCTCTTTTCAAGCCCTCAATAGTTCGGCCTCAATGGTTCAAGAGCGAACCCATCGCGCAACCTAGGAAATTCCAACCAATTGTCAATTTCCCTTGTCCAATTCACCCATCCATGAATCACAAACCTCCATAACACAATCCTCATCATCCTAGCATGTCTCAATCACCAATTTGAGACTCAAAACCAACAACCACAGCCTCCATAGAACCGGTCTTGCACAGATCCGAACCGGCTATTTTCGGTTCTGTGCAAACCGAGTATGTCCAACCCTTAATCCGTTCCAAATTCACCGTTACCGCTTCGATCTTTACAGGATCCATTGCAATCCCTTCTCCAAATACCACATGACCAAGAAACGCTACCTTATTCAGCCAGAACGCGCATTTACTCAACTTAGCATATAGCGAGTGCTCCCTCAAGGTCTGCAAGACAATCCCCAGGCGCTCCTCATGTTCTGCGTCACTCCTCGACTAGATCAGGATATCGTCAATAAAGACTATGACGATTCTGTGCATGAATTCCTTAAATACTCAATGCATTAAATCCATGAATGCGATTGGAGCATTGGTTAATCCAAAAGGCATCACTGTAAACTCATAGTGACCATACATCGGCCTAAAAGCAGTCTTAGGTTTGTCTTCCTTCTTGATCCTCAACTGGTGATACCCTGTTCTCAAGTCAATCTTTGAAAATACCGCCGCTCCTGCAACTGATTAAACAGATCATCGATTCTTGGCAATGGTACTTGTTCTTCACTATTACCTGGTTTAACTGCTTATAGTCGATGCATAGACACAAAGACCTATCCTTCTTCCTTACGAATAGCACCGGTGCTCCCCACGGTGAAGCACTCTATCGAATAAATCCCTTATCCAGCAGTTCCTGCATCTGCACCTTTAACTCCTTTAATTTTGACAGGGACATTCTATAAGGTGCCTTCGAGATCTACTCCGTTCTAGGAGCTAACTCGATCACGAATTCTATCTCTCGCTCCGGTGGCAATCCTGGCAACTCTTGGGAAAACACGTCAGGAAATTCATGCACTACCGGGATACTCTCTAACTTTGACTCTTCGACAGTTGTGTCCATTACTGCCACTAAGTACGCTTGACACCCTTCTGACATCAGCTTGGTCACTTCTAGAGAGGTGACTAAGGAAATCGAGGTTCCTCCTCGACTTCCTACCAATTCAAAGCTAAGACAGCCTTCTGGGTAAAAACGAATTGTCCTATTACCACAATCTACCACTGCCCCCTGGTTACCCAACCAATCCATCCCTATGATCACTTCAAAATCATACATGGGAAGTACTATTAGATCAATACTCTCCTTACTCCCTCCAATCACAATTTCACCTCCAATCACAATTTCACAACCAGCACAACCCAAAGAAACCAATATATTATCCTTTAACGGAGTGGCAACATTCAGAATTATATTCAACGGTTTTAACTTCATACCCACCAATTTAGAAAACTGAGCAGACACAAATGAATGCGTGGCACCAGGATCAAACATTGCATATGCAGCTTGGTCACACAAGTAAATAGTACCTGTGACCACGCCCGATGCTTCCTCCGCCTCTTTGCGAGCTACTGCATATACTCTTCCCTGAGCCGGTGGTCGATTCTGCTCGATCTGGGAAGTGGCAGTCAACGGTCCAGCCTACGGTCGCTATCCTTGAGGTCGACTTGTCGGAGCTTGGTTTGGGCACGTCCTCATCTGGTAGCCCCGCTGACCACACTTAAAGCAAGCCCCGGTCTTTACAAGGCATGGCCCATTTCCATGCCTTCTGCCACAAAGGCGACAGCTCCAGTTTGTGGGATTTGGCGGCTTGGCCTCGCTACTCGTCCAAGTTTCAACTTAATCCTCCTTATTACTCCAATCCTCAATCAACTTTGGATTGAGCTGACTTTGTTTTGATACCAAGCAAATGAGGGATGTCACGCCCCGGGTCCCGAGCACGAGCACGCGACTCCTCGTAAGCAAATTAAAAATCTCTTGTGACATTCTAATTTCCAGTCAATTTTAGGCTCAGTAATGAGAAGCGAGTATCTAGAGATGGATTTCAGTCGTATTCCGCTCGAACCTGATCAATTCGAGTAGACTAACTAAAGGGGAAAGGCTAACACGAGACGAGGTACGTGGACCTGGGGAACTCGGATAGGAAATGACGCTTTGACCATAAGGATTATCGAGGGGATATTTAGAGCCACAAAAAGGTCAATCCAAGAACGATTAAGGGATACCTTACGAATGTCATACGATTGGAGCACGGGTGATGCCGCTTAACCAATGTATGATTTGCAAAATTTTCTTAAATCGGACGGTGAAGATCGAGACCTTAGGAGCTAGTGATAGACCCTCACAATTACATGACAACCAAAGCCGCCACAAATTGACGAGTCCAAAGTGTGATATGAATCACGGGGTCGATACGCGTAATGTCTGCGAAAGTCGCCCATCGGTTCGGGATAGGCTGGAACTACGTCTGATAGAGAAAACTATCAGAAACGAGCCTTGAAAGATTTGAAATAGAAAATCAAGAATTGCAATGTTATTTGGATTGGCCGTCGCCCTATCGAATATTTCCATAACGAGAAAAAACAACGTTCGGAACGTCGAGGGTAAAATGATCATTTTGCCTCTCAAGCATAAAACATTGCTTTCATAATTGAAGAAGGGCAAATTGGACATTATGCCCCCCTTGGCTGCTGAAAATGAGGATTAAAAATTGGCCATTGAATCTTCATGGGTAATGACAATGCCAAGTGTCAAGAGATTAGAGACTATGGTCATGTCAAATTTTCACAACCTACCATTCAACTCTCTTTGACCAAGCTTTAAGGATAACAAGACTCTCTCTTTTCTCTCTCCCTCACCTTTGCATTTCGGCTAGACCACAAGAAAACCAAACCCAAAGCTTCTTCTTCTTCTTCTTGCTTTTCTGCTACTCGCCCGACCAGAATCTGGGTTCCACTTCGCTGGCCACCACGGCCACTTTCGGCCACCATCTGCTGCCGACCGACCACCACAACAAAGCTCGATATCTTGCCAACATTCTCCAACATAAATCAGAGCATTTGGAGCACTGAGGAGTCCGAAGCGGAGATTCTCCCAAATGCCAACAGATTAGGACTCAAACTGAGGTAGGTTCGGTTCTCAGTCCCTTTGGTGGTCGAAATGTTGGAATCTTTAGCTCAAATTTTATAGAGATCAAGATGAGACTTGTACGAATCTGTGGTAAAAATTTGGGCTCGATTTGATAAGTTTTTGAGCACGAACCGACCTTATACATTTTGCCCAGAAACTACAGGAAAACTGACTTGGTGGAACCGATGGCGTTCGGCGAGTTTCCGGTGACCAATCGGCCTCAAATCTTCGGTGAGCCTCTTAGATCCTTAGATAATCATGTTAAGAGGCTGGATGATGATTGAATATTGGATTTGGAGTTGAATTTAGGGTTGGTTGTACTTGGATTGCACAGAATCGAGAAGAACCTATTCGGTTCTGTGCAAAACCGAATCTGTGGGGCTGATAATGGTTGCACTATAAGTCTCAAATTGATGATTGATGCATGTTATGATGATGAGGAATATACTATGGAGACTTGGGGTTCATAGATGGTTGAATTGGATTGGAAATTAACATAATTGGTTGGATTTTGTTAGGTTGCGCATTGAGTTCGGTATTGGACATTGAGGGTCAAAATTTTGGAGGCTCAAGAGGAGTAAAATTGTGATGTCGAAATCAAGGTAAGGGAATTTCTAACCCTATGTTAAGATGATTGGACTCGATTGGGTAAATCGAGGGCCGATTGGGACGATTATGAGAATTTATTCAAATGGGTAGCTTAGCGATATACTAAGATGATATCAAATTGATTGTGAGTAATATTGTGTACCTGAGTTATTTGCCATGCCTGTATATCATTTGAATTGAATTGCATGCCACGAGAATTATGAAATGCATTTGAATGCGCGCTTGCTAGTGAGTGTGAGATTAAATGATAACCAAGGCATAAGTTAGGTTTGTGGTATGAGTACGACATGGCAAGGCCCTGAGGTGTGAAAGACGCGAGGCAAGAAAATGAATACCCAGATGCGACAAGATTGTGGGGTGGAAATTGATATTGTATAGCGCCCCGATGCGACAAGTTCGCGGGGTTGAGATGGCCCAGGTCCTGATGCGATTTAATCGCGGGACGAAGGGGCCCTGAAGCGTATGAGACGCGAGGCAGGATAAATATACCATGATGCGACGAGTTTGCAAGGTTGTGTATGAGCTCATAAACCTTGCCTGGAGATGAACCGAGACCTGATGCATTTACGCAGGTCATCGATGACGATCTAATGCGTTCACGCTGGCCAAGCTTGAGACGACTAGTTCGCAGGCTAGAGAATGAGGCAGCCAGAGGTTGAGATAATATTATTGGCCAAGAGATTTATCAGAACCTAATGCATTTACATAGGTTGCCGAGCCTGAAGCGACAAGATCGCGGGCTAGAGATTTAGACAGGTTGATGTCAATGAATATGAGATGTGGTAGGCTGAGAGTGCATGGGCATTATTATCTGAGTGTGACTTGAGGTCATCGATGTTGGCCTATCATCCATATGTTGAGTTTATTGACTAGTGCCCTATATGACTGTGTGAGCCAGAGTCTAATTTTATTGGATATATGACTGCCTGAGTGGACGGTCGGCCTAACCTAGGGTTAGGACCCACCTTATTGAGATTTATATCTCATCCCAGTGGGGGCTTATATTTTTCAGGTTCCAGGCGAAGGAAGCACGAGCTTGCCAAAGACTAGCACTTGAAGAGATAGTTGATCAATAGCACTAGAATGGATTTGTCTTCTGATGATGTTTGGGTTTGTACTTTTGATTGGTGGAATATGAATTGAATCCACGGTAAAAGTGGTTAATGAGACTTTGTTGTTTATGTCCTAAGTCATCGGTATGTCGTTGTATTTATATAATTAGAGGATGGCATCGCTTCTGCATGCTTTAATTAAAGGAGTTGTAACCTATTGGCCGTTGGATCCTGGAGCATTCTTAAATGAACGGCATGGACAGGGATGTTCGCGTGTTCGCCGAGTTCGGGGCGGGACATCTCTTAGGGTCCCAAGATCCACAAATAAGTCGAGAGACATAATATATACCAAACAAATGGAAGCAATAATGAAATAACTCATCCGTACAAGATATAAATGGAACGTGGGTAGCGCCAATACTATCATACATAAATTCAAATGTTCATACAGGTACATAGCTACTAAATCCACTAACACGAGGGGCGATGGGGTAAGCACACAAAAAGGGTCCATCATTAACATCCAAAAGAAACGGGGTCAGAGTCGTCACTAAAGGATCGGCTGATAAGCTGGGAGCTCCTAAGACGAGCTGCTGGAGTCCTCGATGTCCTCTGCGTCCTCCGTGGGCCCGTACTCCGAAAAGGTCTCAGAGCGAACCTCTATAGTATCCTCAGCAAATGGCTCCATGAGATCCTCGTCGGTCGCCTCGACCACAATGACCTCTTCCTCCGTGTTCTCTATGGTTGGGGTCCTCTCTGGTCTATTCCTAGAACCGGCAACATACCCCTCGACCTGGTCTAAGTCTCGGGTGGGGTGGCACCAACTAGGGACAACTACCTGGGGCACCTCTTTGGGCTTCAGTGGCTCGTTAGACACATCCCTAACCTTCCTAATCCAACTCATACTACCCTCATCTACTCAAATCACGGTACACTTCCTTTCATATATAGGTCCCTGCCCGTCAGGGAACTCATCAAAATAGGTGGACATCTCTTTCGGGTCTCCAAAACGAATGGGCCACATCGTCAAGCCTAGATCTGTAAAAATAAAGGTCCCCAACGGGGTGAGATTCACATTTTAGTAAGGTAGGTCCTAACCTTAGGTTAGGCTGACCGTTCACTCAGGCAGTCACATGCCCCAATCAGTCAAACTCATAGACATATAAAGCAATACAAATTTAGATAACTACACACAAATGACAGGCATGCAATTACGACATCATATCACATTCAGATGATCATGCGCGACTTGTCCTGCCACATCACCACAACCATCTTCTCCTACCTGTCTCATTCTCATGCCCGCAATTAGATCACATCAAGCTCGGTCTGCATAAACACATCAGACCGTCATTGACAACCCGCGTAAATACATCAAGTTTCAATGATACTCCAGGCCAGTATCAACCAATCACATCTCTGTCCCACGTTTCAACGCATCAAGACCGTGACCTTCTCAACCCCGCGTCTCGTACGCATCAGGGTCTCAGCATGTCATACTCATGTCATGATACTCAATTCATTTCACATACATAACAACAAGTGTAGCTCAACCACAATTCATATGCTCATGGCATGCAAGATAATCAAGTGATACTCAAACATGGCAGATAATTCAAGCACGAGCATTAGCACACATTAATCCCCTATACCATCTTAGGACACACCATGAACAATCATCTTGGAATCCCTCACAAATCATTCAAATTATCGCTCGACTCACTCAATTGAGTCCAATCTTCCCATCCCTTACCTCGAATTTAATGCCACAAAAGTCCTCTTTTCAAGCCCTCAATAGTTCGGCCTCAAAGGTCCAAGAGCGAACCCACCGCGCAACCTAGGAAATTCCAACCAATTATTAATTTTCCTTATCCAATTCACCCATCCATGAATCACAAACCTTCATAACACAATCTTCATCATCCTAGCATGTCTCAATCACAAATTTGAGACTCAAAAACAACAACCACAGACTCCATAGAACCATTCTTGCACAGAATCGAACCGACTATTTTCGATTCTATGCAAACCGAGCATGTCCAGTCCTTAATCCACTCTAAATTCACCATTTAATCACTAATCTACTTGCTAACATGTCTATCTAAGGGTCTAAGAGTCTCCTCGAGGGTTTGAGGTCATGTCGTAGCCGGAATCCCTTCGAAAGTCGTCGGCTCCTTCAAGACTGCAACCGGTAGTTTCTGTATAATATTCACAAGATCTATTTGGGGTCAAAACTCCATCAAATTGAGCTCAACGTTTTACCACAAATCACTAAACATGTCCCCTAGATATCCACAAAATTTGGTCACAAGATTCTAACATTTTGAGGTCCTAAATGGTCAGAAACTCAATCTACCACAGATTGTGCCGGTTTCCGTCGGCTTCCAAGAGAATGGTTGGTCGGAGCTCCTCGATGGCTCAATAGATTCGCTCCCACTTCGAGGAGGTCGGCAAGAGGTGGGGCTAGGCGTAGATGGTCGACTCGCCAGCTGGTGGTCGCCGAAGAAGCTCGTCGACGGCAGTGAACGGCCAGGCAGAAGCTAGTCATCGGCGACGGTAGAGAGAAGGGAGAAGAAGATGAAGTCTCGATGGTTTAAGGGTGAATGGCCGGCCAATGTGAGGTGAGAGAGACAGAAAAAGAGTTATATTCAATCTTCAAGTCAAAGGCAAGAATGGTAGGTAGGTAATAGTGGACAAGACCACTCTTTAGCCCATCTATTGACACATGTCCTAGTGTCATTCAAGGGTGATCCAATGGCCATGATTCACTCTCATTTTCGGTGACCTAAGGGGTGGTTTAAAGACCAAAATGCCATTCTTCATTTGCATAAGCAAGGCTAAAGCTTTAAGGGGCAAAATGGTAATTTTACCCCCGACGTCCGGAACGTCATTTTTCTTGTTCCAATATTCTTCGATGAGGTGACGACCAATCCAAACATGATGTTGGAATTCTTGATTCTCCATTTTTAATTTTCCAGACTCGTTTCTGATTATTTTCTTTGTCAGACATGTTCCGGCCGATCTCGAACCGACGAGCAGCTTTTGCAGACGTTAAGCTTATCGACCCTGTGATTCATACCACATTTAGAGCTCGTCAATTCATGGCGACTTTGGTTGTCATGTAATTGTGAGGGCCTATCACTAGTTCCTATGGTCTCGATCGTCACTGTCCGATTTAGAAAAATTTTGCAAATTATACGTTGGTTAAGCGGCATCACCCGCGCTCTAATCATATAACGCTAGCAAGGCATTCCTTAATTGTTCTTAGATCGACCTTTTGTGGTTCTAAATGTCCCCTCAACAATCCTTATGGTCAAAGTGCAATTTTCTATTTGAATTCCCTAGGTTCACATACCTCGTCTCGCGTTAGCCTTTCTCTTTTGGTCAGTATACTCGAATTGATCAAATTCGAGTGAGATATTACTGAAACACATCGTTAGATATACTTCTCATTAATGAGTCTGAAAATAACTAGGAAATCAGAGTATCACAGTATATGACATGTAGAACGGGGCTTTCTCCGTAGATGTATGACTTGGGACAACCTCAACGACCAACTCTAACGAGGGCAAGGAGTGATCGCCGAGACAGAGAGGTCCGAATAAGAAGCGGCTCCTGGCAGGCTTCTAAGATGGTGATGATGTAGGAATGACCCAAGCCATAAATTGAAAGGGAAAGTCTAGGTATTATGTTGAGCCCAATTATGGTTAAGAGATGTAGGGCACGAGATTGATTCTCGAAGTGAATTTTCAAAAGTGACATGGCATGTGTAATGACGCATGTGACTGGCATAGTTAAAAGCTTCGTGTTTGGCAGTAAATGCCTTTTGAAAAGAAAATTGATTTTTATGATTGGCTTGTTAGACGTATTTTATGATTGGCATCATGTGATTGTTATGGCCAAGATCTAACTGAGAGATTAGACGGCGTGTGGAGAGTTTATACCCTGTTAAATTGATGCCTGTTGAGAATGAGAGAACTTGTCGTGTTTGTGACAAAGTGGTAGATGTCTCTAGACTTAAAGTGTGAGCGATTAACTTATTGAATTGCTGCCTTGAGTACTTGCGTGGTGTTGACCTAGTTGAGTTTGGCCTAGTTGAGGCTTGCCTAGTAATAGCTGTTAATTGAGAGGTTGCCTCATTGAGGCTAGCTTGTTGATAAATTGCTGCTTAAAGATGATTTGTAATCCTTGAATGATGAGCAACTAGTCGAGAGTTGTTTGGGAACCACTGATGGTTGATGATGAAAGAAGAAGAGATGAGAAGCCCGAGACTGCTAGACTTGAGTGACTTCAATCTTTGATTCCCAAAGGGAATCATAGTGGTTCAAATGATCTAAAAATCTAATAAGGTTGAACGACCAAGGTACGATTGCTAAAGGAGCACTGGGCTCGAATATGTAAGATATGAGAAGATCCAAGAATTGAGATGGATCATGAGAATTGAGTAAAGATGAGCAATTGGGTAAGAGTACTAGAAGAGAACATGGCTCGATTTGTTAATCGTGCAAGACCCAAATGTGATAAGGAGTCGTGAAAATTTTCAACGAAAATGAGAAAAGTAGATAGGTAGACAGACTCGAGAAGGAGCTGTCATTGTACCCAAGTCACTGGGACGATTGATGCTAGTGCTGATGAGTTAAAAGATGGAAGTCACGAGAAAGGTGACTATGAGTTACTCCTTTCTAAATTGAATGTGTTGGAAGAATCATGAGAATTTTGAAAAGCTTGTGAAGCTATGTATAAGGCTGAGATTGATTAAGGATGAATCTAGACCACTTGAAGTGGTATTGTGTGTTATCACCCTTAAAGAGTTCGGTGTCGTCCTTAAAGGGACGATTGGACCATGAGATGGTCGTTTACAAAAAGAAGGGTGAATGGACTTGATGGTCCTCGTTGCTTGTGATTTTGATGAATGGATGAATAAGCAAAAATGGTGCTTAGATTGTAATCGCAAGGCGACTTGAGGTAGTTGAATTGAATATCTGAAATATGAATGTAGGGAGACCAAGCAAGAACGAACCTTGCCACTTGAGGTGATTGAGTCATGGGAAGGGGAATGTCAAAGTATGTTGGCATCTGAATCTTGGAGTAAAAGCATTGCTATTGGCATAGACTTCAAGATTGGCGTCCTATGGAATATGAAGGATAAAGTGGACTTGAAGTAAGAGAATGCCACTGAAGTGTATAGTTTCCTTCATAGGGTAGGCGACCCTAGTGTGGAAGGAAGAGAAAGTTCTAATTGTATCATTATTGAGATTGCGCGTCTGGGCTGAGAAAGAAGACGCAGAGCTCAAATGATTTTCGTAAGATAATCTCTGAGGAACTGTCCTATAGGCGATATTAAATCCCAGGATATGTCGACATTTAGTTGAACGAACGGAATTTGATGGGTAAAGCCGCATTAGCTGGTTGTGAAACCTAGGGGCTGAGGCACTAATGCTTCTTGAGGAAAGAGTAACAAAAAATGAACAAAGTATTGCGTAGTCCAAGTGGGGACTCATGAGAGCAGAGGGCCAAGGTTTGAGCTCTCAAGTGAAAAGTATGAAGAACAGTTTGAAAAATTCGACAACTGGAAGAAAGAAACTGATAATAGTCGAATTAAGTATCCAAGGGATAATTGGATCAATGGTTACCATCTTGAGAGGCGATGATTGGACTCAATTAAGGAGTCATGATAAACGCTCGTCGTATGCTAAGTTTGACTAGCACGAGCTGTGGGCCCGATAACTTGGCCAGGTAGTTTTGGGATGAAATTCCTGTGGATTCCTGAAAGTAGGAGATGGCGATAGGCTGACTAAGGCCGACGCGAGCTATTAAGGCTTGAAACCTCCTAAGTCTGATGGATTATAATGGTCTGCTATAGATATCGTGGGAAGATTTCCCAGAAGAGTTATTCCATTAATAGAAAGGACTAAGGATGAGGTGTGGCGTGAGTGAACAAACAAATATAACAAGGAATCCTAAGGACTTAAACCTAGTTGGTGACCACGCCGATGATGGTGACTTCATTGGAAAGTGAAGGATGGTGAGAGTTACAATGGAGTGATGCGAAAAGAAAATTTGATTGTAAATCAGTGCAACGTGGAAGGTTGTTGCTTGCACGTCGCGGCCATAGAACCTCATCAGTGGGAATACGCAATGCATGATTGGAATTGGAATATGACCGCCCTTGCGAAGGAGTTGGGAAAACATGACTTGCGAGAAGAAAGATTTGAATTTTATACAAACTATAAGAACTTGAAGTATGGGTTTCCCGAGAGGAATTGATGAGAAGAAACGCCGATGAATGAAATTACTTACGGATACGGGAGCGTTGCTCGTGTAAGAAAAGACCTCGCAACTGTGTAAACTGTGAGAGTTGGAAATGTTGACTGCTCGAAAGGGGTTGGAGGGAAAGTATAACCATTGCAAGTTGGTGGATTAATTGGTCATTGGAGAATCTTGAATATAATTAAGAAAGAGCTATTAAGGACTCAATCATGAGTTTGCCTGAGAAGTCGAGAAGGCTAGGCTTGATATGGATAATCGAGAGTAAGCTAATGGAATTTGTGCGTCCCCGACGATACGAAGGGCGTTTGAATTGGATGATTATGTCAAATGATAGAGGCACCAAGGAGTATGTTTTCATGATGATTTGGTAATGATCCTGTGATGAAAGGACATGAATTTAAGGTGACGTTTTGGAAAAGCCTTCCGACTGGAAATTTTGAAAGCAAGGTTGCAGAGTGATGTACGTATTATCCTCGGACTAATAGGCAGATTGAAAGGAAGATTTGAATGCTCAAAGGTGTATCACCGACAGATATTAAGAGAATAAAGAAAAGCAAGTACAAGTTGAGAACTGAGGGAAGCAAGTCCTAGAAGAAGATGACTATTGTCATAGAAGACAAGTGGAAACGTCAAGTAATGGGAGGAACTACTTTAGAGAATGAAAATGCAATGAGGCGTCAGAAACCCATGAGATATGATAATGGGGAAAATGGCAAATTTTGAGAACAAAATTTCTTTAAGGGGGGAAGAGTTGTGGCATTCCGAATCCTGACCCTCTCGAGGCTATGGAATGGAAGGTTCGATCGATGTATTTCCATCGTAACTCACTCGGAGTTGGCCACTCTCGAGTTATCTAACTAAAAGGGAAAAACTAACGTGGAGTCGGGTACGTGGACCTAGGGAATTTGAATGAGAAATGACACTTTGACCATAAGAATTGTTGATGGAATATTTTGGGCTAGCAGAGATCGATCTAGGAACGATCGTGGAATGCATTGCTAGTGTTATATGTTGGAACGCGGGTGATTCTACTTAACCAATGTGTAATTTGTGAGAATTTCCTAAATCGGATTTCAATGATCAGGATCGCAAGAGCTAGCAATAAACTTTCGCAATTACATGACAATCAAAGTCGCCGCAGCTTAAGAAAAATCTCAAGGTCGATACGCGTAACTCCTGCAAGAGTTGCCTGTCAATTTGAGATAAGCTGAAATTTACAATTGACAAGAGCTCGATGTGAAATTGGACCTCGAGAATTGGGTATTGGACATTGAGAAATTTCAATAGTTAAATTGAAATGGACGCCACCTCATCGAGGGTGGTTTATATTGGAAAAATAGAATTTCGGAAGAAAAATGCCAAATGACCATTTTGCCCTTCAATCTTTGGCCTTGCCTTAAGAACCAATGGAGGTCATTTTGGTCATTTAACCCCCTCTATATGGCTACTAAAAATTGATGAGGGATTGGTCAAAGGAAGTCAATGGTGGACAAGGTCTTCTAGAAGCAAGACAAGTGTGACTCTTTGAGGAAGACAAATGTCACAAGTTGAGAGGTTAAGCATTAATTGAACACAACCAACCATCTTATTTTTTACCAAGCTCAATTGTTTGAGGAAGACCCTCTCTCTCCATTTGATTGGCCAAAAGCTCTCTCTTCTTCTTCTTCTTTTTTGCTCTCTCGGCCGAACAGACCAGCTTGACCAGTGCCGATCACCTCCTTTCCTCTGACCATAACTTTTTCGTCTGACATCGGATTGAGGTAAGCTGCCATCTTAAAGCTTATTATCTTGTGGTTATAAGGACATATTATAAGCTTGAATTGGTCCAGCCTTTTGTCTCATAGTTCTATTTGAGTGGGCAAAGGTCAGGATTGAGGTAGAATCTGACCAGTTTTGGGGATAGACTTGTTTCGGGGGCTTCATGACTTCAAATGGCTCCAAAATTTTGGTGGGGTCTTCTATACTCAGTATTAAAGTTGGCTAAATTTTATTTGCAAGTTTAGGTGAGTTTTGATGATTCACATGGTTGATTTGAGGCGATTTTTCTAAGGCATAATCTGACCGCATATACACCGAGTGGAACCGGGCTGATCGGAAGTCTTTAAGGTGCTATTTCGCTTCCAAATCTTCGATGAGCTATTAAGGTTATACCAAGTTGGTTTTGTGATGGATTGAAGTTTGGAATTGATTCATGGACTGATTTGTGCGAGTTAGGTCAAAATCAATTCTGCCTTGTTGGTACTCCGATAGAACCGAACTTGTTGGGGGTTAAACAATGGGTGTTTTGGCTTTAAAATGATTAGTGAGACACAATGAGATATTAAATGAGATGTTATTAAGGAGTATGTAAATTAGATTGGAGATAAGAGGTGATTTAAGGGCTGAGTGGCGCACGAAACTCAAGTTATATTCTGCTCTGTTAAAGGATTGGTTAAACTGAATAATTTGGGGGTTCGTGGAGATGTCGTTGTGTCTGTAAATGGTTATTAAGACATCATGGGTTACCAATTGATGTGTTATTGAGGTATTGACAAAGTAGAGTTGAGAAATGGTTGAGTTTTAATTTGGAAATGTAATTTTTCCTAGGACAGTTCGTACCCTTACTGTGGCCGTGAGCTTGCTAACCTAGGAGGGTCGTTTGGATTGAATATGCTAGCTTGTTTGAAGAAGTAAGTGTCCCTTAAACCTTTACTCGAACGTTAAGACACTACTGGATGAGTTTGGGTGGTGAATTGATGAAATTGTGCACCTAAGGTGTTTGAATTGTTAATGGTAGCAGAAATGCGTATGGACCGAACCATACATGCTTGCTTGGAGTGAAATTGTGATTTTTCATGATTGAATTGATGACTTGTTTACTCGAATGACAAGGATGTTTGCATGGCCCTATGGTATTTCACCTTGAGTGGCGATTGTGTGAAATATTCTATTGAAATGGCAAGAAAACTAGTTTTGGGACTGATTGTCGTGTGATATAAGTGGCTATTGAGCTTGGTAATATAGTTCAGCTATTGAGCCTTAGATTTCTATGAATTGGCTATGAAGCCTCTGCTAGTGATTGGGTTATAATATCTATTCTACATAAATGGCTATAATGCCTATGCTTTATAAACGGCTATAGTGCCGATGATATATGAATGGGCTATAGTGCCCTAGCGATCGTTTGCTTGTAGCTCCGAAAATCTCATTGGCCTAGAGCCTTGATTATATCGATTGGCCTCTGGCCCTAATGATATCAATTGGCTTAGTGTCCAGTGATATAGATTGGCCTGTGGCCCTGGTGGTATCGATTGATTGTGAGCCCTAGAAACATTAATTAGCTATGAGCCTCAGAGGTACCGATTGGCCTATGGACTCGGTGATATCAATTGGCCAGAGTGCCTAGAGAAGTACATCGCGGCTGAGAGCCCAGGCGATGAATGACTGTGATGACTTGTGAAGTTATGTGTGATTGTTTCTATGTCGTTTGCTTGAAGCTTGAACCCATGAGGTTGAGCATGATTTATTATGACTCTTGTTCATGCCTGGCTTGCTGAAATGCCTAAGTTATTAGGGCCTTGTGCCATTGCATTGGTGAATGCCTGCATCTGGTATCGTTTTGTGGTCTAAGAGGACTGGTGTTCAGGTCTAGGTTTATGTTTCACTTGTGGAGATTTATATCTCACCCCAGTGGGGGATTAACTTTTTTTAGGTCCTAGGTGAAAGACGTTCGACTTGCCATGGGTTGACATTTGAGGAATTCATTGGCGAAAATCATAGGAATCTAAGTGATACCGTAGGAATAGTATATTGTTTGGAGTTATATTTGCAATCGACTGTGATATTGATGATATGTGTATACCCTATTGTCCTGAGTCATCTCATTGTGAATTTGTATGGAGCTATTTAATTGCTTAAGTGACCTTGTCTCGTTTTGGTATTTGGATTAATTGGCCGAGGGATCCTGGGAGACTATTGTAATGTAAACGGCATAGTGGGATGATCACGAGCTCGTAGGGTTTTGAGCGTGACAGAAATTGACACACGTGTTTAGCCTGTATGTTGAGTTTTGGCAATGAATACCGTTTGGCTGGTATCTTGTGAAGTTGAGATAGCCTATTGAGTAATTGCTTAGTCGTAGATACATTTGGACTTAAGGTGTAAGCACTTGACCAAATGAATTATGACTCGAGAGTTTGCCTAATAGATGGCTACTAGTTGCAAAATTGCTTAGTAGAGGCTGGCTTGACAAGTGATTACTGATAAATGATGATTTGAGATCCCTGAATAATTCGCGATTGATTAAAGATTTGCTTAGAACCACTGGATGGTTGGTTGCTTGCGATGGATGATAAAATGAGAAGCCTAAGACTGCTAGACCTGTATGAACGACTTAGGTCTTTAATTCCTGGAGGGAATTATAGTGACTCGAATGTCACGACTATCTAGTAAGGTTGAATGACCAAAGTATGGTTACTAAAGGAGCATTTGACTCGAGTATACATGATATGAGAAGATTCAAGAACTGACGGGAATCATGAGAATCAAGAAAAGATGAAAAACTAGAATATGAGCGCTAGAAGTTCATTTGGCTCAAGTTTGAAAAGTGTACTAGACCTAAGATTTGAAGGGGTCATGAGAACCTTGAATGGAAATAGGAATCTAAAAGGTGTGAGCAGACTCAAGAAGGAGTTGCCATTGTTGCCCAAGTCACTAAGGCGACTAATTCTAGTGTTGATGATTAAGTGATGGAAGTCATGAGAAGGGTGACTCTGAAACTATTCATTCCTAAATGAAAAATGTGGAGAAGAACCACGAGAGTCTTGAATAGCTTGTGAAATGAATCTTGAGATCGACTGAGATTCAATGGGGAAGATGATTCCCAAACTGCCTTCTCTAAATGAGAACTTGAAAAGGAAACCTTAGAGGTTTTGGGTACACCGAAGTAAGAAAGTGACCCTGACAGTTCCTAGCCTTAAGAGGCTATAGATTATTGGTGAAAAACCACCAAAGGAAGAGTTTTCCTTAAAGGCGTGGTACTTAACTGGATTGTCTTCGTCAAATTGTGCAATGGATGGTACCTTTCCGAGGTTACTCGAGAGCTAGGATTGCTTGATCTCTAATAGCTTTACAAGAATCTAAGGAAGCTGTAATAAGCATAAAAGAAAAGGCCAAATGATCGGAAGAGGTATAAGTGAGAAAGTTAACGCTTATGGATTATAGAAAGTGCCTATAAGGAATGGTTGATAGGCTGATTACTTGAGCGTAAGGCCCATGGTGAAAAAAATTGGGACATTTTGAATTTCCTGCCACTTTGAGGCTATTGAATGAGAATGTATCTATCGATGTATTTCAATTTTTTCTCGCTCGGATCTGATCAATCCAGAATAAACTAACCAAAAAGGAAAGGCCGACGTATGACAAGGTACATGGACCTAGGAAACTCGAATAAGAAATGACACTTTGATTATAAGGATTGTCGAGGGAAACATTTAGGACCAATAAAGGCCAATTATATAACGATTAAAGAATCCATTATCAGTGTTATACGATTGGAGCACGGGTGATGTCGTTTAACTAATGTATAATCTGCAAAATTTTCCTCAATCAATCCATGACGATCGAGACCGTCAGAACTAGCGATGAACCCTCGCAATTACACGACTACCAGTTCTAAATGTGATGAGAATCACAAAGTCGATACATGTAACGTCTGCAAAAGCCGTCCGTTAATTCGAGATAAATTGAAGATATGATCAATGAAAGATTGATCACGAAATAGAAGCTCAAAATTGACAAATGAAAATAGAGAATTCCAACATTAGAAAAGAATTTGACATCGTCTCGCCATTGATAATTTAAAATTTGAAAAGTAAATTCTCGGGCGAAAAGGACAAAATTACCATTTTGCCCCTCGACCATTTGCCCTTGCCTTGAGAAGAATAGAAGGACGAAATGTCATTTGGACCCCCTATTATGGCTGCCAAAAATTGATGGGGATGAGATCAAAGGAAGTCAAAGCTAAATGTAATATTATTGGAGCATCACAAGTGTCAACTAGAGAATAGCTCAAGAATTAATTGCTCCATAAAACCAATCTTGTCACCAACAATTCACCAATTATTTGTGTGGAACACTCGCCCTTACCTTAATTCAGCCATGGCCCCTCTCTCTCTCTCTTTTCCTCCCCATTCTTCTTCTTCTTCTTCCTTTTCTCTCTTGGCCAAAACTATTTCCGCCCGACCAGCCACTGCAGCCCAGTTCGCTGCCGTCGACTGCCCTCTCCGGTGAATCGCCTCGTCGCACGCCAACCACCAGCCGCTAACCCGACCTCTCCTCTATAAGTTTCAAGTGGTAATTCTTTATTTGATGGAGTGTTTTTTCTCGACCAGCCCCAAATAGAAAATTGGATAGATTTTGAGCGAGTTGGGTAAGCTTTTGTGCACCCTCTTAGAAACTTCATTTAACTTGAAACTTTTTATGGAATCTCTATAACACCTAGTATTCGAGTTCACCAAGAAAAGGCTATGATTTTATTGAGGATTTAGGATGTTTTCATGGTTGATTTGTGGTGACTTCTGCCGAGCAAAATTCTGACTGTCGAGCACCAAGAGGAAACACAGCTATTTGAAGGGTTTCGAGGTGTTATTTCAATTCAAAATCCTTGGTGAGCATCCTCAAGACTTGGATTAAGATGTTAGCAAGTTTATTTCGTGAGGAATTGAAACTAGGATTGATTTATGGAAAGATTTGGACGGATTAATGCAGAACCGATTCTGCCCTGTTAAAGGACTGTGTGAACCGAACATTTTGAGAGTTCATTGGAGTGTCGCCATATCTTTAAATGGTCATTAAGACATCCTAGGTTGTTATTTGGTTAGTTATTAAAGAATTAGTGTGATGAAATTGAAGAACGAGCGGGTTATGATATGTTTTTAATGGAATTTCTCCAAGACCGCAAGTGTACTCCTTTGGCCGTGGGATTACCATGCTAGGAGGATCATTTGTGATTAATTTGGCTAGCGTGATCGAAGGGTAAGTGTTCCTTAACCCTTGACTTGAACATTAGGACACTACTAGATAAATTGGTTAAATGAATTGATTGATTGGTAAAGTTTGCAGCTTGGAATTCTTGATGCGATCTTATTAGGATTATATTGTGAAAGATAACAATGATATCGAATGGCCAGAGAGCCCCAGAGATATCAAATGGCCAGAGTGCCCTAATGATATTAATTGGCCAGAGTTTCCCAGAGAAATATATTGCAGCCCAGGAGCCAGGAGATGAGTAAATGAAATGTCATTTTGATAACTTCTTGGCGTTATATGTTTATTTATATGCTAGTGCGTGAAGTTTGATCCCATGAGGTTAAGTACAATCGACTGTGACTCTTGTTCATGCTCGACTTGTTGAAATGCGTGATTTATGAATGCCTTGTACCATTGCATTGATGATTTTATGCATCTAGTATTGTTTTGTGTGGCCTGGGGGGGACTTGTTCAGGTTTAGGTTTAGGTTTCACTTGCTGAGATGTAAATCTCACCCTGTAGTGGGACACATTTTTAGACCCCAACCCGTAAGCAAGTTGCCGATCCAATTAGGCGATCTGAAAGAGATGGGTGCCTCTTTTGACTAGTTTTCCGCGAGGAAAGGGATTGTATATGTTAGGAAGTGAACGATAGTTTGGGTGGACAAGAGAAAGATGGAGCTTCAATCTCACCGCTTTGAAGCATGGTTTCGTCGTCTAGGAAGTAGTAACCTGATGAGTCCTCTGTTACTTGAAGATGTTCCTATAGAGGTAGTACCTAGTTGGTGTTACTCGTCTCGTCTGGAGATTGAGGTGGAGAATGCGGCTTCTATGAAGGGCTCAAAGAACATTCCTGAGGAGTCAAAGTCTCCCCCTACCGAAGAGTTAATGAACTACATCGAGATCTCCGCCGATGTAATAGAGGATATCGAAGAGGACACTGAAGAGGTTTCTAAGGAGGTGCCTTCTGAAATATTTTCAAAATACAACTCGGAAGACGTCAAAACTGATGCAAGCGAGGGGTCGAGTGGTTCTTCAGAGTAGTAGGGTGTAGTGGTTTAGCGAAATAGGAGTAGGAATAATTTTGACGTTAGGTTTTGTTAAGGCTAAGTGGTGAACCTTTGGATTTACACCTTAGTTCCTTATCCCAACCTAGGTGCAGTTTCCTTACATCTTCATGCTCGTCACAACCTTCAGATGTAACCGAATGCTTACGATATGTTTATATGTGTGTGTGCGCGCGCGCGCGCGCGATCAATCTAAATTTACCTTTTGTTTCTTTTATTTGTCAGGGTTATTGTCTTTCCTTCTGCATGCGTGCTTCATTTCACTTTTAGGCCTTACGTTCCTCTTGGTAATTTATGTTTAATAATGACCTGAGCAGATGTGATGAGCATGTAAAGGGCCTGGGGCATTACATCCTCATTTGAAGTGGCATCAGAGCGAGGTTAGCTCGATTCCAGCAGATTGAGGATTGGAGTAATAAGGAGTAAAGGAATTTGGATGATGGGGTGGTGAGACCTTAGGTGGATTCGTTAGAGTCAAGCACAAATGCATGGCATATGATTGGCGCATGTGATTGGCATATTGAGTTGGCATGGTTGTAGTGAACCTATGGGGATCAAGCTTCGTACTTAGCACTGTGAATTGATGTGGATGTTGGTTTGACGAGTGAGTTATTACCTCTGATTATACTAAATTGCATATGTGTCTGGACTTGAGGTATGGTTATGCATCCCCGATTGATATATGCTCATGAGAATGCCTGAGTGATTGACTGTCGTGTTGAGATTGTTGTCTTGTTGAGTAGCATAGAATCACTAGACTTGAGTAAGTGACTTACGTCTCTAATTCAATGGTGGAATTATAATGATTCGGGTAGACTAAGTTTGAGTGAATGAGCAACAGACCCGGAAGACTGAGAAGTGGAGCTTCTAGCTTGAGAGCACCAGCGACCGAGGATCCAAGAGTGTATGGAGTCTTGAGGGCCTTGGAACAAATTGGAGAACTAATGGGAAATGAAGCCAAAGATAGAGCTAGTACGGCCCTTCGATAGGCCAAATATAGAGCTGATATTATAACTCAGACTATTGAAATTGCCATGTTAATTGTGAATATAGAAAATGGAAATAATGTTCAAGGTGCTGAAGCTGGTAATGCCCAAGGAGATGCTAATGCCAATAGATAGATGGGTCAGTTGGTTGAACAGTTTATAAAGTTGAAACCGACCCCGTTCGATGGCACTGGAAATCCTGAGCTGGTACCGAGATGGATCGAGAAACTTGAAAAGGCTTTTGGAGTGCTGAGGTGCACCAATGAAGAGAAAGTACCGTTGGCTGTGTATCAGCTAGAAGGAACTACAAATGACTGGTGGAGTCCTCGAAGGATGAAGTGTTTCCTGAAGGTACGACCTTGACTTGGGCTGCCTTCACTGACATGTTTAATGATAAGTACTTTTCGGAGACGGCACGTGAGAGGAAACGAATAGAATTCCAACAGCTGCGACAAAATCAACTGACTATAGACCAGTATGAGGTTGAGTTCGTAAGATTATCGAGGTATGCACCGAGATCAGTTGAGGATCCGCTTGAGAAAGCGCAGAGGTTCCGAGATGGTTTGAGACCAGAGATTCGAAGCCGAATAATAACGATGAACTTGAGAACATACCGAGAGATTTATGAAAGGAGTTAGATGATCGAGAGGGATATAAAAGAAGGAGCCGCCACTTTTGGATTGTTACTTACTCCCTTGAGAGACAATCGACAACTGGATAAGAGGCCAATGGTGAACAACCGATGCTTTATCCCTCCGGTTCGAAGAAGTATTAGGAAGCCATCGAATCACTCCAGCTGGTATTGTTGCTTTTGTGGCAGGAGGCATAGAAGTGGTCCTCACCCTGTTAAGACGGACGCATGCTTTAGATGTGGTCAGCTAGGCCACCGGTTGAAGAATTATCCGAATTAAGCTCTAGGGAAGCGAGCTCAAAGACAGAGACTGCAGGCCGAACAGCTAGCTGTAACTCCGCAGAATGAACAGAATCGACCACCAACCCAAGGAAGAGTATATGATGTGACACATAAAGAGGCGGAGGAAGTGTTTGGCGTAGTCACAGGTACGATGTATTTGTGTGGTCAAGCTACCTGTGCTTTATTTGATCCTAGGGCTTCGCATTCCTTTATATAAGCTCATTTGCAATTTGGTGGGTGTGGAGTTGAAACCGATGAATGTGTTGTTGCATGTCACTACACCATTAAAGGATAATGTGCTAGTTTCGCCAGGTTGTGCGGATTGTAAGATAGTGATTGGTGGTAGCGAAGAGATCATAGATTTGACTATGCTACCTATGTATGATTTTGATGTGATTATTGAAATGGATTGGTTGGGGAAACAAAGGGCTATAGTTGATTGTGGTAACAGGGTAATTCGTTTTTACTCGGATGGTCACCCTAGTTTTGAATTTACAGGAAGTCGGAGAGGGACCTCAATTCCTTTAGTTTCGTCGCTTAAGGCAACTAAGCTTTTGAATGATGGGTGTCAAGCTTATTTAGCTATTGCAGTTGACACGGCGGTCAAGGAACCAAAGTTGGAAAGTAAAGCAATGGTACGTGAATTTCCTAATGTCTTTCCTAAGGAATTGCCAAGATTACCAGCTAAGAGAGAGATTGAGTTCGTGATTGAGTTAGCTCCTGGAACGGAGCCAATCTTGAAGGCACCGTATAGGATGTCTTTGTCAAAATTGAAAGAGCTAAAAGTACAAATGCAAAAGTTATTAGATAAAGGGTTTATTCGATCGAGCACCTCGCCATGGGGAGCGCTGGTGCTGTTTGTGAGGAGAAATTATGGGTCTTTGCGTTTATGTATAGATTATAGGAAGTTGAACCAAGTAACCATTAAGAACAAGTATCCGTTGTTGAGGATAGATGATTTGTTCGATCAATTGCAAGGAGCATCTGTGTTTTTTAAAATAGACTTGAGGACTGGTTATCATTAGCTGAGGAATAAGAAAGAGGACATACCAAAGACTGCCTTTAGAACGAGATATGGGCATTATAAATTTACAATTATACCTTTTGGTTTGGCTAATGTTCTCCCTGCATTCATGGACTTAATGCATCGAGTATTTAAGGAGTACCTGGATCTATTCATCATCGTTTTTGTAGACAACATCTTGATTTACTCGAGGAGTAATGAGGAACATGAAAGACATTTGAGAGCTATCTTGCAAACCTTGAGGGAGCATTCGCTTTACGTCAAGTTTAGTTTATACGAATTCTGGTTGAGTAAAGTAGCATTCCTTGATCATGTGATTTCTCTTCAAAGATTGAAGGCATTAATGAAATGGCCCAGATCTACAACAGTTATTGAGGTTAGAATTTTTCTGGAGTTGGCAGGCTACTATAGGCGATTTGTGAAGAAGTTTTTATCTATAGCTACTCCGTTGATGAGGTTAACAGAGAAGGATGTGAAATTTGAATGGACTAGTAAGTGTGAAAGAAGTTTCCAAGAACTTAAGTGTTGATTGACGACCGCACTAGTGTTAACTATCCCTTCTAGACCTGGATGTTATGAGACATATAGTGATACTTCGCTAAAGGGATTAAGGTGTGTGTTGATGCAAGTGCTTGCTTACGCCGCACAACAGTTGAGACCTCATGAGATGAACTACCCGACGCATGACTTGAAATTATTTGCAATTATTTTCGCCCTAAAGATTTGGAGGCATTATTTGTGTGACGAAAGGTTTTAGATTTATACATATCATCAAAGTTTTAAGTATTTGTTTCACAGAAGAAATTGAATATGAGACAGTGTCGATAGACAGAGTTACTCAAGGATTATGACTGTAATATTTTGTATCACCCTGGAAAGGCAAATAGAGTCGCGGATGCGCTTAGTCGAAAATCCAGTATTACGCTTTTGTTGGTTAAAGGATAGTTCTTGTTAGAGAAATTGAGGGACTCTGAGTTTAAATTGGAAGTTTGCCAACTGTCTAGTTTAGTGGCAACTTTGAGGATTAGGCTTGAAATTCAAGAACAAGTAAAGGCTTTACAGTCTACAGATCCTAAAATTCAGAAGATTTTCAAGATGGACGTGGCAAAAAGGAAACGTGAGTTTCAAGTATTAGAGGATGGGATTCTGAAATTCCACGGACGTTTATGTGTACCTGGCGACGAGGAACTTAAGGAAAAGATCTTAGCGGAAGCTCATAAGAGCAATTACAATATTCATCTAGGTAGCACGAAAATGTATCAGAATCTGCGTCATCATTTATGGTGGAACGGAATGAAGGTAGATGTAGCTAAATATGTAACAAAGTGTTTGACTTGTCAGCAAGTGAAAGCTCAGCATTGCAAGCCTAGGGATTGTTGCAACATTTAGAAATTTCTGAGTGGAAATGGGAGCATGTGACAATGGATTTTGTGATGGGATTACCGAGCAGTCAGAAAGGTCATGACTCGATTTGGGTAGTCGTGGATATACTGACCAAGTCTGCACATTTCATACCCGTGCGAAAAGATTTCGCAATGGATAAGTACGCTAGATTGTATATGCGTTAGATTATACGATTGCATAGAGTTCCAATCACGATTACATCAGACAGAGATCCCAAATTTACAGCGAACTTCTGGAACAGTTTTCAGGATGCTTTGGAAATTGGATTTCAATTTAGTATAGCGTATCACCCACAAACTAATGGACAGTCAGAAAGGACAATTCAGACGCTCAAGGACATATTACGAGCTTGCATAATAGATTTTAAAGGTGGATGGGAGCACCAACTACATCTAGTGGAATTTGCTTACGATAACAGTTACTAGTAGAGCATCCGAATGGCACCGTTTGAAGCGTTTTACGGTAGAGCTTGCAGAACTCCTGTATGTTGGGATAAAGTCGGAGAAAGGAGCATAATAGGGCCCGAGTTAGTAGAACAATCAGTTGAGGCAGTTAAAGTTATCAAGGAAAGGCTAAAAACGACAGAAGAACTATGCCGATAAAAGACGCAAGTTTTCGGAGTTCCAAGTTGGTGACCATGTTTTCCTGAAGGTATCACCGATGCGCGGATTATCTCGATTTGAGAAAAAGGGAAAACTGAGTCCGAGATACGTAGGTCCTTTTGAAATTTCGGAGCCAATTGAAACTTTGGCCTACCGACTCTTCCTACTACCAAACTTGTCGCAAGTACACAATGTTTTTCACGTATCAATGCTAAGAAATAGACGACAAGGTATCATACGTGGAAAAGCCAATCAGAATCAATGATCCCGCTAGTTAAAGTGATCTGGGAGCACCATGAGACTGAAGGCGCAACACGGGAAAGCGAAGAGGCTATGAGACGTAAACACCCCCATTTGTTTGAATAGTTGGGTTTAATACAAATTTCGAGGACGAAATTTTTATGAGGGGAAAGAGTTGTGACGTTCTTAATTTTTTGCCACTTTAAGGCTATTGAATGAGAAAGCATCTATCGATGTATTTCAGTTTTGTCTCGCTCGGATCTGATCAATCCAGAGTAAACTGATCAAAAGAGAAAGGCTGACGTATGACAAAGTACGTGGACCTAGAAAACTCGAAAAAGACACGATACTTTGATCAAAAGGATTGTCAAGGGAAATATTTAGGACCAATAAAGGCCGATCAAATAACGATTAAGGAATTCATTGCCAGTGCTATACAATTAGAGCACGGGTGATACCGTTTAACCAATATATAATTTACAAAAATTTTCTAAATCGAGACCGTCGAAACTAGCAATAAACCCTCACAATTATATGACAACCAAAGCTGTCGTAACTTTGATCATCCTAAGTGTGATGAGAATCACAGAGTTGATACGCGTAAAGTCTGCAAAAGCCGCACGTTAGTTTGAGATAAACAGAAGATACGATCGACGGAAGATTGATCACAAAATGTAAGCTCAAAATTGATAAATGAAAATAGAGAATTCCAACATTAGAAAAGAATTTGAAGTTGTCTCGCCATTGATAATTTAAAATTTGAAAAGTGAATTTTCGGACGGAAAGTGTAAAATTACCATTTTACACATCGACCATTTGCCTTTGTCTTGAGAATAATAGAAAGACAAAATGGTCATTTGGACCCCCTCTTATGGATGCCGAAAATTGATGGCGGTGAGATCAAAGGAAGTCAAAGCCAAATGTGATACTATTGGAGCATGCCAAGTGTCAACCATTGAAGAGCTCAAGCATTAATTACTCCATAAAATCAATCTTGTCACCAAAAATTCATCAATTATTTGTGTGGAACACTCCCCCTAACCTTACTCCATTCGTGGCCCCTCACTCTCTCTTTTCCTCTTCATTTTTCTTCTTCTTCCTTTTCTCTCTCGTCGAAACAGTTTCTGCCTGACCAACCGTTGTCGCCTTATTTGCTGCGGTCGACCGCCCTCTCCGGTGATCGCCTCGCCGCACGCCGACCACCACCAGCTAGCCCGACCTCGCCTCTAGAAGTTTCAAATGGTAGTTCGTTATTTGATGGAGTGGTTTTTCTCGAGCAGCCCCAAATAGAAAACTGGACAAATTTTGCTAGGTGGGGTAAGGCTTTCGTTCACCCTCTTAGAGACTTCATTTAACTCCAAACTTTTCGTGGGATCTCTATAACACCTAGTATTCGAGTTCACCGAGCAGAGTTGTGATTTTATTGAGGATTTAGGGTGCTTTCATGGCTGATTTGTGGTGACTTCTACTGAGCAGAATTCTGACCATTGAGCACCAAGAGGAAACCAAGCTGTTTGAAGGGCTTTAAGGCGTTATTTCAATTCGAAACTCTTGGTAAGCTTCCTTAACACTTAGATTAAGATGTTAGCAAATTTATTTCGTGAGGAATTGGAACTGGGATTGATTTATGGACTGATTTGTACGGATTAAGGTAAAACTGATACTGCCCAGTTAAAGGATTGTGTGAACTGAACATTTTGAGAGTTCATTGGAGTGTCGCCGTGTCTTTAAATGGTCATTAAGAAATCCTAGGTTGTTATTTGGTTAGTTATTGAAGTATTATTGTGATGGAATTGAAGAACGAGTGGGTTATGCCATGCTTTTTTATGAAATTTCTCTAGGATCGCAAGTGTACCCCTTTGGCCATGGGATTACTGTGCTAGCAGAATCGTTTGTGATGAATTTAGCTATCGTGATCAAAAGGTAAGTGTTCATTAGCCCTTTACTTGAACATTAGGACACTACTAGATAAATTGGTTGAATGAATTGATTGATTGGGGAAGTTTGCTGCTTGGATTGCCTGACACGATCATATAATGATTATATTGTGAAAGATAACAATGATATCGAATGGCCAGAGAACCACAATGATATCAAATGGCCAGAGTATCCCAAACATATCAAATGGGCAGAGTTCCCCAGTGATATAATTAGCTGGAGGGCTCCAAAGAAATACATCACGGCACGAGAGCCAGGCAATGAGTAAATGAAATGTCATTTTGATAAATTCTTGGCGTTATATGTTTATTTATATGCTAGTGTGTAAAGTTTGAGAGGTTGAGTGTGATCGACCATGACTCTTGTTCATGCTTGACTTGTTGAAATGCTTGATTTATGAATGCCTAGTGCCATTGCATTGATGATTTTCCGCATCTGGTATCATTTTGTGTTGTCTGGGGGGACTAGTGTTCAGGTTTAGGTTTAGATTTAGGTTTCACTTGCTGAGATGTAAATCTCACCCCGTAATGGGACGCATTTTCAAACCCCAAGCCGTAAGTATGTTGCCAATCCGATTAGGTAATCCGAAAGAGATGACCCCCTCTTTTGACGAGTTTTTTGCAAGAAAATGGATTGTATATGTTAGGAAGAGGATGACGGTCTAGGTGGACAGGGAAAGATGGAGCTGCAACCTCACCGCTTTGAAGCATGATTTCACCGTCTAGGAGATATTAACTTGATGGGTCCTCTGTTGCCTAAAGATGTTCCTACAGGAGTAGTACCTAGTTGGTATCACGTCCGAAGATCAAGGTGGAGAATGCGGCGTCTATGGGGGGATCAAGGAACATTCCTGATGAGTCAAAGTCTCCCCCTACTGAAGAGTACATGAACTACATTGAGATCTCCGCCAACGTGATAGAAGATACCAAAGAGGAAACTGAAAAGGACACTAAAGAGGCTTCTAAGGAGGTGCCTTTCGAAACATTTTCAGAATACAACTCGAAAGACGACGACGCTGATGCAAGCGATGGGTCGAGTGGTTCTTTAGAGTAGTAGGGTGCAGTGGTTTAGCGGAATGGGAATAGGAACAATTTTGATGTTAGGTTTTGTTAAGGCTTAGTAGCGAACCTTTGGATTTAGGCCTTAGTTCCCTATCCCAACCAAGGTGCGGTTTCCTTACGTCTTTTTTCCTTCCGTCAAATGTAACCGAATGCTTATGATATGTGTGTGTATATATATATGTAGATGTGTGTGTGTGTGGGTGGGTGTGTGTATGCAATTTTGTATCAATTCAAATTTTCCTTTTGTTTCTTTTATTTGTCAGGGTTATTGTCTTTCCTTCCGCATGCGTGTTTCATTTCACTTTTAGGCCTTGCGTTACTCCTGGGAATTTATGTTTAATAATGGTCTGGGCGGATGTGACGAGTATGTAAGGGACATGAGGCATTACAAAAATTGAATTCATAATATGTCTCTTCTGTCATGGGAAGCGTTAAGGGAAAATCACCATGCTAGTTTGCCTGGGTGGTTTAATGACTCTCTAAGATTGATCGATAATGAACTAAAACCATTAGAAATGTAATTATAAGTTGTTATTCTCTAAAGGATAGGGTGTTGTCCTAAAAGAGGATGGGGCCATGAGATGGTCGTTGATAGAAAGAAAAGTGAATGGACTTGATAGTCCTAACTACTCGTGATTTTAATGAATGGTTGAGTAAGCGAAAAGGGCTATTTGGATTATAATCGCCAGGTGACTTGAGTTAGTCATTTGAACATCCAAGGTGTAGATGTACGGAGACCGAGGAAGAACCACAACTCCTTAGAACATTGTCACTTGAGGTGACTTAGTCATTGGAAGAAGAATGCCAAGTATGGTGGCATCTGAATCCCGGAGTGCAAACATCGTTATTGACATAGACTCCAAAATTGACGTTCTATGGAATAGGAAGGACATTGTGAATTCGAAGTAAGAGAATGTCATTGAAGTGTATAGTTTCCTTCATTGGGTAAGAGACCCTAGTATAAAAGGAAGAGACAATCCTAATTGCCTTGTATTAAGGTTGAACGTCTGAACCAAGAACGAAGACGCAGAACTCAAATGAATGGAATTGAGACAAGGTGGCATTAACTGGTTATGGAACCAAGAGGTTAAAACATTAATGCCTCATGAGAAAAAAGTGACAAAAATGAACAAAATGTTATGTGGTTTAATTGGAAACCCATGAGAGCAAAGAGCCAAGGATAGAGCTTTTAAGTGGATGGTACGAAGGACGGTTTGAATGATCCGACACCGAGTGGCAAAAAACTGATGATAGTCGGATTAAGTACCCAAAGAATAATTGGATTGATTATTACCGTCTTGAGAGATGATGATCGAACTCGTTTAAGGAGTCATGAGGAATATGATAAGCCCTGAAGGCATCCTTTGAACCCTAAGAGAACACTCGTCGTATGCTAAGTTTGAATAGCACGAGTTGTGGGCCCGATAAGGTGAAATTCCTTGGCCAGGTTGTGAATCCCCGAAAGTAGGAGATGGCGATTGTGACATTTTGATTTCTAGTCAATTTCAAACTCATTAATGAGAAGTAAATCTAGAGATGTATTTCAGTCGTATCTCGCTCGAATCTGATCAATTCGAGTAGGCAGACCAAAAGGAAAGGGCTAATGCGAGACAAGGTACGTAGACCTAGGAAACTCAAATAAGAAATGGCGCTTTGACCATAAGAATTATCGAGGGGACATTTAGAACCATAAAAAGGCCGATCTAAGAACGATTAAGGAATGCATTTGCTAGCGTTATACAATTGGAGCGCGGGTGACGCCCCTTAACTAATGTATAATTTGTAAAATTTTCCAAAATCGGACAATGACGATCGAGACCAAAGGGACTAGTGATAGACCCTCACAATTACATGACAACCAAAGTCGCCACAAATTAACGAGCCCTAAATGTGATATGAATCACAGGGTCGATACGCGTAACGTCTACAAAAGCCGCCCGTCGGTTCGAGATAGGCTAGGACCACGTCCGATAGAGAAAATAATCAGAAACAAGTCTTGAAAATTGAAAATGGAGAATCAAGAATTTCAACGTTATATTCGGATTGGCTGTCGCCCTATCGAAGAATATTGGAACGAGAAAAACGTCGTTCTGGACGTCGGGTGCAAAATTTCCATTTTGCCCCTCAAGCTTAAGCCTTGCCTCTACAAATAAGGAATGCCTTTTGGTCTCCATACACTCCCCAAGGCTACCAAAAAAGTGAAAGAATGTTGGCCATCGGATCAAGCTTGAATGACACTTGGACATGTGTCAAAGGATGGACTAAAGAGTGGTCATGTCCTCTATTGACCACCTACCATTCAACCCCTTGACTCGAGCCTTGTATATAGACTATTTTCTCTCTCTCTCCTCTCTTGACCGGCCATACACCCCCCACAAACCCAAGACCACAGCTTCTTCATCTTTCTTCTTCTCTGTCGCCGACGACAGCTTTTGACCCTCCTGTTCGCTGCCACCGACAAGCCCCTCTGGCGAAGATCAGCCGACACCGAAGCCTAGCCCCACCTCTTCCCGACCTCCTCGAAGTAGAAGTACGTCAATTGGACCACCGAGGAGCTCCGGGTATACTTTTTCCCGAAAGCCAACGGAATTGGACACAATCCGAGGTAGGCCGAGTTTCTGACCCCTTAGGAGATCGAAATGTTGGAGTCTTGAGACCAAATTTTATGAAAATCTAGGGGACTTATATATCACTCTGTGGTAAAAAGTTGAGCTTGATTTGACGAAGTTTTGACCCCAAATGAGTCTTGTGAACCCTGGACAGAAACCGCCGGTTTATTGACTTGGAGGATCCGGCGACTCTTGACGGGATTCCGGTGACAACTCGACCTCAAACTCTCAGTGAGACCCTTAGATAGACATGTTAAGAGGTAGGGTAGTGATTAAATAATGGATTTTATGGAGATTTAGGGATGGTTGTACTCGGCTAGCACAGAATCAAAAATAGCCGGTTCGGTTCTGTGCAAGATCGAATCCGTGGGGGATGACGGCTATTGGTTTTGAGCCTCAAATTGGTGATTTAGATATGCTAAGATGATGAAGATTATGTTATGGAGGTTTGTGGTTCGTGGATTAGTAAATTGGACAAAGAAAATTGACGAATTGATTGGAAATTCTAGGTTGCGCGGTGAGATTGGTCTTGGACCATTGGAGGCCGAATCTTTGAGGGCTCAAAAAGAGAATTTTGTGGCATTAAACTCAAGGCAAGGAATTCCTAACCTTAGGATAGGAAGATTGGACTCGATTAGGCGAGTCGGGTGGAATTGAGATGGTATTTTGGGAGGCTTGGCATGAATGGTCCTTGTGAATGCTATGAGAGTATAGATGGGCCTAATGTTTATTTCTACTTGTCTCTTGAGTAATTGGTTACATGTGAATGCGTATTGAATCGTCTTGCATGCCATAGATGCATTGTTTATGCATGAACTGCACTTGGCTTTATGTGCATGATTTGTGATTGTGGAGTGGCAGAGACGAGGCGAGACCCTAATACATATGAGAAGCAGGGTGAGGTGGTTGATACCCTCAGGTGCTGCGGCGAGGGGTAGAGGTTGGGTGGCACCCTGATGCGATATAATCGCGGGATTGAGATAAACACGGTCCTGATGCGTTTACGCTGGACGGAGATATGAGGTGCACACTGGCCTGGAGTATCATTGGAACCTGATGCGTTTACGCGGATTGTCAATGACGGTCTGATGCATTTACGTATACCGAGCTTGATGCGATCTAATCGCGGGCATGAGAATGAGGTAGGCGGGAGATGGTGGATGTGATGAAGTGGCGGGATGGCTATACGTAATCATCTAAGTGTGCATAATGTCATAGCTGCACGTCTTTCATCTCTGTATTGTCATCTTTAATTGTACTTGCATGCTCGTCTGTGAGTTTGAATTATTGGGGTTTGTGACTGCCTGAGTGGACGGTCAGCCTAATCTAGGTTTAGGACCTACCTTACTAAGATGTGAATCTCACCCCATTGGGGACCCCTTCTTTTTACAAATCCTATGCCTTGACGATGTGGTCTATTTATTTTGGAGACCTGAAAGAGATGTCCACTTATTTTGACGAGTTCCCTGACGGGTAGGGAACTATCTATGTAAGGAAATCTACTATTGTCTGGGTGGATGAGGGTAGTATGAGCTGAAAGCCTCATCGGTATGAGGCTTGGTTTATGAAAGTCGGGGGTGTGTCGACTGGGCCGCTGAAGCCCCATGAGGTGCCCCAAGAAGTCGTCCCTAGTTGGTGTCGCCCCACTCGAGACTTAGACCAAGTTGAGAGGTCGATTGCCGGTTATAGGATTGGACCGGAAAGGACCCGACCATGGTGGACACGGAGGATGAGGCCATTGTTGTGGAGGCGACTGAGGAGGATCTCGTGGAGCCATCTGCCGAGGCGACCATGGAGGATACTATCGAGGTTCGCTCAGAGACCTTCTCAGAGTATGAGCCAACGGAGGATGCTGAGGACACCAGGGACTCCAATAGTTCTTCTTAGGAGCTCCTAGTTTGACAGTTGGTCTTTTGATGGCAACCCTGACCCTGTTTCTTTTGGATGCTGATGATGGATCATTTTGTGTGCTTACCCCGTCGCTCCCTTGTTAGCAGATTTAGTAGTTGCATTTCTGTATGAACAGTTGGGCTTTATGTATGACAGTATTTATGCTATCCAAGTCCCATTTGACTATTTGCATGGAGGAGTTATTTTATTACCGCTTCCGCATGCTTGGTATATATAGTATATCTCTTGACTTAGTTGTGGATTTTACCGCTCCGCATGGTTGGTATATATAGTATATCTCTTGACTTAGTTGTGGATCTTGGGACCACGAGAGATGTTTTGTGTGCTTGCAGGGAGTCGCGTGCTCGTGCCCGAGGTGCGGGGCATGACATCCCCGTCCGATTTGGTATCAGAGCAAGGTCAGTTCGATCCAAAGTTGATTGAGGACTTGAGTAATAAGGAGGATTAAGTTGGGACTTGGACGGATAGCAAGACCTTAGGAGACTGGTTGAGATAAAGCATGGGGTGCATGGTATGTGATCTGATACTTAGGGTTGGTGTTTGATCTTGGCAGGGTTGTGGTAAGGCATGAGAATTGAGTTCCCTACTTGGTGTTGGAAGTCATTTATGGACTTTGGTCTGTTGAATGAATGAGTATGGTTGGTTTTATTGAGCTATTGGAGTAAACGGGACTGAGAAATAGCCATGGGTTATTTGTTGAAATGTTTCTGGAGTTTGTTGTATGGGGTACTGCTGTGTTGTGATTGTTTCCGTTGAGGATTAGTTAGTAGCTATAGATGTGGATGAGTGAGTGAGTTACTAACTCCTTGCTAGTGGACCAGGTTCAGTAGAAAAAGATAAGGATGAGCAACCATCTAGAAGATTTGGAAGATCTAGAGGCGGAGCTTCTAGCTCGAGACCGCCTGTAGCTAAGGACCCAAGAATGGATGGCGTGCTGAGGGCGCTAGAGAGAATTGGTGACTTGATTGATAGGTAGACCCAAGATCGGGACGCTGCCATCGCCCGGGCAGTAGGAGCTGCCATAACTGTCGTCAACGCCAACAACGGCAACAATGGTGGCAATGGAAGCCAAGGTGAACTTAATCAGGGTAATGAGGCTGTGAACGCCCAATAGGAAATTGTCATGACCAGACAAATGGGCCAACTAGTGGAACAGTTCATAAAGTTGAAGCTGACTCAGTTCGATGGGACTAGAGATCCTGAGTTAGCACCTAGATGAATTGAGAAGTTAGAGAAAGTTTTTTGTGTGCTGAGGTGCACGGATGAAGAGAAGGTGCTGCTAGCAATGTACCAGCTGGAGGGTACAACGAATGATTGGCGGGCTGCCAACAAGAATGGAGTTTTCCCTGAACGAACGGCCATGAACTGGGATGCCTTTAAGACGGCGTTCAACGACAAGTATTTCTCGGAGACGGCCAAGGAAAGAAAGCAAGTGGAATTCCTACAGTTGCGCCAAAACCAGCTAACGATAGATCAGTATGAAGCCGAGTTCTCAAGGCTGTCAAAGTACGCACCTCGATCTGTAGAGAATCCTTAGGAGAAAGCAAGGAGGTTTAGGGACGGTTTGAGGCCTGAGCTCTGTAGTCAGATGATTGCCCTGAATCTGAGGACTTATAAGGAGATATACGAACGGGCCAAGATGATAGAAAGGGACTTGAAGGAGAGGAACACCGCAACTGAATCGCAGTTTACACCATTCAGAGATAATCGCCAGATGGGCAAGAGACTGATGGCAGGCAACAGGCGTTTTGTGCCTCCAGTAAGGAAAAATATTGTGAAGCCGCCAAACCCCACTAACTGAAACTGCTGCCTTTGTGGCAAAAAGCATGGAAATGGGCCATGCCCGGTAAGGAGCGAAGCTTGTTTCAAGTGTGGTCAGCTGGGCCACCAGATGAGAACGTGCCCAAACCAAGCTCCGATGAGTCGACCTCAAGGACAGAGATCACAAGCTGGACCATCGACGACTACTCCCCAAATCGAGTAGAATCGACCACCGGCATAGGAAAGGGTATATGCAGTAGCCCGTAGAAAGGCGGAGGAAGCGCCAGGCGTGGTCACAGGTACGGTTTACTTGTGCAACCAAGTTGCCTACGCATTATTTGATCTAGGTGCCACGCATTCATTTGTGTCTACACAGCTTGCTAAATTGGTGGGTATGAAATTGAAACCATTGAATATAATTCTGCATGTTGCCACTCCGTTAAAGGATAACATATTGGTCTCTTTGGGCTGTGCTAGTTGTGAAATCATGATTGACATAATCATAGGAATGGATTAGTTAGGTAAACGAGGGGCAGTAGTGGATTGTGGTAGTAGGATATTTCGATTTTATCCGAAAGGCCGGCCTAATTTTGAATTGGTGGAAAGTCGAGGAGGAGTCTCGATTCCCTTAGTCTCATCTCTGGAAGTAACCAAGTTGATGTATGAAGGGTGTCAGGCATACTTAGTGGCAGTAATGGACACAACTACCGAAGAGCCAAAGTTAGAGATTATTTCGGCAATGCGTAAATTTCCTGACGTATTTCCCCAAGAGTTGCTAGGATTACCACCAGAACGGGAAATAGAATTTATAATCGAGTTAGCCCCTGGGACAGAACCGATCTCGAAGGCACCTTATAGGATGTCCCTGTCGGAACTGAAAGAGTTAAAGGTACAAATACAAGAACTGCTGGACAAGGGATTTATCCAACCGAGTGCTTCACTGTGGGGAGCACCGGTGCTATTCGTAAGGAAGAAGGATGGGTCTTTGCGTCTATGCATCGACTATCGGCTGCTGAACCAAGTGATAGTAAAGAACAAATACCCACTGCCGAGAATTGATAATATGTTTGATTAGTTGCAAGGAGCCACGGTATTTTTGAAGATTGACTTGAGAACAGGGTATCACCAGTTGAGGATCAAGAATGAAGACATACTTAAGACTGTCTTTAGGACGAGGTACGATCATTATGAGTTTACGGTGATACCGTTTGGTTTGACCAACGCTCCAGCTGCTTTTATCGATCTGATGCATCGAGTATTTAAGGAAGTCCTGGACAGATTTGTCATAGTATTTATTGACGACATCTTGATTTACTCGAGGAGTGATCCAGAACATGAAAAGCACTTGAGGATTGTTCTGCAGATCCTGAGGGAACACTCGCTCTACACGAAGTTGAGTAAATGTGAGTTTTGGCTGAACAGAGTAGCATTTCTTGGTCATGTGGTATCTGGTGAAGGAATCACAGTGGATCTTGCAAAAATCGATGCCGTAACAAATTAGCCTAGACTTACTATGGTCACTGAAGTCAGAAGTTTCTTGCGACTGGCAAGCTACTACAGGCATTTTGTGGAGAAATTCTCATCCATAGCCATCCCATTGACGCGGTTGACGAAGAAGGAAACGAGATTTGAATGGAATGACAAATGTGAGAGAAGTTTCCAAGAGCTTAAGCATAGATTGACGACCGCACCAATGCTGATAATTCCATCAGGACCGAGAGGTTACGAGATATACAACGTTACCTCGCTGAAAGGATTGGGCTGTGTATTAATGCAGCACGGAAGAGTAGTGGCCTACGCATCCAAATAGTTGAGGCCACATGAAATGAACTACCCAACTCATGACATGGAGTTAGCGGCGATTATATTTGCTCTGAAGATTTGGAGACATTACCTATATGACGAAAAGTTTCAGATTTACACCGACCACCAAAGCTTAAAGTACCCATTTTCCCAAAAAGAGTTGAATATGAGGCAGCGTAGGTGGATAGAGCTGCTCAAGGACTATGATTGTGATATACTATATCACCTTGGTAAAGCAAATAGAGTCGTGGATGCGCTGAGTCGGAAGTCAAGCATCGCATGTCTACTGGTGAGAAGTTGGTTGATGATAGAAGACTTGAGAGACTCCGAGTTCAGATTGGAAGTTTGCCAATTGTCCAGCTTAATGGCTACATTAAGGGTGGAACTTGAGGTCCAAGAAGGAATAAAGACCTTACAGTCTATAGACCCGGGGATTTAGAAAATTTTGGAGATGGACGCGACGGAGAGAAAACCAGAATTTCAGGTGTCAGAGGACAGAATCCTGAAGTTCCGAGGACGATTATGTGTACCAAAGGACGAAAGACTCAGGAAAAGGATCTTATCAGAGGCTCATAGGAGCAATTATAGCATCCACCCTGGAAGTACAAAAATGTATCAGAATTTGCGACATCACTATTGGTGGAACGGAATGAAGGTGGACGTAGCAAAGTATGTGGCTAAGTGTTTGACGTGCCAGAAAGTGAAAGCGCAGCACTGTAAGCCTAGAGTACTATTACAGCCACTGGAGATACCCGAATGGAAGTGGGAGCATGTGACTATGGATTTTGTGATGGGACTCCCAAGGAGCTAGAGAGGTCACGACTCTATATGGGTAGTCGTGGATAAATTGACCAAGTCCGCACATTTCATCCTGGTACGAAAGGACTTCGCTATGCATAAGCATGCAGAGTTGTATATGAGATAGTTAGTAAGACCGCACGGAGTGCCTGTGACGATTTCCTCGGACAGAGATCCCAAATTCATGGCAAACTTTTGGAAAAGCTTACAAGATGTCATGGTAACTCGACTACAGTTTAGCACAGCGTATCACCTACAAACGGACGGATAGTCGGAAAGGACGATACAGACGCTTGAAGACATGTTGCGTGCATGCGTCACTGATTTTAAAGGTGGGTGGGAAGATCAGCTACATTTGGTAGAGTTTGCTTATAATAATAACTATCAGCAGAGTATCTAAATGCACCATTCGAAGCACTCTATGGTAGGGTCTGCAGAACCCCGATTTGCTGGGATGAGGTTGGAGAAAGGAGTATCACAGGCCCAGAACTGGTAAAGCAATTGGTGGAAGTAGTGAATCCGGGATAAACTAAGGACAGCACAGAGTCGTCAGAAGAGCTACGCAGATAAGCGGCATAAGCCCTTGGAGTATCAAATGGGCGATCACATCTTCTTCAAGGTGTCATCGATGAGAGGACTATCGCGATTTGAAAAGAAGAGAAAGCTGAGCCCAAGATATGTAGGCCCATTCGAGATACTGGAGCGGATTGGAACCTTGGCCTACAGGCTTGCCTTGCCGCCTAATCTATCCCAGGTGCATAATGTTTTCTACGTGTCAATGCTGCGAAAGTACGAACCAGATCCAACACATGTGCTAGACTATGAAACTATAGAAGTGGACGACTGAGTGTCTTACGTGGAGAGGCCGATAAGGATCAAGGATCAAAAGGAGCAAATCTTCAAGAATGAGAAAATTCCATTGGTCAAAGTAGTGTGGGAGCACCATGGAACGGAAGGTGTCACGTGAGAAAACGAAGAGACGATGAGGCGACAACACCCCCATTTATTTGAGTAATTAAGCTTGATGTAAATTTCGGGGACGAAATTTTTGTATGGGGGAAAAGTGGTGACATTCTGATTTTCAGTCAACTTCAAACTCATTAATGAGAAGTAAATCTAGAGATGTATTTCGATCGTATCTCTCTCGAATCTGATCAATTCGAGTAGGCTGACCAAAAGGAAAAGGCCAACGCGAGACAAGGTACGTGGACCTAGGAAACTCGAATAGGAAATGGCGTTTTGACCATAAGGATTGTCGATGGGACATTTAGAACCATAAAAAGGCTGATCTAAGAACGATTAAGGAATGTATTTGCTAGCGTTATACGATTGGAGTGCGGGTGATGCCACTTAATCAATGTATAATTTGCAAAAATTTTCTAAATCGAACAGTGACGATCGAGACCAAAGGGACTAGTGATAGACCCTCATAATTACATGATAACCAAATTCGCCACGAATTAACGAGCCCTAAATGTGATATGAATCACAGGGTCGATACGCGTAACCTCTGTAAAAACCGTCCGTCGGTTCGAGATAGGCTGGGACCACGTCCGATAGAGAAAACAATCAGAAACGAGTCTTGAAAATTGAAAATGGAGAATCAAGAATTCCAACGTTATATTCGGATTGGCTGTCGCCCTATCGAAGAATATTGGAACGAGAAAAACGACGTTCCGGACGTCGGGGGTAAAATTTCCATTTCACCCCTCAAGCTTAAGCCTTTCCCATGCAAATAAGGAAGGGCATTTTGGTCTCCATACACTCCCCAAGGCTGCCGAAAAAGTGAAGGAATGGTGGCCATCGGATCAAGCTTGAATGACACTTGGACATGTGTCAAAGGATTGACTAAAGAGTGGTTTTGTCCACTATTGGTCACCTACCATTCAATCCCTTGACTTGAGCTTTGTACATAGACTCTTTTCTCTCTCGCTCTCTCCTCTCTTGACCGGCCATACACCCCCCGCAAACCCGCGACCACAGCTTCTTCATCTTTCTTCTTCTTTGTGGCCAGCGACAACTTCTGACCCTCCTATTCGCCGCCACCAACGAGCCCCTCTGGCGATCATCAGCCAGCGCACCAACCACCTGAGTCTAGCCCCACCTCTTGCCGACCTCCTCGAAGTGGAATCACGTCGATTGAACCACCGAGAAGCTCCGACCAAGCTTTTTCCCGGAATCGGACTCAATCCAAGGTAGGCTGAGTTTCTGACCCCTTAGGAGACCGAAATATCGGAGTCTTGAGACCAAATTTTATGGAGATCTAGAGGACTTTATATCAATTTGTGGTAAAAAGTTGAGATTGATTTGATGAAGTTTTGACCCTAAATAGCTCTTGTGAACCTTGGACAGAAATTGCCGATTTACTGACTTGGAGGATCCGGCGACTCTTGGCGGGATTCCGGCGACGACTCGATCTCAAACTCTTGGTGAGACCCTTAGACCCTTAGATAGACATGTTAAGAGGTAGGATAGTGATTAAATGATGGATTTGATGGAGATTTAGGACTGGTTATGCTCGGTTAGACCCTTAGATAGACATGTTAAGAGGTAGAGTAGTGATTAAATAATGGATTTTATGGAGATTTAGGGATGGTTGTACTCGGCTAGCACAGAATCGAAAATAGCTGGTTCAGTTCTGTGCAAGACCGAATCCGTGGGGGCTAATGGCTATTGGTTGAGCCTCAAATTGGTGATTTAGCTATGCTAAGATGATGAGGATTGTGTTATGGAGGTTTGTGATTCATGGATTAGTAAATTGGACAAAGAAAATTGACGAATTGATTGGAAATTCTAGGTTGCGGATGAGATTGGTCTTGGACCATTAGGGGCCGAATCTTTGAGGGCTGAAGAAGAGAATTTTGTGGTATCAAACTCAAGGTAAGGGAATTCCTAACCTTAGGATAGGAAGATTGGACTCGATTGGGCGAGTCGAGTGGAATTGAGATGTTATTTTGGGAGGCTTAGCATGAATGGTCCTTGTGAATGCTATGAGAGTATAGATGGCCCTAATGTTTACTTATACTTGTCTCTTGAGTAATTGGTTACATGTGAATGTATATTGAATCGTCTTGCGTGCCATGGATGAATTGTTTATGCATGAACCGCGCTTGGCTTTATGTGCATGATTTGTGGTTATGGCGTGGCGGAGACAAGGCGAGACCCTGATGCGTATGAGACGCAGGGTGAGATGGTTGATACCCTGAGGCGCGGGGTAGAGGTTGGGTGGGCCCTGATGCGATCTAATCGTGGGGTTGAGATGGCCACGATCCTGATGCGTTTACGCGGGATGGAGATATGAGGTGCACACTGGCCTGGAGTATCATTGAAACCTGATGCGTTTACGCGGGTTGTCAATAACGGTCTGATGCATTTACGAGGACCGAACTTGATGGGATATAATCGCGAGCATGAGAATGAGGCAGGCGGGAGATGGTGGATGTGATGAAGTGGCAGAACGGGTGTGTGTAATCATTTGAGTGTGCATAATATCATAGTTGCATGCTTGTCATTTGTATATTGTCATCTTTAATTGTACTTGCCTGTTCGTCTGTGAGTTTGAATTATTGGGGTCTGTGACTGCCTGAGTGGATGGTCGACCTAACATAGGATTAGGACCCACTTTACTGAGATGTGAATCTCACCCCATTGGGGACCCCTTCTTTTTACAAATCCTAGGCCTTGATGATGTAGCCTATTCGTTTTGCAAACCCGAAGGAGATGTCTACATATTTTGACGAGTTCCCTAACGGGCAGGGAACTATCTTGTGAGGAAATATACTGTTGTCTGGGTGGACAAGGGTAGTACTAGTTGGAAGTCTCATCGGTATGAGGCTTGGTTTATGAAAGTCGGGGGTGTGTCGACTGGGCCGCTAAAGCCCCATGAGGTGCCCTAGGGCGTCGTCCCTAGTTGGTGTCGCCCCACTCGGGACTTAGACCAGGTTGAGGGGTCGGTTGCAAGTTCTAGGATTGGACCGGAGAGAACCCCGACTTTAGAGGACACGGAGGACGAGGTCATTGTTGTGGAGGCAACTGAGGAGGATCTCGCGGAGCCATCTGCCGAGGCGACCATGGAGGATACTATCGAGGTTCGCTCAGAGACCTTCTCAGAGTATGAGCCGACGGAGGATGCTGAGGACATCGGGGACTCCAACAGTTCTTCTTAAGAGCTCCCAGTTTGTCAATTGGTCTTTTGATGGCGACCCTGACCTTGTTTCTTTTGGATGCTGATGATGGATCATTTTGTGTGCTTACCACGTCGCCTTCTTATTAGCGAATTTAGTGGTTATATTTTTGTATGAACAGTTGGGCTTTATGTATGACAGTATTTACGTTATTCAGGTCTCTTTTTCACTATTTGTATGGATGAGTTATTTTATTACCGCTTCCGCATGCTTGGTATGTATAATATATCTCTCAACTTAGTTGTGGATCTTGAAACCACAAGAGATGTTTCGTTTGCTTATAGGGAGTCGCGTGCTCGTGTCCAAGGTGCGGGGCGTGACAGCGATTGATTGACTAAGTTCGACGTGAGCTATAGAGGCTTGAGGCTTCTTAAGTCTGATGGATTATAATTGTTTGCTATGAACATCGAGGGAAGATTTCTCAGAAGAGTTATTCCATTTTTGGAATGGACTAAGAATGAGGTGTGGCGCGAGTAGATGAACGAATACAAAAAGGAGTCCCAAGGTCTTAAGCCTAGTTGGCGACTGTGTCGATATTTGTGCTTCCATCGGAAAGTGAAGGATGGTGAGAGTTATGATAGCGTGATGCGAAAAGAAAAAAAAATTAAAATGTGAATTAGTGCGACCTAAAAGGTAGTTGCTTACACATCGCGGACATAAAAGATCTCATGAGTGGGAATACCCAATGCATGATTGGAGTTGATATACAGTCGCCCCTATGGTGAAGTTTGAGAAACCTTAGAGTTTCATGAACAAGGAAACTTGCCCATGAACAAAAAGGGAAGCTTAAAGAGAAGATTTTATGAGAAGTTCATAGGAAGAATCATGACATCTATCGAAATAGCATGAAAGTGTGTCAAGACTTACATTGGTATTAGAAATGTAAGGAATGGAAGAGAAAGAGACCAATCATGTGTTGGAAGGTGAGATGTGCCGACGAAGACCAGTGTAATCGTGGTAAATTGGTGGATAAGTGGGTCACGAGAAAACCTAATGAAATTTGTGTGTCCCCGACGATACGAAAAGACGCGTGAATTGGATGATTATGCCAAACGGTAGAGGCACCAAGGAGTATGCTTTCATGATGGACTAGTAACGATCGTGATAGAAAGGGATACTGAGCCTTCTACGACGTCCTAGAAAATCTTTTCGATCGAGAATTTGAAAAGCGGGATTATAGTGCAACGTACATATTTCCTATATTCAATAGGCAAATAGAAAGGAAGGTATGAATGCTCGAAGTGTGCCACCAACCAATGTTATAATGTCGAAAGAGAATAGAGAGAACCAAATAAAGATTGAGGACCGAAGGAAACAAGTCCTGGAGAAGGATAACCTTTGTCGGGAAAGACAAATAAGAGCATCAAGTAATGGGATGAACTATTTTGAAAAATGAAGATGTGATGAGGTGTTTGTACCCCATAAGATGGGATAATTGGAAGATTGCAAATTTCGAGGACGAAATTTCTTTAAGGGGGAAGAGTTGTGACATTTCGAATTTCGATCCCTCTCGAGGGTATGGAATGGAAGGATATCGATCGATGTATTTCTGTCATAACTCGCTCGGAGTTGGCCACTCTCGAGTTAACTGACCGAAAGGGAAAGACTACCGTGGAGTCGGGTATGTGGACTTGGGAAATTCGAATGAGAAATGGCACTTTGATCATAAGGATTGACGAGGGGATATTTTGGGTCAGCAGAGATTGATCTAGGAACGATCATGGAATGTCTTGCTAGAGTAATACATTGGAACGCGAGTGATTCCGCTTAACCAATGTGTAATTTGCGAGGATTTCCTAAATCAGATTTCGATAATCAGGACCGCAAAAACCAGTGATAAACCCTTGCAATTACATGACAATCAAAGTTGCCACGGCTTGAGAAAATCCAAAGGTCGATAAGCATAGCGTCTGTAAGAGTCGTCCGTCAGTTTGAAATAAACTGGAATTACAATCGACGAGAACTCGACATGAAATTGAATCTCAAAATAGGGTATTTGATATTAAGGAATTTCAACATTTGAAAGGAAGTGAACATCGTCTCATCGAGGGTAATTAAGATTTGAAAAGTGAAATTTGGACTTGAGGTGGAAAATTACCCTTTTGCCCCTCGAAGATATTCTTTCCTTTGAGATTAAGTGAGGACATTTTAGTCTTGGTCTTCCCCTATAGTGGCCGAATAGTTGAGGATACGATGGTCATTTGAACCTTGAGATTTTTATGAGGAAAAGCCAAGTGTCATTATGTGGCTCAACGGAGGACGCATAGGCTAGGATTGACACCTAAGGGCTTTAATTTATTGTCTAATCTAACCTACCATTTTCTCTCTCTCTCTCTCTCTCTCTCTTGGCTTGTGGAAGAAGCCACACTCTCCCTCTCTTTCCATTTACTCAACCGAATCCCTCTCCCCCTCATTTTCTCTCTTTCTTTTGCTCTTTCATTCTCACGCTCTTTCCCTTTCGCTCGACCAGTTGCATCACCGCTGGTTCGCTCGCCATGGCGCATCCAACCTCAAGCTAACCACCGCAACATCTCTTAATGTCTTGCCTACAACCTTCCACTTCCCGTTTGGTCACTCACTGCCTCGTTTGACCCATTTAGCTGCCGGAACCCACATAGGTTAGAATCGGAGTGAGTCTAATTGCGAGCCACCTTAAGGCGACTTCAAAACTTGATTAACTTTCAAATTGAGATGAAACCTTCTTGAGACATAGTATTACAGTTTGGTGGCCTGAGTTTAAAGTTTGGTTGAGGTTTGAATGGATTTTGGTGGTTGAATGTCTATGAACTTCTCTAGGACAGAATCTGTCCACCACCGATCAGTTTGGAATCGAGACACACTTGAGGACCTTTGAGGCATCGCCTTACCCGGAAATTATGAGTAAAACTCTCTAAGACATAATATTACATGTTAGCAAGGAGTATGTGAGTTGGATTGAAATATCATGGCCGATTATGCGTGATTTTCTCTAGGACAAAAACATTTCCCTACACCAGTCGCCTTTGGAACCGAGAATTATGGGTGCTCTTGGTGGACTTTGCCGGCTTGATTCACGTGGTAAGATGACTTCTAACTCTTCGTTAGGGTGTTAAGGTAAGGTTATTTGTGACTGAATTGGAAGTGCTTGAAGGGCTGTTTGAGGTGAAAACTGAGCTGTGTAAATCTGTTCCTAGCACGCACGAATTTTAAAACAACTCGTTCTAGGTCATCCGATGTCCAAATTGAGCTCCGCTTTCACTAACACGCCTGTAAGACCTTGAAGGATAAGGTTATGAAATTATATTTCTCAAAAGATCAACAGATCAATACTAGTTTATTCATGAATGAATCTGGTCGTGTAAGGCCAAGAATGGACAGCTTGGTGCCGCAATGATGCATCGGTCGTTTTATGAAATTGCTTGGTCTAAGCTCAAGGTAAGTTATGCCTAAACCTTTATTAGGATGTTAGGTTACTAAAGGATGGAGTTTTGAGTCGAATTGAATGATTTGTGGACTGATTTTGTGAGAGAATGCCCTTGAACCGAACCTGATCTGTTTTGAAAGTGATATCCTTTGGCTTGTTCTTAATCAAAAAACACGTCGTTTTGCTAAATTGTGTTAACTCAATGCTGTGGTTAAATGATAAGTGAGTATTGATAAGGAAATTGGGCATTGCTAGTCGTGTTGGCTTGGTTTTATGGGCATGATTGTTTGAACGTACATTTTTACGACTCAACGGACCTTTGAGTTTGAAAAGCCCAAGATTTTATCGAAAAGAACGCCGAAGCTGAGTTTTAGCCTTGAATTGCCTGATATGCCATGAATGATCTTTTGGCTGTATATGTTTAAAGTTTGAAATAAATGACATGTTTTGGCAATGAATCCCAAGAGTTGTTCTTGAATAAAGAATTTTTTAGGCATGAGATTGTTTTTGAATGAAATTGAGGCGTGAACTTGTGTTCAAGTGAAAACTGAGGCATTTCTTTATAATTGAATTTTTTATGAATAAAATGGCGTATGGGGTCGCCGAGAAAATGATATGTGCACTGGCATGTGGAATCACCGGGAAAAACTATAAGTGCACTGGCGTGTGGGATCGTCAATGACGTGTAGGATCACCAAGGAATTATGAAATTTGGCTAACATATTGGGAGAGAGTTACTCCCATTTGACCTAACGAGGTCGTGGAGCTAGAGAGTCTCATACTAACACGATTTATCTTGATTGAAAATGGGCGTTGAGAGTCGTATGGTGACCAAATCATCTCTAGGTCTGGATGCGAGAGTCTCATATAAACTGATGAGTCATATGGAGAACGAATCATCTCACAGCCCCAAAGTAGGCAGCCTAGGATGGGCAGGTATAGAAAGATTTATTTTTCGAAAAAATTAAGAATGATTTTGAGAAATTGAAAATGCCTCATGTTTTGATGATTTACCTCAAGTATGGAAGTTTGCCTCATGAGTTAAAAATGGTCCTGGAATGGAGTGATAGAAAAGGATATGTTTTCTGAAAATTCATGAAATAGAATTTGAAATGTCCTCATGTTTCAAAATGGCGTCAAGTACTTGTTTTTGATTGAAAACTCTGCCATAGTATGAAGCTCAGTTTATCTCATGTAATTTGGGTAGCTGGATTGAATCGCTTTTGAGCGATTGAAGGGTCGTGTTTTAAACGTTACCCTGTTTTGCCAAGTCAAAGATTTTATTCCAAAATACTCAATTTTTAAAAAGTATCTGGAGGTACTGGCAGCCTAGTTTAGGTTAGGTTTAGCTTACTAAGATTTTATATCTCACCCCGTCATTGTTGACACCTGATTTTTTACTAGTATTTTTCAGTCTTATTTTTAAAAATTCATAAAAAAAATTCATAAAAAGTCAATATATATATAATAAACTTTGGTGGACTTGGCCAAGTTCAAGGAACCATTTTTGACCAAAAAAATAATTTTTCATATTTTTCACATTTTTTAGTATTTTTAGAAAATAGGAAAATAATTGAAAATTTAAGAAAAATAGCATTGAGGTCACAAAAATATAGAAAAATAGTCAATATTTTTCTTTTAATTCTCTTGTATTTTTGACCTCATAAAAAGTTCAAATCCAAGTTCAATTTTATGTGTTCTTTTGTTACATATATGATTGAATTTGGTAAAAAAAATGTCAATTGAGTCTTTTAATTTTCAATTTCAGAATTTTTAGGATCTTGATATTCAATCTGATTGTCCCTCATTGCAATTTAGCCCAATTATTTGTACAAATTGCTCAATTGCATGAATTGAAAAAAATTACATACTTTATTACAATTTAGTCCTTGAATTCGGGCATAATTGAAATTACTTTCAATTCAAGGGTTACCTTTGCCAATTGAAGCCACTACCTAATGTATTTCATCATTCTGAGTCAATTGGCATCGGTGGTTTGGTCCAATTTGACCGTTTGAACCTTAATTTCGCAAATTTTCGAATTGAAATTAAGGACAAATTTGGAGTTTTTATAGAAATTGACATGATCTTTTTGGCAAAATTATATTTTTAGACAATATTCATGTCCTAAGTTCGGTTATGAGATTTAATTGCAAAAATTCCTCACCAATTTGGACTAATTTTGGAAATTTCAAGTCAAAACTGGTTCAGACCGGTCAAACCGGTCCACTATAGTATCGTATTCTCCCTCAAGCTCCAGTGTGAATGAACAGTTTTTAGGCCGATTTTGAACGCCAAATTGAAGATCAATTCGCAAACAATTGGAAGGGAAAGGGTAGGCGTTTTGTTCCTCTCATCGTCCCCTGTCGATTAACACCGGCGGCACCATTCGACGTCGTCGGAGTAGAAAGCAATTCAACGGTCAAGCTCGCAAGACCTGCAAAAGTCAACAAAATCAAACTCAGCTCAAATCCTTGCCAAATTCGCGCGAAATGGAGAATGTCGGACATCCTGACGGGCATGGACGGACACCCAACGGATTCCGTCACCGTCCGGTGACCAAATAGCGCATGGGAGGCACTTGAGTGGGACAAGTTCTCGTTCCCCGTTCGGCGCCAAAATTCTAAAATTAGTATATAGCCTAAACAGGCTTTCTAGAAGAAGAGGTCGGTTCATTCTATTTGAGGAGGAATAATAGAATATAGAGAGAGAGAGAGAGAGAGAGAGAGAGAGAGAGAAATCTAGAGTGAGCTCGCTCTCTGGCCCCTGCCATCAAGAGCTTGAGCTCGACCTACAAGTGCTCGGTGACGACAATTCAGGTTGAATCGAGTCGTCATTCCACTTCAAAAAGCTTCCTCTAGCTTCGCAAAGTCGATCGCACCAACCCACACTGCCTTTCATCTCGAGAAATGGTAAGTTGAACTTCAACTTCAACTTATGTTCATCAATGGTGGATCTTCGTTCCGCTTCAATTCTTTCAATTGATGTGTGCATTTCGTATCTGCTAAATCACTGAACACTGCTCTATGCTTTGATTGCATTTAAATCAAGTCGAACCTTATTTTTGAACCGCGTCACCATGGCCAATCCTGTCGAAACTTTCCTAGCTCAAGCTAGCCTAAACCAGGTCAATCAGCCCTGCAGATAAGTGTTTTGAACTCATATAGATATGATTGTGTGAAGGAATTGGTTCGATTTGCTCTTTGTTGCTTGATTGAATTCCCATGGCCATACTCGGCATTTTGCATGTTGTACGTGACTCAGTGGATGAAATGATCCAATTATTAGATATGTCGAACTAGAGATTATCGCGAGTCGATCGGCGTTAGTCTCGTGCAATTTCGTTAAGATTTCACCGTTGGATCGTTGCCGGAGATCCATAGCCGTCCATTTAGTCGCGGTCGCCAGGTTGAAGACGAAGCTGACGTGTCTGGTCAAAGAGTCAGCGGTCCTAGGTGGCAGAGCGTGATTGGTCCACGTAAAAGTTGAGTCAACTCGACCGTTATTCTGTTTAAGTTGAGTCAGTTTGGATCGGACGGTCGAGATTAATCGATTCCTATTTTTAATGATCGTCCAATTAGAAATTAGGAATATCCAAAAGTGGTTTTATAATTAGAAAGTCAAAATAAATCGAAACAGTTCTGTTTGGATAAGTGAGTAGGCGACGTCGTTTAGGTTAATAGGAATGAACGATCTGAATTGAACCTTATCTTTTAATCGTGACCGTAGTTTTAAATAATCAGATCTGACGGCTAAGAAATCGTCGAATTTTGCTCTGAGCCGTAGATTTCAGTCAATCGATCCTAAAGCCAAGGAACAACCACGTGGTTCAATAGGAACCGTCGAATTAAAATCGAAAAATAAAAAATGAGAAATGGCGTCTTTTCGGTGTGTAGACCGCGCGGGTTCAGGTCTAGGCCGGGTATTCGATCCGAGTGGGTCGGGTCGACCCGGTCCGAATCATTTTTTAATAATAAAAATCAGAAAATTATTTTAAAATAAAAAAATCAAAAAAATCCTAGAAAATTCAAAAAAAAAGTTAGAAAATCCTAGAAAACTCAAAAAAAATGTAGGAAAATTGTGAAAAATTCCTAGACATTCCAAAAATTCCCAAAAATTGAGAAATGGCCATAAAAAATTGGTCAATCCTATTTTTTGGATTTCTTATATGTTCATCCGAGAATTGACGATATTACCCTTTAGGGGTAAATCGCCTCTGCCTTGTAAGCGAGATAGGTCAATAATGCCAAGATAAGAATTAGGGTCGGTTAGGCGATCAATTCTTATACTTGGGCTTTCGAATCTCGTCCCTTTTTCTGATATGACAATTCTACCCTTCTAAGGATAAATCGTCTTTCCTATTCCAATCGAGTCGTGAAAATTGCTCAAAATTAGGATTTGGGTCAAGAGGTCGACAAATCCTTCTGTTTGGGATTTTCACTTCTCATCACTTTTTCAAATGACAATTTTATCCCTCATAGGATAAATCACTTCTAAAATGCCAGAAAAACGGAAAATTCTCGAAAAATAAGAAATGGATTGGTTTGGTGACCAATCATATTTCCACCATCTTTTGACTCCATATTTCATCTGTAATGACAAATTTACCCTTCTTGGGCAAATTGTCCCAAACTTCTTCAAAATTACGATTTTGCCCCTCAAGGGCAAATCATGTCAAAAATATTCCTGAGCATTGATTGATATTTTTCTAGGCTAATGGAGCCTTATTAGAGATGTCACGTTGCTTTCATGTGATTTATCCGCACGTATTGGATCCTTGATTTACGTATTCATTTCCTTGATTGTGAGTGTTAGAGTAGTCACTCCTATCTGCATGAACTCCTAGTCTTAGGGTTCACACCTTTCTCATCTACATGAAAGCTTAGGTTAGATAAATCATTCGATTTAAATACCGAAAGGGCGTCAACTCCGATAGTTGGCATAACAAAGTCCCCGATCCCATTTCTCTATTTTCGCAGAATTGAATAGAATGCTCCCAACTATTCGATAGGGTTTCCAATTGCATCCTCCACAGAACGATTGGTGGCGACTCCTTGGCATGTACACGTATCATATGTCACCAAACTACATTGAAAGTTAATCACGTGTACCGCTGTTGCGACTTAGGTAACAGGCCTTGAGAGAGGCCCGCTTCCGACCAGACGGGACGACTCATTAGCCCGCTTCGAGAGAGCGGGTCGCGACAGTCGCGGGATAACATTTTTCTGGTCCCCAACGATAGGAACCCGAGCTTACCATGGATTGGCATTCGATGAAGCCACCGGAAGAAATGGTTATGAATGTGTTTGTGACCTTAGGGTTGTAATGATGAAATTTGGGGATGTAAAGTTATAATCTCTGAAGTATGATTGACCATTTATGAAAGGTGTACCCATTTGTCCTAAGTCATATTGTATTTTCTTTGTATGGGATGTTTTCTCACTTTCGTATGCGTTTATCATTTAGAAGTTTTATGTTTTTGACCGTTGGATCATGGGAGTTCATTAAAGGTAACGGCCAAGGTGGGATGCTCGCGTGCCTGTTAGGCTCGAGACGTGACAACACTGGTTGCATTTTCAGCATATGGATAGATGAGGTGTCACATTGGAATCTTGGATGGCCTCGATGGACCATGCAATGAATAGCCAGGATAGCATCTGTACAAGCCCATATTTTAAACTTTGTTCAATTTGGGCCGTCAATTACTTTTTGGGTCTAAGCTAAATCACAATTTATAAATGATAATTTGCCAAGCTATAATATAACCTTTTCCTAATGGATATTGGCTATATGCTTGGCTATCAGAATATGATAAATTTTGTCATATCCTGTGTTTAGTTCCTACTCAAGATATGATATAACAGGATATAAGGGAGATATATCATCAATATAATTATCCTAAGGGAAGAGGTGGGACAAAGGTGAATAGAATTTCTTTTCTTTATGGTATAAAAATTATTTTTCCGAATAAAAAACTTCTTATATAATAAAAATAGTAATTACTTTTAAATAAATTTGAATTCTAATGTTTGAAAGAAAAATAAAAAAAAATTATTTTTACATTTTATAAATCATATTTACAATCTGATTTCTTTCTTCTTTATAATATATAGTTCGTATATGTATACACACACACACACACACACACTTAGTATCTATATCATTACATATTTTAAGTATAATAATATAGTTTGTTATTTAATGAGAAATTTTATTAAGAAATGATGGAAGGGAGTCAAAATAATAATAATAAAATATTTATAATTAAAAATAAGTAAAAAATGAAGTAGAAGAAACTATATTTTAAGTAAATATATTCAAACTTGAAAATGAATTTTCTAATTCTCAAAGAGAGGGAGTAATGAAATTTCTAAAAAAGTAGCATCTCCATCTCCGTCTTTTATATCTCTAATTCATGTGGAAGTTTCATGATCGCTTTGTAATTTTTTAGTTTATTATAAAACTTTATGAAAATAGCGAGATAATTGAAATTTACTCTCCTTTTTAGCTTTTTGGTTTACATCAAAAGTCTAAAAAAAGCAGGAAGAGACCTCTTTCTCCTACATAACTTTGTGTTTCATGTTGAGGTTTAATAAATGTCGTGAGAAAGGCAAAACTTTTCAGCAAAAGTTGAATATTTATATTTTCTTTCTTTTATTAGATTCAGCAGTAAATTATAAGAGATTCTTATATTTTTCGTTTGTGATTTTTCGAATTCATTTTACATCAATATATCGTATATACCTAATAATGAATATGATATGATATGAATATATCCGGCTCCATTACTGTAATTCAACAAACACATGATAGGATATGACAAAATCCCTAGATTTCGTATTTTATCATATCCAATTTTATACTAACTAAAAATCCGGGCGACCAAACTCAGCTTGTGTCTGGTATCCACTTCGACATTGTCCCTCTGAAAAACTTTGTTATATAGAAAGCAAACTATCGGGAGATTTGATCTCATGTCCACATCACTTGTTCAATATATCACGATATAATATGGTAAGATGAGATATGTAAAATTGCAATTTAAATAGTCAAGATGATCATAAATTAACTATATATGTATTTTCCTTTCCCAAAACGAATTTAAATGAATCATCTCACTAATTTGTATCTTTGAATATTTTCTCCAATTTCCTAGTTTTGTGGGCAACGGATCGTATATAACTCAATACCATTCTAAGTATTCCCATATTTCGACCAAAAAAAAAAGTATTCCTGTACGGCCTAGGTTAGATGGTAGGTTGTGTGCGCAAGTCTTAAATACGATCTGAGAAATGTAAGCTTATAAAAGAAACTCATGAGTTATGGTCGTAATTGAAAATAAAAAAAAAATTATCAAGGCTTGCACATCTTTCATGGCTAGGCGAGTGATGGGCTTCAGGCCGCCCTCACCTGAGGCCGAAAAAGGGAAGAAAGAAAGTGAAGGAAAAAAAAAAGGAAAAGGCTAAAATAATAAATATTTTAAAAAAATAATCCATGTCAGCACCGTCTTAGGCAGGATGGTCAATGTCCTTGTCAATGATGAATAGCTAAAATTGGTTAGGAGGATTCAATTGGCAAAACGTGAAAATATTGATGATTCAATTGGCAAAATCAAATGATTTAGTATTGAATTGATAAAACTGCAATATGTTTAGGACTTTTTTGGATATTTTTTTTGAAATTTAGGTATCTTTAATTATGTGTAGAATTGTATTGTAACAAATATTCATCACGTATCTCGATGAGTTTTCTCGTACTACGAAGTATCACTGTATCCGACTGGCTTAATTAGAACTATCGAAACACAAAAAAACACATGGAACTTTACTATAAAAGTAACCAAAATACAAGTTACATGTCGCGTCATTGAGTTGTTATATAGAGAAATAATTGGACAATCTTACTTTCCAAATTATTGGTCTATTTTTTGGCTACGGCCTCGGAGACATATCGTGCGAAAAAACTTGGCTCCAATAAGCATATGATGGGGACATCGCCAGCAGTCTTTTGGATCGCGGTCATCTTCTATCATCAAGATTGATTAAGAAATTTACGATGTTACTCTTTGGAGATTTTTTTTATTACGAGCCATTTTAGGTTTCAGTTTCGTTGGACGTGGAATTGAAATTGGACAACAAATATTGTTCGTGTTGTAATTTTCCCACTAGTCTCGGTTAATACCTTGTAAGATAGAGTCCGTCCGTGTCCATTCAAGTTAAGTTGGCTTCACAATAGAGACGTCGGGAGCGAGAGACGCTTTCTAGGAGCGAGAGACGCTTTCCAGAAGCTCCAGTCGACTTCAGAGATTTTGTGGCGCGTTCTTGCATCAACCCAAATGGCAAATGGGAAATTCTTTTCCCGCTGATCCTACTTCCTTTTTTAAGAACGGAAACCCGATTTGCTTGTTTCGAATAAGGAAAGATTTCTTCTTGATCGGCGCCAAGCTGTCACGACATCTAAACAAAGATGATAATTTTTTGTGCACCCGCCGATGGCGTCGGCTCTAGCCGGCAATGATGGGGCTAGATCCAATAGCATCCGGGAGATGAGCGGGAGGCAGAACGACGAGGAGGAGAAGCTCCGGTGGGCCGCCATCGAGCGGCTGCCGACGTATGACCGCCTCCGAAAAGGCATGCTGAAGCAAGTACTCGACACTGGGAGGGTGGTCCAGCGTGAAGTGGACGTGACCATCCTCGGAGTGCAGGACAAGAAGCAGTTGATGGAGAGCATACTTAAGATTGAAGAAGACAATGAGAAGTTCTTGAGGAGATTGAGAGACAGGACTGATAGGTCAGCGAATTATTTTTTCCGGGGGATCATATATGAATTTTGTCGAGCGTTGTTTTGGGATAGATTTGGCGGTGACACTTCATTATCAACTTCATTATCGAGTGCAGGGTCGGGATCGAAATTCCAAAGATCGAAATCCGGTACGAGCATTTGTCCGTCGAAGGAGATGTGCACGTTGGAAGCAGAGCCCTCCCCACTCTTCTCAATGCGACTCTGAACATACTAGAGGTGCTCTGCCTTAATCAATTTGCGAGTTCAAATTTTGTGTTTTGATTGGTAGTTGTTGGAGCTGGCAATGATTTTGCATAGAGATAGCTTCTGGAATTTATGAAGTTAACCTGGTGTATTTGCTCCTGATAGTTTAGCATTTTTAGGATAATTTTTACTTTCCGACTAACCTGGCAATTTCCTTTGCGTGGTGTAGTTCTGTAGACATCGTATGACTTAGAAATGTTCGAATTTATCGTTGACTCTTTCCCTTCTTGTGTGTGGCAACAGAGCGTTCTTGGACTTGTTCGGCTAGCCCCATCAAAGAAGAGAAAAATACAGATACTTAAGGACGTGAGCGCTATTCTCAGGCCTTCAAGGTATTTTCATACTTTTACTAACATTACACAGTCCTTTTTGGACGCATTGAACTAACAATTGTAAAAGTGAAACATGTTAAATGGGTGCCTCAAGTCTGCACTAACTGGAATACCGAATTCTGTGTTTTTTTCTCATTTCTGTCATTCGGCAAAGCATTTTATGTTTTGGCTCACTCTTTTGTCATGTTTCAATTTGGACGCCTTGGGGATCAATCCTCAATTGATGCTTCTAATTTCAGGATGACCCTACTTTTGGGTCCACCAGGAGCGGGGAAGACGACATTGTTGCTGGCGCCTACCGGGAAACTAGACAGTGATCTGAGGGTGCCGTTTCTGATTTCTGTCCCCAGATGGTTAGCGGAGGAATATGACAAATACTACCCTTTTTGTGACATTAATTTGTTTAAACTTTTGACAGGTAACTGGAAAAGTCGCCTACTGTGGTCACGAGCTGAAGGAATTCGTCCCAAAGAGGACATGCGCTTATATCAGCCAACATTATCTTCACTTCGGAGAAATGACAGTTAGAGAGACGTTGGACTTCTCGGGTCGCTGTTTGGGTGTAGGGACAAGGTATTCGATGCTTGCAGAGCTCTCCAGGCGAGAGAGGGAAGCTGGAATCAAACCCGATCCCGAAATCGATGCTTTTATGAAGGCCACAGCTGTGTCGGGTCAAGAGACAAGTTTGGTCACTGATTATGTACTCAAGGTCGGTTTTCTCAAGTCCCTTTTTATAGTTGATTCCTTCTTGGTAGGAGTTGCTTCATGAAAACCAACCTCCCAAGTTACATCTTGCAGATCCTTGGATTGGATATGTGTGCGGACATTATGGTCGGAGATCAGATGCGAAGTGGCATTTCAGGTGGACAGAAGAAGCATGTCACCACCGGTATGTCCTTGCAGCTTCTGTTCCATATTATAGAATAATTCTCTGTTTGTCAAGTTTTTGTGCGATCATACCAGCACTAATGCACCGGATCCCATCAGAACTCCGAAGTTAAGTGTGCTTGAACGAGAGTAGTACTAGGATGGGTGACCTCCTATGAAGTTCTCGTGTTGCACCCCTCATTTTCAACTCCGCCTATGTAGTCTATATAGCCTGTCCCAAGCCAGGTAAAGGATGAGGATTATGTCAAGCGTAGCGAGCTGGTTATAAAAAAAGAGCTACCTCTATGAGATGAACCCTATTGATATTTCGTTGGTGCGTACCCTTCTTAGCGACGCGTTGCATCGGTTAAACCCTATTGATATTTCGTTGGAGCGTACCCTTTTTAGCGATGCGTTGCATCGGTCAAACTTGGGGGCAAAGAAGGAGAAAAAGGCATCTATAGACTTGCAAAATCAAGAGACAAGAAAAGTAAAAATCAAACACGCTTGATAAGAGATGAAGACGTCAAGGGTAGGTGGATGAGTTATTTTAACAAACTTTTTAATGGGGAGAGCGACAGAAGTGAGGTGGATTTGGAAGATGCTTTTGATAATTCAAATAGAAGGTTTGTGCGTAGAGTTAAAGCACGAGAAGTTAGGGAGGCATTAAAAAAGATAAAAACTAGTAAAGCCTTGGGACCCGATAGTATTCCTATTGAAGTGTGGAGATGCTTAGGGGATGTAGCAATAAGTTGGTTGACTAGTCTTTTTAACAAGATCCTCCATACTAATAAGATGCCTGATGAATGGAGGAAGAGTATACTTGTGCCTATATACAAGAACAAGGGGGATATCCAGAATTATTCTAATTATAGAGGCATCAAACTTATGAGCCATACAATGAAACTGTGGGAGAGAGTTATTGAGCATCGTTTGAGAATAGAGACCAAGGTTTCTGTCAATCAATTTGGATTTATGCCAAGAAGATCTACCATGGAGGCTATTTTCTTAATACGGCAATTGATGGAAAGATATCGAGAAAGAAAGAAGGACCTCCATATGGTGTTTTTTGATCTCGAGAAGGAATATGATAGGGTTTCAAGAAAAGTTTTATGGTGGGTTCTTGAGAAGAAAAAAGTACCTTCAAAGTATGTCGAGGCAATCAAGGACATGTATAACGGTGCTACTACATGTGTGGAGGTTTGTAATGGCACATCAAGTTATTTTTCAATCACAGTAGGCTTACACCAAGGTTCTACTTTGAGCCCTTACCTTTTTGCCCTAGTTATGGATGAGCTAACAAAAGATATTCAAGATGAGATGTCGTGGTGTATGCTATTTACAGACGATATCGTGCTTATTGATGAGACTAGGGCTGGGGTTAACGCTAAGTTAGAAGTATGGAGAAGCACGTTGGAGTCTAAAGGATTTACGCTAAGTCGAAATAAGACGAAATACTTAAAGTGTGAGTTTGACATGACGGGAATAGGGGATCAAAAAGCCGTAAATATGCTCGGACAGGAGGTACCCAAAAAAGATACATTTAGATATTTGGGATCAATATTGCAAAAGGAGAGAGAGATTGATGAGGATGTAAGCCATAGAATCAGAGCAGGTTGGATGAAATGGCGCAGTGCATCAGATTTTTTGTGTGATCGCAAATTCCTCTTAGGTTAAAAAGAAAATTTTATAGAACATCAGTCAGACCTACCATGTTATATGGAGCTAAATGTTGGCCAGCACAAAGGAAACATAAGCATAAAATGGGAGTAGCGGAAATAAGGATGTTAAGGTGAATGTGTGGTCATACAAGGGTGGATAAGATAAGGAATGAAGAGATTCGACGAAAAGTTGGAGTAGAACCGGTGGTGGAAAAAATGAGAGAACATAGATTGAGATGGTTTGGGCATATTCTCCGAAGACCCTTAAATGCACCGGTACGAACAGAAGTTTGCTATCGAGAGCATAACACAAAAAAAGTAAGAGGTCGGCCGAAACTTGCTTGGGGGAAAGCAGTAAAACAAGATTTAATGGAGTGGGAAATAGATTGGCATACGATTTGTCTAGGACGGAGTGGAGGGAAGCTATTAGTATTGTGGAGGGGCAGTGTATAGATAGATATATATATATATATACTTATTTATTTTTACACTTTATCTCTTTTTCCTTCTTTGATTCTGCTTTTAGTTTTATGATTCTTTGGGGTTCATCGACCAATGACCCCAACTAGTTTGGGATAAAAATGTTGTTGATGTTGATGTTGTTGTCAAGTTTCTTTAGGACTTGTTAGTTTAGGCCGGTGCTAAAATTTGGGATTTTGCTGGTGTTACATTGCTTGTGCTCCTCATTGCACCATTCTCTACACTGAAGGCATCTTGTTTGATTTATTGCAGGAGAGATGTTAGTAGGACCAGCAAAGGCTCTTTTCATAGATGAAATATCCACAGGGTTGGATAGTTCCACTGCTTATAAAATTTGCAAATTCATGAGACAGATGGTTCATATAATGGATGCCATGATGATGATCTCACTGCTTCAGCCGGCACCCGAGACTTACGATCTCTTTGATGACATTATCCTTCTCTCGGAGGGTCAAGTGGTTTACCAAGGTCCACGAGAGGACGTCCTCGAGTTTTTTGAGCACATGGGATTCAAGTGCCCTGAATGGAAAGGAGTTGTCGACTTCTTGCAAGAAGTGACATCAAAGAAAGATCAAGAACAGTATTGGTTCAAGAAATACCAACCTTACCGATACATTTCTGTAGATGATTTCGTGCATGGGTCAAATCTTTTCATATTGGCCAAAAGCTCTCATCCAATCCTAGGGTTCCTTACAAAAAAATCCAGAATTCACCCATCTGCACTAGCTAAACATAAATATGGAATTTCAAATATGGAGCTGTTCAAGGCACGCTTTGCCAGAGAATGGCTACTAATGAAGCGAAACTACTTTCTTTACATATTCAAGACCGCCCAGATCACTATCATGTCGCTTATTACTATGACAGTGTTCCTTAGGACTGAAATGCCAGTAGGGACAGTGGAAGATGGAGTGAAGTTTTTCGGAGCACTTTTCTTCGGCTTGATCAATGCCATGTTCAATGGAGTGGCAGAACTTTCAATGACCGTTTTCAGGCTTCCTGTGTTCTATAAGCAGAGAGATTTCTTGCTCTACCCTGCTTGGGCTTTCGGCTTGCCAATTTGGATCCTCCGAATTCCATTGTCATTCATGGAATCGGGTATATGGATCATCTTAACATACTACACCATCGGTTTCGCTCCTGCTGCCAGCAGGTACGTGAAAACCCACTGTGGGTTCTCCATCATAGATAGCTGTCTCAAGCTAACGTTTCTGGGGATATTTACTCATAATTTTTGGGCACTGGGCTTGACAAGAAGGAAAAGTCCAGGAAACTAATCAATCTTACTCTTATCAGGTTCTTCAAGCAATTCCTGGCATTCTTCGGCATCCATCAGATGGCACTATCCCTCTTTCGGTTCATTGCTGCACTTGGGCGAACTCCAGTTGTCACAGATCCCCTGGGAATCTTCAGTTTGCTACTTGTTTTCGTTCTAGCGGGATTTATTGTTTCCAAAGGTAAGTAACCTCAAACTTTTGCCGACCATGGGTATTTGTTTACTAAAGCATTTGTTTCTGGGCTGTCAAAGATTCTTGTGTGCCATTAATCAATTCTGCCAGTGTTTCTTTTTTGCGCCTACAATAATTTTTTAATTTCGAATTTACAGACAACATTGAGCAATGGACGATATGGGGATATTACCTATCTCCTCTAATGTATGGACAAAATGCTATAGCGATGAATGAAGTCCTCGACAAAAGATGGAGCAAGGTAAAATCAGTTTGTTCTTTTGCCAAATCAGTTGTCCTTCCTAATACAAAGGTAATGCATTATCGAAACCTGATTGCCATTGTGCGAACTGCAGCCTAACTTGGATCCTACAATTAATGAGCCCACAGTTGGAAGAGTGCTTTTGAAGTCTCGAGGCTTGTTTGTGGAAGAGAATTGGTATTGGATCTGCATCGGAGCACTTTTTGGTTCTTCGCTCCTCCTCAACATCTTGTTTATTGCAGCATTGACTTGGTTACCTGGTAAGCCGGCTAAAATTAGAATATCAGTGAATCAAATGATGTAATAGTGTTGACACTCCCCTGCATGAAATTGCTTGCAGCCTTGGGAGATACAAAAGCAGTTGTCTTGGATGAAGAGGCAGATAAAAAGAGCAAACCAGGTTTGCACATTGTCAAAATTCATCAGTTGCTCAATTGTTTTTCTTCTTTATAGGCTACTTTAGATGATAAGCTTGCTAGACTCTAGTCGTGATCATATAGCTGATATAGCAATTTCCCCAGAAAACTAGTGTTGAGGAATTTCTACAATTGTCTTCCAAAAAAAGTTGCCTGATCTCTTACGTTTTTCATGGAATACCAGGAAGCGATACGCAAGTCGGAAGCTCTTCGCAGAATATACAGAGAAGAGGGATGGTTCTCCCATTTCAACCCCTTTCTCTTGCATTCAACCATGTGAACTACTGCGTTGATATGCCTGCGGTGGGTACCTTACTCCTAAGCAATCTATTCTTAATCTTGGAAAGAGTAACCTCATCCTAAAAGTAACCATGAGCTTGTGCAAATCTTAGAACTACATATGATCGCTCATTGTGGTTTTTTTTCTTTTGTCTGGTGAAACTCCTGTCCAATTTTACTTAACCTGCGATTTTGTTGGACTGAACTTCCTGTCCTTATCATCATATGGAAAAAGACTAGGGATAATAGCCACTATTTTTAATGATACAAGGAAATGAAAAGTCGAGGAGTTGAGGAAGACCGTCTCTAATTGTTGAGAGATGTCAGCGGCGCTTTCAGACCAGGGGTACTCACAGCACTGGTTGGGGTTAGCGGTGCCGGAAAGACAACCCTCATGGATGTGCTAGCCGGAAGAAAGACAGGAGGTTACATAGAAGGAAGTATCAGCATCTCCGGATACCCTAAAAACCAATCCAAGTTTGCTCGGGTCAGTGGTTACTGTGAACAGAATGACATTCACTCGCCTAATGTCACTGTCTACGAATCCCTCCAATACTCAGCCTGGCTTCGTCTTTCTTCCGACATTAAGACTAAAACTCGCAAGGTAGGGAATATTTGTCTCTCAGAGACGCCCTGCTTTTGTTAGGGCCTAGTCCACATTCTCTCCTGTGGAAAAGCTTGAAATCAGATGGTTTAATAGTCTTTCTATTTTGGTCTTGTGCTTCTCATTTTGTAACAGATGTTTGTGGAAGAAGTTATGGAGTTAGTTGAGCTCAACCCGATCAGGGACGCGCTTGTCGGGCTTCCTGGTGTCAATGGCCTTTCAACTGAGCAAAGAAAGAGGCTGACAATAGCTGTAGAGTTGGTGGCTAATCCATCTATTATTTTCATGGACGAACCAACCTCCGGTCTCCACGCTAGAGCAGCCGCCATCGTGAGTGTACGGTGAGGAACATGGTAGATACAGGGAGAACTGTTGTTTGCACGATTCACCAGGCAAGCATTGACATTTTTGAAGCTTTTGATGAGGTTTAATCTCTAATCCTTCAATGTTTGGATTTTTGTTTGAAATGCCATGCTCTTGAGTAATTGACTCAGAAATGTGCCTGTTGCGGTTGTTATTGATGAAAAGCGGCGGGCGGGTCATTTATGGTGGACCTCTCGGTTGCCGTTCCCACAAGCTTATAGAATATTTTGAGGTGGGCTTTTCCTGTTTCCAAAATACTGGGGTCTACCCAGTTGCCACTTTCCCATGGAATTTGGGTAATTCTTGAATTCTGCTAAATATGTGTATTACACACCAGGCTGTCCCAGTGGTTCCGAAGATTAGGGATCGTTACAATCCGGCCACGTGGATGCTGGAAGTGAGTGCTCTGGCAGTCGAGACTCAGCTCGATGTCGACTTTGCAGACATTTATGCAAACTCTGATCTTTATAAGTAAGTTTAATGCAGAGTTTAAATAAATTCCTCATAAAGGCAAACGTCAATTTAACAATTACGTTTTATTTGAATTAATTTCAGGAGGAACCAGGAACTGATTGAAGACCTTAGTACCCCAGCTCTGTGCTCCAAAGATCTTTACTTCCCGACCGAGTACTCGCAACCTTTCCTCACTCAATGCAAGGCTTGTTTCTGGAAACAGCACTGGTCTTACTGGAGAAATTCTCAGTACAATGCCATTCGGTTCTTCCTGACCATAGTCATAGGAGTTTTGTTCGGTATGATATTCTGGAATAAAGGAGAGCAGATGTAAGTTCTTTCATCTTATGTATTTTGTTAAGTAAATTCTTCAAAGTGACCAAACATAAATAGATTCCACATCATTAGATGATAGAAATGCAAGTCATTCATTATGACTGCATTCTCAAACTTTGGCTAAGATTAGTCTCTTGACATGACCAAGCAACAAGACCTAATGAATCTTTTGGGAGCCATGTATTCAGCTGTGCTTTTCCTTGGGGCCACGAATGCTTCTGCTGTGCAGTCTGTTGTCGCCATTGAGAGGACAGTCTTCTACCGTGAACGAGCAGCTGGAATGTACTCTCCGCTGCCATATGCATTTGCTCAGGTACGAACACAGTAATCGAGTCCCACTTTGAAGCATAAAAGGATAGAAGAAAACAATTACCACACCAATGACGTGAAGGATGAACAGTATTACGATGATTTTTTTGCAGGTCACCATTGAGACAGTCTATGTAGCAATTCAGACATTTGTCTACAGTCTTCTTCTTTACTCGATGATCGGGTTCCAGTGGACGGCAGGGAAGTTCTTGTGGTTCTACTACTACATGCTGATGTGCTTCATCTACTTCACGATGTATGGGATGATGGTTGTAGCGTTGACGAGCAGCCATCAGATCGCTACTATTGTGATGTCCTTCTTCATGAGCTTCTGGAACTTGTTCTCTGGTTTCGTTATCCCTAGGCCGTTATGTCTGCTTTCATTCGGTAATTGGGCTCATTACATATGTCCTTAAGTCATTTTCAGTCGCTCACCTCCGGACAAAACATAGTTCTTCTTGATCTTGATGGCATAATCCTATCGAAGGACGACAGCAGCTTTTGGAGCAAAACGTCACAATCTGATATTCCAACATTTCGAGCTTTCTTTCTGTGCAGTAGATTCTTCGGCACATGAAAAAAAAAAAAAAATTACTTGAGAGTTACGGTATCATCAGCAACATGAGAAACGTGTGCTGATCCATCTTTCTGTCTCATTTTAATGCATGCAGCAAATTCCTATATGGTGGAGGTGGTATTACTGGGCTTCACCAGTGGCGTGGACGCTGTACGGTGTCGTCACCTCCCAAGTGGGCGACAACAAGGGCAATCTCGAAATGCCAGGAGCCGGTAACATGCTGTTGGAGCAGTTCCTGAAACAAGAACTAGGTTTCGACTACGACTTCCTCCCCATCGTCGCGGCTGCTCACATCGGCTGGGTCCTGCTATTCTTCTTTGTCTTCGCCTATGGCATCAAGCTCCTCAATTTCCAGAGGAGATAAACCGATGGCCACACTCAATAAATTGGGATTTTATTTCAAACCAGGTATGGCAGCCGAGCGAGGCCCGCTCTCAACACTTGGTTTGTCGAGAGCGGTCCACTCGGCAATTTAATTGCCAAGGGTAAGCCTCTTTCGGCACCCAAACTGCCGAGCGTGGCCCGAGGCCCCCAATTGGTTATTTTTTCTTTAATGACAAATATTCTCAATATGAAAGTGGTGAGATATATTAAAAACATGGGATCTTACTAATAGATAATAATCATCAATTGCAATTGCATGTACTAATGATGTCGTCTTCCAACATGACTTTATGTTTTGCAATGAGGTTGTCTCCGTTGACCGGGAGATCTAGTGTTGTACTAACGATAACGAGAATCCGGCAATGTCACGTTCCCAACCCAGCGATCACATAAACATCCACTAGACCGTAATCAAGCTATGCCATCAAGGATCCTTCGGCCCTCATGTTCTCAAATCTTATAAATGTAAAAGCAAGAAATTACTCCATGCACAAATAAAATCAAGATAACTTAGGACAAAAATAAATAGTACACTTCTTAACCTATAAAATGCACATCAATTCATTCCAATGATCAAAACTAATCCACCAAAAAATACACAGTATCCAAGATCACCCAACGTCTTAAATACAATTGATCAACTACTTCATCGAATGCCAATCCTTTGCAAATTCGGACTTCCTTCGCCTGGAAATTGAAAAAGATAAGCCCCCACTAGGGTGAGATATAAATCTCAATAAGTGAAACCTAAATCTCGACCTAAACGCTAGTCACCCCAGACTATGCATCTAACACCAAATCAGGCAAATCAACAAAGCTAGCATGGTCAAGCAAAATAATTAATCACATTCAATCTCAGGGTTCAAGCTTAATGCACAAATACATGCATCGATACAGAACTGCCATCACTTTCTCATTCACTCACATACTCCTCTGGCTCTCTTGCCACCTAACATCACTGGAGCCACAGGCCAATTGATGTCATCGTACCACAGGAGCCACAAGACAATCTGTACTTTCAAGACTTACAACCATTCAATGCCACTGGATGTCACTGGGGCCACAAGCCAATCGGTACTTTCAAGGCTTACAGTCATTCAATGTTACTGGGATCACAAGCCAATCGACATTCTCATTCTCATTCGAGTTCACTACCCTCCGGTATTATAGGGCCACAGGCCAATCGGTATCCTCAATATCTTTCAAGCTAACCATCATTCAAAACCACTAGGGACACAGGCCAATCAGTATTTTCATCATCAAGACTTTTAGTCAATTGGTACCACCGGGGCAACAGATCAATTGGTATCTCTGGGCTTACAGCCAATTATCATTTCAAGGACTCACAGCAAACGCGATCTCTAGAGCCACAAGCCAACGATCACTGAGGCACCATTGCCCAATCATAACACACAGGCATTATAGCCAATTCAATACTATAGGCACTATAACCAAATTCAATAACTGGGCATCATTGCCAATTCATGAATACATGGCTCAATAGCCAAATATGCCATCAAGGCCTATCACAGTACAATTGTCATGCTATGCCATTCAAACCATGGTATCCACTACTTAATCAAGCAATTCAAGACATAGGCTTCATAAAGCAATCAAATCACTCAACCACTCAATCTAGTAGTGTCCTAACATTCAAATAAAGATTTAGGAAACACTTTCCGTGATCGACTAGCAAAACTTTACATCAAGCGATCTTTTTCAATCCCAAAGGTACGCAACCAGCCAAGGATCTCCTGTCAACCTAGAAAAGTTCATCAATTTTGTATCAAAAGCCATTGAATCATACTTCCCTTAGGCCAATCCCTTAATAACTATTCAAATGGCAACTCATGATGCCCTATCAACCAATTGAACACATGAAAACGCTCCCACGAGTCCTCAAAACATTCGGTTCATGCATCCACATATAGGTTCGAATGTTTCTCGAAGTTTTATGTACTAAATAGCCCTTAAATCACTCCCAACTCCTAATCCACTTCACATACACCCCATTAACGCCTCACATTATATCTTATGGAGTCTTATGAGTCATTTTGAAGTCAAAATATCTCTTACATAGTCCTCATCAGGTTCGGCCAGACTAGGGTGTGGCACTGTACCTGATGAGGACTATAAGATAACACAACTGTGGCGCTGTACCTTCTCAGAGTTTGGGGTAAAAATTATTTTAACGACCTCAAAGACCTCTTCAACAGGGTTTCCAGCATCAATCTGAACAGAAGCCAAAATAGGTAAGCAACTGAATAAAACAAGAGAGTGCAAATACACATACGGAAGATTGCAATGCATTTAGAGATTTCCTCACCTTTCTGACTTTCCCCTTGGGATTGTAATGCTCGATAGCTGGGAGGCTAGACTACAAGAACACCTTAAACCTTTTCCTTATTGTTTCTATGTTGTCATCTTCTCTTCTCTTCAAAATTCGTGACAAATAGGAAAAAAAAAATCAGATTTCTAAAATTGGAAAGATGACAAAAGCAGCAATATGTGCTTGTATGTTAAAGGTAGTAAAGAAATAACCGCCTGACCTGATTTCTATTCAACAAGCGCCTTTCCATCTCTTCCTCAGAACAATCAAAAAACAACACGAATTCTGGCTCACTTTTAGTCTGCAGAAATTTCACATCCCTTAAGGAAGGAAGAACAACATGCAATAGCTAATGGGGTCACATTTAAAATGTGCGGGACGATACTAGATCAGTAATAAGACTAAAGCAGTGCATTTCGAGCTCGGACACGCCCTTCGATAGTGACACCATGACCGGGAGCTTGAGCTCGCTTGTCCACGGCGTCATCATCGTCGGATATAGTTCAGTAAATCGACTTGAGTGGGGATGTTTTGCTGCAATGTCGATGTATTTGGATGTTACACCAAGTATCCGCCCTAGGATTGACCCAATGGTCAGGGCCTTCTCATATTTTTGGTTCAAGAACCAAGGATTGTGGATTCGACTGCTGCCTGGACGTCGAGCCTCTCCTAAATTCGGCTCACCCCGCCAAGCCATGGCTAATGGGGAGAACCCGCTTTGGACTTGAAACAGTAACCATAACATCTGTCGCCAACACCAAATGAGAAGCGGGAGACGACGTAACCCACTATTCTGCATCTCCACTGGATTTGGACACAGTAAGCAAGCGACCATGGTAATGGGTTATCATGCTCGCCCAGGACTAAATTAGCCCAGATCCAGGCGAGCTCCACCATGGTAATGGGTTATTGACGCCATGGACAAGCGAGCTCGAGCTTGCCCAGCCATAGCATCGCTAGATCTGGCAATAGCAGAGGCCAGCAAGGCGTCTCAGTCAATTGCGGGCCAAATCGGCAACCGGCTAAGGTTGAAGATGCACCAAAAAATAGAAAAAATTTAAAAATATATTGAAAAAAATTTAAAATATTATTAAAAATTATCATGTCAGCACTGGCAAATCAAAATTAATCAAGTAAACTGAATTGACATAAATGCAAAAAAAAAAGAATTGAATTGGCGCAAAAAAAAATGTGAGACTGAATTGACATAAATGCAAAATGATTAGAGCCGAATTGACAAAATCAAACCGGAAAATTGATTGAACCCTAATCAAACCAAATCTAAATTTTGTTCAATTCGGTACGGATAATTGACTAATAATTATTCTTTTTTGATTTGAGTTATTTCGGTTAAACAAACTAAACTGAAAATTTCCCTTCTTGATATTAGCTATTTGGAAAAAAAAAATCCATTCTTTTTTATTTTATTTTTTGATAACCATTCTTTTTTATTTTTCATCTTTCATAATTCTTTCTTTTCTTGTTTTGATGAAAAGTGTGGGTAGGGTTGACTCTAACTTTGGAGAGAGGCAAGGGACGGGCATGGCAGCCCCTTGCCCAGGCCCTCGCCGGACACAATAAGTGCAAGCAAGTGCCGTAACGCCTTTGGCTAACTCAGTGAGGGGCCATGACCCCTTGCCCACTCCGCAACCAATGAGGATGACCGACCCTTTTCTCCAAAAATAAAAAGTAGAAAAATCAAACCGTGTTCGATTTAGGTCATAACTCGTTTTGGGTCACCTGCTCATCTTAACGGTTCGGACTATTAAAAAAATCGAGTCGGGGCAGACCGTCAATACCCCTAGCCATCACCTTTTGTGGCTTTCAACCAAAAGCCGTACCTGAACTCTTCTCACCAATCTCGATTCTATAATTTTAATTCGTGAGGGAAAATCCACGTGGAAGAAACAACGAGGAGAGGTAGCAATCGAAATTCCATCTCCCCTCTCTCCGTCGGAAAGGGAATCAGAAGAGCATCTTCGGACCACTTCCTCCCCTCTCGGACCACTTCCTCCGGTGACATCATTCCACCTCGACTCGTCCGATGTGGAAGCATGCAGCAAGCCCTCGCCAGCTAATCTGCATATCCTTTCTTCTTCTTCTTTTTTAGCTTTTTTGTTAATTTTTTTTAGCTTATTTCAATTTATTTTAAATAAAGTTTTTATTTTAAATTTTTCTTTTTATTTTTAGTGTTTAATCTTTCTTCTAAATTTTGAAGCCTACATGGACTTAATTTTTTTTTTAAAAAAAATCACCATCTAAAGCTAAAAAATTAATTAAAAATGCCATGTATCGAAAATGGCCGAAATTTTTCGCCGGAGGCAGTGAAGTGAACGTTTTGCCTCCGGTTGGGCACTGAAGTGATTTGGTATAAAACTTTGATACCAAAATGGTCTCCGTACATAGTTTTTGGCACTTATATTTTCCTTTTCCCACCTAAAATGGTATATTGGTTAGAAAGCTAGAGCACAATTATGGGATAATTATCCAAAAAGTCATACATCAATTGTACGGTGGTCAATTCAATTCCAAAACTTTTAATTGTGCCAATTTAGTTTTAAACTTTTAATTGTGTCAGTTTAATCTTAAACATTTTAATAACTGATCAATTTAGTCATAAATTTTGCAATCATGTCAATATTGCCAGAAACATTTTGAAGATGTGCCAATTTACTCATAAACATATTATTTTTATAATTAGCCAGAAGAATCATATTGGCAAATTCGTCAAAAGATTTAGGATCAAATTCGCAAATTTTCAAAAGGCTTGGGATTAAATTAGCACAATTAAAGGAGTTATAACTAAATTGGCAAATCATCAAAAGATTTAGGACTACGTTGGCATAATTAAAAAGTCTAAAATTGAATTGAATAATAAATTTAGGACTTTTTAGACAATTATGCAGGTACACTGAATTACAACTGTTAACAGGTACTTCTCTGTTGTCACTGGTCAATTGGCAAATAGCCCTCTTCGTTTTAATCTTGTAATGGAGACTCAGGGTCAAGTTGGGTGTCGTTTTTCAGACAAATGAAAGTAATCTCGAAAGTAAAGTATATCACCTCGAACAAGATGTACCAGAAGTCTAATTTCTCCTTTTACTGAGAACCTACCAAACTTCACATTAGCTCCGTTCATGGTATTTTCAGTCGTGTCTTGGCTTCTCTTAGAAAAAAAGAAAGCTTTACTTGGGTGTAATCCCATATGACTTTGATTACCGAATATCAAGTAGTACAACCTAAAACATAAGACATTTTTTTTAACACGGTCTTTCGACGAATGTCTAAGATTTAAATATACGATCGAGATTTGGCCAAACTCAGGTTAGTTTAGTTGACATCCCAGGAACGAAAGAAAGACATGACCTATGTTATTGACCTTGTTGAGTTTCCTCGTCCTCCACGCATTTGATTGGCGAATTTACAGAAATGGCACCACCTGCCTTCACTTTCAATCAAAATTTGTACCTAAAAGTTTTGTGACAAAACATAGTCTAACTATTTTAATTGGTGAGGAAAAATCCACGTGGAAAAAGCAACCGGGGAGAATAGCAAACGAAAATTGCCCTTAAGGACCCCAATGTTCCTGGCGAAAGGAGCATCACATACCACTGAAAATTCTATTTCATCTGGCCTCCCTCCCTCCCTCTCTCTCTCTCTCTCTCTCTCTCTCTCTCACTGACAGAGAATCAGAAGAGCATCTTTGGAGCACAATATGCAATCTGCGACTTTCCTTCTTCGCCTTCCTCAACGCCACAGCCACCTCTGCCACTCGGATCCTTTAAGTCAACCTCGACTTGTCCAAAGTGGAAGCTTGCTTGTAGGATTGCTGTTGCTGTCACTAGGACGTCTCCCGCGGCAAGTGATTCTCACTCTTTGTCCAGGTTCGTGATCTGTGGTTTCTTTTTATCTAATTCCCTCCAGGCTTCAAATGAGAATGTTGGTCATTCTGTACTACATCCCGTAGTGCAGAATAATGCTTATGCAGCAATTCACAACAAGCATGAGGGTCTGCATAAGGCCGATAGCATAAAGTCCTCATTTTTAATTGTTTTCAATTCATCGTTCTCCCATCAATCTGTACATAGGCCAGCCCAATAACGTAAAGGGATTTACATTGCCGAATAAACATGACCGGACAAGGATTAGTTTGTTATTATTTGCCGACTTGCTGTTAATACTAAATGTGTCATCTGGAAAAAATGGCTTGTATTGGACAATCGCTTTAATCTGGGAACTGGGATCTGATACCCTTTGGGCGTATCCCCTTTTCTGCATTTTTTTCGCTATTCCAATAGTAGAGAGTTAAGGCAACATGACAATGCAATGCCATCAAAATCGTTCTCCAGCACTTCCAATGTTCATGTGACCGTCCGGCCAAAGAGCTACCAATGTAGTCATGGCGATATTAGTTTTCATCTTCGACAGTGAAAGTTCTCTGGCTGCTCTTGCACCGCTGGAAGCAATATTTTTTGACATCGATGGCACGCTCTGTGATTCCGATCCCATCCATTATGATGCTTTCCAAGAAATGCTTCAAGAGGTGACTAACTGATCCACTTGCCTCCAGTATTCAGATTTTATATTTCAGCCACATTAGAAAGTACCATGCTCAGCATCTTCTGAAACTGTAGAGTGCCTCGCAGGTCGGCTTTAATGGGGGCATTCCAATCTCCGAGGAGTTCTTTGTCAAGAAAATTAGTGGCAAGCGCAGTGAAGAGCTTTGTCAAGCCCTGTTACCCAATTGGGAGATTCAAAAGGCCCGAAAATTCATGGAAGACAAGGAAGAAATGTTCCGAAGGTATTGTTCCTATTCCTTATAGATAGTATCATACCACCATGGTAGATCTTAAGAAGGATAAAGAGAGTGAAATAAGCGGTCCTCAGGACACTTTAGAGAGCCTGGAATTATGTGTTCAGTCCACAAAATGTTGAACCAAAATCCCTCAAGCAGCAGTTGCTTCATCTTCGATTTTACTCAGGAGTCGATGCTTTGTCGCACTCGTTACGGAGTTCTGTTACTAATTATCTCTTTGCAATGTTCAGTGATAGATTTGCATAGTTTCCGAAATTCACACAATGCTAATGCAAGTTTTGTTTGGAGAAGGACAAGACATGCAGGCAACCAGAATTTACAAAAATTAGCATGATGAATAATGAGACTCTATATCTTGAAGGTCCTAAACAGCGGTTATAGACACAAGGTAAAAAGAAAAGCCATCAGAATCACCATAAGTCTTCTTTATTATTTTTCCTAGAGGTAACAATCCAATGATCGGTGCTACATTATGATTCGTATCAGCTGAACAAATAGATTGGCATCTGAAAAGTTGGAACTTGTCAAAGGGCTGTGAAAACTTCTTAAGTGGGTTGAAGGCCAGGGTGTGAGACGAGCGGCTGTGACAAATGCTCCTCGACGAAATGTCGAAATCATATTCTCTCAGCTAGGTCTTAATGACTTCTTTGAGACACTTGTGATTGGAAGTGAATGTGAACGGGCGAAACCCTTTCCGAACCCTTACCTGAAGACCCTGAAAGTTCTTGGAGTGGCTGAAAAGCAGGCTTTTGTGTTTGAGGTACTACTCAGCTTCCTCAAGCTTGTTTTCTTCCTACCTTCCAATTAGGAGTAATGACAGTAATTCTGTATTGCCTGCCTATGTTGTCGCTGCATTTAAAGATGCCTCCAGGTTCGAAGAACCTAAGTTTTGTGATCTCTGATATCGATTTACCACTTCATTTTCTGTGCTTATGTACATTGTTTGCGTCATTACAAGTCATGCTAGATATCCTAACTAAATCTGCAGCTAAATAGAATGCGAATAGGAGTAAAATATTCTTTGTGCTTTAGCCAAAGTATATAACTCACTGCAATAATTACAATAGGGAAACACGACATCTTTAGTTTCTTAGCATCTGCATCGTAATCATTTTCCTCTGTGGGGTTGAAGGACTCAGTTTCGGGAACAAAAGCTGGAGTTGCGGCTGGAATGCCAGTTGTGGCGTTAGGGAAGAGGAATCCGGAGAAATTGCTGATGGAAGCCGGGGCAGCTTTCGTCATTATGGATTTTCTCAACCCGAAACTGTGGAAAGCATTGGAGGAGCTGGAGAAGAATGCCGACTTAATCTATATAAATTGAGCTGAACCCAACTTGGTCTCAGTAGCTTTATCCATTTTCAACCCATTCGTAGGCGGAGGTGGCAAATTTGATTGAGAATCCAGTTTTTAACTCATATTTTGCCCGGGGAATCGAATATGATGAGCTAGAATGTCAAAAGCAGGTTGGAACATATTTGCAAAAGTAGAGTCCCACTTGGAAATAAGCCTTGCTTGGTGTGAACTAGACCAATTTCCAGCCCATTACTAGCTGAAGGTGACCAAATGGGTGTAGGCCTGGCGAACTATGGTTTGCCTAAAATGGTAAATTGGTTTACAAAGCCAGAGCTCGACTATAATTGTGCATCTGAAGTAGATCCATCTTCTAAGCCATTGCAAGCTAGAGGAAGCCGAATGCACTTATGACAAGGACAACTCATATTCATTTGGATAGGTGAAATACCGGTTCCCCCAAATGTTGGAACCAAAGCCGAAATTGATTAATCAGCGGACCTAAAATACGCCAATTCCAACCCATTACCGGCTGAAGGTGGCAAAGCCGTCAAGATCTACTCTTTAATCCGTTTTTTGTGAGTCGATTTGAATATGGGATGCTCAAAATCTTAAAAGCAAGCTCAAATGAATGAGAGTGCAGAGGCCAAGAAATTGTTAGAGTCTCGTTGGGTCCTATGACCCGAAAAATGTCAGACTCATCCTTAGTTCCTTGTCGAGATACGACAGTCCATCCGCTGGAGAGGACAATGCACACACAAAAGTGGCCACCAATTGAGGGAGAAAAATAGCAAGGCACCCGACCAGGCTTCGAATCTTCAATCCATACAGAGACAGATGAAGTTTATGTACAATCTAATGAACAAACTGCGCAGATACTGGGAGAAAATCACGTGCACCGCTGGATATGCCGGGCATCCTTCGAAAAACAATAGACATCTGTATCTATCTATAAGACATGTGATTCAAAAAATGAGTAAGGCTTCATCAGTCAACAAATCACCCGAGTCTATGAATACTATCATACAGAAAATTTTAATATATGGAATTAACTTCATCGAGCCCATGAAACGGAATCGATCTCATCCCGTGCTGCCTTGTATAGTTCAAGTCTCTTGGCGCATTGTTGCCTCCTCTCCATTAACGCCGGGTCTTCATCCAACATTAGCCCCAACTGTTTACCCTGTGGAAGGAATGAAAATCATAACCATTAAAAAGCAGACGAATGCTTGAAGAAATATGTAAACTCTAAAAGGCTTTCCCTCTCCCGAGTATGGAGAACTTGGACCAAAAAAAGATATTACATTCAGCCTAGACAAGTATTTCCAGCTTGAACTGTCATTGAACTACATGTTACACCAGCTCATCACTTGTAAGAAGTGAAGGGGATGATGATAGCCCTTCCCTACGACAGCAAGGCAGCAAATCACCCTAAAGAGTTGAGAGACACCCATGAGAAACTAGCACACTTTCATTAAGTACACCTAGGTTGACATGATTTTTAACACTGGTGCAGATGCTCCCGCTCCTGAAGAAATTACATCTCTACCTTTTTTCTCCCTCTGCCTTCTGGATTTTGGCAAGGGGACACTGCTAGACCGCACCATTTTGACACATTCCGAGTAATTAAAATTCATCAGTCCTCTCTGCTCTCTGCATAACTCCTCATTTTATGTCCTGTGTGTCGGTGGGGTTTTTTTTTTTTTTTTTTGCAAGGGGGGGAGGGAGGGATGGGGAGAGAGAGAACAAACCTCTTTCTTTCCTATTTGTATGTAGAAATGATTTAGCAAAGACTGCTTGGCCTCTCTCACTTGACAATAAACTACAGCCTTGGGAATTGTGTTCTTAAGGGTCTCAGACACCATGCCAACATAGGAAGACACATTGGAAGCGATCCTCCTGAAGTGCCCTTCTGTATATCGGTCGACCGTCGAGGTAGCAGGATTTCCACCTTTCTCCACTTCCTGAGGAAGTCTACGAAAGAATTCCACTGTCAAGTATGAAGACTCCATATCCACTAAGCGTACCACTGTCTTCTTGCCCTCCTCCCGGAATCTTTCTAAAGCTTCACCAGCTGCAGCAGCAATTTCAGCTTGCAGAGTTGGGAAGCGTCTAAGCTCCTGTTTCATCAGTGACCACAATTCAACTCAATGCAAAGGGTGGGGTTTGAATATAATTAGGCCACCACTTCAAATCTTCAAATTACCTGTGTTTCACCTATTGACTTCCTCACGAGTTCTTTTAAGACAAAATGAACCTGTGATGTAAAAAAGCACATAAATTTTCGAGAAGAACGAAGAACTAGAGACATCATTAGATCCTACACGTGCAAAAAAGCACTTACAGCATCCACCGAGGCTTCAGCTGGGCCTCTGAAGTAGTTCAAAGACCCCTCAATTAACCGCCGGTAACCCTGCTCTGGAGCAATCAGATGAGGTTGGTAACCATCGGCCTCCGAGACAACCTTCTTAACGTTATGAACAGAGAGATGCCGATCAAATGGAAGCTTCCTCAAAGCAGCAGGAAGCTGGTTATCAAAAACTCCATAAATACGATCACCTCCCGGTCGCCTGAAAAGGACATCAAAAAATACACAGTAGAGAGACGGAATGAATATAAGCTACATAAAACTGAAATATATGAAGGAACATTCTATTGATCAGCATTTAGAAGTTTTCACTCATAGAAGAAAATAAGTAATTTCTGATTTTTGTCACCAAAATAATTTCAGCTCACAGTTAATATGTTAGGAATACACCCGCATTTCATCAACATCAACATCAACAACACCTTTATCCCAAACTAGTTGAGGTTGGCGGTCAATGAATCCAAAAAAGAAAAATAGCATAAAATAGAACATAACAAAAATAAAAAGCAAAGATCACAGTTGAAGGTGATGGGAACATGTATTATGTAAAGCTGACCAGATCAAGAATGTTGACAAACCATAATTTTTCTTTCAAACTACCATCCCGTGACCATTCTCCAATTGTATAATCCACAAAACAGTTCATAAAAATTGACCGGACAGGTTATAACCAACAAACCAATTATAATTTGGATGGAGAAAAGTTCGGTCAGTGTTACAAGTTTTATTTTTTTTCCATAGAAATTACACAAACAATGATAAAGTACAACAAAAAAGCATAACAAGTTATCCAACCACCAAATGCCATCAATCTGGAGGGAGCGAAAGATAAAAAGTCAAGGTATTTATTTACCCTCCATCCAGATGCTCTTTAAAGATCCTATCAAATGCACGACAAAGCTCCAAGATAGTGTATAATTGAGCCTACAGAAACACAGTTCAGTTAACCACAGTAAAAGGAGTACCAATTCCATCAATTTCACAATACTCACCCCAGCATCAACTGCAATGGGCCTGCCAAGATGATCCATTTCTGATTCAAGTTCATCAATGCTCTTGTTAATCAAGGATGTAATACTCGGAATGCGTGCCCTGATTACAGACTCGAGGTGCTGAACCAAGATCACTTTGTTAGAAATAAATCCTTCCAAAGTAATGCAACTCTCATGATGATGTAAATATTTGTCAAACCTTCGACAAGAGCTTTGCCAGGTACTCTGAACCCATTTTGTTGGCCAAGTGTCCATAATCAGGACTTGTCGCAAAATATTCACGCTCCTTGCGCCTAGCAAAAATCATATCCACATTTCTGTTGATATCAGCTTGTGATCGATTCACAATACCAACCCAAGGTTGCTGCAGCCGGTAAGATCTTCCTTCGAGAACCTGAGCGTAAAAAGTGCACATAAGAAAACGTGAGGATGATCTTTATCCCAAAAAGGGTTAAATGTAGCAAAAAGAAATTGCATAGAGAATATCTCAAAAGATACAGGCAGAATCACGCATACAGATACCCAGGGGCAGAGCTAAGCACGTGCACGCAAGAGAGAGAGAGAGAGAGAGAGTGTGTACATCCAGAGCATTAGTTCCTTTGTCCATCAAATCCAGCTTAGTCAACACTCCAAATGTCCGTTCACCTGATGAAAACATCCCTGTGAATTATGACCAATCCACATCTGGAAAAAAAAGAAGTTTGGTAATTGTCATCAGACAAGCAGAACCACCTGCAGGGTCCACCTCTCTGGCAAGTTTGATCGCATCTGAAGTAGCAATATCCTGATTCGCTGGAGATATAGCTAGTATAACGCAATTAGGCTACAAAAAACACAAGTCTAATTAGTGCAGAAGCATAGAATTTACGATCATCTCAGTCTCAGCTATGTTCGATGCTCAAAAACATGCCTTTAACATGAAAATAGTTAACAACCATCCAAAGATTTCAACAAACTGATCTACAACTACTTACTAATCATCATCTGATCAAACTGTTTCACAAACACTTGTAAATACATAACCAGTTTCCATAACATAACCTTAAGCAAAGAAGCCTGCAACTCTTAGATTCTAACTCCTGAACAAGATATAAGACAAAACAAAACTGCTTCACTAAAATTATCACATCCTTTTGCGGGTTCTTTCAACATTAGCTATAAACCTGACAACATGAATGCACAAGAAAGAAAAACAGAGACGGCCGATATTTTCCTTCAACTCAATCAGAAATTATGCCTCATGAAACAGCCATATACATTGCATAGAACGATACAATATGGCCCTGGCCATTGGAAGACTTCAAAGTAAACAAGTGCATCGAAAAAATGGGCAATGTCTCATTACCTTTTCAACATATGATCGAACCATGTTTTCAATGTCCTCAACAATAGTTTCAGGCTGTCCCTCTGAAGAGGAAAAATCTCTCTCAGTACAAGGAAAACATAATGGGTAAAAGTTTAACGCTAAGTTAAACTAAACAAGAAACATACCCACAGCAACCTTTGTTAAACCAGGCAAATCAACCAGGGTTAAGTTGACAACTGCAGACAAGACAAAAACAAAAAGTTCAAGTGAAGTAGATAAATTAAAGTGCAATTATAGAATGATGCGCCAAAGCTAAGAAATCAGATTTATCAGAAACACAAATAGCAATAATATCATACCCCCAAAAAGAGCTAAGAAAGGCTTAATACTAAGAAATCATATCTAAAGGTTAAAACTAAATGTGAATCAGTCAGTTTTACATACCAAACTGGAAAAACCTAAAACCTACATTTTGACTGATCAATTATATGCGAATCAGTCTTATAGAAAAGCCAAAACCTGCATTTTGGGACAACGAAAACATTCAATCCTAACAAAGATATGTACATTGGCAGTCAACATAGCATTTTGTATTACACAGTTCGATAGCAAGAAATAAATTATAGGAGGAAGAAACAATAAAAGAAATGAATGAACAGAATATCATGTTGTAAATCATTTCAAGAACAAAATAGGAGAATAAAACCAGAAATCAGGCAACAGAACCTAAAGCTAAAGAAACCACAAAAAAAAAATGTTTTCTCTTACAACAACTAATAGGACCTAGTTCTGCAAAATTCTAAGAACGCAGCATAATCAACGAAAACATCAAAGTATCTATTGTGACTAGCAAGAACGCATGATCAAACATACCATTTGGGGAGTATATACTAAGATGAATTGGAATAGGAGATATCTGCTTTGACCTCCCCGTAACTCTGTCAGTCTCATCCTGAATTTCTTTCCGTACGAGCGCTGAAATTACAAGGGCAATTATAGTCTCAGGATAAGAAATAGAGCAACAGGGGGCACAATCGTGATATCAATGGATGGGCAAACACCGGAAGTTGACATCAAGAATAGTAATGTGTGCAGAAAAAAAGGTCCATCCCAATGAGTTTATTCTAATAGAGCACAAGAAATATAGAATAGTCTGAACTAAACAACGTCACCCAAAACATTTTAAAATTTCAAGCAGATGCAAGACAAGTTACAAATCAATCCACGCAGATAATTATTAGAAAACAGAAGTGGCATAGCTCGGCTACATTCACTTAAGTCCTGCATAAGAAAGCAATCCACTTCTGTTTTCAAGCAGATGCAAGACAAGTTACAAATCAATCCACGCAGATAATTATTAGAAAACAGAAGTGGCATAGCGCAGCTACATTCACTTAAGTCCTGCATAAGAAAGCAATCAGTTCTGGAAAGTAAAGACCAATTTTAAGGGGGGTCATTGTCCCGCTGCTCATGAAAGATGACTGGATAGAGAGTGATGCGCATTTTCAACAAATAAAGCAGAAATAATGCTCAGCTGCATTAAACAGATTGGAGGGCTGTCAACAGAACCAGCAGCTATTAGTTTCAATTATTGCCGGAGAGCATCAAAACCTGCAACAGATTAGAAACTAGAGACGTAGACTCCTCCGGTCTTCTCCAATTCCGGCTTAGTGTCACTTCTACGTGACATCAGAAACAGATTGTAGCTTCAACAGTAAGACAAGCTACAACATGACTTTGTGGAGGCAGAGAAAGGAAGAACGGACAACTAAGATACAGCAGTGCATCGTAGACATGCTCTGGGAGGTCATATAAGCCGGAACTATGATGTCAAGTCCTTCTTAGTCACTTTATTAGTGGGAGAAACTTCGCACTCAAAGATTTGATCGTTATTCCTGACATGTTGCACATTAGGGACACTATCCATTAATGCAGTGTAACTTTGCTTAACAGATGGCAAAATTTCATCCAGTATCTCGGGAACAAAAGTGCGACCAGGTACATTAATCAAATTGAATCAGAAGGAAAATAGTTATACCGAAATCAGAAAATCTCCTTTTGGGCAGGTGAAGGAACTCTGCATATTCTTGTGATCCATCTTCTGTCATATGAAGCTGTAGCACCAAAGGCCGCCTTGTCACAATACCTGCCATTATCAAAAGATAACTTCAGCAAACATTCAGACAAGACACTCCACTTAGTTGTACAAATGTCTGAATCAATGAGCCACATGTTTCGAGCACGAACCAGATCCTCGGGGTAGAAAGTCTTTGCCCACGATGCTCTCAAGTACTGAAGATTTCCCTGAACTCTGCACTCAGAACATAATTAAACAACCGGTCAGACAATCCCCGAGTCGAACTTCCACTAAGAGAGACATTCTGCCCTGACATTTATCTTTAGCATCTAAGCTTACAGATCTATCGGGTTTTACTAATTTAGACTTGGAAACACTGCCAATTTCCCGCTTTCTTGATCACTTTCTCTCTCCTCCCTTAAAAGAAGGATTTCCGTTTCATTTCCCAAGTGGCTCGCGAGATTAACTACCGTCTTCTCTCTTATAAGAGAAAAAGAAGAAGAAGAAAAAGACATTCCTCCTAAATCTCCTCCGCCAAAAATTCGATAACCAATTTCCCCATGCCGCCTCGGAGACAGAGTGAAGGAAATCTAGAGAGAGGGAGAGAGAAACCTGTCCACCAACGACGGCAACAGTGGGAAGCGCTTCCCAGAGCGAAGAGAAAGCGTTGTCCCCGCCTCCGTAGTCTCCGAGCGCCGTGCAAGCTCTCTGGATCCGATTCACCAACCCGATCAAGCTCTCCATCGTCGCCATCGTTCACACCTTCAACCGAGGTAACCCGAACTACTACTGCTACTACTTCAGAAACCAAACCCTGAGCTCGCGGAGGGGAGAGAAAGAGAGAGAGAAACCGAGCGCGTCGATCGGTGTCCGAAGAGCTTGACTTGAGAAGAAGGCGAAGAGAAAGACGGAGAGAGAAATGGCGTTCTGCGTGGAAGATTTTTCCTCGGGCTGGGGTTGGCTGCTCTTTTGAAGAAACGTCACGGTCGGTGCCGGGTGATATAATGCGCCAGATGCGCGTTGGTTGGAGGAGCGATCGAGTGCGGTCGTCTGCACTGGGAGTGGAATTCTCAGCCGCGTTTTGAAACTTTTTGAATTTTGAAATTCGGTTTTTGATCGGTCGTGTGGGGTCCACGGTTTCCATAACCAGAAGTTACTGCCTCTTTTTATATTATTAATTCTTTTGGCGTATTTACGATTTACAAGCTGACGTGCAGACTGTTGCCTCTAACGGATCTCTGCTACGAAATTAGTAATGAAAAATTTGTATAGAACAAAAAAAAAAGAGAGAGATTAAAATTCTGGAGCTCAAGCGTCAAAGTTGGGCGGCTGAGAACGGTCATCGTTTCCATGGTCCATCCAACAGAAGGAAACCTAGGAAATATATAGCTTAATTACAACCTAGTTTAAGGCTGCAGGATTGTATTTCTATTTCAAGGCTCTATTTTTGGTAATAAATGAATTTTTTGATTTCTATTTTATAAAGATGAGTTTGTCAATCAAAAATCGTATTTGGCAACGATATAATTTTTCTATTTATAATAGCATAAAATTTCTATTTCCGACTGCCGCAGGCGGTGGCCGGCGATCGGCGAATTTTTTCTATTTCTCAAATCAATTTCAAAAACAAAAAAGTCACTTTTTTTATTTCTCAAATTTTAGCCAAATCTATTTATCGGTCAAAAAACTAGCCTCGAAATAAATAAATAAATATATATATATATATATATATATATATATATATATATATATATATATTGCGTTGTCAAACACGTTTTTATTCCAAAACTATTTCCTAAAACAAAAAAACTAAAAAACAGGAAAATAGAAAGACAATCATGCACCCCTATTATGCTAATTCTTTTTTCCTCCCTATCTTGTCCCTAAACATAGCGTGTTGTTGTCCCGTGCCTGCAGCATTCAGATCTTATTCGTACATATTCAAGAGGACATATCACTATTATAATCAATTCTGATTAGGAAATATATAGGGACCTCTCTGGCCCGATCTTAAAATTTTTTCCTCAATTTATATATCATGGCTTGCGTGTTTTGAATTTCTTGGAATTCATATAATATATATAGTCGCATGCTTTTTTTTATGATTTCCCATAAATTTGAATAATATGATGAAATTTACTTATAAAAAAATATTTTTGGCTCTTTTTAAGCACAAGCAAACATGCTTTGAATTTATCTTGGAGTTTGTTGTGCTTGAATTTTACGATGTGTTTAATTTCTCTTTATAATGTTGATGGCAAAACTCCAATGCATGTTAAGGGCGCCTATGATAACACTTCTGAAGCGGAAACTCTATTTCAAAAGTCTTTTGAAACATAAATCTGTTTTGTAACTCAATTTCTAAAGTAGAAATCTGTTTGGTTTGCAATATTATATTTATAGTTCTAAAATAGCTTTTCACTTCAGAAGCTATTTTTTGGGAACTTCTGAGAAGTAAAAAAAAAATTTACTTCTGATCGTCAATAGTCATTCTTCTCTTTTTAACTGTAACAACCCGCGATCCTTGGAGCTCGTCACATCCACTACAGGCCAATAAATACCCAGGAATAACTCACGGCCTAAAATGAAGTGAAACGCACATGCGAAAGGAGAGACAATAACCCCGACAAATGAAAAAAAAAACAAAAAGAAATTTGAAATGGTTTAAAAACACACACATATATACATAACATAAATATTCATTTACAACTGATGAAAAGGGAAAGATGTAAGGAAAGCCGCACACCTAGGTGAGACAAGAGACTAAGGCCTCAGTCCAAAAGGTTACTACTTAGTCTTTCCAAAATCTAATATCAAAATTATTCATAATCTTCTTCTGCTAAAACATTGTTCCCAACTACTATGAACAGCCACTTGATCCATCACTTCCTTCGTCTTCGTCGTCTTCTGGGTTATAATCAGAAAATATTTCAGATGGCACCTCCTGAGAAATCTCTTCAGAACCCTCTTTAGTTTCCTCCTCGGTATCCTCTATCACGTCGGCAGTGAGCTCAATGTATTTCATGTACTCTTCAATAGGAAGAGACTTTGACTCCTCAAAAATGTTCCTCGATCCTTCCACTGACGCCGGATTCTCCATCTCGATCTCAAGACGGGACGGATGACACCAATTTGATACTACTTCTGAAGGAACATCTTCATGCAATAGAGGACCCATCAAATTATTATTTCTCAAATGACGAAACCGCGCTTCAAAGTGGTGGGGTTGCAGCTCCATCTTTCTTTCTTCCACCCAAACGGTCGTACGCTTCAAACATATACAATTCCTTTCATTACGGGAAATTCGTCAAAAAGGGCAATCATCTCTTTTGGATCGCCCAATCGGATCGGTAGCATGTTTATGGCTTGGGGTCTAAAAATGTGTCCCACTATGGGGTGAGATTTACATCTCAGCAAGTGAAACCTAAATCTAAACCTGAACACCAGTCCCCCAAACCACACAAATGCTACTAGATGCAGGCATTCATCAACACAATGGCACAAGGCATTAGTAAATCAGGCATGTCGACAAGCTAAGCATGGATAAGAGTCACAATCATTCATACTCAATCTCATGGGTTCAAACTTCAAGCACATGGCATATGAAAAAGTGCACACAGCTCTAAAAAAAATCATCACAGTAATTCATCGACCAGGCTTTCAGGCCGCAATATACTTCACCGGGGCTTACAGTCAATCGATATCACCAGGGCTCACAGCCAATTGATACTGCTGGGGCTCACAGCCAATTGATACTATTGGGGCCACAGTCAATTGATACCACCGAGGCTCACAGCCAATGGATACTACTGGGGCTCATAGCCAATTGATACCACCGGGGCTCACAGCCAATCGGTATCACAATATAACGTCATCATCCAATTGCATCAAGCGATTCAAGCCATAGACATCACCAAGCACTCAATTCATTCAACAATCTATCTAGTAGTGTCATAATGTTCAATTATGGTTTAAGAAATACTTACATGTTGATCAAGTTAGCCAATTTCCAATCAAACAATCCTCCTAATCTAGCAGACTCACGGCCAAATGACAATCCTAGAGAAATTCCATCAAAATCATGTCGTAACCCATTTATCAATCGATTACACCTCACTAATACCTCAATAACTAATCAAATAACAACCTAGGATATCTTAACAACCATTTAAAGACATGGTGACACTCCAATGGACCCTCAAAATATCCGGTCCAATCAATCCTTCAACAAAACAGAACCAGTTTCGTTTTAGTTCTCACAAATCGATCCATAAATCGATCTTAGGTTCCAATTCCTCATGAAATTAACTTTATGAGACCTTATTCTATAAATCTAGGAACCTCACCGAGAGTTTTGAAGAGAATCGACACGTCGAAGCCCTTTGAACAACTCGATTTCCCCAAGGTTCTCAAGCTGCAGAATTTGTTCGGTAAAGGTCACCACTATTCGACCATAAAAAACACCTTAAATCCTCAATAAACTTATCATAATTGCTTGGCCAACTCAAGTACTAGGTGTTATAGAGATTCTACAAAAATTTTGGAGTTAATCGGAGTCTCTAAGAGGGAAAACGGAAGCCTTACCCCGACTCGCTCAAAATTTGTTCAATTTTGGTCTAAGGACTGGTTGGGAAAAACTACTCCACCAAACGATAAACTACCACTTCAAACTTGTAGAGGACAGGTTGGGCTAGCTACTGGTGGTCGGAGCACGACAAGGCGGCGGTCGGAGGTGGCGGTCTTGAACAGCGAACGGGTGGCCAGCGACTAGTCGGCTGGGCAATTTTTGGTGAAGGAAAGAAGAAGAAGAAAATGAAGGGAAATGGAGGGAGAGGGAGTGCACGGCTGAAGGGGGTGTATAATGAAGTGTTCCACACGAATAATTGAGGTATTAATTGACAAGATTGATTTGAGGGCGTTAAATACATGAAGCTCTCATTGGTTGACACATGGCATATCTCAATTATTTAATACATGACTTTGACTTCCTTTGACCTCATCCACATAAATTTTGGCAGCTTATAGAGGGGTCTAAAATGACCATCTTGTCCTTCTAAGAATCTTAAGGTAAAGACAAATGGTGGAGGGGCAAAATGGTAATTTTGCACTTTTCATCCTAAATTTCAATTTTCCAATTCTAAATTACTATTTGCGAGACGATGTCAAATCCTTTTCTAATGTTGGAATTCTCTATTTTCAATTGTCAATTTTGAGCTTCCATTTCGTGATCAATCATCTGTCGATCGCATCTTCAATTTATCCTGAACTAATGGGCAGCTTTTGTAGACGATACGCGTATCGACTTTGTGATTCTCATCATACTTAGGATGGCTCAAGTTACGACAATTTTGGTTGTCATGTAATTGCGAGGGTTCATCGCTAGTTCTGACGGTCTCAATTGTCATAGTTCGATTTAGAAAAATTTATAAATTGTACATTGATTAAGCGGCATCACTCGCGTTCCAATCGTAAAACTCTATCAATGGATTCCTTAATCGTTATTGAATCGACCTTTATTAATTCTAAATGTTCCATCGACAATACTTATGGTCAAAGCGTCATTTCCTTTTTCGAATTTCCTAGGTGCATGTATCTTGTCATGCATTAGCTTCCCTTTTGATCAATTTACTCTAGATTGATTGGATCCGAGCGAGACAAAACTGAAATACATTAATAGGTACATTCTCATTCAATAGCCTCAAAGTGACAGGAAATTCAGAATGTCACATTAACCCTCCCTCTTCGTATTTTCTTGTTTACAACACACCTTTTTTTTCTCTTTGAAACATAGCGACGCCCTAGCTCAAACTGATGTTGCTCGGATGAGATGAGCTCCCGACGGTCGTTGAAGCCCTTCCTAAGTAGATCAGCAGAAGAAGGAGAGGACGATGAGGAGGACGGCGACGTACGTAGCGACGGCGCAGAGCTTTCTCCAGTAGTACCTGAACCTCCTCCCTCTGCTTCTCGTCATTTTTCAGATCTCTTCCTTACATATCTCTAGTTTTGCTGGCTCGATCTTCGTCATTATATGCTCTTTGATATGTTTCGCTAGATCCCAAATGCGAAGCTCTCTGCGAAGCTGGACCTCTTGATTTGAATCTCCCAACCGTGAAGCAATCTGCCAAGCTCGATTTGAATCTCCTCTAATAGCAAAGATTGACCTCAATCTTCAACACAAGTTGATCTCCAACTCAAATCTGTTGGAAGTTAGGGTTCTCTCTCGTGTTACTATTGAAATTATCTTGAATTCGATTTTAGTTTTTTTTTTTTCACGAGTCATCCTCGACAACAAGCCCCTCTTTATTTTTTTCTATGGCTGCTTCTTCTTCTTTTTCGCCTTCAATTTTCTCCTCTTCACTGTACGAAATTGACCGACTCGCTGATTGTCACTTGCTTTGCTTTCACCTGGTTCCGTAAAGTCGGTCCCTTCTTTTGATGCCAAACGTTGACCCTCCATCAAATTTACTTGTAGTTTCGCTTTCTTTTGGTTCTTTCGTAGGGGAGTTTCGTTGGTAAGATCGGTTGGGTTCGAGGCTATTGATTGCATTGAGTTTGATGGAGGTTGAGTGGTGCTTAATTGATTGCCTTCGAGTTTGAATTCGTGCATTGCCTGGCATTTTGCGTTTACGTTCATTTGTTTAAGATGTTTAGCAAATAGAATCGTGTATGGTAATGAAATGATCCATGGTTTTTAAAAATCAGAAGTAGAAAGAACCCGAAAGGGGAATCACATCCAAAGTTGGTTCATTGTTTTCGATTCCTCGCATTGTGAGAAACCCTTTTATGATGCTGCCTACAAACCTTTCTGAAGCATAAAGTTGATCGGCTATGCCTTTTGTAGCAAAGTATAGTTTCCATTGAATGCTTCTTGGATGAGGCAAAGAATGCAGTGTTCGATAGTTCATGCATGCACTCTATGTTATGCACCTTCAAGTTGCAACCTTTGCAAGAGGATTGGTTTCCTGTTACGAGAAAATCAGTTCCTACAAAACACTTTTGTTGCTCAAATTCCTTTAATGTTGGTGACTCTGAGATCAACATAGTTTGCTCAACTGCTACGGACCCTCCTTGTCATGCACTAGTCTTGCCTTTGGATTTCACCATTGTGTCAACACTTTGTTTTTAACCTGAAAGTGAAAATTAGAGAGGCTTATTTTGCGGCGAAAGATTTCTTCTTCTTTTTTTGGTTTATTGTAGTCCATCTTCACGCAACTCTGTTTTCTTTTTCCTGATCAACTGTTAAATTGAAATGATTGATGGCCTCTGGTCACTTTTGTTGAAGCATGTTATCTTGTTCATTTTCACGCACATTGGTGTTCTCATTATCATTAGACGTATATGATGATTATGAAGGTTTCGACTCCATAGGAGAAACAAAGTTTTTATCATAATTATTGTGATGATTAATGTACAATCTTGTTCTTTATGAATTTGACGAATGTTGTAATTGAATTTAATGAATTGACTCATCTTATACTCAATCAGTTAAGATTAAATAGCATCCCGCATAGACACAGTCATTGCAAAGTGGATCGATCAATTGACCCAATTGTTTGTAAGTGTCATGGTAGACGAGGTTAAAAACGGAAATCGAACTACCACTACCTTCAACAAATCAGGGTGGAATAACATGCAGCGAGAGTTTGATAAACAGGCACAGGAGGTTAGTATACTCTAGCTCAGTTCGAAAACAGGTATTTCAAACTAAAGCAAGAATATGGTAGTTTTAAGAAACTTCTTTCCCAATAAGAATTTGGATGAGATAATGCAAACAAAAAGGTTGTCGTGGAGGATGAAACTGTCCGGGAGTCTCATATCAAGATACAACCTTACCTAGGTCTTTTGGTTCTGTTGGGTAAAACGATTATAAACTAATCAAGATCTACAAATGAAGCAAAATTATATAGATTTGCATACTCATAAACGCGAAGTGCGAATCATAGCCAAACATTAATCAAACCGTCATATACATATGTTTACACATCGATTGCACTAAATCATCAAGCCTTGAATCAAACTTGTATCACTAATGTATGAAACATATCACAAATAATAGACATACCTCGATTTTCCCAAATTAGATGCCCCAAAAATGCAGTAGAGAAAAGTGATCCGTCCATCATTTGTTCTTCGTGAGAGCCTTTGAGTGGAGAGAATTATGAAAAAAAAAACGTGGATAATGGACGACGTACATTCAATTCTAGAAGATATGCCATATGCTACATTTCCTTTTATAGAATAGAACAAAATCCCTTAATTGCCAATCCATTAATGTAATTTTGACAATGATTGATTTGCCTTTTAAAGGCGCAATCAAATCCAATATCTCTCACTTGCCAACAAAGGGTCAAACATCTTTATCTCTTTTCTCATTGTAAAGTTCATATGGGCAAATAATTTGTGCGATCAGCATACTTTAAGAGCTCGTTGCTATACATCTTGTGACATTCTGATTTTCCTGTCATTTCAAGGCTCAGTAATGAGGAATTGTCTAACGATGAATTTCAGTTGTATTTCGCTCGTTTCTGATCAATCTCGAGTTGACTGGCCAAAAGGGAAAGGCTAACGCGAGACGAGGTATGTGGACCTAGGAAATTCGAATAGGAAATGACACTTTGACCATAAGGATTGTCGAAGGGACATTTAGAGCCATAAAAGGCCTATTTAAGAATGATTAAGGAATGTATTGCTAGCGTTATATGATTGGAGCGCGGGTGATGTCGCTTAACCAATATACAATTTGCAAAATTTTCCTAAATCGAACAATGACGATCGAGACAATCGGAACTAGTGATAGAACCTTACAATTATATGACAACCAAAGTCTCCATGAATTGACGAGCCCTAATTATGATATGAGTCACAGGGTCGATACGCGTAACGTCTACAAAAGCCGCCTATCAGTTCAAGATAGGCTGAAATCACATCGGATAAAGAAATGATTCAGAAACAAGTCTTGAAATTTGAAAATGGAGAATCCAGAATTCCAACATTACAATTGGATTGGCCGATGCCTTATCGAAGAAATTGGGAATCAGAAAAACAACGTTTAGGACGTCGGGGGTAAAATTACCATTTTGCCCCTCAAGCCCTAACCTTGCCTATATGATTGGATGAGGGCATTTTGGTCATAAACCACACCCAAAACTACCAAAAATTTGAAGAAACCATGGCTATTGGATGAGCTTTGATTGACACATTGGACAAGTGTCAAGAGATTAAGCCTTGAGTTGATAGGTTCACTTTTAACCTACCATTCAACTCAAGTTGACTCATGGATTTGTGTATATAGCACTCTCTCTCTCTCTCTCTCTCTCTCTCTCTCCTCTTGGCCGAAACCCCCACCAATCTGCTCTTCATCTTCTTCTTCTTCCCTTCCTTCTTACCGATCGCCCACCACCTGATCGGATCTACCGTCGCTGTTCGCTGCCGTCGACAGCCACTTCCGGGGACTTTTAGCGCCGAGCCGACCACCTACTCCTTCCTCATCCTCTCGCCGACGTTCTCGAAGTGGAAGCAAGTCGTTTGGCTCAGTGAGGAGCTCCAGCCATCCGATCTCTCGAAAGTCGATGAAAATCGTCGCAACCAGAGGTAAGCCATGTTTTAGGCCTCTCAGGACCTCGAAATCTTAGAGTTTTTCAACCAAATTTTGTGGAGTGATCCCTAGCTGGTGCCATCCCATCCGGGATTCAGTGGAGGCTGAGGGGTTAGTCACCGGTTCGAGGAACGGTCCTGAGACGACCCTGACCCTAGTGGATACTGAGGAGGTCATAGTGATCGAGGCTACCGAGAATGACCTGGTGGAGCCATCCACGGACGAGACCCTCGAGGATACGGTAGAGATTTGCTCAGAGACTTTCTCGGAGTATGAACCTATTGAGGAGGCCGAGGAGACTGATGACTCTAGAGCTCAACTTAGGAGCTCCTGGTTTACTAGTCTGACATTTTGACGTTGACCCTGATGCCCGTTCCTTTTTGGTGATAATGATGGACCTCTTTTGTACTCACTCTGTCACCCTACTGACGAGCGGATCTGGTTTACTATGTTCTTGTATGAACATTTGGATCTTATGTATTATTAGTGTTCTCGTTACCCAAGTCCCATTTTATATTTGTACGGAGGAGTTATTATATCGTCGCTTTCGCGTGTTTATTTTTATATGGTATGTCTCTCGAGCCATGTTTGAATCTTGGGACCTCGAGAGATAGTTTGTGCTTGTAGGGAGTCGCGCGCTTGTGCTTGGGATGCGGGGCGTGACATCCCTATTTCCTTGGTATCAGAGTAAGGACAGCTCGATCTAAAATTAATTGAGGGTTGGAGTAATAAGGAGGATTAAGTTGGGACAAGGATGGGTAGCGAGACCTTAGAAAACTGATTAGGATAAGACATGGGATGCATGACATATGGTTTGGCGCATGTGATTGTCGTTTGGTCTTGACAGGATTATGGTGTTTATTGAAGATTAAGTTCCATGTTGAGCACTGAGAGTTATTTCTGGATTTTGGTCTGCTAAGTGAATGAGCATGGCTAGTTTTGGTGAACCGTTGGAGTGAACATAATTGAGAAATAGCCATGAATTGCTTACTGAAATGCCTCTGGAGTTGTTATGTGAAAGGTCGTTGTGGTATGACTGTCTTAGTAAGCCATAGTTTGGTAGCTCTGAGCTCGGTTGAATGAATGAGTTACTAACTCTTTGATGAAATTGTGGTGGACTAGGCTCAGTAGAAGCACATAAGAATGAGTAATCTGCCTAGAAGACCTGGAAGGCCTAGGAACGGAGCCTCTAGCTCGAGGCCGCCTGTAGTAGAGGACTCGAGGATAGACGGAGTACTGAAGGCACTGGAAAGGATTGGCGACTTCATCGGCAGATAGACCTAAGATAGAGATGCTGCCATAGCCCAAGCGGTAGGAGCCGCAATAGCTACCGTCAACGGCAACAACGGGGGCAACGAAAACAATAGCGACCATGACCAGGGCAATGAGACAGTGAATGCCCAAGAAGAAGTTGTCATGGCCAGGCAGATGGGCCAATTGGTCGAGCAGTTCATCAAGCTAAAGCCAACCTAGTTCGATGGAACTGGAGATCCCAAATTAGCACCAAGGTGGATCGAAAAACTGGAAAAGGCCTTTGGAGTCTTGAGATGCGCGGACGAGGAGAAGCTACTATTGGCGGTATACCAGCTAGAAGGTACCATAAATGACTAGTGGGCTACCACCAATAATGGAGTTTTTCGGGAAGGAATGGCCACAAGCTTGAATGCCTTTACTACGACATTCAACGACAAGTACTTTTCGGAAACAGCCAGGGAAAGGAAGCAGGTGGAATTCTTATAGCTGCGTCAGAATCAGCTGACAGTGAACCAGTATGAAGCGGAATTCGCTAGACTGTCAAGGTACGCACCTCGATCAGTAGAGGATCCCCAAGAGAAGGCGCAGAGATTTCGGGATAGACTGAGGCCTGAACTTCGCTGTCAAATGATAGCCCTGAATTTGAGAACTTACAAAGAAATTTACGAATGGGAATAGATGATTGAGAGGTATATGAAAGAGATGAATGCCGTATCTGGATCGTGGTTTAATTCATTTAGAGAAAATCGCCAGATTGGTAAGAGACTAGTGACTGGCAATAGGCGCTTTGTCCCTCCGATAAGAAAGAATATTGTGAAGCCGTAGAATCCCATGAACTGGAGCTGTTGCCTCTATGGCAAGAGGTATGGTAATGGACCATGCCCAGCAAGAACTGGAGCCTACTTTAAGTGTGGTCAGATGGACCACCAGATGAGGACTTGCCCGAACTAAGCTCCAGCGAATCAACCTCAAGGGCAGCGACTACAGGCTGGTCGTCGACTGCCACTCCCTAGATTGATCAAAATCGACCCCTAGCTCAAGGGAGAGTCTATGCAGTAGCCCGTAGGGAAGCGGAAGAAATACCAGGCGTAGTCATAGGTACGGTTTATTTGTGTGACCAAGCTGCATATGCTTTATTTGATCCTAGCGCAACACACTTATTTATGTCTGCATGATTTGCTGTTTTAGTTGATATGAAGTTAAAACCGTTGAGTGTGATTTTGCATGTGGCCACCTCGTTGAAAGATAATGTGCTGGTTTCGTTGGACTGTACTGATTGTAGGATCGTAATTAGTGGTAGTAAGGAGAGCATTGATTTAGCTGTGTTGCCCATGTATGATTTCGACGTGATCATAGGAATGGACTGGTTGGGTATACAGGGAAATGTAGTGGATTATGGTCGTAGGATAATCCAGTTTTATCCTGAAGGCCGTCCGAGTTTTGAATGTGTGGGAAGTCGAGGAGGAACCTCGATTCCTTTAGTCTCGTCTCTTGAAGTGACGAAATTGATGATTGAAGGGCGTCAGGCGTATTTAGTCGCTGTTATGGACACGACTGTAGAAAAGCCTAAACTAGAAGCATTCCGGTAGTGCGTGAGTTTCTTGACATTTTTCCCTAGGAATTACCAAGGTTGCCACCAGAGCGAGAAATAGAGTTCGTGATTGAGTTAGCTCCCGGAACAGAGCCAATCTCGAAAGCACCCTATAGGATGTCCCTATCGAAACTGAAGGAGCTAAAGGTGTAGATGCAAGATTACTAGATAAAGGATTTATCCGATTGAGTGCTTCACCGTGGAAAGCGCCGGTACTGTTTGTAAGGAAAAAGGATGGGTCCTTGCGTCCATGCATCGACTATAGACAGTTGAACCAAGTGACAGTAAAGAATAAATATCCACTGCCGAGAATCGATGACTTATTTGATCATTTGCAAGGAGTTGCGGTATTCTCTTGGATTGACCTAAGGACCGGGTATCACCAGTTGAGAATTAAGAGAGAAGACATACTTAAGACCGCTTTTAGAACAAGGTATGGTCATTAAAATTCACTGTTATGCCTTTTGAATTGATCAATGCTCCAGCCTCATTCATGGATTTGATGCATCGGGTGTTTAAGGAATTTTTGGATAGATTCGTCATAGTCTTCATCGACGATATCCTAATTTACTCAAGGAGTAATGAGGAACACGAAGAGCACCCGAAAATTATTCTACAAACCCTGAGAGAACACTCGCTCTATGCTAAGTTTAGTAAATGTTAGTTTTGGCTGAGCAAAGTAGCATTTCTTGACCATGTTGTGTCCGGAGAAGGGATTGCGGTGGATCCTACGAAGATCGAAGCCGTAACGAATATAGCCTAGGCCTACTACGGTCACGGAAGTCTAAAGTTTCTTGGGATTGGCAGGATATTACAGACGTTTTGTGGAGAAGTTTTCATCCATAGCCATTCTATTGACGAGATTGACAAAGAAAGAAACGAGGTTCGAATGGCCGGATAAGTGCGAAAGGAGTTTCCAAGAGCTCAAACATCGGTTGACAACCGCACCGGTGTTGACGATTCCATCTGGACTTGGAGGTTATGAGATATATAGCGATACTTCGCTAAAGGGACTAAGTTGTGTGTTAATGCAATATGGAAGGGTAGTTGCCTACGCATCCCGACAGTTGAGACCGGACGAAATGAACTATCCAACTCATGATCTGGAGTTAGCATCGATCATTTTTGCTCTGAAGATCTGGAGACATTATCTGTGTGGCGAGAAGTTCCAGATTTACACCGACCACCAGAGCCTTAAGTATCTATTTTTCTAGAAGGAACTGAATATGAGGCAGCATCGATGGGTGGAGTTACTTAAAGATTATGATTGTGATATATTGTATCACCCTGGAAAGGCAAACAGAGTCGCGGATGCACTTAGCCAGAAATCGAGCATCGCCTGTCTGTTAGTAAAGGTTTGGTCGATAATCGAGGATTTGAGAGATTCTGAGTTCAGACTAGAAGTCTGCCAACTGTCCAGTTTGATGGCTGCATTGATGGTAGAACCTGAGGTCCAGGAAGGGATAAAAAACCTTGTAGTCTACGGATTCAGAAATTTAGAAAATCCTAGAGATGGACGCGACAAAGGGAAAACCAGAGTTTCAAGTGTCAGAGGACGGAATCTTGAAATTCCGAGGACGTCTATGCTTGCCAAAGGACGAAGCACTCAGGGAAAAGATTTTATCGGAGGCTCACAAGAGCAATTATAGTATTCACCTAGGAAGTACGAAGATGTATCAGAATCTGCATCGACACTACTGGTGGAACGGGATGAAAGTGGATGTAGCAAAATATGTGGCAAAGTGCTTGACATGTCAGCAGGTGAAGGCGCAGCATTGTAAAGCCTGGTGGATTACTACAGCCATTGAAAATTCCATAATGGAAATGGGAGCACATAACGATGGATTTTGTAATACGACTCCCAAGGAGCTAGAAAGGTCACGACTCTATATGGGTAATCGTGGACAGATTGACTAAGCCCGCACACTTCATCCCTGTACAAAAGGATTTCGCAATGGATAGATACGCCGAGTTGTACATGAGGTAGATAGTGAGACTGCATGGAGTACCCGTGACAATTAACTCAGATAAAGATCCCAAGTTCATAGCGACCTTTTGAAAAAGTCTTTAGGATGCCATGGGAACTCAACTGCAATTTAGCACGGCGTACCATCCACAAACGGACGGACAATCAGAGGGACGATTCAGACGCTCGAGGATATGTTGCGAGTATGCGTAATAGACTTCAAAAGTGGATGGGAGGATTAGCTGCATTTAGTAGAATTTGCATATAATAACAGTTATTAGCAGAGCATCCAGATGGCACCGTTTAAGGCGCTTTATGGAAGAGCTTGTAGAACACCGATTTGCTGGGACGAAGTTGGAGAAAGAAGTATCACAGGCCCGGAATTAGTAGAGCAATCGGTGGAAGCGGTAAAGATAATTCGGGATAGACTGAAGACGGCATAGAGTCACCATAAGAGTTATGCAGATAAACGGCGAAAGCCTTTGGAATTTCAAGTAGGCGATCATGTTTTCCTCAAGGTGTCGCCGATGAGGGGATTATCGCAATTCGAGAAGAAAGGAAAACTGAGCCTAAGATACGTAGGACCATTTAAAATTTTGGAGCGGATTGGGACCTTGGCCTACAGACTTACCTTACCGCCTAATCTATCCCAAGTTCACAAAATCTTCCATGTGTCTATGCTACAGAAATACGAACCGGACCGGATGTATGTACTGAACTACAAGGTTATCGAAATGGATGACAAAGTATCCTACATGGAGAAGCCAGTCAGGATCGAAGAGGAGCAAATTCTGAGAAATAAAACGATTCCATTTGTCAAAGTTATTTGGGAGCACCATGGAACCGAAGCCGCTACGTGGGAAAGCGAGAAAACGATGAGGCGTCAGTACCCCCATTTGTTTGAGTAACGGGTGTAATGTAAATTTCGAGGACGAAATTTTTGTAAGGGGGAAGAGTTGTGACATTCTGATTTTCCTGTCATTTCAAGACTTAGTAATGAGGAATTGTCTAACGATGTATTTCAGTCGTATTTCGCTCGTATCTGATCAATCTCGAGTTGACTGGCCAAAAGGGAAAGGCTAACGCGAGACGAGGTACGTGGACATAAGGAATTCGAATAGGAAATGACATTTTGACCATAAGGATTGTCGAGGGAACATTTAGAGCCATAAAAAGCCAATCTAAGAACGATTAAGGAATGTATTGCTAGCGTTATATGATTGGAGCGTGGGTGATGCCGCTTAACCAATATATAATTTGCAAAATTTTCCTAAATCGAATAATGACGATCGAGACCATCGAAACTAGTGATAGACCCTCACAATTATATGACAACCAAAGTCGCCATGAATTGACGAACCCTAATTGTGATATGAGTCACAGAGTCGACATGCGTAACGTTTGCAAAAGCCGCCCGTCAGTTCGGAATAAGTTGGAATCGCATCGGATAGAGAAATGATTCAAAAACAAGTCTTGAAATTTGAAAATGGAGAATCAATAATTCCAACATTACAATTGAATTGGCCGTTGCTTTATCGAAGAAATTGAGAATCAGAAAAACAACGTTCCGAACGTCGAGGGTAAAATTACCATTTTACCCCTCAAGTCCTAACCTTGCCTATATGATTAGATGAGGACATTTTGATCATAAACCACACCGAAGACTACCAAAAATTTGAAGAAGCCATGGCCATTGGATGAGCTTTGATGGACACATTGGACAAGTGTCAAGAGATTAAGCCTTGAGTTGATAGGTTCACTTTTAACCTATTATTCAACTCAAGTTGACTCATGGATTCCACTCTATCTCTCTCCTCTTGGCCGAAACCCCCACCAATCTGCTCTTCATCTTCTTCTTCCTCCTTTCCTTCTTGCTGATCACCCACTGCCCGACCGGATCTGCCGCCGCTATTCGCTACCGTCGATCGCCACTTCTGGTGATTTCTAGCCTCCAAGCCGACCATCTACTCCTTCCTCATTTTCTTGTCGACGTTCTCGAAGTAGAAGCAAGTCATTTGGCTCAGTGAGGAGCTCCAGCCATCTGATCTCTCGAAAGTCGACAGAAATCGTCGCAACCAGAGGTAAGCCATGTTTTAGGCCTCTTAGGACCCTGAAATCTTAGAGTTTTTCAACCAAATTTTGTGAACATCTAGGGGACACATAGAATGAGATGTGGTAAAAATTTTGAGTTAATTTGATGGAGTTTTGACCCTAAATGGGTCTTGTGTTTGAAGGGCCAGAACTAATCGGTTGAAGATTGGGGAGGACCGGCGCCATGCAAGGAGTTTCCGGCGTCGCCTTAGCTCCAAATTTTCAATGAGATTCTCCAACACCTAGAACTACATGTTAGCAAGTAGATTAGTGAGTAAATTGAGGATTTGAGGTAATTTAAGGGCTGATTAGTTGGGGTACACACAGAAACGAAAATGTCGAGTTCGCTTCTGTGCATACCAGTTCTGTTGAGGGTTATTGGCGTTGAAATTGAGTCTTAAATTCATCATTGAGACGTGCTAGGATGTTGAGGAATATGTCAATAAGGTTTATGTCCCATGGATCGGCGAATTGAGCAAGAAAAATTGACGATTGGATGAATTTCATTAGGTTGCACAGTTGAGTTATCCTTGGACTATTTGGACCGAACTCTTGAGGTGCTCGGGAGAAGGATTGTGTTGCATTAAGTTTGAGGTAAGAGGATTTTAAACCTTTGATAGGAGGATTGGACTCAATTGGGCGAGTCGGATGTAAATTTGCTTAATTCTTGGAAGATTTTAAAGTGATTGTTCATTGCACGTCCTAGGAAGATATAGATGACTCAAATGCTTGACCATGCTTGTGCCTTGAGTGATTTGTCGCATTTGAGTGTTGAACATGATTGTTTCGTATGTCATAAGTGTGTTATTCGTGCATGAGTTGCACTTGATTGTGTGTGATATACATTAAATGAACTTATGGCTCATCTGAGGAGTTCTGACACCCTGAGGCGTATGAGACGTGGGATTGTGTGGCTGAATGCCCTGAGGCGCTGAGGCGCGGGGTTTGAATTGAATGGCACCCTGAGGAGTATGAGACGCAAGGTTGAGAAGGCCATAGTCCTGATGCATTGGAACGCGAGACGGAGTTGTAATGTGTCGACACAGGCCTAGAGTGACATTAAAAACCTGATGCGTTTATGCGGGTTTGTCAATGAGACGGTCTGATGCGTTTATGTGGACCGAGCTTGAGGTGATCTAAACGCAGACATGAAAGTGAGGAGGTTGGAAAAAGGTGGAAGGTGCAATCTGGTTTGAAATGCATGCTTGAGTTTAATGATGTGATTAGATGCCTTGATTGCATGCTTGACATCTGTGGGTTACTTTGTGAAAGTGGAATGCCTCATGCAATTTTGTATGAATTATTTGCGTTTGCTTTTGCCTGAGTGGATTGTCAGTCTAACCTAGGGTTAGGACCCACCTTACTGAGATGTATATCTCATCCCGTTGTGGGACCTCCCTTTCTTACAGATCTTAGGCCTTGAGGATGTGGCCCATCAGGTTTGGCAACCGCAAGGAGATGTCGGTTTATTTTGACGAGTTCCTTGACAGGTAAGGGATCATCTATGTTAGGAAGTGTATAGTCATTTGGGTAGACAAAGGTGGTAGTAGCTGGAAGTCTCATAGATATGAGACCTGGTTTAGAAAGGTATGAGATGTTTCCACAAGGCCACTGAAGCCCACTGGTGTGCCTCACGGAGTGATCCCTAGCTGGTGCTATCCCACCCGGGATTTAGTGGAGGCTGAGGGGTTAGTCGTCGGTTCGAGAAACGGTCCTGAGAGGACCCCGACTCTGGTGGATACTGAGGAGGTCATAGTGATCGAGGCTACCGAGGATGACCTGGTGGAGCCGTCTGCGGACGAGACCCTCGAGGATACGATGGAGATTTGGTTAGAGTCTTTCTCGGAGTATGAGCTTACTAAGGAGGCCGAGGAGACTGATGACTCTAGAGCTCGACTTAGGAGTTTCTGGTTTACTAGTCTGACATTTTGACGGTGACCCCGATGCTCGTTCCTTTTTGGTGATGATGATGGACCTCTTTTGTACTCACCCTGTCACCCTACTGACGAACGGATCTGGTTTACTATGCTCTTGTATGAACATTTGGATCTTATGTATTATTAGTGTTCTCGTTACCCAAGTCCCATTTTATATTTGTACGGAGGAGTTATTATATCGTCGTTTCCGCATGTTTATTTTTATATGGTATGTCTCTCGAATCATGTTTGAATCCTGAGACCTCGAGAGATAGTTTGTGCTTGTAGGGAGTCGCGTGCTCGTGCCCGGGACGCGGTGCCCGGGACGCGGTGCCCGGGATGCGGGGCATGATACATTTGCTGGGAATATATAACAGCTCGCATTAAGCATTATAATTTAGAGTAGATCTAATATGTTGTACCTTAGATCAAACAGTCACATTAACATCATATCTCACTTAATCTTTTTTAGTACTCAAATATAATTACATTGCATTTAGAATCATGATTAAACTCAAATAATCATAATTGATTGACCTATGAACACAAAGATTGAATGTGACATCAAAATAAATTAATCTTCATCTTCCCTTAAATCTCTCAATCTCAATTCTGTCCGCTTTTCTAGAAATGTCCCATTAGATCGAATCAAACTCATGATCATTGGCAACACTCTAAGATAGCAAATACCGAATAGAAATTTCAAAATAGGTCAGAGTCGTGAGGGCACTTAACTGAAGAGCTCATATCCTCAAGAGACTTACATGGCTATAGAGTTGAGATCAATACTCTTGCCAACTCTTTTTGGTCGTCTCATGCATTCGTAATATGAAATACATATTACGGTATTATCTCCTTTCCCATTGAATGTATGTCTATTCATGTAATACCTTCCAAATGATAGTTCATACATTTCATATGTCGAACTTGAGTTCACAAATTTACTTTTTTCAAAGAATCCATCAGAACTCACATCTAGCATCAAAGATAAATAAAGTAAAATACGTTTTTATTTCACTTTCGAGCATAACTTATTATGACCTCATCCTAACACTTCTATTAAGGCGACACAAAAAAATTTCAAGCTTAAGCTCTCAATTATCCATAGATAATAAGCTTGAAAACATCTCATCTCTATTTGTCACGCAGCAAGTGGTTACCCATGTGAGTGGACTAATCTTTTATCTAACCGACATACTTTCTTAATATAATACACTAAGCATTAAAGTGCATAAAAGTCAAGAAAACTCATAGGCATAAAAATGATAACATTTATTGTGAACTTTAGGAAAAAATAAATGCAAATATCTAGTATATCAATTTCTACGCAGTCCCAAAAACTTTACATGATCGAGAAAAGCATCTCTCAGAATCGGCTTGGTCATTGGATTTGCTATCATACTATGCGTAGATACATACTAGGCATTCACAACCTTTCGTGCAACCATGTCTTTCACAAAATTATACTTTGTATCTATATATTTGGTCTTGCAATGAAATTTAGGATCCTTTGTCATGCCTCGATCCTCGAGATCGCGACATCCCTACCTTGACACCTTTAGGTCACGAAGGATAGCGTCCCCAGCTTGCTATCGGCCTATTATCAAAATGCGCATGCGGAACGTGTCAAATTCCCAAGTAATAAGATCAGCAATGGGATAAGTCAACAGGAACATTCATTCAGTTAATTCACCAAAAGACATCTTTAATCCTTATGCAAAGCAGATACTAATTAACCTTATAGAGCTAGCGACATACAACCTCACTCTTCGAGGCGGCTCTCTAGGACCTCCTCAAAAGAGATAATGGTCGGTAGGGTTAACTCCATATTTACTCCAAAAGGGCCACTCCAAAAATCACGCCTCAGCATCCATGAGGCTCCATCACTTGTGACTTGAAAATGTTATCCCATGACGGAGTGAGAAATAAATCTCAGTAAAGTCAACGCCTAAGCTCGGCTAGCATGTTGATTCACCTAAGATATCCTATCAAACAAACATGGCGTAACAACCAATACAGTATCCAAAAACATGCTACTTACCCGCTAGGAAGCCACATATAATGCGATGCAGACACGACATGACTGTCAAATAGTCTAATCAAGGCAAGTATTACATCAATTGACATATATTACGTCACACATAGTCCATTTATTATGAGATAGGGCGTGTTAGTCTAAGAATATAGCATATCAACCCGACATACTGGTTAGTTGGTATTCTTCTGGCGGCGCTAGGCATCATCCTTTACTTTTCGTGACTGCATTCAATAGCCCATGCGATTCCGATCATCATGGTATGGATCTACTAGGAATCCCTTCTAGGGTTTCGGTCTGTCACAAGCTGCTATCGGCATTTGTCAAATTGACATCACAGAATGGCGTGCATCCAACAAGTCGTATTTTCTCGATCGTCACGGTACAATCTTATCAAGAATCTCATCGTCCATCATATGATCACACATGACACCTGACAATTAATCAATTTTGTCATCTTTGATTTAGGCCATTGCTTATACAGACATGCTCAAAGACTCGGCCCAAGATTGTTTTCATGCTAAATCATGTAGATTGAGTTCACATAGGTCATATGAATGCACAACCTCATACCTAGGCTTGTGCCCAACACAGACGATGAAACACTCAGAAATTCAATCATGTCACATCACAATCAATCCATTGCGCTCAGTCAAGCAGTCAAAACACGATCGATTAACCAATTCAATTAATCAAAAGGCATTGCTGAATCCCAATTTCATTAAATTACTGATAGATCGCTCGGTTCTCAACTATCGCTCGCTCGCGAACAAATAACGGCAATTGATGCCCAATCAGTCAATTGATCGATTCTAACAACCAACTAGCAACTAGCCACAGATGACCTAACTTAATCGATTAACTTAATTAAATGCAACCATTTACCATAAACCCGATTTCTATATAAACCGATCTCGATTATTCTAACTAAATACCCTAATAGACTAATTAACTAATTCAAGGCGCAATTAGCGCCTTAACCAAGGATTAGGGGTTAACTCACCCCTAATCAAGTTTGGACAGCGAGATCAACGGTGCGACGACGGCGAAATGGCGGCGATGAAACTCGATGGCGATGGTTCTCAATTTTCCTTTGGACATCTTGGGTTTCTTGACTATTTATGGGGCGACACCACCCGACAGCAGCTAGGACACGTTGCAGAGGTCAACGGCGACGGCGAAGCTCCAGCGACTGGTGGCCAAGGGCAAAATAGAACTGATCAGTTTTGAAAATAGAGAAACCGAGACTATTTTGAGTCGATTCTCAGCCTCAAAAGCCAAGGTAAGGCCGGACAAGGCTTGGGGACTCACCAGATAGCTAAGGGTGACTGGTCAGATCGAAAATGTGCGACAAAGGAAGGTTGGAGACGGCTCGTGGTGGCGGGAACAGTATCTCGATGAAATGGGACAGGCGGTACCGAAAAATAGGGGAGGAATCGGGGACTGTTTTCACGGCTTCTCGGGCTACGATCGGTTGCAACATGCTCGGGGGGTTAAGGAGGGAGTCTAAGGTGGTCGTTGGTGGCAGTACTGAGCGGTGGAAGGCATTGGAGACGGCCAAAGGAGCTCTGCAACGATCTCAGCCCAAAATAGGGCATCGAATGGGGGTCTCAGGTTTTGCGGCTTTCGTGACGGTTGGCGGCTTCGGGGTGGCTGGCGACGATTAAAGGGAGGTCTAAGGGATGAAGGGAAGTAGAGCTAGTGGTTGGTGGCGGTCGGAGGTGGCCGCAAGTGGAGTTCAACGGGGATTTCCAAAGTGACACAAAATCAGGGCAAAAAGTCAACGGGGCTTCTAGGGGTTGTTTATGATGCTCTCAGACTGTGAATTGCAGTCTCATTAAGGCGGGGGAGTGGCGGAGGATGTCCGTTGTGGTCGAGGTTGGTCACGAGGGCTTTGGAGCAGAAAAATGCCCATTGAACCCGAAAATAGGTCAAGGGTGACAAGCCGTTTTTCGGGGCCTTGCGATGGTGTGGCGACGACCGGGACGATGGTGACGGGATGGCGGAGGTGTCTGAAGACGATGGCGGTGGTGGTCGAGTGGCAAGAACCCCAAGAGGAGAGGAGGAGGAGCTCAGTGAGGGAGGGCGTCTCCAAAACGAATAGTGAGGCAGAGAGAGAGTAGTCGTGAGAGAGAGAGAGAGAGAGAGAGAGAGAGAGAGAGAGAGAGAGAGAGGCCAATGTGAAAGAGAGAGCAGAGAGAATTACATGAGAGAGAAGAGAGAGAAGAGAGTGGTAGGTGTTGAATAGTAGTTGAGGGATTTGACTAATGGTGGGGCCTACAAGTCATGTTAATTTGAAATTATTTTGTCCCATATGCATTATTGGGATGGCAAAATGATAAATCAATAATGCTGGACTGAACGAAATTTGGCTCAACTGAAAAAAGGGTAAATTTAATTGTTTCACAGGCTAGGCTCGGCGCGAGGATTCGAATCCTAATTCGCGGCGACTAAGAATTACGGAGTTTAATCTATACCGACTGATATTTCGGGAATCGTCCAAAATTTATCTCTTAATTCTTTACGGTGCAACATTTCATAGTGATTGAAATTCAATTTCATTCATTTTTATCGAATTTAGTCAATTTATAAAAAGCGAATTTCCAAGGCGTCACAACTCTCCCAACCTTAGGAAATTTTGTCCCCGAAATTACAGTACAATCAAAATTATTCAAAAAGATAAGGGTAACTAGTCTTCATTACTTCTTCGTTCTCCCAAGTAACTCCTTCGGTTCCATGGTATTACCAAACCACCTTAACCAATGGGATTGTCTTGTTCCGAAGCACCTGCTCTCTTCAATCCACAATTCTGATTGGACGTTCCACGTATGAGGCTCGCTCATCCAGTTCGATCTCTTCGTAACTCAATACATGAGCATGATTCGGTTCGTACTTTCTCAACATCGATGCATGGAATACGTTATGTACTTGAGCAAGTCTCGACGGCAAGGCAAAACTGTATGCAGATTTCTAATTCGCTCTAGGATCTCAAATGGTCCAACATACCTTAGGCTCAACTTTCATTTCTTGCCAAAACAAGACGTCCCTCTCATAGGCGATACTTTCAGGAAGACATGATAGCCCAAAATTGAAATTTCAGGGGCCTGTACCTCCTATCGGCATAACTTTTTTGATGGCTTTGAGCTGTCCTTAGCCTGTCTCTGATCACTTTCACCGCTTCCATTGTCTGTTCTACTAATTCAGGTCTTGTAATCTTTCTTTCACCAACCTCATCCCAAAAAACTAGCGTTCTACAGGCTCTTCCATACAATGCATCGAAAGGCGCCATCTTAATGATTTGTTGATAATTGTTGTTGTAGGCAAACTCCACCAAATGCAACTTTTCCTTCCAGCTGGCTTTGAAATCTAGAACACATGGCCTCAACATGTACTTCAAAGTCTGAATAGTCCTTTCAGACTAGCCATCCGTTTAGGTGATAGGCTGTACTGAACTGTAACTTTGTTCCTAATGCAGTCTACAGACTTTTCTAAAACGTGACAGTAAACTTGGGATCACGACATGAAGTGATCGTCACAAGCACTCCATGCATTCTCACAATGTGCCTCACATACAAATCTGCATATCTGTCTTGGGCGAAGTCCTTTCTCACTGGAATGAAATGCGCTGACTTCCTCAATCTGTCGACCACAACCCAGATTGAATCATGTCATCTCTGACTCCTTGGTGATCCCATCACGAAGTCCATTGTGATGTGCTCCCATTTCTACTCCGGAATTTCCAAAGGCTATAGCAATCCTCCAAGCTTGCTGTGCCGCGTCATGACCCGCTAACAAGTCAAACACTGAGCCACATGCTTGGCTATGTCCGCTTTCATGCCATTCCACCAGTAGTGTTGCTTCAAATTCTGATACATCTTTGTACTTCGAGGATGGATACTATAACTACTACGATGTGCTCCCGATAAAATCTCCTCCCTTAAACCTTCATCGGCAGGCACCACTAAACTTCCTCTAAACTTCAATATTCCATCCTCAACTACTTAGAAGTCGACTCTTCGCTTAGCTAAGTACTCTTGAAATATCTTTTGAATGGCAAGGTCCATCGACTGTAAGGTCTTAATCTTCGCATGCACTTCCGGCTTAATCCTTAGTGTAGCCGCAAGACTCGACAAATGGCTTACTTCCAACTTGAAGTCGGAGTCTCTCACTTGCTCTAACAAACTCCATTCATGGACTTGTAATTGAGCAATCACTGATTTTTTACTCAGGGCATCTATAACCTTATTTGCCTTACCTGGATGATACAGAATCTCACAATCATAATCTTTATGCAACTCCATCCATCGGCGTTGCCTCATGTTCAACTCATTTTGAGAGAACAGACAGTTCAGACTCTGGTGATAGGTATACACTTGAAAACTTTCTCCATTCAGGTAATGCTTCCAGATTTTCAAAGCAAACATGATAGCTGCCAATTCCAAGTCGTGCATCGGATAATTCAACTCATGCGACCTCAACTGACGAGAAGTTACGCTACTACCCTTCCATGCTGCATCAAAACATAGCCTAGGCCTCGAAGCGAAGCATCGCTATAAATCTCGAATCCTCCAAGACTAGACGAAATTATCAAAACTGGAGCGGTAGTTAGCCTATGCTTAAGCTCTTGAAAACTATGCTCGCACTTGTCTGTCCATCCAAACTTTGTTTCCTTCTTTAACAGCTTGGTCAAAGGCGAGGCTATAATTGAGAATTTCTCTATGAAACGTCTATAATAGCCTACCAATCCTAAGAAGCTTCTAATCTCCGTCACGGTCGTCGGTCTCGGCCAATTCATAACGGCTTCAATCTTGGATAGGTCCACCGCAATACCTTCACTAGAAACCACATGTCCTAGGAATGCCACACGAGCTAGCCAAAACTCGCACTTACTGAACATGGCATATAGCTGATGCACTCTAAGAGTTTCTAACACAATCCTCAAGTGTTGTTCGTGATCCTCTAGACTCTTCGAGTACACCAAGATGTCTTCTATGAATACTATTACAAAGCGATCCAAGAACTCCTTGAATACTCTATTTATCAAGTCCATAAAAACTGCAGGAGCATTCGTCAAACCAAATAGCATCACAATAAACTCATAATGTCCATATCGCATCCTGAATGTCGTTTTCGGTACATCCTCTTTCGTAATCCTCAATTAATGAAAATCCATCCGTAGATTAATCTTGAAAAATACCGAGGCTCCCTGTAACTGATCGAAAAGATCGTCAATCCTCGGTAGTGGGTACTTATTCTTGATTGTCACTTGATTCAACTGCCTATAGTGAATGCACAACCGTAATGATCCATCATTTTTCCTCACAAATAATACAGGCGCTTCTCAAGGTGATGCACTAGGTCGAATAAACCCTTTATCCAGCAACTCCTGCATCTGAACCTTGAGTTCTTTCAATTCTGATAATGCCATCCTATAAGGCACCTTAGAAGTCGACTCCGTCCCAGGAGCTAATTCTATCACGAACTCAATTTTCCTTTCTGGTGGCAAGCCAGGTAACTCCTAAGGGAAAACATCTGGGAATTCACGTACAACTGCAATATCCTCCCACTTAAGTTTCCCAATAGACATATCAACCATAGCTGCCAAATAACCTTGGCATCCTTTCTCCAACAGACAAGTTGTCTCCAACAATGAGATCACTACAGTTGAGGTTCCTTCTCGATTACCCACAAACTCATAGGTAACCCCATTCAACGGGTTAGATTGTATCGTTTTGCGACAATAATCCATTGTGGCCCTTTACTTTGTTAACCAATCCATTCCCATCATCAAATCAAAATCGTACATCTCTAGCACAATCAAATCTATGTTACTTTCAAGGCTATTTACAACAAGTCTACAATCAGGACGGCCTACTGCAGCTATCACACTATCCTTTAAAGGTGTAGACACCTTGAAAACAACATCTAATGGCACCAAATTCACTCCAAACAGCTTAACAAATTGATCAGCAACAAATGAATGCGTGGCACCCGGATCAAACAAGGCATAAGCTACTTGATTATGCAAGAAAACCATACCTATAATGGTCATCAAATCCTTTGCCTCTTCTCGGGCGACAGCAAACACACGTCCTTGCACATGTGGTCGGTTTTGAAAGTATTGTGGCGTATTTCCTCTAGCTTGGCCTCTCTGCGGCCTGAACTGTTGCCTTTGCGGGCAATCCCTCACTTGGTGACCCTTTTGGCCACAACCAAAATAAGCTCCATCGCCATATGGACACGGAGTATAACCATGCTTCTGCCGACATAGGCGGCACATGTCATCCTAACAATGCACAGGCTTGCTGATCGCCCCTTTTTAGTTTGGTGGAATGTGGCGCTTACTACTCATCATCGGCGTTTTTCCTTTCCAAGCGTCCTTCATGTTCCAAGTCGTGAACTACGATCCATTGGCAACAGCTTTCTCCTTCAGATTTCGCTCAATCAGCTGAGCCCTCTCATAAATGTCATTGTATTTCTTTAATTTGAAAGGCACCAAGATATCCTTTGTCTCCGGCTTCAATCCATCCCGGAATCTCTAAGCCTTATCGAAAGGATCCTCAATCATCCTTGGGGCAAACAACGATAATTCAACAAATTTCACCTCATACTGATCCAGAGTCATGTGATCCTGATGGAGATGCATGAACTCATTAACTTTTTATTCTTAGCACAGTCCGAGAAATACTTGCCATTAAAGGCTTTCACGAATGTAGTCCATCTCGGAACGGTCCCTTCGGGAAAGATTCTTCCCTTGGATGCATCTCACCAAGTTCTTGCATTCCCTTTTAGTTGAAAGACAGCCAAGGTGACCTGGTCCTCTTCGGTGCACTTCAGCACCTCAAACACTTTCTTTAGTTCCTCGCCCCACGAGGCACCGCCTCGAGATCTCCATCTCCGACAAACTTCGGCGGCATTAGCTTGAGAAACTGTTCCACCAGCTTATGCATCGGTCGATCTCTATTCTCATTTCCAACCTAGGGTTTCCTTAGGGTGCCCAAACTGCAACGGCGACAACAGAAGCACCCTGATTCATTTTCTGTTGGTCCAGCCTATCTCTCAACGTTCTCAGTGCTTGAAGAACATCAACCATAGTCGATTCTTGTTCGGCAGGCTTAGCAGCATGAAGCGCTCTTTTACCGGCTACAATCTCCTCGATCGGCCTGATAGGCTTCCTTTAGGGTGCTCGATGAGCTCTTCTGCCACGTCCGCTCATTTCATAGGTGAGTTACAGAGTCCTACTTACTTCATAGCAAAACACGGTCAGAAGGCAACCCAACTACTTGCTACTCAAGCAACAAACACATGCATTAAGCTTATAAACCTAATAACTATCCCATTTTTCATCGCTCCTTATTAATCTAGGTCATTGACCAGATGGATCAGGCTGACCTAGCTCTGATACCACTTTGGATGGAGATGTCACACCCGATCCTCGAGCTCGCAACATCCCTACCTTGACACTCTTAGGTCACGAAAGATAGCGTCACAGGCTCGCTATAGACCTATTATCGTAATACGCATGCGAAATGTGCCAAACTCCCAAACAACAAGATTAGCAATTGGACAAGTCAGCAGGAACATTCATTCAGTCAATTCACGAAAAGACATCTTTAATCCTTATGCAAAGCAGATACTAATTAACCCTATAGAGTTAACAACATACAACCTCATTATTTGGGGTGGCTCTCTAGGATCTCAAAAGAGACAATGGTCGGTAGGGTTAACTCCATATCTACTCCAAAAGGACAATTTTAAAAATCACACCTCAGCATCCATGAGGCTCCGTCACTTGTGACTTGAAAATGTTATCCCATGACGGGGTGAGAAATAAATCTCAGTGAAGTCAACGCCTAAGCTTAGTTATGACGTTGATTCACCCAGGATATCCTACTAAACAGACATGGTGTAACAAGCAATATAAATATCCAATTACATGCAACTTACCCGTCAAGAAGCCACACATAATGCGATGCAGACACAACATGACAGTCAAATGGCTCAATCAAGGCAAGCATTACATCAATCAACATACATGACGTCACACGTAGTCCATTTATTATAAGATAGGGTATGTCAGTCTAGGGCACGTCAGCTTGAGAATAGGGCATGTCAGCCCGACACATTGGTCAGTTGGTGCCTAGTACACTAGTCAGTTGGTACTCTTTTGACGACGCCAAGCATCATCCCTTACTTCCAGTCACTGCATCCAATAGCCCGCGTGATTCCGATCGTCACGGCATGGATCTATCAGAAATCCCTTCCAAGGCTTCGGTTCGTCACAAGCTGCGACCAACATTCGTCAAATTGACATCATAGAATGACGTGCTTCCAACAAGTCGTATTTTCTCGTTACGGTACAATCTTTTTAGGAATCTCATCGTCCCATCATATGACCACACATGACACCCGATAATTAATCAATTTTTCATCTTTGCTTTAGGCCGGATGCTCATACAAAGTGCTCAAAGACTCGACCCAAAGCTGTTTTCATGCTAAATTATACAGTTTGAATTCACACGGGTCTTATGAATGCACAACCTCATAACTAGGCCTACGCTTGACACGGACGATTAAACACTCAGAAATTCAATCATGTCACACCATAATCAATCCACTGCACTCAGTTAAGCAGTCAAAGCACGATTGATTAAACAATTCAATTAATCAAACGATATTGATTAATTCCAATTTCATTAAATTATCGATTGATCGCTCGGTTCTCAACTATCGCTCACTCGTGAACAAACAATGACAATCAATGCCCAATCAGTCAATCAATCGATTCTAACAACCAACTAGCCACAAGTGACCTAACAAAATTTACTAACTTGATTAATCGCAACCATTTACCCTAAACCCAATTTCTCTCTAAACCGACCATGATTATTCTAACTAAATACTCTAATTAACTAAATAACTAATTCAAAACGTAATTAGCATCCTAACTAAGGATTAGGGGTTAACTCACCCCTAATCATGTTTGGGCAATGAGATCAACGGTGTGGCGAAGGCAAAACGGGGGCGACGAAGCTCGACGGCGACGGTTCTCGATTTTCCTTTGGACCTCTTGGGTTTCTCGACTATTTATACGGCGACATCACCCGACAGCAGTTAGGACACATCGTGGAGGTTCGACAAGAGGTTGGTGGCAGCGGTGGAGCTCTAGCAACCGGCGGCCAAGGGCAAAGCAGAACCGATCAATTTTGGAAATAAAGAAACTGGGACTGTTTTGAGGCGATTCTCGACCTCGAAAGCTAAGGTAAGATCGGATAAGGCTTGGGGACTCACCGAATAGTTGAGGGTGACTGGTCGGACCGAAAATAGGCAACAAACTACGGCCAAAAATGGCTCGAGATGGCGTGAGTAGTATCTCGGCGAAACAGGGTAGGCGGCACCGAAAAATAGGGAAGGAATCCAGGGCTATTTTCATGGCTTCTCAGGCTATGAACGGCTGCGACACGCTCGGGGGGTCAAGGAGGGAGTATAGGGTGGCCGTCGATAGTAGTAGTGAGCGGCGAAACGTGTCGGAGACGACCGAAGGAGCTTTGCAACGATCTCGGCCCAAAATAGGGCACTGATTGGGGGTTTCAGGTTTTGCGGCTTTCACGATGGTCGGCTGCTTCGGGGTGGCTGGCGATGGCTAAAGGGAGGTCTGAAGGATGGAGGGAAGTTGAACTCGTGGTTGGTGGCGGTTAGAGGTGGTCGTAAGGGTGGTTCGACGGGGATTCCCGAAGTGACGGGAAAACAGGGCAAGAAGGCGACGAGGCTTCCAGGGGCTGTTTTCGCCCCGCTCGGACTGTGAATGGAAGTTTAATTGAGATGGGGGAGCGGCAGAGGACGTCAATTGTGGTCAAGGTCGGTCGCGAGGGCTTCGGAGCAAAAAAACCCCTTTGAACCCGAAAACAGGTCAAGGATGATGGGTCATTTTTCTGGGTCTTGCGGCGGTGTGGCAACGGTCGGGACGATGGCGACGGGATGGCGGAGGTGTTTGAAGACGATGGCGGTGGTGGTCGAGTGGCAACAGCCCAAGATGAGAGGAGGAGGAGCTCGGTGAGGGAGGGCGTTCGATTGGGTCTCCAAAACGAACAGTGAGGTAGAGAGAAAGTAGTCAAGAGAGAGAGACCAACGGGAAAGAGAGAGCAAAGAGAATTACGTGAGAGGAGTGGAGAGAGAAGAGAATGTTGGGTAATGGTAGTTGAGGGATTTGACTAATGGTGGGGCCCATAAGTCTTGTCAAATTGGAATTATTTTGTCCTATATGCATTATTGGAGGGGTAAAATGGTAAATCAATAATGCTGGACTGAACGAAATTTGGCTCTACTGAAAAAAGGGTAAATTTGGTAGTTTCACAGGTTAGGCTCGGCGAGAGAATTCGAATCCTAATTCACGACGACTAAGAATTACGGAGCCTAATCTAAATTGAATGATATTTCAGGAATCGTCCAAAATCCATATCTTAATTCCTTACTGTCCAAAATTTCATATTAACTGAAATTTAATTTCGTTCATTTTTATCGAATTTAGTCGATTTACAAAACGCGAATTTCCAGGGCGTTACATCCTTGGCGTAAGCTATCGCTAGTTGGTTATCACAATTAACCAGTAAAGATCTAGCAACATCCTCAGCAACATATAAGCAATCCAAAAATCTCTTAAACAAACTTTCTCTTATACTGCTGCTGACAGAGCCATAAACTTGGCTTCCATCGTCGATAATGCTATACATGCGTGTTTCTTACTACTCCAAGATATTGCGCCATTATACAGTAAGAATACAAATCCAGAGGTAGATTTTCTTTCATCTAAATCTCCTCCCCAATCAACGTCGATGTATCTCTCAAGGTGCAGACTTGGTAAGTTAACGAATAATCTGCAGTACCCTTCAGATACCTCAGGATTCTCTTAACGAAAGTTCAATGTGCTTGACCTTGATTAGATTGGTATCTACTTACCATTCCAACAGCATGACAAATATCAAGCCTTATACACAGCATAGCGTACATTAAGCTCCCAACAACATTAACATATTGAACATTTTCCATACGTTTCCGTTCTTGTGGAGTCTTGAGATACAATTTACGGCTCAAGCTTTCACCCTTGGCAATAGGAGTGTTGTAACATTCTAAATTTCCTACCATTTCAAGACTAAAAGGATATCTATTGATGCATTTCAGTTATATCTTGCTCGGATTTGATCAGTCTCAAGTTAACCAACCAAAGAGAAAGGTTAATGCAGGATTAGGTACGTGGACCTAGGAAATCGAATAAGAAATGACGCTTTGACCATAAGGATTGCTGATGATTATTTAGAGCCAATAAAGGCTGATCTAAGGATGATTATGAAATCCATTACTAGCGTTATGCGATTGGAGCGCGAATGATTCCACTTAACCAACTTATGATTTGAAAACTTTCCTAAATCGAACCCCGACGATCGAGACCGTTGGAACTAGCGATAAGCCTTCGTGGTTACATGACAACCAAAGTTGCTATGATTGGAATAATCCTAAGTGTGATGAGAATCGCTGAGTCAATATGCATAATGTCTATAAAAGCCGCCCGTTAGTTCGATAAGCTGAAGTTATGATTGACGAAAAACTAACCATGAAATGGGACCTCAAAATTGAATATCGGATAATGAAGAATTTCAATATTGAATAAGGATTGAGCGTTGCCTCATCAAGGATAATTAATATTGAAAAAGTAAAATTTCGGATTGTAAGTGCGAAATTATCATTTTGCCCTTAGAAGGGTGTTCATGCCTTAAGGATTGAACATTTTAGCCATTTGGCATTCCCCTTAGTTGGCCAAAAATTTAGGGGAAAATTAGTCATTGGAGCTTCAAGATATTATAAGGAAAATGACAAGTATCATTACAAGAGGAGAATTAATCACTTAGCATTAAATTGAGGTCTAATCCAACTACCATTCAAACTTTGACCAAGCAAGATTAAGAGACCACACTCTCTCTCCCTTCTCTTCATTTTGATTGACCACTTCCCCCCTCACTCTCCCTTTCTTTTCTTCTTTTTCTTCTTCTTCTTCCTCCTTTTTTGGCCGAGAACACCCCTGCCCGACCAGCTATTGCCCGTCGTTTCGCCCTCTTCGACGGCCGTCTTCGGCGACCTCCAACCGAACGCCGACCACCACAATCTTCCCTAGCCTCTCCTATAAGACTTCCTGGTCACTGTTCAGCAATTCGCAGTCGCGATTGCTCCGTTTGGCCACCGGGAACAGAATCGGTCTCTGCCGGACCTAGTTTGAGAGAAGCAACCTTGCGCCGATTTTAGGGGCTCATTTGACATTTAACCTTCGGTAAGGCCTTCTTAACATATAGTTCATGAGTTTAGCAAGTTGAGGTTGGAGATTTTTTGAAAATTAGATAGGTTTTAATGGCTGAAATTGCTTGATCTTGTAAGGGCAATTTCTGCTCCCCTACTGCCGGTTTGGAATCGAACCATTTGGAGGTTCGTGGAGATGTCACCTTGCTTTGGAACTCACAGTAAAACATATAGGGATGTAGATTAATGTGTTGGCAATGTATATGCTTGATGGAATGAAGTTTAGAGGTGTTATAATGGCTGTTTGGTGCGATTCTCCTAGGGACAGAACACTGCCCTGCACCGGACAAAGTTGAACCTAGCAATTGGGGGCTTGCCGAGGTGTTGCCACACTTCGAAACCTTCGGTAAGGCATCCTAGAATGTAATATGATGTGTTAGCAAAGTGGTAGCGTGAATGAATGGAGTTTGAAAAGGTTTTAACGATTGAATTGTGAAATTTTCTTAAGGCTGTGTACTGCCTTGTTTTGGCCAAGCAATAACCAAACCTTATGGCTGCTCTTAGTGGAGTTTTCTAGCTCAATTGACCAGATAAGCGACCCATAAATCCTTATTAGGACGTTAGGATACTCAGGGACAAGTTTGGGACTTGATTGATAAATTTTGTGAGTAGAATTGTGCTTGGATTGATTGATACCGAACGTAGTTGGGTGAGCCAAAACATAATTGCGTGCCATGAGGTGATAATGTGAAATTCTTGATTGGAATTGACAAGTGAATTTTCTATTGGGATGTGTCCTTGATTGATTGTGTGGTACCTGGCTCTTGAGTGACAACATACTTGAATTGGCAAGGAATGGACTTATTTGATTTATTGCCATGTTGTGAAGTTGTGCCATGCAATGTGTGATTTGGCCAAGAATGCTTCCATTGTTAAAAGGTTAATTGCTCGTCAAGTTGACTTGTGCTTGATCAAGAGGTCGTTTGAAAGATGAGATATGGCTTATGAGCCCTTGCGTTATGAGAAGCATGTTTTATGAAAGTGAGCTTTAATTGATTGACTTGAGAGCCTAATGGCATGTCGAACCTTGATGTGTCAGAACGTGAGGTCGATTTATATCCTGATGCATCGAAAGAGGGATAGACTCGATACGTGTCAACACGAGTATTGAAATGGCATTGAAACCTGGTGCGTCAGAACGCGGGTTGTCAATTATTTTTAGCCTGAGGCGTATTGACGCGGGCTTAGCCATTGAAATGGGAAATTGAGATTAATTCCTAGTATATGAATTTGATATTGCACTAGTACAAGAAGCTTAGTCTTATTGCCATGGTTGTCTTTGATTTGTAGTTATTCCACACTACTTTTAAAAGATGTCTAGAGGTACTAATGGCCTAATATAGGTTTAGGGATAGTTTGCTGAGATGTAATCTCACCAAATCGTGGGATTTATTTTTCAGACCCCAAGCCCTGAACATATTGCCTATACATTTTGGTACCCCGATAGATATGAACACATCCATCGACAAATTTCCCATAGAGGAGGATAGGGTGTATATAAGGAGGGAACTACTGTTTGGGTTGACAAAGGGGAACCATATTGGAAGCCGCATCGTTATGAGTCTTGGTACCTTCGTACCGGAGACGTGACCACCAGACCTTTGAAGCCTTCTGAGGTACCTAGGGATGCGATCCCGCCATGGTGTCATCCAGCTCCTGTGGAGGTCGAAAGAGATAACTCTGTAGTTGGGTCTAGGAATGTCCTTGAAAAGACCCCGACCGTTAAGGAGGACATTGAAGTCATAGAGCCATTTGCGTTCGAGGATGACGAAGAGGAAGATCCCATTGAGTTTGGTTTTGAGAGCTTCATTGAGTATGACCCCGTCGAAGACGAAGCTGAAGATAGTGATGACGACTAGTGGACTTATGAGTGACTAGACTTTTTAGATGACCTCGTTGATTAGAGGCGTGAGGGTAGAATTCGTGGAGTTGTCTTTTGACGTGACCCCTAGTTTCTCTCGACCCTTATTTTGTATTTGTCCCTAATCTTGATCATTTGTAAATAACTTGTGGTGCCTTATATTATGTGGAGTTGTTGTTGTCCCAAGTTGTCTTATTTTAATTGTGTACGGAGTTGTTTACGTTTTCGCATGTGCATGTATATTCATACGCACGTCGTGGCCGTTCGGATCCTAGGTTATCTTCGAACATGTAAAACGACATTTATGGGATGTGGCGTGTTCACAAAGGATTGCGGGGCGTGACAAGTGTCAATTGGTTTACAATCTTGCATATGGAATCGTTCAAGGACTTTATTTACACATGTCTCTTATGAGAGAGACAACAACCTTTTTAAACAATCTCTTGAAATCTTAACTCCAAAAATATACGTAGCTTCACTCATATCGCTCATTTCAAAATTAGACGATAATCAATTCTTGACTGTTTGAACAGACTCCATATTATTTCCGGCAATGAGGATATCATCATCATATAATGGCATTATGAAAGCGTACGTACCACTGCCTTGAAGACTACTTAAGGCCATGTATCAATTTTAGAAATCGACATACCTTTTGTGTGACGCCCTGCGTTCCTTCACTGACGTCACATCCGCCTTAGGCCAATAATAAAAACAAATTCCCAAGAACAACACACAACCTAAAAGTGAAATGAAAAACACAGGTGGAAGGAGATGATAACCTTGACAAATAAAAGAAACATAAAAGGAAAATTTGAAATGATATAAAAGCACACACATAAATATAAGCATAACACAAGCTTTTGGTTACAACTGACGAAAGGGAAAAAGACATAACAAAACCTCACACCAAAATGGAATAAGGAACTAAGGCCTAAGTCCAAAGGGTTACTCCTCAACCTGAACAAAACTTAACATCAAAATTGTTCCTACTCCCAAAATACTCAACCGTTGCACCAGACTACTCTAAGGAGCTGCTTGTCCCGTCAGTATCGTCCTCAGCTTCGTCTTGACTTGGAATATAGTCGAAAAATGTCTCTGATCATACCTCCTCGGTATCCTCCTCAATGTCCTCCTATTAAGTACCTTCTATCTCATCAGTTGAGATCTCGATGTAGTCCAGGTGCTCTTCGGTGGTAGCAGACTTTGGCTTCTCGAACATATTCTTTGAAGCTAGTGCTGAAGTTTTGATGTCGACATCAAAACGAGTTGGATGATACCAAGGTGGTATTACCCTCAAGGGCACATCAGTAGGGTTCATCAGTCCGTAAACACTGCTATTACTAACGCGGCGAAACCATGCATCGTAGCGGTGGGGCTCCAGACTATCTGCTCCAAACCTATCTACCCAGACAGTGGTGCATTTCCTAATATATACAATACCCTTGCCGTTTGAGAACTCGTCGATAGTAGCAGTCATCTCCTTCGGGTCACCCATGCGTAATGGCACATACTCAAGGCTTGGGGTCTGGAAAAATACATCCCATTACGGGGTGAGATTTACATCTCAGCAAGTGAAACATAAATCTAAACCTGATCACTAGTCCCCCCAGACCACAAAATGATACCAGATGCAGAAACAATCCATGCAATGGCACAAGGCATTCATAAATTAAGCATCTCAACAAGTCAAGCATGAGTAAGAGTCACAGTCGATCATACACAATCATGTGGGATCAAGCTTTATGTACTTAGCATATAAATAAACACCTAACTTTTAAAAGTCATCACAATTATGCCTCAATAACTCATCGCTTGGGCTCTCGGCCCGCGATGTATTTCTTTAGGGCATTCTGGCCAATTAATATCACTGAGGCATTATGGTCATTTGATATCACTGGGGCTCTCTAATCATTCAATATCACTGGGGCTCTCCGGCCATTCGATATCACAATTATTAATCATAATATATATTCATCACATGATCACATCAAGCAATTCAAGCCACAGGCTTCACCGATCAATCAATTCATCCAACTATTTTATCTAGTAGTGTTCTAATGTTCGAGTAAAAGTTTAAGGAACACTTACCCTTCGATCCAGCTAGTTAAATTAATCACAAACGATCCTCCTAGCACAGCAAACTTATGGTCAAAAGAGCATACGTTCGGTCCTAGAGAAATTCCATCAAAACCACGTCATATCCCATTCATTCTTCAATTTCATCACACCAATACTTCTATAACTAATCAGATGACAACCTAAGATATCTTAACGACCATTTAAAGACGTGGCAACACTCCAATGAACCCCTAAAAGTTCGGTTCCAACAACCACAAGGCAGGGCAAAATCGATTCTGCCTTAAACCGCACAAGTTAATCCATAATTCAATATTAGGTTCCAAATTCTCATGAAATAAACTTGCTAACATCTTAACCTAAGGGTTGAGGAAGCTCACCAAGAGTTTCGAATTGAAGTAACACCACGAAGCCCTTCAAACAGCTCAATTTCCTTTTGGTCCTCAACGGTCAGAATTCTGCTTGGTACAAGTCACCACAGATCAGCCATGAAAACATCATAAATCTCCAACAAAATCACAACCTATGCTCGATGAGCTTCAGAACTAGGTGTTATAGAGATCCCACAAAATGTTTGGAGTTAAATGAAGTCTCTAAGAGGATGAACAGAAGCCTTACCCCAGCTCGCTCAGAATCTGTTAGGTTCTGGTCTTGGGGCTACACGGGAAAAATACTCAATCAAACAATGATATACCACTTGGAACTTGTAGAGGAGAGGTCGAGCTTGCTGTTGGTGGTCGGAGCACGGGGAGGTAATCGTTGGAGAGGGCGGTCGACGGTAGCGAACAGGGAGGACAGAAACAATCAGGCGATAGCTTCAGCTGAGAGGAAAAATGGAGAAGAAATTGTAGATGAAGTGAGGGAGAGGGGGCAATGGCTGAAGATGATAATTAAAGGAGAGGTCTCCACAAATAATTTATGAATTTTTGTGACAAGATTGGTTGGTGAGCATAATTAATGCTCAAACACTCATTGATTAACACTTGGCATGCTCCAATAATATCAACCTTTGGCTTTGACTCCCTTTGACTTCTTCCTCATCAATTTTTGGTAGCCACTATGGAGGGTCTAAATGACCATTTTGTCCTTCTATCCTACTCAAGACAAAGGCAAATGATCAAGGGGTAAAATGGTAATTTTGTACTTTCCGTTCGAAACTTTACTTTTCCAATTCTAAATTACCATTGGCAGAATGAAGTTAAATCCTAATGTGGGAATTCTTCATTTCCGTTTGCCAATTTCGAGCTTCCATTTCGTGATCAATCTTCCGTTAATCGTATCTTTAGTTTATCTCAAACTAACGAGCGGCTTTTGTAGACGTTACGCGTATCGACTCTGTGATTCTCATCACACTTAGGACGACTCAAGTTATGACAGTTTTGGTTATCATGTAATTGCAATGGTTCATTGCTAGTTCTGACGGTCTTGATCGTCATAATTTCATTGAGGAAAATTTTACAAATTATATATTGGTTAGACGGCATCACCCACGCTCCAATCGTATAATGCTAGCCATGGATTCCTTAATCGTTATTTGATTGGCCTTTATTGGTTCTAAATATTTCATTCGATAATTCTTATCATCAAAGTGTCATTTCTTTTTTGAGTTTCCTAAGTCCACGTATCTTATCATGCGTTAGCCTTTCCCTTTTGGTCAATTTACTCAGGATTGATAAAATCTGAGTGAAATAAAACTAAAATACATTGATGGATACTTCTCAATCAATAGCCCCAAAATGGCAGGAAATTTAGAATGTCACATTTTTTTCTTGGAATTCCGTAACAAACCCAATGAGTTGTTGCATATACAATTCTTCTTCTAATTCTCCATTGAGAAAATCAGTCATTACATCCATTTGATGTAATTCAATATCCATACTTGCCATTATCTCTAGAATAAGGTGAATTGAGATACATCTTAGTACAAGAGAAAAAGTTTCCTCATAATCAATTCCCTTATGTTGATTATACCCTTTTTCCCATGAGGCGAGCCTTATATTTTTCAATTGAGACATCAGCCTTTCTTTTTATTCTGAGAATCCATTTGTTCCAAATTGCTTTGCATCCTTTCGGATGATCAATCAGTTCTCAAACTTGATTTGCTCTCATTGACTTCATCTCTTCTTCCATTGCATGTATCCACTCTTCCTTTCCAGGGCAAGATAGAGCCTCATTTACATTCCTTGACTCATTTTCAACTTGTGGAGCGACCATGAAAGTTTTCCCGTCGGCTTCCCCTTCAATCTCAAAGCATCGACGAGGAATGCTTTTGCGAGTCATTCTCTATGGAAAAGATTGCACCATAGGTACTTCATTCTCCATTACGCTCCAACTCGGATCAGATAACAATGTCATTGCCTCATCTAGTGGTTGCAATTGAGAATGGTTCAAAACAAATTCCCCACTTCTCACATTGCTCACACTCTAACATCTCAAATAGGGAATTTTCTTCACATATTTCGCCCTTTTTAGGAAACTCATTTTCTAAGAATGTATCATCTCGTGATTTAAATTCAGTTACACTACCACTTTCTTCCTCACATATGAACACATATCGTTTTGAGTTTTTTGAGTATCTTATGAAGATGCTCCTCTTGCTTTTAGGGTCCAATTTTTCATACTTATGGGATGATTCGTGAGTATAGGCTGCACAACCCTAAGGTTTCAAGAAACTCAAATCGGATTTTCTACCCGTCCACAATTCGTATGAAGTGGAAGTAACTGAATTAGAAGGCACTCGAATAAGTATATAGGTTGTTGTTAACAAAGCATCACCCTAAAAGGTGATTGACAAATGAGCTTACGCCATCATAGACCTAACCATTTTCAATAGGGTTCTGTTTCTTCTCTCTACAACACCGTTTTGTTGAGAAGTGTATGAAATATACAACCGTCTTCTATTCCTTTTTCATCATACAAATATCTGAACTTATCAGATAGATATTTTCGACCTCGATCGGATCTTAGTGCTTTTATTTTCTTGTCTAATTGATTTTCCACTAAAATCATAAACTTCTTAAAGCAATATAATACTTCAAATTTGTGAGAAATCAAATAGACATATTCGAATCAAGTATAATCATATATAAAAGTGATGAAGTAAACAGCTTCATGCCTTACTCTTACATTCATTGGACCATAGAAGTCAGAGTGAATTAATTGTAATGGAAATTCAGCTTTGGTCTCTTTTTCAGATGATTTTCGTCTTGTTTTTCTCGCTAGGCAATGCTCACAGATAGGTAAATTGACTTTTTCAATACTGCCCAATAAGCCCTCTTTGGCTAATCTATTCATTTGCTATTGGCCAATATGACCGAGTCTAGCATGCCACATATTCACATAATTATTTTTTTAATGTATTTATCATAATGCTTTTTTTACTCTGCGACGATACGGACGATGACGACGATATGGTGGCAATTTGCGGGCACGACAGCGGCATGAGGTCCTTTTTTAATAATTTTTTTATCCTTTTTTATATTTATAATAACGTTTTTTTTACTTGGCAACAACATGAATGACGACGATGACATGGCGGCAACTTGCCCGTGGCACAAGATCCTTTTTTTACTTTTTTAAAAATCCTTTTTTATATTTATAATAATGTTTTTTTACTTGGCGATGACATGGACGATGACGAAGACATGGCAACAACTCACGGGCGCAAGGTGGAACAAGGTCTTTTTTTTAAATTAATTTTTTTATCCTTTTTTATATTTATAATAACGTTTTTTTAACTTGGCAATGACTCGGACGATGACGACGGCATAGTGGCCACTCGCGGGCGCGGCAGTGGGATGAGGTTTTTTTTTTTTAATTTTTTTATATTTATAATAACGTTTTTTACCTCGTCGGGGCAGTGGCACGAGGTACTTTTTTTTAGGTTTATTTTATAATAATAATATTTTAGAAGTACAAATTTTTAACTGTTACCAAACGAATTTCTGTTTCGGAAGTAGAAATTGTCATATTTATCAAATGTATTTCTCTGATTAAAAATCAACTTCTGAAGTAGAAGTAGAAAAATCAACTTCCGGCCATAAGTTGATTTCTGAAGCAGAATTATAAAAATCAATTTCCGACGAGAAGTTGATTTCTGAAGCAGAAGTGTTGTCATGTGCAGCCTAAGTTTCCAAGAATGGTAATTTTATTCCAAAGCAATTCCTGATAAATTGTTATTTCCTCGTTTGGTTTAAAATTAGAAATCACGGATATAGTTTCTATCCCCCCTGCATCCCAGAAAAATAGTGAGTTCAGTCGTGGTCACATTGGACGAATCTTTTGTTTTTATTTTTGTGGTGTTACAGGTGAATAAAAATACTCACCTATGGGTAGCTCAGTTGGTTAGGGCGCACTTGGGATTGTGTGGTTAGGAGCACTGGTCTAGGTTCGATTCCCCAGATAAGCATCTGTAATTTAAGTAGGGGGACATGACGGTGGGTTGTTGTGCTAATCTCTCCAGAGGAATAGTCGAAGTGTGCGTAAGTCGGCCCGGATACTTTGATTATAAAAAAAAATCATTGAAAAGCTTATGGTTGTGGATACACCTATAGAAGCATCCGAACATAGAAAGATCTCAAAGGACTTGAGGGGGTAGAAGGCCCCAGCCCGGATACCTTGGTTATAAAATAAAAATCATTGAAAAGCTTACGGTTGTGGATACACCTATAGAAGCATCCGAACATAAAAATACAAAGGACTTGAGGGGGTAGAAGGCCCACAGGTCGCGAACAACTTGAATTGCATCTCGGATACAATGGGCCAAGCCCAGATCGGTAAAAAGGCTTAATTTAGCCCGAGCCTCTTTGACAAGTACATGACTTACCAATTCAATTGATTTGCTGTCAACACTCCATTGTATTCGATCTAAGTGATTTTACTCCAATTTCATGCACTCATCAAACCGCCTTTGAAGGAAAATTAGCGTTTCGAAAAGAGCCATAGCTTTTTCTTTTTTCCTTTTTTTTTTGTGGTCGAAAAAAAGAGCCATAGCTTCAGATTGAGATTCAGATGACTCCCTGGGCGAATGTTATTTGTATATTTTGATATGAGAAACCTCGATATTATCTGCGAGATAGCGTATATGTAAAGTTATCTCAAAGTTTGTTGTGCTTAAGTTGTACAATATGTTTAATTTCTGTTGGGAACACACATATCAATGGCAACTCTAGCTACCTCGTTTGGTTTCAAATTTATATATAGAACAGATATTCTTGCAAAGTAGATAAAACCCTCGAAATCCACGAAAAGTTTCGGTTGTTAAATTCGACAAATGACCTCATAATTGTCACTTTATAGCTGTATTTAGATAATCGAAATTCTTAAAATAAGAATTTTTGTATTTTATATCTATTGCAAATGGCCTACAGTTATGTATTATTGTGATTTGTTACTAATTGTATCTTGTTATATCCATAAGAATAGTGTATCTCATAATAAAATCATAACTTATCCATAGTTAAAGTTAAACATCGTATATAATTGGTCACTTACAATCAGAAATTAAATTTATTATCTAATTTACATTTACTCACTATTGAAGCTCAATCCATATGTCCAATTGATAGATATATTCTAGAATAATTATTTAACAATATGAACTCATAATTAAGTTATGCTTACTACATATCATTATCACACAATTCTTGCTGTATCATTTATTTTTCGACAAGGAAAAAATATTTATTATTTTGCATGTAATCAAATAAACTAAAAGAATACTTTATTGCAATAATTGTACTTTATACATTACAATTCTAATGATATCAAGAAACCAATATTATTTTAAAATATCATCACTTGTAGCTTGCTAATTTACATAGTTCTTTTGAAAAGATATTCCGGGTATGTGTATGTATATATATATATATATATATATATATATATATATATATATATATATATATATATATATATATATATATATATATATATGACTACATTATAATAGTGTTTCAGAAATAAAAAGATTTGCGATTTTTCATTGTATGATAAGAAGTAACAAGCGTTATCAATGGACTGAAAAGATCAAATGTAACACTTTTTTTTTGGCTTTTCAAATTTGTCCAGTGCGTTTGATATAACCTATTCTTTAAAGATAGTTAATTATTCATTTTCATATTAACTATGCATGAAATGCGGTCAAACTATGACTTTCGATACCCATTCAATTCTGCACACCAAACCGAAGCATAATGATCCCATTCACTTTCCAGCTAAACTCTTTCCCCATGGAATAGCTCATGTCTTACTTCTTTTTGGGTCGAAATTCATGTCTTCCTTCATTCAGCCGAGAATCGTCATATATGCATCAAGAGCGTTAAATTATCCAACAAAAATCCTAAATCTATTGTATTTTTGTCAATTAAATTATAAACCTTTCAATATTATTAATTAAGTCTTAAACTTTTTCGTATTTTGCCAATTGAATCCATTTGGCTAATGCTCACTAAAACTCGATGATCGGACGCTGGTCGTCCTACATGACACATCCTGCGTTGATATTGATATTTTTTTTTAATAATATTCTATTATATTTTGAATTTTTCATTTGTTTCATTTTTTCTTTGCTTTCTTTTCTGCTCCGGTGAGGTGACCGCCTTCATGGCCGGCATGGGTCGTGGTGACCCTCAATGGCACAAAAAAAAGCAAAGGAAAAAAAAATGAAGAATTAAATTTTTAGTAAAATTTGTTGATATTAGCATCAAACATGCCCCGTATGACAGCTTAGGGATGATCGAATTCAGTCTGATCCCACTCTAGAATCGAGAATCGAATTGGACCAGATAGATCAACCCGGTTCGATTCCCGAGCAATATCATTAGATTGTAACTTTTTTGTGTTTTATTGTTAAATTTTTCTTTTTCTTTTATGGTGCGACAAGTAGAGGCTGAGATTTTGAATATAGACATGGCATATTGGGGCAAAGTTTGAACCATTTACCAGCTTTCAATATCAGGTTTTCCTTCCACCCTTCTAATTTCATATTGACTCTTGCTAAAATCCAAGAAAATATTTGCTTTTTAGAGGGTCCCCATTCTGATGGAATTCCTAGATACTTTCTAGGCTTCTCAATTTTAGGGACTCTCAATTCACCAGCCATATTTCTCCTCAAGTCCCGTGGACATCCCATGCTAAAGCAAATTCCAAACTTACTTAAGTTAATTGCCTGCCTAGAGGCATAACAATATTGGTTCAAGATTAATGCTAAATTCTGACATTCGCTCACTTTTCCATCTAAGAAGAAGATTGAATAGAAAACAAGAAAAGCTTTTATTAAGGAATATACGAAGGCTCTACTTGAAAGCCTTAAAACCTTGTCTATAGCAGGACTTTCCTTTCTCAATTGGCAGATAGATATAGAAAGTATGCTTTTCGAGCTGAATCCATCAACAAATAACAGGAGGGATAGAACAAGACAATATTGATTCAGTCTGATTCCAATACTTGTTTCATGTGCATTTGCCATTCTCTTAAAAAAGAACGAGGTATTTGCCATCAAGATAAATAGGTATGGGAAATAGGATCACTTTGTCTAATACCCCTTCAAAGGTTGAAAATATTCCTGAGGCTCTCTGTTGAATTTCGCACTAAAAGATGTTAATTTCACACAAAGCATGATCATGTTAACCCATTTGTCATTGGATCCCATTTTCATCGTACAAGCCTGCAGAAAATCCCACTCTACTATATCATAAGGCTTTTTTTTTTTTTTTTTCAGGTCGAGTTTTAGCATTGCTTGCAATTTCTTCTTTCTTTCATGAACTCTCAATTGATGCAGCACCTCTTGCACAATCAGGATATTATCCTGAATTTGCCTTCCTCCCACAAAGGCACTTTGTTCTCCCGTAATAAGATTAAGGAGGCATGGTTTCAGCCTATTTGCCAAGACCTTAGAGAATATCTTGTACCCAAAGTTACGCAAACTAGTGGGTCGAAATTAATCCAGTCTCTCAGGATTAGGTACCTTCGGTATCGAGGAGATGTAGGTTCTATTTACTTCCGAGTCAAGGTATCCCGAGTCGACGAATTTCCTCACATCCTAGAAGACATCTTTTTTTAGTGCATTCCCAGTACTGTTGATAAAATTGGTCATTCATACCATCCAAGCCCGGTGCTTTCAAGGCTCCCCATTTGGAAAATTGCTTGTCTCACTTCTTCCATTGAGATTTCTTCCAAAAGCTTCTGATTCATTTTTTCAGTGACAAGGACGGGACATTGTTGTAAAAATGGGTCAAAGTTTAAAGAATTCCGTTTGTCATTTCCTTCAACACCTTTGGATCTCGAATCCCAATATCTGCAACATTTTTCAAGGTTGAAATTCGATTTCTCTACCTTCTTTGAATCGTTGTATCATGAAAATATTTGGTGTCATTTCCTTCAACACCTTTGGAATCAGGCTTTTGGCAAGCCCATTTTGTAAAAATAACTATATAAGCCCATTTTATTCTATTCCTTTTTATTTTTTCTTTTTGTCTATCATTCCTTGGTTTCTTTTCTACGCTCAGTCATTCGTCTTCCTCCATCTTTGTCGACTATATGAGCTTCAAGACTACAATCAACATCTAACGCACCAGAACTTCTCACAGTGAGCGTCTATACTTCACAGCCAATAATATCGCCGGAGACGAACTGTCGGCGACCACAGTCAAATTGCCATCGTGAACATCTCTAATCACCGACACACCACCATCGGCTGCCGCTTCAATCATTTTTTCTACGCTCGTCCATGCAACCTCAGCAAAACTGCAACAAACAGATGTAAAGGGAAACAAGTTTTATCGGACCGTGCCTAACGGGCCATGTCGATCCCGGTCAAACCGAGTTGACTCGGTTCTTCACAATCTAAAATAAATTTTCACGGGATATCGGTCGAGAACATTCGGGTGTCAACATACATTAGGAGCAACGAAAAGTATCCTTCTGCTGCTGGCTGCAAAGCGGAATTAAATATAAGGGTTGTTTGGTTCAGTATTTGACCATGGAATTTTGAGAAAATGCAAATATTTTTAGGTTGAAGGACATTTGCAAAATGCAAGGAGTGTTTGGTAAAGTGTATTTTAAAAACACATTGGAAATAAACTTTGACATAAATGTCGTTTGATGAAAAATATACATTGTAAAGTATTTTTACTTTTTGAAAAAAAAAAGTGGTGATCAACGGGCGACGGCAATTATGACAGTTGGCGGAGGTGGGTGGCGGCGGTGGCTGTCGATGGCGGCGGTCGGCAACCGATGGTGGCGACAAGCAGTGATCGGCGGCGACGCGCGACGATCGGCGGTGATGGGCGGTGGTGGCGGCGAGTGGACAGTGGTCGGCAGTGATGGTCGTGGTGGACGCGACAATCGGTGGGCGGTGGTGGTGGTAGGTGGCAATGGCAATGAGTGGGCGTTGGCGGGTGACGACGGGCAACGGCAGCGATGGTAGAAGGTAACAAAGTTAAAAGAAAAAAAAATTAGTTGCATTCCGCAAATGCAACTTCCCAAAATACTTCTAGAGGTGTTTTGGGTTAAAAACCTTTAGAGACCATTTGAGATGCAATTACATCTTCCTAAAGTGAGTCGAAAAATTAGTCAAATATCATTTGCATTTGACCAAGGGACTTTAGAACTCCAAAGCTCATTTCAAATGCTGAATCAAATAGGGCCATAATCCGAGGTACCAAAGTCCGAAGTAGCTCTAGAAACCTATGACAGTCGTGAAGGGTCTTGCCCTGGGAACAGGTAGGTATTGTTTCCTCGTTGCAATGCCCGACATGACCGTCCCCTGTGAACACTGAACATGACATGAATTCAGCAAAACCGCTTCACAAATGCAATTAATCTTTTGAATGTTTTTGTAACAAGCTCCAAACCTGTAGAAATGTTCTCCCACAAAGCGCAACCCACTCGGGCTCTAGAGAAGCAAGAGACCTAAAGTAGTCCCGTATAGAGAGGTGTCAAAATGGGTTGAAAACCCACTTTTAACCCGGATTCAATGAGATGGGTCATAAATGGATTAATCAGGTTCTAATTAATGAGTTGTTAATGAGTTTGAGTAGTAAACCTAATTGTATGTGGATTGTAAATGCCAATGGATTAACTTATTAAAGTTATTAATTGAGTCAATCCATTCATGATATGTCATTCTTTTGCATACTTCTTATAATTTTTTATTTTCTCTCTTTCTTTTCATCTTTTTGAAGATTTGCAGGGGTTGTTGGCTGACCGTCACTAGCCACAAGGCAGGGGCCTCGAAGCTCTAGCAGGTTGCTAGTGAAGTCGCAGACCCCACCCAGTGGCTGGTAAGGGTCAGCCGTATGACCCTCATCGGTATTTGAAGGGAAAAAAAAGAAAAAAAAATCAGTTTTTTTTTTAAAAATTGGCCAATGTTTCAGTAATATATTTTTTTAAAAATTATGACAAACAATATATAAACGGGTCATAAACGAGTTAATGGGTCAATTTCGATCGGATCATTTGTGACTTGACCCAAACTCGATCCAGCTCATGCGTTTAATAGGTCTAGTCCCATATGGCATCACACAACGTGTAGACCAACAACAAAGGGGAACGAAATCACTATAGGGAGGAGAATAGCGTCTGGCCTGAGAAAATCTTGACCAAGAAACAGCAACACCTTGTCTCGCTCAAAAGTTGTTGAGAGGATGGAGTGTCTGAAAGCTGCAGCTTGAAAGCCAAACACACCAGTTTCGTACCTTGATAGTTCTTTAACAAGTTCTTATGCCCTCCACAAAGCACGTTGCCCTTAGCTTATTTCCTTGTGAAGGTTCAATACAGTATGCTCTACAGAACAGATCTCTGAGTTCTATGAAATGGGAGAGATGTCATACTCACATTTCTAAAATGAAGTTTGTTCTAAACATTCATCACTTTCATAGATTTCATTTACAGCACTAGCTTCAGAAGGAAACCGGGAAAAAAACACTACAAGTGCACTAACTTTCGTACGGCGTTCACTTAAGTGCCATAACTTTCAAAACGTTTAATTAAGTGCCATAACTTTCAAAACATTCAGATTAGTGCTAATTCTAGTAAAAAATGTTCATCTGGGTGCTACTTAAGCCGGAAAATATGATGTGAAATTTTCACTAATATTTTATTGAATTCTGAGTGCCATGTGGAAATTCCAAGTCATTTTTTAATAGTTTCTGATTTTTTTAATTCAAATCAGAAAAAAGTTAAAATTAATTAAAAAACAAGAAACCTATGATTTCTCGGTGGTGGTCGATGAGGGTCTCCGCCGGTCACCGCCGGTCACCACTGGCCAACCCAGGGGCTAGGGTCAGCTCACCCTGGGCCTGCGAGGCCATGACGGCCGTCAATCGATGGCCGTCGTGGCCACGAGCGAGGGTGCGAAGCCCTCACTAGATCTAGGTGAGGGCCTCGCGACCCTACTGGCCACTGGCCTGACGTCCAAAACTCAATGTCGTTGGCGTCGTGCGTGTGGTGGTCGGATCTAAGGGTGAATCGACAGGGTATCTTGGAGAAGATGGGTCTAGGGATGCGTGTGGTGGTCAGAGGGAAGCTGTGGTGGCTGGGACTCGATTTCATTGCTAAACCTCGACTCTTTGACTCCCACTAATGACGAATGGTCAACGATGGTTGTTGGGGATGACGACAAAACTCGTGGGACGGCCGAAGGGCGTCGGAGCCACTGGAATAGAAGTGGCGATGGTAAACAGGGGCAACGTCGCAAAAACAAGAACATAATAAAGTTCGGCTTGTTGGGCTGTCTCTCTCGGCTCTGGGGTTCTCAACCGAGCGGACGAGAGTGGCTATGTTGTATGGTGGTTGAAGGAGGTGGGGGCAGTGGTTGAGGACGCGCGGAGGAAGAGGAACAACAACGGCAGACCAAGCAACATCAATGAAAGGAAAAATAGAGCAGAGACGAGAGCTGGTTCGCTGCTATCCTTGCTCGACGTTCTCCAGGCAAAGAAGTCCATTGTTTTCTGCAAACGAAGACAAGAAGAAGAAGAAGAAGAAGAAGAAGAAGAAGAAGAAGAAGAAGAAAGCCATGTGTACATAAAAAGTCAAGAAAATTGTTTCACCGGCGCCACGTTAGATTTTCGGCTACCAAATCAATGGCTAGCAATTAAGTGAACGGTTTTTAAAATTTTTGGTACTCAAGTGAATGTTTTGAAAGTTGCAGAACTTAAGTGAACGCTATACGAAAGTTATAGCATTTGTAGTGTACTTTTCCCGAAGGAAACAAGCAACAAGAGAACAAAGGTTTCCTAGGACTTAAACATAATTTTCTCCACAATTGCATTTGCGTAGGATATTAAAAATAACCAAGAGAGAAAGAACAGATTTTAGAGCAAACACATACCAAACTCTACATCTTTGAATAGACTTCCGTGAGCAAAAATTACCTTCTCGCTATAGATGGAAATGCTTCTTCAGGGGTATATTCAGCTGGAGAATGTATAGGAGATAGAGAGACGTAAAAAGGAGGGGCATCAGAAGACTCATTAGCATTTTTTTTTAAGGGTTTGACATTGTTAATACTTAATACAGCCAAGTTGAGTTCGACCCAAAAGTTTAATTCTTCGCAGTTTAGTCCTCTCGCTTCCTTAATTTGTGTAATCAAATCCTTCCATCAAACACTTAAAACTAAACCGTCAAGTTCATTAATGGCGTCTCATTACTTATATAACAGAAAATAACATGTGACACAAAATTTGGCGCCCAAATCCCCGTATAACAGAAAACGTGAGAAGCAAGAAAAAGGGAATTCTCATTTGATATTATTAACTATAGCGGGTAAACAAAGCACTTGATTAAACAAACCGAGAAAGTTAAGAGGACTTGATTGCGTCAAACAAAAGACAAAATTGCACAAATTCAGGAAGTTACATGACATCATTGCATGAAATAAAAGTTCGAATGACCCAATCGCACAAAATGTAAACCTTAGAGGACCAAATCTGTAATCAAACCCAAAGAAAATTAAGCAAAGTCATAGTCGATAAACATCAACAAAGGTCCCTTTCTCTCTCAACTGCGAAGGACCCGAAAAAGGTTCCAAAAGAACCAAACCCGTTGGAGTTTGCTTTATCCTAAAAGGCACTTCATTCCTCTCCTTCCAAATGACACTAAAAGGGGAGCGGATTGCTAGAAATCTTCTGTGTATAATACCCCTTTCTGAATCAACAAGTACCAGATTTCATCATCAAAAGACTCTTCAGAAGCTAATTACTTAACCAAGAAGAGTTGAGAAGAGCCGGTTGCCCCGCCATGACCCAAAAGAAACCACTTTCGTTACACTTCCTAGTCTGAAACCACTAACTAGGCATCGGACGAATGACATGTAATGAGGAGGCAGGCTCTTGCTGGGTGGGATTCCTGCGACTTAAAACCTGAAACCAAACCTAAACAATGTCCGGCTATGCTGCTTGGCATTTGAAGTTTAGTGCAGTGGGGCTACAAACTTCCATACCCCAGATGTTTGAATGTTATATGCTTACAGTTCGTAAAGCGTGCTGCTATTTTCCCATTCAGAAACATTTGGTTTCACAGTCGATCTTAAAGGAGTTGTGCTCACATGAGCTGCTGCGCAGAAAAGTCCATGAACACTGTTCAATAACCCAATGGAGACGGAACATACTGCCCACGGCACGAGTCAACTGATTTTCAGGATATTTTTAAGCTGGTCAAAATGAATTGCCCAGTCTACAAGTGATCAATAATGTGTTCGATGACTAGATACTTATCTATTCACTGCATATAGTCGTCCCACTGCCGTTGATTCATCAAATCATTTTGGCTGTTAGAAGAAGAAAGTAGAAGCTCTTCCAATGTGTTAAGATACATTAGTGCATCATATACCCCTATTATTATTATTTCCCCGACTGCTTTGTACTTGGTTACGAGGAACCACCGTATTGTGATAAAATGATTTTAGGAAAAATCACAAAAAAAGTCCTAAATCAATTATAATGATGTCAATTCAGTACTAAATATTTTTTTTTGGCCAATTTTGTTTTTGGTCGGAATTTTTTTGGTCAATTGAGTCCTAGCTCTTTTGCATTTGTGCCAATTCAATTCTAAATCTTTTGTATTTATGCTAAATTTATCCATCTGGTCCACTTTTGTCGGCTGGTAGTAATGCGGATGTCGGTCAACTTGCCAACTCTATCGGCATTGGTGTGACAAATTTTAACAATATTTTTAAATCTTTTTTCAAATTTTTATTTATTGTGTATTTCTTTTTCCCTTTTCTTTCATTTCTTTATTCTCCTTCTTCCTCCAACTAGTGGCTGGATCGGGAAGCGGCTAGAGGCGAGGCTGGTGAGGCCGATTCCACGACCGGCTAGATGAAGGATAAGAAAACGAAAGAAAAGAAAAAGGAAAAATTATAATTATAATTAAAGTTTGAAAAAATATTAAATATTATTAAAAATTGCCACAAACTTCCATACCCCACGCTATCCTCGATCAATATTAGGGAATAAAATCTTGCTATTGTCCTCTTCGATTCTGCATTCAACCATTCAAGAAAAGTTCTTTAAAGTTGTAATATCCCTGCGAATGTTGGTGCGCCCCAATTTCCAATAATCTAACGAAATATGAAAGTAATATATGCTCATTCTGATTATAAATTGATATACGTTTTGTCATTCAAAAGAATATTTTGAGTTTTCGACCAGCGAGTTTGAAATAAAAAAGTTTTGGATAAATAACTTCATTTACTTGCTCGATAGAGCCAATGTGCGGACTTCTTTTGTAGCCATTTTTGACTTTGTCTCTTGATTCAAACCATGATGTCCTGTCCTTATCTCGTCTCCTCAAAGCATCTTTAAAAGAAGCGGACGTGACTCTGAATTGGGAACCCTAATCTCTCAGAATCGAGATTGAGCAAGAAGACGACTTGAGAGGTTCGAAGTTGAACCCGACAGAGACAAATCCAATGCCTTGACGCTTCTTCAGGACACGACACAACTAAATCCTAATAAGAAATTTTGAAATTCCCCAAGGGAAGAAAATCTCGGCTTGGACTGTGGTTTACCTCAAAGTGTTGCGATCCTTCTGTAGAAAAAATATGATTGAATGGGATAAACAACAAAATCAGACTTTGAGGCGTGATAACACTCTTTTTAAATATTTATTTCCCTCACAACGTTGTTAATGGTTTGGTAAATATCCTCTAAGATACAACAAATTCTCAATGAGAATAGCATATACCAATTCTAATATTTCTCCAGTATCTCTCAAGGAAAACAATTGAAAATGTATCTTTTTGAGAAAACAAAAATTGAAGTTCAGAAGACACTGAAAATGAACAAAGTCACTTAATATATAAAACTTGAAAGAATACAACTTTTTGTGTCTCAAAAGGCGTTACACAATCACAACTATTCGTGTATAAAGAACAGTTAGTTTTGGATATGCCACTTTGTGTCTGAAGAGCAATTGATTCGGACATAACTCTTTGTTGTCCAAAAAATAGTTTATTCGGACATAACTTTTCGTTCTCCGAAAAACTGCCACTTTTGAAAGATTGCAACTCTCGGACATAAACAATTAATTAAATTTTGAAAATTAAATTTTAAAAAATAATTACAACTCCTATGTCGTTATGAATGAACAATTTATTTTAATTATAATTTCAAAAATATTAAAAATAATAAATTGATTGTTGATTTGTGTCAATAGTTACTCGTGACCGCAAGCATGCCAAGTGCCTAATAATCTCACAATCACATGAGGATATGGTGGGACTAGACCACTTGTCCATTTCTCTTTATTTGAAAGACTATAACAGCCTTCTAATTAATAAATTGACTTTCTCTCTACCTAGCTTCCTATATGAAAAAAAAAAAAACTATTTTGTTTTGTTTTTCTAAAACATATCAACAACTTCAACGTCAAACCGCCTACCAGTTAGACGTCTCTTTCATCTTCGATTTAAAGATATTTGGGTGAGATTTGAGCTTTAGATTCAAGAAGATGTCTCAATTTTCTCTCACTAGAACTCACAGATCATTTTCTTTCCCTCTACTTCGGCCAAAAAGACTATGAAGGATAAGCCATATGACCCATTCAAGAAATGAACTAAGGCAATGTCTTTTCCTTATGGATTGCAGGATAGTTTTGATCATATAGTTAAAAGGAATTTCATGCAAAGTTATTTTCCTTCCTCTTTTCTCCCTAGAATTCTTCACCTTTTTTACTTTTCTTTTTTCTTTCTGATTTTTTAAATAATTTTTAATTCTACTCTTTGTTTCTTTTCTCTCTTTTTTTTTCCCTTTCTCTGTCGATCACTGACCACGAGTGATCGGCCATAGGTGAGGGACAAGCTCGCGTCCCTCACCTGTGGCCAGTGACCAATAAAGAAAGAAAGAAAAAGAAAATTAAAAGCAAAAAATTTTCGGTAATTCTTTTTAAAAAAATAGAAAAATTTTATACATTAGTGTTAACCATGTTAGGTAGACAAGCAGGTCCATTTCGGCAATTCATATTTAGGTCTCAATCAAATACCGAAAAATGTTTTGTCATTTTCCTGAAAATATTTTTCGTAAACATCACATTTTAGGCAAAAAGCCTTAGATGTGGCTGATTATGTAATGGGAAGATTACGGTTCACTTGATCGGTGGCGGAGTGTTCAAATTGATGGTTAGGAGGTGAAAATTGCTGTATATCCCTGCCGCCCAGTAGATTCTATCAACCTTTTGGAGCCCGCTAAGTGATTTTTTTCCCCCTTTTTTAGTTCAAAGTATTGCCTATTAAGTAAGCGAATGCTGAAGATACTTAGGACTATATTTTGATCATTAGACTCCTGCATATGTATGATAAGTTGTTGGTGCAGCTGCGCAAAATTTGTTCTCTCGTATTTTACGATATGAAGTCGATCATTCCTTCATGCAATTTCTTAAATTTATTAACAAATGCAATTATAAAACATTTTATGGCAGGCGTGTTTCATGCGAGTACGGCTCCATGCAAGGGCGACTCGGGATGGATGGCAGGATCCAAAAGGTAGGGATATTATCGTTTTAGAGAGTTTTGGCGTAGTAGGTGCCGAGCGGGGCTCATTAAGGATTAGCATAAGAGCTTCACGGGAACCTTTAGAACTTTTCAAGGGGTTTTTTTTCCGATTTAATTTTTTTAAAAAAATTTATTTACAAAATTAAGTTTTAAAAAAATAATTATCAATTTGGGTCTCGCGCGCTGCTTTGTGTAGCACGCAAGCCTAGCGCGCTGCTCAGAGCATCAAGCAATTGCTTGCTTTTTTTTTTCTTTCTTTCTTGCTTTTTTTTTTAGAAGTCACGCACATTTTTTTGCTAGCAGCCACGCTTAATTTTGTGCAGCTTGCTACTACACAAACAAAAAAAAATTATATTTATTATTAATTTACAATGGATTTTATTAGCGACGAATTCTACGACGAACGTGTCGTTGAAAATGTATGTTGTATATTTTCAGACGAAACATCATATTTGTTGCCAATTTTGTCACAAAATATATAACGTACATTTTCAATGACACGTTCGTTGTATAATTTGTTGCTAGTAAAATTCATCGCTAATTTTTTTTTTGTATTTCTTGCCGATTTACGATGAATTTCTACACTATATATTTTGCGCAAATTTCGTCATGCGACGCGTTTATATTTTGCAACAAACTCATGCGACACGTTTGTCGCGTGATATAAAGAGTACATTTTCAACAACACGTTCGTCGCAAAATATATACTTAGTGTGCTTCATGGTGACGTCTAACGTGTCGTTGGAAATGCACGTTTTATATCACGCGACAAACGTGCCACACATTTCGTCGCAAAATATATACTTTGAGTGTTGCACTAGACCCGTGGCAAAGTGACTCACAATACGATTGTGCTTGTGAGACTCAAAATATATATCTAGCGATGAAATTTGCGGCACGTTTGTTGCAAATATATAGCTTAGAAATTCATCGCATATTGGTGACAAATACAAAAAAAATAATTTTTTATCTAAAAATATAAAATAATTGAAATACGAAAAAAAGTATTTTAGCTACAAAAATTAGCGAAGAAAAAAAATTCCTCTCTAATTTGCAACGAAACATCATATTTGTTGCAAATTTCGTTGGAAATATATAATGTACATTTCCAACGACACGTTCATCGTAGAATTCATCGCTAATAAAATACATAGTAAATTAATAATAATATATTTTTTTTGTGTAGCAGCAAGTTGCACAAAAGCAAGCGTGGCTTCTAGCAAAAAAATGTGCGTGGCTTCTATACAAACAAAAAAGAAAGCAAGCAAAAAAGAAGAATAAGAATAAGAAGAAGCAAGCAATTGCTTGTTGTTTGCGCGTTGTTTAGAGCAGTGCGCAAGCAGCTTGCGCGCTGCTTTATGTAGCGCGGGTCTCGTGTGCCGCTTCAAGTGATGCGCGAGACCCAAATCGGTAATTATTTTTTTTTAAAAATCTAATTTTGTAAATAATTTTAAAAAAAATTAAATCTGAAAAAACCCATTTTCAAGCCTTTATAAAGAGTAAAGATGCTTTGCCTCTTCAGTTGCGAGGTATAAAAAGCGAAAAACCTTTTGAAGCAATTTCGAATCGAACGACCAACGTTGCGACACGAGAGAAATCATCACGCTTTAAATCGAACCACACGCCGACCCACACCGCACAACGGTTGTATAAAAAGAGTGTTAACCAAAGACCTCGAAGCAATTTCGAATCAAAAAGACATGTCGATGTGCCCACCACATCCTTAACCAAGCATGCCAAAAAAGATTGTTGATGCCCAAAGGGTTGCTGACGTGAAATCTATTATCGAACGTAAGCAATTCGTTTTTGAAGGGAACGAATCCCGATTCTATACGTACAAATACGCTGCAAAATGCAACACAAAACAAGCCCTAGATCGGCTTGAATCACTGATTGTAAAGGTAAATCACATAGGACGAACTTATCTTGATAGCCACAAATTAAAACCCCAGATGACAAATGTCGCGATTCTTCCGATCGATCGTCCGTTGAGAGATAGCTTTTTCATGGAATTTTTTTTAGGGAGCTTGTTTTACCACTTTTCTAAGAGAACGACGTACGTTCAACTACGGATGATACGTATCTTCTCTCGCTTCTTGGAATTGATAATCAAATCACCAATTAATGTAATTAATTAAGACCTGCTCTTTTGGTCTCCCTCTATATGGTAACTGCTATCATATATTAAAAAAGTAATTTTATATTTTGCTTTTTATTGGCGCAATTAATTCCAACATATCTCACTCGTCCATAAAGGGCTAAATGTCTCTTTTTCTCTTCTCATTGCTAAGTTAATATGGACAAATAATCCATGCGACCAGCATACTAAGAGAGTTCGTTGTCATACATTCGTTGGGAGTATATAACAGCTCAAAATGGGCACATAACCTCATAGTAGATCCAGTATGCAATACCCTAGATCAATAAATCACATTAACTTCATATCTCTCTTGATTTATTTGAGCGCTCAAATATAATACATTGTATTCACAATCATGATTAACTCAAATAATCACAATTGATTGACTTGTGAACATAACGATTGAATATGACATCCAAAACAAATTGATTTTCCTCTTCTCTTAAACCTCTCAACCTCAGTTTAACTCGTTTTTCTAGTAATGCCCCATTAGATCGAATCAATTTCATGACCATTGGTAACATCCTAAGATTGCGAACATTGAAAAGAAATCTTGAGAATAAGAAAGAGTTGCGAGTAGACTAAATTTGAGGAATTTATATCCTCAAGAGTCTCGCATGGCTATAGAGTTGAGATCAAATACTTTTGCCAACTCTTTTTGGTCGTTTCATGCATACGTAATATGAAGTACGTATTATGGTATTCTCTCCTTTCCCATAGAGCGTATGTCTTTTCACTTTTAATACCGTACAGATGATAGCTCAAACATACTCAATGTCTAGCTTGAGTTCACAAATCTACTCTCTTTAAAATAATCTATCAGAACTCACATATGGCATTAAAGACAGATAAAATGAAATATGTAGGTTATTTCACTTGCGGACATAATAGATATTATGACCTCATCTTAACATTCCGTCAAGGCGACATTCATATTTTAAGCTCGAGCTTTCAATTATCACCCATATAATGAGCTTAAAATTATCTCATCTCTATTTATCACGCAGTAAATAGAGGCTTACCTGTGTGAGTTGGCCAATCTCATCTGTTCGACATACTTTCTCAACATAATGCACGAAGCACTAATATGCATAAATGTCATACAAACTCATAGACATCAATAATGATAACAAAAACCATTAACTGTGAACATTGGTAAAAACAAATATTCAGTGCTCCCACTTTTACGCATTTCTAGAGATTTAATATACGGAACTAATCCCTTTGTCAACACATGACTAAGGAAAACATCTCCACGAATTCACTTCGTCAGAGGATCTGCTATTATTCTATGCGTATAAATGTACTATGTGTTCACATCTTTTCGTACAATCATGTTTTTCACAAAATTATATTTTGTGACTATATGTTTGGTCTTGCAATGGATCCTCAGTGTAAGCTATTTCTGTTTGGTTATCACAATTAACTAATAATTGAACCTGCAGCATCCTTAGCAACGCCTCATTGACCCAACCATCTCTTAAGTCAAACACTTTCTTGTACTGCTGCTGATAACATCACGAGATCAATTTTTATTGTGGATAAGGCTATACACGTTTTCTTTTTGCTACTTCAAGATATTGCACCATTGCACAATAAGAATACAAATCCAGAGGTAGATTTTATCTCATCTAAACTTCTTCCTCAGTCAGTATCAGTATAGCCTTCAAGGCGCGGATCTTTGCCTTGAACTCAGTTGAAAATTGGCAGCACTGTTTAGATACATTAGGATTCTCTTGATGGCAATCTAATAGGCTTGACCTGGATTAGAGTAGTACACATACCATTCCAACATCATTACAAATATCAACTTTTGTACATATCATAACGTACATTAAGCATTCAAGCATTAACATATGGAATACTTTCCATTTTTGCAGTTGCTTATGGAGTCTTAAAACATATTTTGGCTTAGACTTTTACCTCATGCAATAGAAGTATCTTTGGATTTATAGTCTTGCATACAAAATCATTCAAGGACTTTACCCATATAAATCTCTTATGAAAGAGATAACAATCTCTTTGAACAATATCTTGAAATCTTAATTCCAAGAATATATGCAGCTTCACCCATATCTTTTTATTTCAGAATTGAAACATAACAAATTCTTGATTTTATTAACAAACTCCATGTTGTTCCAAGCAATTAGTATATCATCAACATGTAATGATGAGATCACATATTGATCTTAGGATCTTTTGATATATACTCAATGATTTTCATCAATCATCACAAAATCATATGCCACTAAGGCATTACAAAAAAGTATATGCCATTATCTTGAAGACAGCTTAAGGCCATATATCAATCTCAAAAGTCAACATACTTTTTGTTTTTGGCTATATATATATTCTCCATTGAAAAAAACAGTCCTTACATAGATATGATGTAATTCAAGATCCATATGATTACTATTGCCGAAATAAGGTGAATTGAGATAAATTTCACATGAGAAAAAATCACGTCAAAATCAATTCTTCTAGCCTTTTACCACAAGGCGAGTCTTATATCTATCAATCGAGCCATTAGCTTTACGCTCTTAATTTGAGAAAACGCTTGCTCCCAATGATTTTATGTCCATTCGAAAGATCAACTAGTTCCCAAACTTGGTTTGATCTCATTGACTCCATCTCTTTTTCCATTGCTTATATCCACTTTTCCTTATCAAGGCAAGTCAGAGCCTCATTTATATTCCTTGGCTCATCTTCTTCTTGTGGAGCAACCATTAAAGCTTTGCCTTAATGTCTAAATGTCGACAAATTGACAAAGAACGCTTTTGTGGCTTGTTCGCTAAATTGAGGATTGTATACTTACTACATCAAGCTCCATTACGCTCCCACTTGGCAACTTATTCGTCATATTGGAGATTGTACACTTAGTACATCATTCTCCATTACTCTCTCGCTCAGATAAGATAATGACAACAATTTCTTCACATCAAGTGGTTGCAATTGAGACTAGTTCGAAACAAATTTCCCACTTCTCACATTGCTCCCACTTGGATTAGATATCCCAATAGAGTCATCATCACTATTCAATATTTCAAATAAATAATAATATTTACCTATCTCGCCCTTTTTTTTTTGGAAATTCATTTACTAAGAATGTGACATCTCATAATTCAAATCCAATTACACTTTCCACTTTTTTTTTGCTCACCTATAATACATACTCTTTTGAGTGCTCTTAGTATCCCATGAAAATACTCTTTTATGCCTCTGGGGCCTAATTTGTGACATTTTGAATTTCGATCCCTTTCGAGGCTATTGACATGAAATGATGTCTCAAAATTGAATATTGGACAATGAAGAATTTCAGCATTTGAAAGGAATTAGACGTTGCCTCATCGAGAGTAAATTATATTTGAAAAGTGAAATTTTTGACCGAAGATGTGAAATTATCATTTTTGCATCTATAAGGATAACATCGCCATAGGAATTGATTAAGAGCATTTTGGTCTTTTAGTAATCCCCAAAGTTGGCCGAAGATGGAGGGGTATAAGAGTCATTAAACCACAAGATATTAATTGTGATGATGCCAAGTGTCATTATAAGGAACAAGTTATCCAAATAGCATTTATTTCATGTCTTACCCTACCAACCATTCCAAGCCTTGACCAAAGTAGATATTGAAGGAAGACTCTCTCTCCTTTATCTTCATTTCACTCGGCTGAACCCTCCCTCTCTCTCTCTCTCTTTCTTCCTTTTCTCTTCTTCTTGGCCAAGAGGTTCCAGCTCGACCGGCTTCTGCCGTCTGTTTCACTTGCCACAATCGCCGTCTCCGAGACCTCTAACCCGAGCGTCGACCACCACAAGGTACCTCAGCCTCTTCTTTACCCCCTCCTAATCGCTATTCAGCCGTTGGCCGTCGAAATCCGTCTGACCAACCCCAAGAACGTCAAGTGGTTAGAATCAAATCCGATTTAGGAGAGATCCATCTTGTGCCAACTTAAGGAGCTCATTTGACTCCCAAATTGTGGTAAGGCCTTCTTAACATACAGTATAAGAGTTTGGAAAGCTAGGATTGAAGATTGATTAGAGTTTGGATAGGTTATAATGGGTGAAATGGCTTGATCTTGCAAGAGCAGAAACTGTTCACTTGTTGCCGATTGGAATCGAGCTATTGAGAGGTTCGTAGAGGCGTCGCCTTGCTTGGAAACTTACGGTAACACATCTAGGGACGTAAATTGATGTCTTAGCAAGATGGTCGTGTGATGGAATGAGGTTTAGAGATGTTGTAATGATTGTTTGGTGCGGTTATCATAGGAATCGCAAGTTGCCCTACACCGAACAGAATTGAACCGAGCCATTTGGAGGATCGCCGAAGTGTCGCCTTGCTTCAAAATATTTGGGCCGAGCATTGCTCTGTTTTGGTCGGTTAAGGACCGAGTATTGTGGTCGTCATTGGCAAGAATTACTAGCTCAATTAGCTCGGTAAGCGACCCCTAAACACTTATTAGAACGTTAGGGTACTAAGAGACGAGCTTGAGATTCGATTGATTGAATTGTGAACCAAATATGTTTGAATTGGTGAGTACCGATTGAAAACTTCATTAACCGAACCTTGTTGCTTGCCTTGGGATGAAATTGTGATGTTCATGGCTGTGATCGCCATGTGAGTGTTCGATTGGCATGTATACTTGAATGGCCGTGTGGTACCTAGTCCCTTGAGTCGCAATTGTGTGTAATACATGCCTAAAATTGGCAAGAGAATGCCTTGTGTGATTGATTGCCTTGATGTGCAATTTGTGCCATGCATTGTGAGTGATTGGCCATGTTGCTTCTCACGATAAAAGATTAATTATATGCTAAATCGAATTATACTTGATCATGACGTCATTGTAAAGATGAGATATAGCTTGTGAGCCCTTGTTTGATAAGAAACATAATAAATAATGGCTATCCTTGACTAATGGAACTATGAACTAATGACAAATCAAACCTTGATGCGTTAGAACGCGAGGTCGATTGGTATTTTGATGCGTCGGAACGTGGGATAGCCTTGTTACGTGTCAACACAAGTATTAAAATGGCTTTGGAACCTAATGTGTCAGAACGCGAGTTGCCAATTATTTTTAGCCTGATGCGTATTGACGCGGGCCAAGCCATTTAAAAGAGAACCATGATGAAATTGATGAGCCTGCTACGTATTGAAGCAGGCCAAGCCATTGAAGAGAGAACCATGACGAAATTAATGAGCCTAATGCGTATTAACGGGGGCAGAGCCATTGAAAAGAGAATTGTGATGAAATTTAGAATAAACCTTGCATATGAACTTGTTATGGTACTGGTACAAGAAGCTTGGTCTTGATAATATGGATGCCTTGAAATTATGTTTGTTTTGTGTCAATCATGATGACTTGTTTTGATGCATTGAGTGTCATGTGTTAAATTGCTTGATGAACTATTGTATACTGCTTTTTAAAAGATGTCTGGAGGTACTAATGGTCTAATCTATGTTTGAGGTTAGTTTATTGAGATCTATATCTCACTTTGTCGTGGGATTAACATTTTTCATGTCTCAAACGGTTGTAATTCGAGTGTGCCATGGATTGACATTGGAAGACGACATTAGAAGAAAATAGATATTAATCCTTTTATAACCTTAGGGATTATTTATTGTTTTGGAGTTAGAATTGTACCTGACCTTGGGGAATCTGAAATGATATGTGTATTCTTTCTGTCCTAAGTTATCTTGCATTTCCGATATGGGGTGTTTTCTCGCTTTCGTTTGCTCATATTATGTATGTGGATTTGTAAGTTGTGGGACGAAGGATTCTAGGTAATATTAGAAAGAAGAACGACCAAGTAGGATGTTCGTGTGCCCGCCGGGTTCGGGACGTAACATAATTTCTCATACCAGTGGAAGAAACTATATGTATAGGAAGCACATCAAGGTCTAAGAAAACTCAAATATCATTTTTGACCTTTTCACAACTCATATGGAGTGAAGGTAACTGATTTAGAAGGCACACAATCAAATATCTAGACAACAATCAATAAAACTTCACCCCAAAAGGTAATAGGCAAATTAGCATGTGCTATCATATACCTAACAATTCTCATTGGGACTTGTTTCATTTCACTGCGACTCCATTTTGTTGAGAAACCGCTGGAATAATCAACTATCTTTCTTTTCTTTTTTGACCTCGATTGGATTTTTTTTTTGAAGATTTCTAAAAGCTCAAAATTTTTGTCAAAGCAACTTATGCTTCAAATTTATGAGAAATCGAAAAAAAAAACTATATATCCAAATCGAGTGTAATCATCTATAAATGTGATGAAATAAACAGCCCATACCTTATTCTCACATTCATTAATCCTCTTATGTTTGAATGGATCAACTGTCATGGAAACTTAGCCCTTGTTCATTTTTCAAATGGCTTGCTTATTGTCTGTTCCGCTAGGCAATACTTACAGATAGGCAAATCGACTTTTTTAATATTGCCCAATAAGCCCTCTTTAGCTTATCTAAATATTTGTCATTGGGCCAATGTGACCCAACCTAGCATGCCACTTATTCATATCATCATAAATAATGAAAAATAGTGAATAACTAACATTCACATTGTTGTGCTTAACAATAAGCACAACGAACCATCCATAACTACAATAACTTGTTCCTATTGACAAGTCATCACCACCATTATTAAAGTTTAAAATGAAACCAAGTTTAATCACAACTAACATGGAAACTAAATTCCGTCGAGTTTTCGGAGCATATAACAAAATATGTAGAAATAGGGTGCGATCACTACGCATATTCAATTGGCAGGTCCCAATCCCTTTAACTTCCACTCAGGAATTATTGTCCATATTTATCCACTTTGCTCTATGTCAAACTCATCGAAATTCTACAAGGGCATTTGCATCATTCACTACATGATCCGTGGTCCATAAGTTTATAATCCACAAAGTATATGATTCAGTAACAAAAACTGAATTAGCAACTCAAGTAACACTCTCGAGTGCACAATTTTTTTTAAAACTAATTTGGTTCACCACAGTCATGAGCAAGGTGACCCTTATTGCCACATTTAAAATCTTTCACCTTTGAGATGTTTTTCTTGAAAGGATATTTTCCTTTCCAATGTTGGTTAAACTTTGATTTTCATCTTGAAGGATCTGTTTCTTTATCCTTTCCATTTCTTGAACCCACCTTGACACTTAGGCCTAGAGCACGAAACTCTGTTTGAGCTATTATCAGCACTCTAGTTCAAGACAACGAATAGCATCCCCAAAAGTCTTTACATTTTATTGCGGATCAAGTAGATTTTCATAAGCACACAGCTATAAAGTATAAATCAAATTACTGCTTGCACTTGCTACTCATTAGTCAAAAAAGTAGCATCATACAGTTCACTTATCATGTTTGACACGCCACAAAAGTCATTTCACATTCTACCTACAAGGCATCATATAAGTGTCAAAACTTATAGTGATCTGTCTTAACTTGATAACCGATGTTTAACCAAACTTAGTGTTTAATGCCTCCCACTTGACTTTGGCATTTTTATAAATGCTTCAACTCATGCATAAAACCATTTTTCATGCTACTCGGTACCGTAATGTGAGTAGTAGAGATTGTCCTTTTCCATGCGGTAAATGTCGGTTGTGCAATACTTTTTTTTTTTGGTAAGGTACGACGGTTGTGTAATACTTTAATCTTCAAGTTCTTTCATAACTTGGTTAAGAGCTTCAAATGCTTCTTGCTCTTCATAGCATAAACTGGATTTTCATACTCCATTTTTTTTTACTGTTCATAATATTCCTTTGTTTCACTAAGTGCATAATCAATGGATCTGAACACGAAATTCTATAGACATGTATTCACGAATAATTGATGCCTAACATTTATGCATCTATTTTACACTAACTAATTACATTAATGAATAATTTCACAAAAGGCCTCAAATTCGAAAGTTCACTATATTCCCAATTATCGTCCAATAATCCTCACTTGAAATTACCATTAACATAATTATTTATGTAAAATTAAGTTCACCAAAGTTACTAAAACTTTATAGAACACCCCACTCGAATAAAGATCATAAACCATATAATGATCTCTATATTTTGTAATCATAACATGGCATAACATGATTTGAACTATAAATACATACTTTACACATTAAATCATATTGAGATTGCAGGATATATGCCATCAATCAATTCTTGAAAACGCCCCAAAATACATGTACCATGGACTTTCATACGCATTTTTAAAATTTTAAAATTTTTAAACATATCCAAATAATTTATCAAATCGAATATAATTTCGATACGAACGTAACGATACTTCGCACGTCCCAAACAAAGGTCATATGCATCCACACGAATAGGTCAAAATTTTTTCTTGGACTAGTCAATGCTTGGTCAATGGGGCAAAAATGTAATTTTTCGAAATTATGAGGACTGAATCACAATTTACAAAAAGTTCGGGGATCAAATTGTAATTTTTAGAAAGTTCGGGGATCAAATTATAATTTTCAGAAAGTTCGGGGATCAAATTATAATTTAGAGAAAGTTCAGGGACCAAAATATAATTTTTAGAATGTTCGGGTACCAAAATGTAATTTTTAGAAAGTTTGGGGACTAATTTTATTTTTTTCCCTTACCCAAAAAAAATGTAATTTTTTTGAAACTTCGATTTGATCGATCAACGGTCGACCATGTCAATGGATTGGGTTCTAGATCGGGTTGGATCTGAACCGAACTGGGTTTGGAATACCCTGAACTGGATCTAGGAATTAGGTTAAATCGATTCTGGAATAGAGACAAATCGAGTTTGGGATAGGGATAAATCGGATTTGGGGCTATTTAGCCACGGAGCATGGGCTGCACACGTGCGCACGTGACACCCACGCGCATCGGACCGCTCTGGCACGTGCACCTCCATTTGGCCACCTCTGGCGACGATCCACCCCTTAAAACGCTCGTCTTGTTGATACGAACCCGATAGTATATTCATATTGCATTTTTGTCGAACAAAATTTCATGAAAAAGCCTTGAATCGCTACTTGCTGGAACCAATCCAGTGGCGGCGCATGGCGCGCGTGCGGTCACTTCCGTCGTCGCCTCGTGAGGGGCGATCACTCAAAATTCTCGTCTCCCCGAGCCCGTTCCAACCATGTATTCAAAATACATTTTTTTTTGCACAAAATCGAACAAATTCCCAATGAACAGTAACCTAAAAAAAAGGTTTCTTGTGTTCTCATCGATGATAAAATAAAATCACGGTCACGAAACAAGAATACTTAGCTCTGATACCAATGAAGGGAACAGATCCCAATTATATACGTACAAAAACGCTGCAGAATACAACACAATATAAGCCATAGATCGGCTTGAATCACTAATCATAAAGGTAAATCACATAGGACGGACTTACCTTGATAGTCACAAATTAAAGCCCCTTCGCAGAAGAGAAACATCCTGATTCCTCCGATCAGTCGTCCGTTGAGAAATAGCTTTTTCATGGAGTTTTTTTAGAGAGTTTGTATTACCACTTTTCCAAGAGAACGACGTGCATTCAACTACAGAGGATATCTATCTTCTCTCTCTTCTTGGAATTGGTAATCAAATCACCAATAAATGTAATTAATTAAGACCTGCTCTTTTAGTCTCCCTCTATATTGTAATTGATACCATATACTAAAAAAGAAAATTTATAATTTGCTCTTCATTGGCTCAATTAATTCCAACAGTTTTCCAATAAGGAGTTCTAGGATAATTGTCACGCCCCACGCCCTAGCACAGGTGCGCGCGACTCTCTACAAGCGTACTCTCGAGTCTCAGGATTCATAAATCGAGGGATGCAAAAAAAAAAATTGTTCGCATACAGAAGCGATAACATAAATTCCTCAGTACAAACATTAGCTGAGATATGGATAGCAAGAACACCATAATTACATTTATATATAACCTCCCATGAGTTCTTACAAAAGCGTTGGTAGACTAATCCTGCTAATCGGTAGGGTAAACTAGACCAACTCAAAAGACAACCATTAACATCTCCAAAGAAAACGGATCATCGAGGTCTTCAACAAAATAATAGTCCAAAAAACGGAAACCCCTAGGTTAAGTTGCTGGAGTCGTCAGTCTCCTCGGCATCCTCGTACTCCGAGAAAGTCTCCGAGCGTACCTCTACGGTATCCTCCATCGTCTCGTTTGCTGACCGCTCCACCAAGTCGTCCTTGGAGATTTCGATCTCAATGACCTCATCGGTGTTTTTCAGGGTTGGGGTACTCTCGGGAATGTTCCTCGAACCAGCTACAGATTCCTCGACCTTCACAGAATCCCGAGTGGGATCACACCACTTAGGGATAACCCTACGGGGTACCTCAGAAGACTTCAATGGTCCAGTAGTAACCTCCCCTACCCTCCAAAATCAAGTCTCGAACCTATGAGGCTTCCAACTCTTTCCACCCTCATCGACCCAGATTACAGTACACTTCCTAACGTACACGATTCCCCGTCCATCCGAGAACTCCTCAAAATACGCGGACATCTCCTTTGGGTCACCTAGTCTGATTGGCAACATTTTCACGGTCTAAGATCTGAAAACGTGATCCCGCAATGGGGTGAGATTTACATCTCGGTAAGACAGGTACTAACCTTAGGTTAGGCTGACCGTACACTCAAGTGAATGCAATTAAGAACAAAATGCACAAACAACCACATGAAGCATTCAGCGGTCATTAAATAACATATGGACACAGACGAGCGTCAAGCATACAATCATGGCATATCTCATCGTTCGAACCAAGCACGCATCACCAAGTCAGGTCACACCTTCCACCCTTACAGGCCTCCATCGATTCACGCTTGCATTTATAACGCCTTAGGCTCGGTCTGCGTAATTACGCCTCAGACCATCCCATTAAAAAACCCGCGTAAACACATCAGGTTTGCAATGTCATTCTAGACCTGTATCAACACATATCAAATTTCGTCCCACATGCGTCTCAACGTATCAAGATATTGGCCATTTCAACCCCGCGTCTTAACTCATCACGGTAAAATTCAACACAACCCTGCGTCTCAACGCCTCAAGGTATCAATCCATACAACCCCGCGTCTCAACACCTCAGGGTATCATAGGTTTCAAAGCATGCCAGACATTATTTCAATTTAAACTTTCTGATCGAGTACGAGCTCATGCATCGAGCTAGATATCTATGGCATGCAAGGCAATCAATCTCATCACTCACAAGAGGCAATCAATTCATGGCATAAGTACTCAACAAGCGCTCAAGCCATCGACATCTCACAAGGACGCACAATGGACAATCACACCCTAATTCATGAGAACCAATTTAATTCACACCCAATTCACCCAATCAAGTCAAATCATCTTAGTCAAGGTTTAGAAACTTCTTACCTTAGGCTAAATTTAGCAAAATTCTCCTTTTAAACACTTCAACAATTCGGCCCAATCAATCCTCAACAGGACAAAGAACAATCCTAGCGGAACCAATCAATTTGTCAACTTTTCTCGCTCAATTCACTAATCCATGGAGCGTAAACCTTAATGACGTATTAATTGACATTCTAATACGTCTCAATGATGAAATTTGAGCTCAATTGAATCCCAAACAGTCCCCAAAGTTTCGGTATGCATAGAACCGAAACAGGGCATTTTCGATTCTCTACATATCTCAATCAATCAGTCCTTAAACCATCATAAATCCTCAATTTATTAACTAATCTACTTGCTAACATATATTTCTAGGCCTAAAAGAGTCTCGTCGAAAATTTGAGCTTAAGGCAACGCCGGAAAGCCCATGAACAGGTTCGGTTCTCACACGCCTACCGCCGGTCAGTTTCTGCCCTTCAAACACAACATCCATTTGGGGTCAAAACTCCATTGAATTCATCCAAACTTTTTACCACAACTTAATATATACGTTCCCTACATGTCCAAAAAATTTGGCCGAAAGATTCAAACGATTTAAGGCCCTACAGAGTTCAAACAGTAGCTTACCTCCAGTTGCGACGGTTTCCGTCGACTCTCGGGAAAATAGCTGGCCGGAGCTCCTCAGTGGGTCAAATGACTTGATTCAAGTTGGAGCTGGTCGGAAAGAGGGTGAGGAAGATGCTGGTAGTCAGCTCAGTAGCTGGAGATCACCAGAGACTGCGATCGAGCGGCGTAAAGACGGCGACAGTGGTTGGTCGAGCTGGAGCTGCTCACGGCTGAAGAAGAGAAGAAGAAAAGGAAGAAGATGGCTATGGAGGTTGAGGTTTTCGGCTGAGCAGGGAGAGAGAGAGGGGTATACACCAAGTTTGAGAGTCAACCATGAAGAATGGTAGGTTAAAAGTGATTTAATAAATGCCAAAGTCTAATCCTTTGACACTTGTCTTCATGTCAATAAAGTCTTCATCCAAGGGCTGTTATTTTTCCTAATTTTTGGCAGCCATGGGATATTGCAATTGCTAAAATGCACTTATCCATTTATTAAGGCAAGGCTAAGGCTTGAGGACAAAATGGTAATTTTACCCTCGACGTTTGGAACGTCATTTTTCTAATTTCAATTTTCTTCGATGAGGTGATGACCAATTCAATTATAATGTTGGAATTCTTGATTCTCTATTTTCTAATTTCGAGACTCGTCTCTGAATCATTTCTCTATCAGATATGATTTCAGCCTATCCCGGATTGACGGACGGCTTTTGCAGACGTTACGCGTATCGACTATGTGATTCATATCACACTTAAGGCTCGTCAATTCATGGCGACCTTGGTTGTCATGTAATTGTGAGGGTCTATTACTAGTTTCAACGGTCTCGATCGTCATTGTTCGATTTAGAAAAATTTTACAAATTATACATTGGTCAAGCGGCATCACCCGCTCTTCAATCATATAATGCTAGCAATGCATTTATTAATCGTTCTTAGATCGGCCTTTCATGACTCTAAATGTCCCATCGACAATCCTTATGGTCAAATTGTCATTTTCTATTCGAGTTCCCTAGGTCCACGTACCTTGTCTCACATTAGACTTCTCCTTTTAGTCAGTTAACTCGAGATTGATCAGATCCGAGCGAGATACAACTGAAATATATCGTTAGATATATTCTCATTAATAAGTCTCGAAATGACAGGAAAATTATAATGTCACAATAATCTTAGGCAAAGAATGTCAAATGCGAAAGATATATAGATTTGATGGACTGACAAAATAGAAATGCTGATAATTAGGATACAAAATCGAAATTCAACCGGTGATGTTGAACAATGTAAGACACAATGCCGGCATTTAATCGGTGGCGCAGAACAATGTAGGACATAATGTCGAAATTTAATCAACGACACTGGACAATGCAGTAGAGATGTTGAAATTTAATTGACGACATTAGACAATAGGAAGATGTTGGAATTTAATTGACGACACAATCCTAGGAGATGAAACTCACCATAATTGAATCAATGACGGGAATATGAAACTATAGCTAGGCTAAGTGCTAAAAGTGAAAGATAAAAAGACTTGTTTTGTTGGTTTTGTGGGGGGTGTTCTACGATGGATGGCTCAAGTTATTTATAGAGGTGTTTTGGTAACTATCGATCAGCTATTGCTCCTAGATTTCCACTTTTTGCTCCACTTTGGCACGTCTTCCTATCTTTCGACGGTTTGCATTTTTCGTGGCTGATGTTGCCATCGATGGTTTCTTGTTTTATGCGCCATTTTTATCTCATTTTTGAGGATTGCCACCCATCCCTGCAACTGCTTTAATCGTGGTCTCTTTTGCGCACCTTTTCTTGTTTCTTAGTGAGAAATGTCGCCAAAACTCATCCTTAACACGTGACATTTTTACTGCTGATCAAGTCTAATCCCAGTACCTCTATCCCCAACTAATCATGATTACGTTATGTGCCAATCATATGACCCTTCGAGCAACTTTTGATGTTAACATATGCCCCATTTATTTTTAAAAGAAGTAAATCGAAGATTTATCTCTTTTAAAAGATATCCTTCGATTTGACTGTAATCGCTGCGATTTAATGATTATACATTTATGTCTTCTGATTTCCTTTCCCAAAGTATGGTCGCTTCAAATCCCCTACTTTTGTCTATTCCGATACACTACGTTGGTCTTTGATCCGAATCGCCTTTTATGCTTGGGTAAAAGCCTTTCATCGGTGTTTTCTTGCTCGTGTGGAACTTTGTTAAACCCTAAACCCTTTCAGGCTTGCTTCAAACTTTCTCATGACGACATCAATCTTCGAGCTCAAACCCAAATAGCTTGTTGATCACTTCAACAAGCTAATCAATAGTGAAAATGCTGATAACTACTTCTTCAAGCTGATGAATACAACTAGGGAACATGCTGGGTTTATTCTTGGACTTGGCCTCCGGGATCATAACCAAGTCCTAATGTTTCTTCAGTATTGTTTTTTGATGAAGAAGAATGAGAAACTTCATATTCAGGTCTCTCTTTTAAGGGATATTTGGTCGTCTCTGTCTCCTCAGTTCAGAAGTTTCCCATCGTTCGATGACAGCTTTTATGCTTAGTTTCAACGATTGTGGGCCGATTCTTCGACCATCTCTTTCTGGAAAACAACGGACATAAGGACATTGCTTGAAGTCAGCTTATTGTCTCATGACCTAAATAGAGGCTTGATGGGCTCTATCATAAGCTTTTGATCTTCATCAACCAACTGTTTCTTTTTCCCATGGGCCCCATTTCTGTGACCCTTTTGGATGCGTTTTCTATTACAGGTTTTACCTCTTGTGGGACCCTCGCCGACAATCTTGAAGCTTTCGAAGACTATTCTATTCTTGAGGATGCTCTTGCTTATGGAAAATTCCTGGACTTTTACTATAAAACCTCCGGCTTCGTCACCCACGTTGAACGAGTGACTTTCCTCCTTTTTTGGCTATCAAAGTATATATTCTTTAGTTCAACCCTCAAAGTGTCCAATGACTATGTCATTCTTGCTTCCAATTTGGCAAGAGAAAAGAATATTGCTCTTGGTCCCTTGTCCTGTCAATTCTGTACAGGAGCATTAATCATGCTTCCTTATCTATAACATCTGAGGAAGATGGCGCGTTATCTGGTCCACTTTGGATTCTTCAAGCCTTGGTGGCATTTTACTGTCCTTTTCTATTTGAGAGCGTACCTTGTGATCAACCATCTAGGTTGCCTTCCCACTTCTACGTACGACTGCTTATGGCTATCCAAGCAAAGGTTCTTGCTAGCATTCAACCCTTAAATTTCTACCTTTAGTAGATATTGTCCTTTGATGTGGCCAAGGTGAACATGTTCCCTCATTATTCTGTCGACTTCGATTCCATTTTCGATTCCAAATCAACAAAGCCATATAACTTTCACGACTTTTGGACCCATCTTCTTTCTCTTGTAGATCTGCCCATACAGCTCTGCTCAAAAGGTAAATTTTATCTTGGATTTGAACCCTGTCTCTGCAATACTGTGCTAGACTTTCCCTCGATGATTAATACCCGTACAACCTTAAAGCCGATGCACCTTTCGCTTGATGTGCTTGAGTGACCATTCTAATGCATCAACGTTTTTCTAGGGAGTTATCTGGAGTCTATCGATCTTGTCTAGGGTCACATCTAGGTTCACAGACTAGTGGTTATCCTTTACGTTCGAGAACCCTTATGAAGACGCAACTTCGTCACACCACAAAGGGAACATGATAAGGCCTCCCAGTTCTGTGTCGAAGAAAATTGAAAGAAAAGGCAGAGCAAATAACCTCCGACTTGGCAGTTCCAAACAATTGACGACCTTTACTGCAGGTGGGCCAACCTATTCTTCACGATTCGACATTCTTATTGATTGTTTAGGTAAACTTAGTTGTTTTTTCTAGTTCATCAGATGAAGATTTAGACGACGAGGCTGCCGAAGAGACCATTGCTTCACTCAAACGGCGGAAGTGGTTTCTTTTTTAATAGAAAATCGATACAAGTCTTGATTGAACCTCTAACTATTGAAGCTTCTCAAAATGTCTCCCTTCGAGATCTTTTGGATGACAACACTGAAGTCATTGAAGGGTTTAATAGCGCTTCGGTCATCGAAGACCTGCATATTCCTGCCTTTTCCACCATTGCCTTGGCTCTATTGTCATTAGATACCCATGGTGAGCCTTCCTCCACTCCTGTTGCTCACCATGCAACATCATCTAGTAATCCGTCGACAGTCGAAGTAGTATTGAGCCATAAAGATTGTCTTGCCTTCTCCTCAGCCCTTGTTGTTTTCCAAAAACCATCAGCTGACCATCCTCTAATTGCTGAGACCACTCATGGTCCTTACGTAGCTTCAATTTCGTCAGCATCTCTGGAGGATATACAAGTTATATATTACAGAGCCAACTCACTCCTCCGACCTTCATGAGGTGTTTCAAGGGGATGTTTTTTCAGACACGGAGGTTGTTAGAAAACTGAAGGTCATGTTGTCCTGTTCTTTCGACTTTGCCTATGCTGGAATTTCCTCTTTCGTCAACAATTCGACAGCCCTTCAAGGGATTAGATCCATGATAGACGAACTACTTAAGGAAGAAGTAAGTGTATCGCTCACTGCAGACATAGTCGAATGACTCCGACTCTTCCAGGAGGCACTTTCCTAGTGTTTTTAATCAGTTTTGACAAAACTCGAACAAGGTGATTGCTTTTGCTAATTTTGATGACCAAACCTTTCAAGCCTAGCACTAAGATGCAGGAGGCAGAACAGCTGGTGAACCAAACGTGACAATCTGTACAATCTATTGTTGATATGTTAACTAAGCTAAACGAGAAGGAGCTCACTATTGAGCAGTAGAAACTGGCAATAGAAAGGGAGATTAAGGAGACTCGACGCCAATGATCGACCAACCTTTCTCATCTGGTCGCTGTTGAAGACCAGCTAAAGGCATCTATTGTTTCTTTGAACGAGAAGAAGCAAGCAGATTTTGTTCGAATTGTACAAACAGAGGCGGTGCATCATCAAATCAAGAGTGATTGCTTAGCTCGAAAGAGGAAATTCAAGAGTTTGTTCTGTAATTAACTTCAAGATGTACATAGTGCTCTATATCCCAAAAAATATCAATGAATTTTTTCATTTTTACCTTCTTTTTTCTGCGCCAAAACTCACCATGATCTCTGAATAATGCGACCTTCTCACGTTCATGTAACTGACAGTTCGAATCAGTTACCTCAACATCTCTTACATAATAATTGCCTTTGAGCATCAATTTACATCTGGTTTCTCATGGAAAATCATCACCTAATTTTCATGGGTACTCATGCAGCTTTTCACTTGTCATGCCTTGATGCCCTTTTACGTTATGAGGACAAGATAGAAATATCTTTGTTTTTTATGGATCATCAATCTGAAAACGGCCACATTATATGAGGACCTCGTCTCAATCGCTTGCCGCCTCCCGCAATGCTGGTAGAATGCTTTCCTCATCATTATAAAGAAACTCTGCCTGTCGAGCAATCAACAATTTGTGCTTTCGTTTGGTTGACATGAAACTGTCAATTCAGTTCATATCCTTCTTTTGATGACTGATTCTTTAGCTAGTACAAACGGCTAAAGGAAGAATTATCCAACATATAGGATTAGGCCCGGATCAGCAAGCCATTAACGTTCTGTGGTATGTCCATTGATCCTTCATAATATGTCCTCATTGGAAGTTTATGCTTCTTCTGATCACCTTCGTTGAATTGCTTCTTCTTTCCCACTGGTCTAGTGACTATTACCCTATTTGACATTTGGTCTTTAACTCGTCTTTCTCCTTTTATTGAATACAATGCCCAATTGAGGGGTGACCAACATTTCCTCGACACTCCTTACTACCTGAACCTTTCTTATGATGAATTTGTGGATTGTTATGCTAAGTCTTCCGGTCCTGTCTCTCCAGAAGAGCACACTGCTTTCCTTTTATAATGGCTTTGTGGATACGTTTGCTATTTCCCATGCCGTAAGTGTCTTCAAAGTTCATTGACATAGCATGTATACTTGCTTGTGGTACTAATGTTGGGTTAGGTAGGATGGCTGTCGTAGCCTTATATCGTGGTTGGAGAGATGCGTAAGCTTTCATGACTGGGGAATGCCTCAACCTCTTTCCTGGCCCACTGTGGATGTTACATAGGTGGTTACGAGTCTATTTCCCTCAATTGTTCCATGAGGAGGAAGCAATTTTGATCCTCTAGGTCGAAACACTCAAACCAAATGCCATAAATGAATTCGGCCTAAGGATGTTCAATCGACCGCTTTGTCAACTGCGTGAGCGTCCTTCTCTTTTCGACAATTTCCTCATCACACTATTGTCCTTTACTGGCTACAAATTCTTCAGGATGCATGTTAAAGAAGGTACTTATAGTACATTAAGCGAAAATCCTGATGCGCACTTGTTTTGGATGACCATCTTAGTTCCGTCTGACTTGGCATTGAATTTATCCTATGGAGGTACATTCTAGTCGGGCTTTGAAATTTACAACCCCCGTTACTGTGCCCGCCAATTTGGATTTATCCAAGGCATTCCTATGCCGGTAGTATATTAGATGAATTTTTCTTTCTCCAACAATCGAGAAGCAAGAGCAAACACGATTTGTCATGTCGAAATTGCACATGCTACCCTTGAATGTCTCTCCTTCATCAATTTCTCTAGCACCCATGTAGCTCCTTGTTCTTCAGCTGGTTCATTTTGAGCCATCATTACCTAAGTGTCCATTGAAGGTAAGACCCTCGTTTGGGTAATTATGTGGTCTGTTAATTCTTTCGATATTTTACACTCGGATGCCATCTGGGCTAATTTGTTGTCTTCCAAATTCTTATTTCTTTTGACGTGGACCAACTCATATTCGACAAAATTCGACAACAGATCCTTTGTCAAATTATAGTGTGCTACGATATTTTCGTTGAGTCCTTGATATTCTCCATTGAGCTGTCTTGTTACCAACTAAGATTCTCCTTTAAGATTAACCGATCTGACCTTCATGTCAATCAAGATATTTGACCTCATAATCAAAGCTTCGTATTCGGCCCGATTATTTGAACATTCAAAATCAAGCTTAAACATGAGCTTAGTTTTTTATTGGTAGGATGATACAATCACAATCCCAGCACCTGATGATCTAAATGTTACTGATCCATCAAAGTATAATACCCATGGTTTGACACAAAGATAATTTTCACCATCCTCTGTTTTTAAGTTCAATGGATACTCGGTGATGAAATTAGACATTGCTTGTCCCTTTGTTGCTTTGAGAAGCACGTAAATCAAATTAATTTCCATCAAAGTAAATGTCCATTTCGCAATCTGGCCCCTTATAATTGGCCTAGACGGCATGTACTTAATTACGTTTGTCTTATAAATTATATATACCGTAGTCGGCAACATATAATGTCATAATTTCGTACAGGCATAATACAATGATAAACACAATTTGTCGATGTGAGTGTGTTTTGTTTCAGCATCATTCAACATCTTACTCAAGTAGTATACTGTCTGTTTCTTGCCTTTGTCATTCTTTTCTGCTAGCATGCTTCCAATCGTGGTATTGGCCACAGACAAGTATAGCTTCAATGACCTACCTACTGTAGGTGACATTAAAACTGGCAGCTTGATCATGTACTCTTTTAATTGATCGAAGGCCAGCTGATGTTTCTCTTCCTATACAAACTCTTGCTCATTCTTTAATTTAAGCAGGGAAGAGAACACTTTGATTTTTCCTAACAAATTAGCAATAAAACGACGCAAAAAATTCAATTTTCAAGCATCATCTAAAGTTGCTTTTTGCTAACAGGAGGCGATAATTCTAGAATAGCCCTAGCTTTGTTCTCATCTATTTCTATTTCTCTTTGGTGAACTAGAATGCCCAAGAATTTACCAGCCTGTATGCCGAAATCACATTCCAACGGATTCATTTTCAATTTAAATTTGCGCATTCTCACAAAAGCTTATTCTAAATAGATGAGATGGCTTACCTTATTAGTCTTGATTATGATGTTATCGATATAAACCTCCATAAAGTCACCAATCATATCATGAAAATTGAAATTCATCACTCTTTATACGTGGTGCTAGCATTCTTCAATCTAAAAGGCATACGGCGCATTCGAATGTTCCGATAGCACCAGGATGCCTGAAGCTGTTTTGTGAACATCTTCCCCAGCTATGAATATCAATTATATCCCGAATGCCCATCCATGAGAGACACAATCTCGTTACCAGAAGCCGAGTCGATTAACATATCAGCCATGGGAATTTAGTATCGATTCTTCGAGGTGGCGGTGTTAAGATCATAGAAGTCAGTGCACACCCCGAATTTATCATTCTTCTTCTTGGCTGGCACAATATTCGACAACCACTCAACATATCTTGCTGCTCTTATAAACCCACCAGAGAGCAGTCTCTCGATTTCCTCTTGGGGAGAACCTTCGTGAGGCCTATTGGTATGGTCTAAATCCTTTTTTGATTAGTAATCGATGCTTAACCACATTCCTTGCAAGATGAGGCATCTCATGATAGTTCCATGTGAAGCAATCTTTATATTTCTTCAACAAGCTTACTAATTGGGCCTTGTATTGCTGATCAAGCAATTTGCTCATGTATATTGGATGCAGGCAAGTTTTATCTCCAAGATTTACTTCTTCCAATGAATCTTGAGCTTGAACTATTTTGACATCTTCCTTAATTGGTGATTCGTCAAAGTCTAAAATACCACCGACGACCTCATTGGCTTGCTCAGCTTGCTCGACCCTATGGGATGCATACCTCCTAATGAGATCTTGTGAAAATATATGGTCTTCCATTAACGACCTCATCAAACTGCCGTCAGTCCCTTCTTAGGGACACATTCAATATTTTCCTTATCGAAACAACAGAACGCAATGTCACTTGAATCAATCTCGTGAGGTTTAGAAATGTGCAAGCAATCATCTGGCATAACTTTTTCTCAACCTGATATTCGAAGCATGGTGACACAGGACTAGTGCAGTGTCGATGGAACGTATTGATTTCCATATACCTAATCTTTTCCCAAAAGAAAATTATATAATCCATCAGCATCTACAACACAAAAAGTTGTCCTCAACGTCCTTGAACCTACGGTCAGATTTGCAACATATATGCCTCTTACTTCGGTCACTTCACCAGTAAAATCTGACAACTGGATATTCGATGGAATGATCTCATCGTCCCTCCGCCCTAGTTTATTAAAGAATATGTAAGGAATGAGATTCACATTGATCACCATCAACTAACACTTTAATTATTGGTCACCTAATTATTTTGGCATTGATGTTGAGTGACTTTAAATGATTCGAGTTGTTCTTTGGGGGCCTCTCGAATTCCATTGTCTCTTCATTGTCGAAACAGAATTGTACTCCCTCCTTTTCTTGAATCGCAGCCTCATTATCCTTGCCAGTTAATGGTGACTCCAGTAGAAAATCATTAGGCAGCTTAACTTGGACCGTGCAGGAGCTTAAGGGTGATACTGACCTGTTTATCGGAGTTTTGAGCCATGGCTTCGACTTTGACGACTCTTGGGGAACTGGCTGCATAGGATTCTTTCCTTGGGCAAGTCGAGCGTCCCCATCACCTGGCTTGCGTCTCCAAACCAAGTTCTCCAAAATCTAGGGCAATTCGTTTCTACTAGTGTTGATTTAGCTTGCGCAAAGTCAATCTGATTGGCATGTTGCTATAGCTGACGGATTCTTCTCTTCCTTTTTATTTTTCTCTTCATGGTACAAGTCATAACTTTTTCTTCCCTTCAAATTTCTGTCGCCTCGTACCACAATCTCTCTGATGGATTACTTGGTATCTTCAAAGTTTGTCGATGATGCGTCTTCACCAGAGTAGAGTGACATTGATTGATGTTGTCGTCGAACTTCTCTCTCCATCCAGAAGGAACTTTATTACCAGGATAAGTAGGCGGGGAACCATAACTTACGTAGTAGTCGAACTTACCACTAGGTTCTTCTAGCAAGCCAACAGTAGGATCTCCTTCCTCATACCTTTGCTTTGCTTAAACTATTTATGGGGCTTTCAACGGATAGGTGGTCTTCGGAATGCTACATTCTTGACTTGGGATTGCTTTCGATCCTTCTAGACTGTTTGATCGTCCCTCCAATAGTCATCTTCATGCCAATATATATTGTCCAGCCTTTGCCTGCAACGCTCACATAAATATGACGACATATGCCCCCCTAACTGAGTGCTTCAAGGATACCATTCTTGTCATGACAAGGAATGGATCAACATTTATATCCATTAGGGATTTGCCTTTGTCCGCAACAAACTTGATCTTCCCCTATCGAATTTCTTTATGGATATTCTTTTTGAAAATTAAACAAACTAAAGTGTTATGGATCCATGAGTGATTCCATTTGCACTACTTTTCAACTAGATCATCTTTAGTAGGTATATTCTTACCATCTGTCAATCTTATCTATCCATCGGCCAAAAACATGTAAAAAATTTCCTTTGTTCGACTTACATCGAAGGAGTAATACTGTGACATTATGATTCTCTTGTCATTCCCGAACTCATTAATGAGAATTGTATCTAGCGATGTATTTCGGTCGTATCTCATTCGGATCTAATCAATCTCTAGTTGACTAACCAAAAGGGAAAGGCTAACGTGAGACAAGGTACGTGAACCTAGGGAACTCGAATAGGAAATGACGCTTTGACCATAAGGATTGTTGAGGAGACATTTAAAATCATAAAAGACCGATCTAAGAACGATTAAGGAATGCATTGCTAGCGTTATACAATTGGAGCGCAGGTGATGCCTCTTAACCAATTTATAATTTGTAAAATTTTCCAAAATCGAATAGTGACGATCGAGACAATCGAAACTAGAGATAGACCCTCACAATTACATGACAACCAAAGTCTCCATGAATTGATGAGCCCAAATGGAGATATGAATCACAGGGTTGATACGTGTAAGGTCTGCAAAAGCCACCCGTCGGTTCGGGATAGGTTGGAATCGCATTGAATAGAGAAATGATTTAGAAACAAGTCTTGAAATTCGAGAATGGAGAATCAACAATTCCAACATTACAATTGGATTGGCCGTCGTCTTATCGAAGAAAATTGAAATCAGAAAAACGACGTTCCGAACGTCGGGGGTAAAATTACCATTTTGCCCCTCGAGCCTTAGCTTTGCATTAATAATTGGACAAGGATATTTTGGTCATTTAAACCCGTCAATAGCTGCCAAAAATTGAAGAAATTGTAGGCCATTGGATGAGCTTTGATTGACACATTGGACAAGTGTCAAGAGATGAAGCCTTGAGTTGATGCTTTTACTTTTAACCTACCATTCAACAAGTTGACTATTGAATTGGTATAACCCTCATTCTCTCTCCTTCTCTTGGCCGAACACCCTCATTTCCCCCTCACTCTCTCTTGCTTCTTCTTCTTCTTCTCTTGCTCGCTAGCTCGCTGCCCTGTTCCAACCGGCTCACTGTTTCAGCCATAACTTTTTCGTCCGATGGTCGATTGAGGTAAACCCACCGATAATAGAAAGCTTATCATCTTACCATTCTAATAAGATATTATGGGTCCAAATCCACCCAGCCATTTGTCCCGTAGAGCCTTTTGAAGCAGAAAAGGTCAGACAGTCAATTTTGAGTCCGAGAGCTCCCAGCCGACTAGTCCCGACCGTCTCACGATTCCGGTTGTATCTTGTTCATTCAATACCATATCGAGGTAAAATTATCACCAAATGAAAGCTTATTGTATTATCTTTTCATAGACATATTATAAGCTCAATTTGACCTTGTAGATCTTCTCATAGATAGATTTGAATGGACAAAGGTCAGGCGAGGTCAGATTCTGATCAGTTTTGGGGAAAGACCTGTTCCGGGGTCCTCTAGACTTCAAATTGCTTCAAATCTTTGGTGAGGTCTTCTACACTTATAGTATTAAAGTTGGATGAGTTGTGGTAAAAATTTTAGAGGAATTTGATGAAGTTTTTACCCCAAATGGGTCTTGTATTTGAAGGGCCAGAACTGACCGGTTGAAGACTTGGGAAAACCGGCGTCGTTCAAGGACTTTCCGGCGTTGCTTTGGCTCCAAATTTCCGGTGAGACTCCCCAACCCTTAAAACTATATGTTAGGAAGTAGAATGTGGATAAATCGAAGATTTAAGCTAGTTTAAGGGCTGTTAAGTTGGGATATGCATAGAACCGAGTATGCCCTATTTCGGTTCTGAGCATACCAATTATGTGGGTGGCTATTGGTGTTGAAGTTGAGCTCCAAATTCATCGTTGAGAAGCGTGAGGATGTTAATTGATAGGTCCATGAGGTGTACGTTTAATGGGGTGATGATTTGAGCAAGGAAATTAACGATTGGATGAAATTTCCTTAGGTTGCGCGGTTGAATCATCCTTGGACCCTTAGGGCCGAACCATTAGAGTGCTTGGGAAGGAAATTTTGTTGGTTATAGCACAAGGTAAGGGGATTCTAAACCTTTGATAGGAGGATTGGACTCAATTGGGCGAATTGAGTGTGAGTTTGATTAATTCTTGGAAGATTATCAAATGCTTGTCCAATTTATATCCTAGAAAGCTATTGAGGACTTGATTGATTATTAATGCTTGTGCCTTGAGTTAATTGTCGCATTTGAGTATTGAACTTGATTACCTCGCATGCTATAAGTATGTTGTTCGTGCCTGAGTTGCACTTGGTTGTGTGTGTTATGAGTTGAAATGAATTATGGCATGTCTAAGAAGTTGTGATACCCTGATGCGTTAAGACGCGGGGTTGTGTGATTGGATACCCTGAGGCGCTAAAGCGTGGGGTTTGAATTAAATGACACCCTAAGACGAATGAGACGCGGGGTTGTATGAATGAACGCCCTAAGGCATTGAGGCGCGGGGTAGAAATTGAATGGCACCCTGAGGCGTACAAGACGCCGGGTTGAGAAGGCTATGGTCCTGATGCATTGAAACGTGGGACGGAATTGTGATGTGTCGACACAGGCCTAGAGTAAATATTGAAAACCTAATGTGTTTATGCGAGTTTGTCAATGAGACGGTCTGATGCGTTTACGCGGATCAAGCCTGAGGCGTTCTAAACGCGGGCATGAAAGTGAGGAGGTTGGAAGAGGGTGGAAGGTATAATCTGGTTTGAAATGCAAGCATGAGTTTAATCATGTGATAAGATGCATTGATTGCATGCTTGACATCTGTGTGTTACTTTGTGATAGTGGAATGCCTCAAGCAATTTTGTATGTATTATTTGTGATTGCATTTGCCTAAGTGGACGGTCAGCCTAACCTAGGGTTAGAACCTACCTTACTGAGATTTATATTTCACCCCGTCGTAAGATTAATTTTTTCAAATCTCAGGCGATGGAAATCCGAGCTTGCCAATGATCAGTATTTAAAAAAGAAATTATAGAAAATCAATTTACACTTTTGTGACATTAAGGATTTCATGTTATCTTGAAGTTAGAGTTGTATCTTCTGAACCTGTAGTCGGCATTTATAAGAAGACATTCCCTATGTCCTGAGTCATCTTAAGATTGAACTGAATGGAGAAGTTTTATCGCTTCTGTATGTTTATATCATTTAGAAGTTTTTAAATGGTTGGTTAACGGATCCTGGGTACCACCGAGACAAGACGGCCCTGGTGAGATTTTACGTGCTTGACGGGTTGGGGACGTGACATCCCTATTTAAATGGTATTAGAGCAAGGTCAACTCGATCCAACGTGATTGAGACTTGGAGTGATAAGGAGCGATGACTTGAGGATAATTAGGTAGTAAGACCTTGACAGATAAGCATGGATTGCTGAATCTTAAGGACTATAGGTTTGAATTTGTGTAATATTCTAATGGTCCTAGTGTCGATTTAAGGAATGATCTTGAGTGATTTATAAATAAGGCTTACAAGGAAATGAATAGAAATTGAGGAGTCATAAGCCTGGATTTGAGGTTGCTAGAGAATAAATTATGAATGAAGAGTCAATTGAAGTGTATGATTGTGATCTTGGTTTGTCAATGACCCAACTTGAAGAGTACGAGTTATGAAGAGACGAATGATGTTAGTGGATTCATGCATGAATTGCGTGATATCTTGATGGTTTAGCTATCAAATGCTATTGTCAACCTTCGATGAAATGAGGTGAGGTGTACACAAGAAATATTGGATTAAAGGTCAGTTGTGATTGAATGCATATGGATTTGGCTTGAATAGTGACTAAACTTGGGATTTATGGTTGAACATAGGCGACTAATGTATGAGATGTGATGGTCATTGATGGAATTAGAAATTTTCAATCGATAAGAATGGATCTAGAAATGATTATGGTATGATGAATGGCGAGAACAATCAGGACGCGCATATATTTGTGGCATTAAAATGAAAGTCGAGGAAGGTGTATGCATGAGTTTATCATTATTGGACTTAATAAACTGTCGCTTGGTATGGGACAAGTTGATGGGATACCTACAAACTGTAATGAAACATGGTATGGGACATGTGGAACGGGGCTTTCTCCGTAGATGTATGACTTGAGATAACCTGCAACGGCCAGGTCTGATGAGGACGGAGAGTGATCGCCGGGACAGAGAGGTCCGGACAAGGAGCGGCTCCTAGCAGACTTCTAAGATGGCAAGAGGCAGGAATGACCCAAGTTATAACTTGAAAGGAGAAGTCTTGGTATCAGATTGAGTCCAATTGTGGTTAAGAGACGTATGACACATGATTGATCCTCGAAGAAGATGTTCAAAAGTGGCATGACATGTGAAATGATGCTTGTGATTGGCATAATTAAAAGATTTGTGCTTGGCGGTGGATGCCGTTTGAAAGGAATATGGATCATGAGAATTGAGTAAAGATGGGCGATTGGAGTATGAGTACCAAAAGAGAATATGGCTCGATCTGTTAATCGTACGAGACCCAAGAGCTAAATGGGTCGTGGGAACTTTGAATGGAAATGAGAAAGTGGATGGGTAAACAGACTTGAGAAGGAGCTGTCATTATACCCAATTCGCTGAGACGATCAAAGCTAGTGTTGATGAGTTAAATGATAGAAGTCACGAGAGAGGTGACTCCAAGTTAATCCTTTCTAAATTGAATGCGCTGGAAGAACCACGAGAATTTGAAAAGGCTTGTAAAACTATGTATAAGGTTGAGATTGACCAAGTTTGAAGGAGGGATGAGATTTGAAGTTGTCTCCCTCTAGATTAGGGATCTTGGTAAGGAAACCTTAGAGGTTTGGGTACATTAAGGAAAGAAAGTGACCCTGGCAGTTTTAGCCTTAAGAGGCTGTTAATAATTGGTGAAAGGTCATTTAGAGGAAGGATTTCCTCAAGGGCATGATATCTGTCTAGACTACCCCTATTGAGATGTTCAATGGAAGTATCCTCATGGGATTGCTTGAGAGCAAAAGTTGTCGGATCCTAATAATCTTGTAAGGACCTGAGGAAGGTCGATTAATTTGAGACAAAGTTCTCAAGGTTCCCTAAGTATATTAAAGGTCTCTTGAATAAGACAAGTAGATCCCTAAATGGATTGGAATGTGAAAGCCTTGTGGCTAGTGGTTATTCCTGACTTTGAGGGATGTTAATGAGATCTAGTAAGAGAAGTGAATGATCGGAGGGCATGTAAATAAGAGAAACTCATGCTGATGAAATATGAGCAAAGAAATGTTCGTTATTAAACATAGAATGTGCCTTTAAGGAATGGTCGTTACCTTGGCGTAAGGCTTATGGTGATACATTTCTTGTCGAAATGAGAAATATAAAAGAGACTGATGTGTCGGTCTGTTGGACCCTGTCGATCGAAATGGGATCGATTAAGGATGAATCGAGACTACTAGAAGTGGTATTGTGTGTTATCGCCCCTAAAGGGTAGGGCGTCACTCTTAAAGGACGATTGGACCATGAGATGGTCATTGATGAACAGAAAAGTGAATGGACTAGATAGTCCTGGCTGTTCATAACTCTAATGAATGATTGAGGAAGCAAAAAGAACGCTTAGAGAGTAATTGCAAAGTAAATTGAGGTAATCTAATCGAGTATTCGATACGTGAATTAGTGGAAACCAAGGACGAATAGATATTGTCACGTGAGGTGACTGAATTATGGGAAGAGAAATGCCGAGTATGATGGCAACTACGTTTTTTAGTAAAACACCGCCGTTGGCGCAGACTCGAAGATTGACGTCCTATGGAATAGGAAGGACATGGTGGATTTGAAATAAGAGAATGCCACTGAAGTGTATAGCTTCTTTCACATGGTAAGAGACCCTAGTGTGGAAAAAGGTGAAAATCCTAACTGTCTTGATATTAAGATGGAGCATCTAGACTAAGAAAGACGACGCAAAACCTGAATGATTGATGTAAGGGAAGTTAAGTTCGAGAGACTATCTTGTAGACGATGTTGAATTCGAAGATAATGTCGACGTTCAGTGGGACAGACAGAATTGAGATAAGGTCGCATTAGCTGTTTGTGAAACCAAGAAGTCAAGGCACTAATGTTTCTTGATAAAAGAGTGACAAAATTGAACAGAATGTTGTGTAGTTCAAGTGAGGACTCATGAGAGTAGAGGGCCAAAGTTTGAGCTCTCAAGTGAAAAGTATGAAGAATAGTTTGAAAATTCGACACCTAGTAAAAAGAAATTGATAAAAGTCAGATTGAGTATCCAAGCAATAATTGGATTGATTGCTACCGTCTTTAGAGACGATAATAGACAGGAGAAACATGAATAACTTTCGAGAATATCCTACGGACTCTAAGGAGATACTCGTTGTGTGCTGCTAATTGTGAAGAGCACGAGTTGTGGGCCTGATGAGATAAGATCACTCAGTAGTGAAATTTCTGAGAAATGAAATCCCTGTGGAGCCCTTGAGGAATAGAATAAGGGATGAATTAATTAAGATTGATGTGAGTTGCGAAAATTGAAAGTTTTCTAGAATTTGTGAATTGTTATGGATGGATCGGGGGAAGATTTCCCACAAATGCAATTCCATGGATGAATGAATACAAAAAGAGTTTTCGATGACTTAAGTCAAATAATGAGTATACTGATAATGGCGTTCCTGTTTGGAATCGAAAAGGGTCGAAAAAACCATAATGAAGTGATGTATGAAAGAAATTTGAGGAGTAGCAAGGCCAACTAAAACAGACCGTGTGAATGCACTGTGACAATAAGACCACATGAGTGAGAACACCTAGTGTATAATTGGAGTTGGATTGTGAATATCCTTATGACAAAATTGGGAAACATTGTTTGGGTGGAAGGAGGTTTGAGTCTATGCCTACCACAAGAAAATAAGGTAGTAGTTTCTTAAGGGGGATTAAATGAGAGACAACGCCGATGGGTGAAATTGCGTATAAAATGAGAGCATCGCTTGTATAAAGAAAAACCTCGAAGTTATGAGAACTATAAGAGGTTGAGAATTGAGTATTGTGTAATTGATGATAAAGGGACAGATCTTCCCTTGAGAAATAAGAGATTCAACCTCTAAATTGGAAGTTTGTCAAATGACTAGTTGACGGCTATCGGAAACACCTAGCCTGAAGGCCAGAAGGGAATTGAGGTGTTGCCATGATTGAACGTCGATACTTGAGGGGTTATAGAAATGGATGGAACCCTTAAGGCCCCATGATGGAAGCACGAGTCTAGTATTGAGGGGAACTTAAGGAGATGACCTCATCGAGATTCGAAAAGAGAATTATGGTGTTCCTTGGGATGGCACAAAGATGTGCCAAGATATATATATATATATACTATCGGTGATAAGGATTGAAAGTTGAAATTAATCTATCGTATGGTCGAGCACTAGACATGTCGATAAAAGAGAAGGACATGGCCACAAAAGTTGAAGGATCACTTTGATCCAAGGGGATTTTTGGACGGAATCGAGAACAGATTACTACGAAAGTAATCATATAATTGTTTAAGGAATTGAGAGGACTATACCTCAATTTAGTTAATAGAGGGCAAGTTGATAAAGCCCTTGAATCTCTATTGGTATGAAAGGAAGTTTGAAGGGAGTGATACGCCAAATGGTATGGACATTAAAGAGTGCATTCTGGGGAGGGCTTAGTAATAATGGTTATGGACAAATGAAAGAGATAATGTGAATGCTCAAGGATGAACTACTGACAAATGTTTTGAATACCGAAAGAGAATGGAAAGAAGCAAATCAGATTGAGGACTGAAGGAGACAAGTCCCAGGGAAAGATGGTTTTGGGCCAGAAAGGACAAGTAAGATCGTCGAGTCATGAAAGGAATTATCCGAAAGAGTGAAGATGCGATGAGACGCCGATACCCTAGAGGATTGGATGGTTAGAAGGTTTCAAATTTTGCGGATGAAATTTCTTTAAGGGGGAAGAGTTGTGACATTCTGATTCTCCTGTCATTTCCAGACTCATTAATAAGAATTGTATCTAGCGATGTATTTTAATCGTATCTCGCTTGGATCTGATCAATCTATAGTTGACTGACCAAAAGGAAAAGGCTAACGCGAGACAAGGTACGTGGACCTAGGGAACTCGAAAGGAAATGGCACTTTGCCCATAAGGATTGTCGAGGGGACATTTAGAGCCATAAAAGGCCGATCTAAGAACGATTAAGAAATCATTGCTAGCATTATACAATTGAAGCGCGGGTGATGACGCTTAACCAATGTATAATTTGCAAAATTTTTCAAAATTGAACAGTGATGATCGAGACCATCGGAACTAAAGATAGACCCTCAAAATTAAAAGACAACCAAAGTCGCCATGAATTGATGAGCCCTAATTGTGATATGAATCACAGGGTCGATACGTGTAAGGGCTGCAAAAGCCACCCGTCGGTTCAGGATAAGCTGAAATCGCATTGAATAGAGAAATGATTCAGAAACAAGTCTTGAAATTCGATAATGGAGAATGAAGAATTCCAACATTACAATTGGATTGGCCGTCGCCTTATCGAAGAAAATTGGAATCAGAAAAACGACATTCCAGACGTCGGGAGTTGTGACATTCTGATTTTCAATCCATTTCAGACTCATTAATGAAAAGTTTATATATATCAAGCGATGTGTTTCAGTCATATTTCGCTCAAATCTGATCAATTTGAATACACTGACCAAACGTTAGACGAGGTACGTAGACCTAGGCGACTCGGATAGGAAACGACGCTTTGACCATAAGGATTATCGAGGGGATATTTAGAAATACCAAGAGGTCGATCTAAGAACGATTAAGGATTGCCTTGCGGGTATCATACGATTGGAGCGCGAGTGATGCCGCTTAACCAACGTATGATCTGCAAAATTTTCCTAAATCGAACCGTGATGATCGAGACCAAAAGGACTAGTGATAAACCCTCACAATCACATGACAACCAAAGCCGTCATGAATTGACGAGCCCTAAACGTGATGTGAATCACGGGGTCGATACCCGTAATGTCTACAAAAGCCGCCCATCGGTTCGGGATAGGCTAGAACCACGTCTGATAGAGAAAACCATAAAAAACGAGTCTTGAAAGATTTGAAATGGAGAATCAAAAATTCCAACATTGTTCGAATTGGCCGTCGCCCTATCGAAGAGTTCTGGAGCTAGAAAAACGACGTTCTGAACGTCGGGGGTAAATTTACCTTTTTGCCCCTTAAGCTTGGCACTTGGCACATGCATTTGAAGAAGGAAAAATTGGTCATTAAACCCTCCCAAGGGCTGCCGAATTCAAGGAGAAATGAGGGCCATTGGATCATGCATGGTTGACAAGGGGACAAGTGTCAATGGATGGTGCAAAGAGAGGTCATATCCAACTTTAGGCAACTACCATTCAAACCATTCATCAAGAGCTTGTATATAGTCTTTACACTCTCTCTCCTCACTCACTTTGGCCGGCTACACACCTCATCACCACCGAAAACCAACTTCTTCCTCTTCCTTCAATTTGCTCGCCGACGACCGCCATTGAGCCTCCCATTCGGTGCCGTCGATGCCTACTTCTGGTGACCGCCTGACCACCGACTAACCACACCAATATAGATCTACATCTTGCCGACCTCCTCAAATAAGAAGCGAGCCATTTGGACCACCGAGGAGCTCCGGCCAAGGAATCTCCCGAAAGCCGACAGAAATAGACTCAACCTGAGCTAAGTGAGATTCCTGACCCTTTTGGAGGCTGAAACGTTGGATTTTTGAAATCAAATTTCGTGGAGGCCTAGTACACATGTATATGAATCTGTGATAAAAATTTGAGAGTGATTTGAAGAAGTTTTGACCTCGAAACGGTTTTGTGAACTATGGACAGAAACTGTCGGATTCTGACCTTGGACAATCCAGCGACTTTCGACGCTTTTCTGGCGACGATTCAACTTCAAACCTTCAGTGAGACCCCTCAACCCTTAGATAGACATGTTAAGAGGTAGGATAATGTTTAAATGATGGATTTAGAGTTGAATTAGGGTTGGACAAGTTGGGATTGCACAGAATCAAGAGGAACCAGTTCGGTTCTGTGCATGGCCGAACCTTGCAGGGCTGATGGCTGGTGATTTTGAGTCTCAAATTGATGATTAAGACATGCTAGGACGATGCGGATTATGTTATGGAGACTTGTGATTCATGGATGGTTGAATTGGACTTGAAAATTGATGGAATTGGTTGAAATTCCTAGGTTGCGCGGCGAGTTCGACCTTGAACCCTAGGAGGCCAAAACTTTGAGGATTTAAGAAGTGAATTTGGTGTTATCAAACGCAAGGTAAGGGAATTCTAAACTTAGGATAGAAAGATTGGACTCAATTGGGTAAGTCGAGATTTAGTTTGATCGATTTTTGGGAATTTTCCAATGGATAGTTCTTGGTGTGTCCTAAGTGGTTATAGGAGGGTTATGTGTGCTATTGTATGTGTCTAAATCATTCGCCGTGTATGTGTGACACTTGATTGCCTTGCATGCCATGAGTCCTTTGAATTGTGCTTGAATTACACATGTCGTCTCGTATGGAAATCAAATTGAAAATTATGGCAAAAACATGACATGGCGAGGCCCTGAGGTGTATGAGACGCGGGGCAGGAGATGAATACCCCGATGCGGTGCAATCGCGGGGTGGAGTTGATGTTGGGTGGCGCACTGATGCAATTTAATCGCGGGGTTGAGATGACCACGATCTTGATGCGAATTATTCGCGGGACGGAGGTATGAGGTGATGATGTGGGCGTGGAGATTCATTGGAACCTGATGCGTTTACGCGGGTTGCTAATGACGATTTGATGCGTTTATGCCGACCGAGCCTGATGCGATCTTATCGCGGGTTAGAGGTTGAGGCAGGTAGGAAAAGGTGGTTGTGGTGAGATGGCAGGATGAATTGTGCATTATTATATGAGTGTGACATGTTGTCATAGTTGCATGCATGTCATCTGTATGTCATCATTTTATTGATTTGTGCTTGATATACCTATGAGTGGAATTATTAGGGTGTACGACTACCTGAGTGGATGGTCGACCTAACCTAGGGTTAGGATTCTTTTACTAAAATGTGTATCTCACCCCTTTGGGGACCCACATTTTTACAAATCCTAGACCTTAAGTATGTGGCCTATACGTTTTGGGGATCCCAAGTAGATGACGGCGTAATTTTACGAGTTCCCGGATAAGTAGGGGAGCATTTATGTGAGAAAATGTACGGTTGTATGGGTTGACGAGGGGAGCCTGAATTGGAAGCCTCATAGGTTCGATGCATGGTTTAAGAAAGTTGGAGTCGAGCAGATCGAGCCGCTGAAGCCCCACGAAGTACTCCAGGGTATTATCCCTGGTTGGTGCCAGACCACCGGGGAGTAGAAGCTGCCAGAGGGTTCTATAGTTGGGTCTAGGAATGAACCAGAGAAGACCCCAACCTTGAAGTTCACTAAGGACGAGATGATTGTCATGGAGGCCAACGAGGATGATCTGGCGAAGCCATCACATGAGGCGACCATGGAGGATTCCATCGAGGTCCAATCAGAGACCTTCTTGGAGTATGAGCCGATAGAGGATACAAAGGATACAGGGGACTCTAGTAGCTCATCTTAGGTGTCTTGACTCATTGGTTTGATCATTTAATGACGACCCCCGATCATGGCTATTTTGGATGTTGATGATGGTCATATTTTTTATATGCTTGCCCCGTCGTCCCTTGCTTATCAGATTCTAGTAGTCGGTTATTGTATGAACAGTGTGTCACAATGAATGAAAGTCATTATGCTATCCTGATCTCACTTAACTTTTATTTTATACGAGGATTTATTTGAGTGCTTCTTCCGCATGCTTATTATATAATATCTCTCGACTTGAGTGTGGATCTTGAGACCACAAGAGATGTGTTGTTTATTGTAGGGATGTTCGCGTGCTCGAAGAGTCTGGGGCATGACATCTCCGTTCGATTTGGTATCAGAGTAAGGTCAGCTCGATCCAAAGTTGGTTGAGGACTAAAGTAATAAAGAGGATTAAGTGGGACAAGGATGGATAGCAAGGTCTTAGGAGGCTGGTTTAGATAAGGCATGGGGTGCATAGTGTGTGACCTGGTACTTAGGGTTGGTGTTTGAGCTTGGCAGGATTGTGGAAATGCATAAGGATTAAGTTCCCTGCTTAGGATTGAAGGTCATTTTTTGACCTAAATTTGTTTGAGGAATGAAAGTGATTGGTTTTAGTGAATCACTGAAGTGAATGGAACTGAGAATTGGCCATAGGCTATTTGTTGAAATGTTTCTGGAGTTTGTGGTATGGAGTACTGTTGGATTGTAACTGTTTATGTTGAAAGGTAGTTAGTAGCTCTGGATTTGAATGATTGAGTAAGTTACTAACTCTTTGCTGAACTTGTGGTGGACCAGGTTCAATAGCAAGTGATAAAGATGAGCAACCCATCTAGAACGTCTGGAAGGCCAAGAGGCAAAGCTTCTAGCTCGAGGCCGCCTTTAGCAGAGGACCCAAGAATGGATGGTATGCTGAGGGCACTGGAAAGGATTGGCGACATGATTGATAGGCAGGCCCAAGATCGAGACGCTGCCATCGCCTAGGCAGTAGGAGCTGCCATAGCAGCTGTCAACGCCAACAGTGGCAGCAATGGTGGAAATGGAAGTCAAGGTGAACCAAACCAGAGTAATGAAGCTATAAACACCTAAGAGGAAATCGTCGTGGCCAAACAGATGGGCCAACTAGTACAACAGTTCATAAAGCTAAAGCTGACACAGTTCGATGGGACGAGAGATCCTGAGCTAGCACCCAGGTGGATCAAAAAGTTAGAGAAGGCTTTTGGCGTGCTGAGGTGCACCAAGGAAGAGAAGGTGTTGCTAGCGGTGTACCAGTTGGAGGGTACAGCGAATGACTGGTGGGCTGCCACCAAGAATGGCATTTTCCCTTAAGGAACGGCCATGAACTGGGAAGCCTTTAAGATGGCCTTCAATGATAAATATTTCTTAGAAACGGCCGGGGGGAAGAAAGCTGGTAGAATTCCTGCAGTTACGTCAGAACCAGCTGACAATAGATCAGTATGAGGCCGAGTTCTCGAGGCTGTCGAGATACGCACCATGATCCGTGGAGGACCCGCAGGAGAAAGTACGAAGATTCAGGGATGGTTTGAGGCCCGAGCTCCGTAGCCAGATGATTGCGCTGAATTTGAAGACCTACAAGGAAATCTACGAGCAGGGCCAAATGATAGAACGAGATTTGAAGGAGAGGAACATCGCTACTGGATCGCAATTCACGTCCTTTAGAGATAACCACCAAACGGGCAAAAGACCAATGGTGATCAATAGGCATTTTGTGCCTCTAGTGCGGAAAGATATTGTGAAACCGCAGAATTCCCCAAACTGGAGCTACAGACTTTGTAGCAGGAGGCATGGAAATGGACTGTGCCCAATAAGGATCGGGGCTTGCTTTAAGTGTGGTCAGTTGGGCCACCAGATGAGGATGTGCCCGAGTCAAGCTTCGACAAGTCAACCACAAGGACAAAGGCCGTAAGCTGGACCGTCGACTGCCACGCCTCAGATTGAGCAGAACCGACCACCGATCCAGAAAAGAGTATATGTAGTAGCCCACAGAGAGGTAGAGGAAGCACCAAGTGTGGTCACAAGTACGGTTTACTTGTGCATCCAAACTGTATACGCATTGTTTGACCCTGGTGCCACGCATTCATTCATGTCTGTACAATTTGCTGATTTAGTGGAGATGGAATCGAGACCGTTGAACATAAGTCTACATGTTGCCACACCATTAAAGGATAATATAATGGTTTCAATGGGTTGTGCTGGTTGTGAGATTGTGATTAGGGGAAGTAAAGAGGGTATCGACCTAGCTGTATTACCCATGTTTTATTTTGATGTAATAATAGGAATGAATTGGTTAGGTAAGCAGGGGGCAGTAGTAGAATGTGGTAGTAGGGTAATTCGGTTTTATTCAAGAGGCCGCATTAGCTTTGAATTAGTGGGAAGTCAATGAGGAATCTCGATTCTCGTAGTTTCGTCCCTTGAAGTGACCAAGATGATGTCTGAAGGGTGTCAAGCATACCTAGTGGCAGCAATGGACACGACTACCGAAGAGCCGAAGTTAGAGAATATCCCGGTAGTACGTGAGTTTCCTGATGTGTTTCCCTAGGAGTTGCTAGAATTACCACCGGAATGAGAGATAGAATTTGTAATCGAGTTAGCCCCTGGAACGAAGCCGATTTCGAAAGCACCTTATAGGATGTCCCTGTCAGAACTAAAGGAGTTAAAGGTGTAGATGCAGAAACTATTGGACAAAGGGTTTATCCGACTTAGTGCTTCACCGTGGGGAGCACCGGTGCTGTTTGTAAGAAAGAAGGATGGGTCTATGCGTTTATGCATCGACTATTAGCAGCTGAACCAAGTGACGTTGAAAAACAAATATCCACTATCGAGGATTGACGATCTGTTTGATCAATTACAAGGAGCAGCGGTATTTTTGAAGATTGATCTGAGGACTAGGTATCACCAGGTGAGGATTAAGAAGGAAGACATACCTAAGACTGCCTTTAGGACGAGGTATGGTCATTATGAATTCACGGTGATGTCGTTTGGTTTGACCAACACTCCAGCTGCATTCATGGACCTGATGCATAGAGTATTTAAGGAATTTCTGGACAGATTCGTCATAGTCTTTATTGATGATATCTTGATTTACTCGAGGAGCGAAGCAGAACATGAGGAGCACTTGAGAATTGTACTACAGATACTAAGAGAGCATGCACTCTATGCGAAGTTGAGTAAGTGTGAGTTATGGCCGAACAGGGTAGCGTTTCTTGGCCATGTGGTGTTTGGTAAAGGAATAGCAGTAGATCCTACGAAGATCGAGGCTGTAACCAATTGGCCTAGGCCAACTACGGTCATTGAAGTTAAAAGTTTCTTGGGACTAGCAGGATACTATAGGCGTTTTGTGGAGAAATTCTCATCCATAGCCATCTCATTGACGCGGTTGACAAAGAAAGAAACAAGGTTTGAGTGGACTGACAAATGTGAAAAGAGTTTCCAAGAACTCAAACATAGATTGACTACCGTGCCAATACTAACAATTCCATCAGGAACGGGAGGTTACGAGATTAACAACGATGCTTCATTGAAAGGATTGGGCTGCGTGTTGATGCATTACGGAAGAGTAATGGCCTACGCATCCAGACAGTTGAGGCCACATGAGATGAACTATCCAACTCATGACCTGGAGTTAGCGGCGATTATATTCGCTTTGAAAATTTAGAGACATTACCTATATGGTGAGAAGTTTCAGATCTATACCGACCACCAAAGTTTAAAGTATCTGTTTTCCCAAAAGAGCTGAATATGAGGCAGCGTAGATGGATGGAGCTGCTGAAGGATTATAATTGCGATATACTGTATCACCCTGGGAAAGCAAATCGAGTAGCATGCGCTGAGTCGGAAGTCAAGCATCGCATGTCTGTTGGTGAAAGGTTGGTCGATGATTGAGAATTTAAGAGATTCTGAGTTTAGACTAAAGGTTAGCCAGTTGTCTAGCTTGATAGCTTGTTAAGGATAGAACCTAAGGTCCAGGAAAGAATAAAGGCCTTACAGTCTACGGACCCCGAGGTCCAGAAGATCCTTAAGATGGATGCGACAAAGAGAAAACCCGAGTTTCAGGTGTCTGAGGACGGAATCCTAAAGTTTAAGGACGATTGTGCGTGCCAAAAGATGAAGGACTCAGGAAAAGGATTTTATTGGAGGCTCATAGGAGCAATTATAGCATCCACCCTGAAAGTACAAAGATGTACCATAATTTGCGATAACATTATTGGTGGAACGGAATAAAGGTAGACGTAGCAAAATACGTGGTTAAATGTGTGACATGCCAGCAAGTGAAAGCGCGGCACTATAAGCTTGGAGGATTGTTGTAGCCACTGGAGATTCCGGAATGGAAATGGGAGCATATAACCATGGATTTTATGATGGGACTCTTAAGGAGCCAGAGAGATCACGACTCTATTTGGGTAGTCATGGACAGATTGACCAAGTCCGTCCACTTCATTCCTATGCGAAAGTACTTCGCTATGGATAAGTATACAAAGCTGTACATGAGGTAGATAGTGAGGTTACACGGAGTGCTGGTGATGATCACCTCGGATAGGGATCCCAAGTTCACGGCAAATTTTTGGAAGAGTCTGCAAGAAGCCATGGGAACCCAACTGCAGTTTAGTACGGCGTACCATCCACAGATGGACGGATAGTCGGAAAGGACAATACAGACGCTTGAGGATATACTGCGAGCATGCGTAATTGATTTTAAAGGTGGATGGGAAGATCAGCTACATCTTGTAGAGTTTGCTTATAATAACAGCTACCAATAGAGTATCCAGATGGCACCATTTGAAGCACTTTATGGACGAGCCTACAGAACCCCAATTTGTTGGGATAAGGTTGGAGAAAGGAGTATCACAGGGCTAGAGTTGGTGGAGCAATCGGTGGAGGCAGTGAAGATAATCCGGGATAGAATGAGGACGGCACAGAGTCGTTAGAGAAGCTATGCAAATAAGCGGCGTAAGCCCTTGGAATTTCAAGTGGGCGATCACGTCTTCCTCAAGATGTCACCAATGAGAGAATTGTCACGATTCGGAAAGAAAGGGAAGCTGAGCCCAAGATATGTAGGCCCATTTGAGATACTGAAACGAATTGGAACCTTAGCCTACCGGCTTGCTTTGTTGCCTAATCTATCTCAGGTGCATAATGTATTCCATGTGCCGATGCTGCGAAAGTATGAACCAGATCCGACACATGTGCTGGATTACGAGACCATAGAAGTGGACGACATAGTGTCTTACGTGGAGAGGCCGATAAGGATCGAGGATCGAAAGGAGCAAATCCTGAAGAATAAGAAGATCCCACTAGTCAAGGTGGTATGGGAGCACCACGGGACTAAAGATGCCACATGAGAAAATGAAGAGACGATGAGGCGACAACACCCCCATTTATTTGAATAATTAAGTGTAATGTAAATTTCGAGGATAAAATTTTTGTAAGGGGGGAAGAGTTATGACATTATGATTTTCAGTCCATTTTAGACTCATTAATGAGATGTTTATATATATCAAGCGATGTGTTTTGGTCATATTTCGCTCAAATCTGATCAATTTGAGTAGGCTGATCAAAAGGAAAGGGCTAACGCGAGACAAGGTATGTGGATTTAGGCGACTCGAATAGGAAACGACGCTTTGACCATAAGGATTGTCGAGGGGATATTTAGAACCACCAAGAGGCCGATCTAAGAACAATTAAGGATTGCCTTGTGGGTGTCATACGATTGAAAGGTAGGTGATGCCGCTTAACCAACTATGACTTGCAAAATTTTCCTAAATCGGACCGTGACGATCCAGACCAAAGGGACTAGTGATAAACCCTCACAATCACATGACAACCAAAGCATCCATGAATTGATGAGTCCTAAACGTGATATGAATCACGGGGTCGATACGCGTAATGTCTGCAAAAGCTGCCCGTCGGTTTGGGATAGGCTAGAACCACGTCTAATAAAGAAGACCATCATAAACGAGTCTTGAAAGATTTGAAATGGAGAATCAAGAATTCTAACATTATTCAGATTGGCCGTCGCCCTATCGAAGAGTTCTGGAGCGAGAAAAATGACGTTCTGAACGTCGGAGGTAAATTTATCTTTTTGCCCCTCAAGCTTAGAATTTTGCCCATGCATTTGAAGAAGGGAAAATTGGTGATTAAACCCTCCCAAGAGCTGCCGAAATCAAGGAGAAATGAGACCCATTGGATCATGCATGATTGACAAAGGGACAAGTGTCAATGGATGGTGCAAAGAGAGGTCATATCCAACTTTAGGCAACTACCATTCAAAGCATTGACCAAGAGCTAGTATATAGTCTTTCCACTCTCTCTCCTCACTCACTTTGGTCAGCCACACACCTCATCACCACCGAAAACCATCTTCTTCCTTCTCCTTCAATCTGCTCGCCGACGACCGCCATTGAGCCTCCCGTTTGGCACCGTCGACGCCCACTTCCAATGACCGCCTAACCACTGGCCAACCACACCAACATAGATCTACGTCTTTCCGACCTCCTCGACTAAGAAGCGAGCCATGTGGACCACAAGGAGCTCCGGCTAAGGATTCTCCCGAAAGCCGACAGAAACAGACTCAACCTGAGCTAGGTGAGATTCCTGACCCTTTTGGAGGCCGAAATGTTGGAGTTTTGAAGTCAAATTTCATGGAGGTCTAGTAGGCATGTATATGAATCTATGATAAAAAGTTGAGAGTGATTTGAAGAAGTTTTGACCTCGAAACGGTCTTGTGAACTATGGACAGAAACTACTTGATTTTGACCTTGGACGATTCGGCGACTTTCGACGAGTTTCCGGCGACGATTCGACTTCAAACCTTCGGTGAGACCCCTCAACCCTTAGATATACATGTTAAGAGGTAGGATAGTGTTTAAATGATGGATTTAAAGTTGAATTAGGGCTGGACAAGTTGGGATTGCACAGAATCGAGAGGAACCGGTTCGGTTCTGTGCATGGCCGAACCTTGGAGGGCTGATGGCTAGTGATTTTGAGTCTAAAATTGATGATTAAGACATGCTAGGATGATAAGGATTATGTTATGGAGACTTGTGATTCATGGATGGTTGAATTGGACTTGAAAATTGATGAAATTGGTTGAAATTCCTAGGTTACGCAGCGAGTTCGACCTTGAACCCTAGGTGGTTCAAACTTTGAGGATCCAAGAATTGAATTTGGTGTTATCAAACGCAAGGTAAGGGAATTCTAAACTTAGGATAGGAAGATTGGACTCAATTGGGTGAGTCGAGATTTAGTTTGATTGGTTTATAGGAATTTTCCAACGGATAGTTCTTGGTGTGTCCTAAGCGGTTATAGGAAGGTTATGTGTGCTATTGTATGTGTTTAAATCATTCGGCATGTGTTTGTGACACTTGATTGCCTTGCATGCCATGAGTCCTTTGAATTATGCTTGAATTACACGTGTCGTCTCGTATGGAAATCAAATTGAAAATCATGGCATGAGCATGACATGGTGAGGCCCTGAGGCGTATGAGACACGGGGCGGAAGATGAATACCTTGATGAGATGTAATTGCGGGGTGGAGTTGATGTTGGGTGGCACCTTGATGCGATCTAATCGCAGGGTTAAGATGGCCATGGTCCTGATACGAATTATTCGCGGGACGGAGGTATGAGTGATGATGTGGGCGTGGAGATTCATTGAAACCTGATGCGTTTACGCGGGTTGCCAATGACGGTCTGATGCGTTTACGCCGACTGAGCCTGATGTGATCTTATCGCGGGTTAGAGATTGAGGCAAGCAAGAAGAGGTGATTGTGGTGAGATGGCAGGATGAATTGTGCATTATCATCTGAGTCTGACATGTTGTCATAGTTGCATGCCTGTCATCTGTATGTCGTCATTTTATTGATTTGTGCTTGATATGCTTGTGAGTGAAATTATTGGGGTGTACGATTACCTGAGTGAACGGTCGACCTAATTTAGGGTTAGGATTCTTTTACTGAGATATGTATCTCATCCCTTTGGGGACCCATATTTTTATAGATCATAGACTTTAAGTATGTGGCCTATACGCTTTGGGGATCCCAAGGAGATGACGGCATATTTTTACGAATTCTCGGATAGACAGGGGAATATTTATGTGAGAAAATGTACGATTGTATGGGTTGACGAGGGGAGCCCGGATTGGAAGCATCATAGATTCGAGGCATGATTAAAGAAAGTTGGAGACGAGCAGATCGAGCTGCTGAAGACCCACGAGGTACCCCAGGGTGTTATCCCTGGTTGGTGCCAGACCGCCAGGGAGCGGGAGCGGTCAGAGAGTTCTGTAGTTAGGAATGGACCAGAGAAAACCCTCGACCTTGGAGTTCACTGAGGACGAGGTGATGTCGTGGAGGCCACCGAGGAGGATCTGGCAGAGCCATCACATGAGGCAATCATGGAGGATTCCATTGAGGTCCAATCAGAGGCCTTCTCAGAATATGAGCTGACAGAGGATGCAGAGGATCCAAGGGACTCTGGCAGCTCATCTGAGGTGTCATGGCTCGTTGGTTCGATCATTTGATGATGTCATGCCTCGCGCCCCATCGCGAGCACGCAATCATCCCTGCAAGCAAAACCACAACAATCTCTCGGCGGTCCCAAGGATCCACTTATATATAAAGGAAGATCGAGAGATGAAATAATTTACATTAAGCACACGGAAGCGTTTCCCAACAACTCCCCGTACCACATGAATATATATATATATCCCAAGACTAAGCAGGATTGGATAGCATCAAAAGGTCGTACATCAACATCAACTGGTCACATCTACTACAAACCGCTATACACCAAGGCGACAGGTAAACATGTCAAAAGATGTCCACAAAATCCACTACGGAAAGGGGATCAGGTCGCCAGTCAAAAAGTCAGGTCATCATCCGAAGTCGCCTAGGAAGAACTACTGGAATCTCCAGTGTCCTCGCTCTCCTCTGACGGCTCGTACTCGGAGAAAGTCTTTGATGGAACCTCCACAGAGTCTTCCATGGTCGCTTCCTACGACTGCTCAGCCCGGTCTCCCTCCACGGTCGCCTCCTGGTCCAACTCGGATGGATCTCTCTCGGACGGCTCCACCACGATGACCTCATTCTCTGGCGGTGGCACGGGAAACTCAGCTGTCGACGTTCGCTCCGGGCCGTTCCTCGAACCAACCACTGAGCCCTCGGGAAACTCCTAGTCTGCTATCATCTGACATCAAGGAGGTATGACACCCTCTGGAACCTCATGGGGCTTCAGCGGCCCGACCTTCCTATCCCTGTCCTGTCTAAACCAAGCCTCAAACCGATGAGGCTTCCAGTCAGGTTCGCCCTCATCTACCCAAACTACTGTACATTTCCTTATGTATATATTACCCTGCCTATCGGGAAACTCATCGTAATACGCCGTCATCTCCTGCAGGTCCCAGAATCTGATAGACCACATTGCTATTACCTAGGATCTGTAAAGTAGAATTTCCCCAAAAGGGGTGAGATACACATCTCAGTAAGAAAAACCTAACCCTAGGTCAGGTTGACCGTCCACTCAGGCAATCAAGTCACTCAACCTATCCAACTCATGAACTCTCGCGGACATGACAGTCATAATTCAATAAACAATAATGCATAGAGGACAGGCATGCATTTATATTCTCATGTCACACACAATTATACGTATATGCTCGGCCTGTCACTTCACCACACTGATCAACCTCTGTCTGCCTCATTCTCTAGCCCGCGATTAGATCGCATCAGGCTCGGCCCGCGTAAACGCATCAGGCCACGGTTCAATTTCCAGGCAGAGTCTATGAGCTCGTATTCTGTCCCGCGATTATATCGCATCAGGACCGTAACTATCTCAACCCCGTGACTCCGTCACATCAGGGCGCCACCTTTTCATAATCCACCCCGCGACCTCGTCGCATCAGGGTCTCAACCTCCACCCCGCGTCTCATACGCCTCAGGGCCATGCCATGCAATGTCACAGTCATGTCTCACGCCACATCATATCAATTAACTTGATTTTTAAAAATCAAATTTCATAAAAAATCAAATTTCATAACCAATGGCCAATGCGCATGATAATATGTTTAATAAATTTCGTGGCATGCAATTCAATTCAAATAGTACTCAGGCACTCAGACCATTCACACATAGGCTAGGTCAAACAATCATTCTATAATGTCCAAGGGCGCATCAAGCTATTACATGCGAAGATTTTCTCATAAATCGTTCCGTTCGGCCCTCGACTTACCCAATCGAGTCCAATCCCCCTAGCCTCGGTTTAGGAAATTCCTTACCTCTGCTTAATAACGCAAATTACTCCTCCTTGCACCTCCTAAGGTTCGGCCAACTCAAGTCCAAGGTCAATCCGTCGCGCAACCTAGGATAATCAATCGATTTTGTCAAATTTCAAGTTTAATCCCTCCATTCATTCATCCAAATCATCCATTAGATACTCCTCATCATCACAACACATCATACACACCAAATTACAACATAATCTCATCCTATTCAGCCCTCCACAGAACTGGTTTGGCCCAGCATTGAACCGGTTCCATTCGGTTCTGTTCATGCCGGGTCCAACCAGCCTTAATCTATCTCAAATCCATCAAATATACACAATTCTACCTCTTATAATGTCTAGCTAAGAGTTTGGAAGTCTCACCGTGAGTTTCAAGTGGCAAGGTTGCCAGAAAGTCGTCGGAAGTCGCCGGAGCAATCACACACAGAATACCGGCAGATTCTGGGCATAATGTACAAGGGTTGTTCATGGTCAAAAACTTATCAAATAAATTCCAAATTTTTACTACAGAACCATCTATATGTCTACTTGATCTCCACAAAATTTGAGCCAAAGATTCCAAGTTTTCGACTGTCTAAAGGGTTCATAACCGAACCTACCTCAAACTGGAACAGATTCCGTCGACCTGTGGGAGAATGCTTGCCCCGAATTCCTCAGAGCTCCAAATAACCTGATTCCAGTTGGCAAGACGAGGGGCTACGTCTGGATAGTCGGCTGGCAGCAGAGGATGGTCTGAGGTGGCGTTCGTACGGACCGAACGGCGGCGTCCGGCGGGTCGGGTGGAGCAGAAACTGGAGAAGAAGAAGAAGAAGAAGAAGCTTGGTCTGGTCTTTGGGGGAACAAAAATGGCTGGATGGGGGGTTTGAGGAGAGAGAGAGAGCTGTTTATTATCCCCAAAAAATTTAAATTAATTGAGGTGATTGGTAGGTGGGCATTAATTGGTGAAATGATCTACTACCCTTGGATGCTTGACACTTGTCCATTGTTCTTCTCAAGGGCATCCAATGACCATCAATTGCTCTTCAATTTGCAGCAGCTTGGGGGAGAAGAAATGTCCATTTTGCCCTTCCTTCAATTATAAATACAAAGTCCTAAGCTTGAGGGGCATTTTGGTCTTTTTACCTCCGATATTCGGAACATCGTTTTTCTCATTTCTGACTTCTTCGATAGGGCGATGGCCAATCCAATTGACGTTGGAATTTTTGATTTTCCTTTTTCAAACTTTTCAGGACTCAATTCTGATCGTTCCTTCTACCAGACGTGATTCCAACCTATTCCGAACCGACGAGCGTCTTCTACAGACTATACGCGTATCGACCCCGTGATTCTCGTCACGTTTAGAGCTCGTCAATTCATGGCGGCCTTGGTTGTCATGTAATCACGAGGGCTTATCGCTAGTCCCTGTAGTCTCGATCGTCACAGTCCGATTTAAGATAATTTTGCAAATCGTACGTTGGTTAAGCGGCATCACCCGCGCTCCAACCGCACGACGCTCGCATGGTAATCCTTAATCGTTCTTAGATCGGCCTTTTTGCGGTCCTAAATATCCCATCGACAATCCTTATGGGCAAAGCGTCATTTCCTATTCGAGTCGCCTAGGTCCACGTATCTCATCTTGCGTTAGCCTTTCCCCTTTGGTCAGTTTGCTCAAATTGATCAGATTTGAGTGGAATACAACTGAAATACATCGCTTGATATAAATAAACTTCTCATTACAGGGTCTGAAGTTGATTGAAAATCAGAATGTCACAACTCTTCCCCCTTACAAAAATTTCATCCTCGAAATTTGCATTGCACTCTACTATTCAAATAAATGGGGGTGCTGTCGCCTCATCGTCTCTTCATTCTCCCACGTGGCTCCTTCTGTTCCGTGGTGCTCTCATATTACTTTGACCAGTGGAATCTTCTTATTCCTGAGGATCTGCTCCTTCCGATCCTCGATCCTTATCGGCTTCTCTATATGGGATACTCTGCCGTCCACCTCTATGGTTTCATAGTCCAGCACATGTGTCAGGTCAGGCTCATACTTTCTTAGCATCGACACATGGAATACATTATGTACCTGGGATAGACTTGGCGGTAACGCAAGCCGATAGGCTAGGGTCCCAATTCTCTCCAAAATCTCGAAAGGGCCTACGTATCTTGGGCTCAGCTTCCCTTTCCTTCCGAATCGCAAGAGTCCTCTCATTGGTGACACCTTGAGGAAGACATGATCGCCCACTTGAAACTCCAAAGGCTGGCGCCGCTTGTCTGCATAGCTCTTCTGGCGACCCTGCGCCGCCCTCAGCCTGTCCCGAATGATTTTCACTGCTTCCACCGATTGCTCTACTAACTCGGGGCCTGTGATACTCCTTTCTCCTATTTCATCCCAGTATATTGGTGTCCTACATGCTCTGCCATAGAGTGCCTCAAATGGTGCCATCTGTATACTCTGCTGGTAGCTGTTATTGTACGCAAACTCTACCAGGTGTAACTGCTCTTCCCATCCGCCTTTGAAATCTATGACACACGCTCTTAACATGTCCTCGAGTGTCTGGATGGTCCTTTCTGATTGTCCATCAATCTGTGGGTGGTACGCCGTACTGAATTGTAGTCGTGTCCCCATTGCTCCTTGCAAACTCTTCCAAAAATTTGCCGTGAACTTCGGATCCCTATCTGAGGTGATCGTCACTGGCACTCTGTGTAATCTGACTATGTGCCTCATGTACAGTTCTGCGTACTTATCCATGGCGAAGTTCTTTCATACATGGATGAAATGGGCGGACTTGGTCAATCGATCCACGACTACCCAGATTGAGTCGTAACCTCTTTGGCTCCTCGGAAGTCCTATCACAAAATCCATAGTTATGTGTTCCCACTTCCATTCCGGAATCTCCAGCGACTACAACAATCCTCCAAGCTTACAATGCTGCGCTTTCACTTGCTGGCAAGTCAAACACTTAGCCACATATCTTGCCACGTCTACCTTCATTCCGTTCCATCAATAATGTTGTCTTAAGTTCTGGTACATCTTTGTACTTCCAGGGTAGACGCTGTAATTGCTCCTATGAGCCTCTGACAAGATTCTTTCTCGGAGCCCTTCATCCTTTGGTACACATAATCGCCCTCGAAATCTCAAAAGTCCATCCTCAGACACCTGGAACTTTGGCTTCCTCTTCGTCGCTTCCATTTCGATAACTTTCTGAATCTCTGGGTCCGTAGACTATAATGCCTTAATCCCTTCTTGGACCTCAGGTTCCACCCTCAAAGTCGCTATCAAACTGAATAGCTGATTAACCTCCAATCTAAATTCAGAATCTCTCAGATCCTCTATCGTCGACCAACTTCTCACCAGCAGGCATGCAATACTCGACTTTCGACTTAATGCATCTGCCACGCTGTTTGCTTTCCCAGGATGATATATTATCTCACAATCATAATCTTTCAACAGCTCCATCCACCTGCGCTGCCTTAGGTTCAACTCTTTCTGGGAAAATAAATACTTCAAACTCTGGTGGTCTGTATATATCTGAAACTTCTCGCCACAAAGGTAATGCCTCCAAATCTTCAAGGCAAACACAATCGCCGCTAACTCCAAGTCGTGGGTCGGGTAATTCATTTCGTGCGGCCTCAACTGCCTGGATGCGTAAGCTACTACCCGGCCGTGTTGCATCAATACACAACCCAATCCTTTCAGCGAAGCGTCGCTGTAGATCTCATATCCTCCCGGTCCCAACGGAATGGTCAGTACTGGCGCGGTCGTCAATCTATGTTTAAGCTCTTGGAAACTCTGTTCACATCTATCAGTCCATTCGAACTTCGTTTCCTTCTTCGTCAACCGCGTCAGTGGGACGGCTATGGATGAGAACTTTTCCACGAATCGCCTATAATATCGCCTATAATATCTTGCTAGTCCCAAGAAGCTTCTGACCTCCATGACCGTAGTAGGCCTCGGCCAATTGGTTACAGTCTCTATCTTTGCAGGGTCCACTGCAATCCCTTCACCAGACACAATATGACCCAGAAATGCTACCCTGTCTAGCCAAAATTCACATTTACTTAGCTTCGCATACAGCGAATGTTCCCTCAGGGTCCTTAATACGATTCTCAAATGTTCTTCGTGCTTTACGTCACTCCTCGAGTAGATTAAGATGTCGTCAATGAAAACTATGACGAACCTGTCCAGAAAGCCTTTGAACACTCGATGCATTAGATCCATAAATGCGGCTGGGGCGTTAGTCAATCCGAACGGCATTACCGTAAACTCGTAATGTCCATACCTCGTCCTGAATGCAATCTTCGGTATGTCTTCCTTCTTGATCCTTAGCTGGTGATACCTCGTCCTCAAGTCAACCTTCGAGAACACTGCTACTCCTTGTAATTGATCAAAAAGATCATCAATCCTTGGCAACGGATACTTGTTCTTCACTGTCACCTGATTCAGTTGCCGGTAATCAATGCATAGTCACAAGGATCCGTCTTTCTTCTTTACAAACAGCACCGGTGCTCCCCACGGCGAAGCACTTGGTCGGATGAATCCTTTGTCTAGCAATTCTTGCATTTGCACCTTTAACTCCTTTAATTCTGACAGGGACATTATGTACGATGCTTTCGAAATTGGCTCCGTTCCAGGAGCTAATTCAATCACAAACTCCATTTCCCGCTCTGGTGGCAATCCCGGCAATTCCTGGGGAAACACATCCGGAAACTCCCGTACCACAGGAATGTTTTCTAACTTAGGTTCCTCGACAATCGTATCCATCACGGCTACTAAGTATGCCCGACATCCTTCAGATATCAACTTAGTTACTTCCGAAGATGAAACCAAGGGAATTGAGACTCCTCCTCGACTTCCTACCAATTCATAACTAGGGCAATCTTTCGAGTAAAATCGAATCGTTTTATTGCCACAGTCTACTACCGCTCCTTGCCTACTCAGCCAATCCATTCCTATAATCACGTCAAAATCAAACATAGGCAATACAGCTAGGTCGATACTCTCCCTACTTCCTCCAACCATAATCTCACATTCCGCACACCCTAGTGAAACCAATACATTATCCTTCAATGGGGTGGCTACATGCAGTGCCATGCTTAATGGTTCCAATCTCATGCCTATTAACTCAGCGAACTGTGCATATACAAAAGAATGCGTGGCACTCGGGTCAAATAATGCATAAGCGGTCTGGTTGCACAAGTAAACCGTACCTGTGACCACTCCAGGCGCATCTTTTGCCTCGTTGCGCGCTACAGCGTACACTCTACCCTGAGCTGGTGGTCTGTTCGGTTCTATCCGAGGTGCTGCAATCGACGGTCTTGCTTGCGGCCTTGGTCCTTATGGTCGATTGACCGGTGCTTGGTTTGGACATGTCCTCATTTGGTGGCCCAGCTGACCATACTTGAAACAGGCTCCAGTCCTCATAGGGCATGGTCCATTCCCATGCCTTTTGCCACATAGCCTGCAGCTCCAGTTCGCCGGGTTTGGCGGTTTCACGATATTCCTCCTTGCAGGCGGCACGAAACGTCGGTTACCTGCCGTCGGTCTCTTGCCCGTTTGACGATGGTCTCTAAATGACAGGAACCGCGATCCAGTTGTGATGTTTCTTTCCCTCAAGTCTCGCTCAATCATTTGACCTCGCTCGTATATCTCCCTTTAGGTCCTCAAATTCAAGGCTATCATCTGGCTGCGGAGTTCGGGCCTCAATCCATTCCTGAATCTCCGTGCCTTCTCCAAAGGATCCTCCACTGATCGAGGCGCATACCTCAAAAGCCTCGAGAACTCAGCTTCATACTGATCTATCGATAGTTGGTTCTGTCGCAGCTGTAGGAACTCGATCTGTTTCCTTTCCCTGGCTGTTTCTGAAAAGTACTTGTCGTTGAACGCCCTCTTAAAAGTGTTCCAGTTTAGGGCCGTACCTTCAGGAAAGACTCCATCCTTGGTGGCAGCCCATCAGTCGTTTGCCGTACCCTCTAGCTGATATACAGCTAGCAACAACTTCTCCTCATCAGTACATCTTAGTACCCCGAAAGCCTTTTCCAGCTTCTCTATCCATCTATGTGCTAGCTCGGGATCTCCAATCCCGTCAAACTGCGTCGGCTTCAACTTCATAAATTGTTCCACCAGTTGGCCCATCTGCCTGGCCACTATGATTTCCTCTTGAGGGTTCACCGTTTCATTGCTCTGGTTCGACTCGCCCTGACTTCCACGTCCACCAACGTTGCCAGTGTTGGTATTCGCAGCTGCTAGGGCAGCTCCCACTGCCTGGGCTATGGCAGAGTCCCGATCCTAGGCCTGCCTCTCTATGATGTCCCTAAGTTCTTCCATTGCCCTCAGTAAACCATCCACCCTTGGATCTTCAGCTACGGGCGGCCTCAAGCTAGAGGCTCCGCCTCTTGGTCTTCCAGGTCTTCTGGATGGGTTACTCATCTCTGTCACTTACTAACGAACCTGGTCCATAACAAGTTCAGTAACAGGTTAGCAACTTACTCAATCATCCAATCTAGGGTTACTAACTACTCCTTAACAAAACAATTACACAACAACAGTACTTCACACGTCAACATCAATTCCAGAAATGTCCCAACCAATGGCTCATGGCCGTTGCTCAAATCCATTCATTCCAGTGATTCACTAAAACTAACCACTTTCAAGCATCAAGCCGGTCAAGGTCTAGAAACGACCTTCAATCCTAAGCAGAGAACTCAATCCTCTATGCCCTGTCAAAACCTTATCAAGATAAAAAAACCATCCATAGGTGTCAAGTCACAACTAGGCATCTCCTGCCTCACCCTGACCAGTTTCCTAAGGTCTAGCTATCCGTCCTTGTCCTACCTAGTCCTCCTTATTACTCCAATCCTTAACCAACTTCGTATCGAGCTGACCTTGCTCTGATACCAAAACAAACGAGGATGTCACGTCCCGCGCCCCATCGCGAGCACGCAATCATCCCTGCAAGCAAAACCACAATAATCTCTCGGCGGTCCCAAGGATCCACTTATATATAAAGGAAGATCGAGAGATGAAATAATTTACATTAAGCACACGGAAGCGTTTCCCAACAACTCCCCGTACCACATGAATATATATATATCCCAAGACTAAGCAGGACTGGATTGCATCAAAAGGTCATACATCAACATCAACTGGTCACATCTACTACAGACTGCTATACACCAAGGTGACGGGTAAACATGTCAAAAGATGTCCACAAAATCCACTAGGGAAAGGGGATCAGATCGCCAGTCAAAAAGTCAAGTCATCATCCGAAATCGCCTAGGAAGAACTGCTGGAATCTCCGGTGTCCTCGCTCTCCTCTAACGGCTCGTACTCGGAGAAAGTCTCTGATGGAACCTCCACAGAGTCTTCGATGGTCGCTTCCTGCGACTGCTCAGCCCGATCTCCCTCCACGGTCGCCTCCTGGTCCAGCTCGGATGGATCTCTCTCGGACGGCTCCACCACGATGACCTCATCTTCTGGCGGTGGCACGGGAAACTCAGCTGTCGGCGTCAGCTCCGGGCCGTTCCTCGAACCAACCACTGAGCCCTCGGGAAACTCCTAGTCTGCTATCGTCTGACACCAATGAGGTATGACACCCTCTGGAACCTCATAGGGCTTCAGCGGCCCGACCTTCCTATCCACGTCCTGTCTAAACCAAGCCTCAAATCGATGAGGCTTCCAGTCAGGTTCGCCCTCATCTACCCAAACTACTGTACATTTCCTTATGTATTTACCCTGCCTATCGGGGAACTCATCGTAATACGCCATCATCTCTTGCGGGTCCCCAAATCTGATAGGCCACATTGCTATTGCCTAGGATCTGTAAAGTAGAATTGCCCCAAAAGGGGTGAGATACACGTCTCAGTAAGAAAAACCTAACCCTAGGTCAAGTTGACCGTCCACTCAGGCAATCAAGTCACTCAACCTATCCAACTCATGAACTCAGGCGGACATGACAGTCATAATTCAATAAACAATAATGCATAGAGGACAGACATGCATTTATATTCTCATGTCACACACAGTTACAAGTATATGCTCGGCCTGTCACTTCACTACACCGATCAACCTCTGTCTGCCTCATTCTCTAGCCCGCGATTAGATCGCATCAGGCTCGGCCCGCGTAAACGCATCAGGCCCCGGTTCAATTTCCAAGCAGAGTCTATGAGCTCGTATTCTGTCCCGCGATTATATCGCATCAGGTATGTGGCTATCTCAACCCCGCTACTCCGTCGCATCAAGGCGCCACCTTTTCATAATCCACCCCGCGACCTCGTCGCATCAGGGTCTCAACCTCCGCCCCGCATCTCATACGCCTCAGGGCCATGCCATGCAATGTCACAATCATGTCTCACGCCACATCATATCAATTAACTTGATTTTAAAAAATCAAATTTCATAACCAATGGCCAATGCGCATGATAATATGTTTAATAAATTTCGTGGCATGCAATTCAATTCAAATAGTACTCAGGCACTCAGACCATTCACACATAGGCTAGGTCAAACAATCATTCTATAATGTCCAAGGGCGTATCAAGCTATTACATGCGAGGATTTTCTCATAAATCGTTCCGTTCGGCCCTCGACTTACCCAATCGAGTCCAATCCCCCTAGCCTCGGTTTAGAAAATTCCTTACCTCCGCTTAATAACGCAAATTACTCATCCTTGCACCTCCTAAGGTTCGGCCAACTCAAGTCCAAGGTCAATCCGTCGCGCAACCTAGGATAATCAATCGATTTTGTCAAATTTCGAGTCAATCCCTCCATTCATCCATCCAAATCATCCATTAGATACTTCTCATCATCACAACACATCATACACATCAAATTACAATACAATCCCAGCCTATTCAGCCCTCCACAGAACTGGTTTGGCCCAGCATTGAACCGGTTCCATTCGGTTCTGTTCATGCCGGGTCCAACCGGCCTTAATCTATCTCAAATCCATCAAATATACACCATTATATCTCTTATAATGTCTACCTAAGAGTTTGGAAGTCTCACCGTGAGTTTCAAGTGGCGAGGTTGCCAGAAAGTCCTCGGAAGTCGCCGGAGCACTCACACACAGAATATCGGCAGATTCTGGGCATAATGTACAAGGGTTGTTCATGGTCAAAAACTTATCAAATAAATCTCAAATTTTTACCACAAAACCATATATATGTCTACTTGATCTCCAAAAAATTTGAGCCAAAGATTCCAAGTTTTCGGCTGTCTAAAGGGTTCAGAACCTAACCTACCTCAAACTGGAACAGATTCGATCGACCTGTGGGAGAATGCTTACCCCGAATTCCTCAGAGCTCCAAATGACCTGATTCCAGTTGGAGGACGTCGGAAAGACGTGGGGCTACGTCTGGGTAGTTGGCCGATAGCAAGGGACGGTCAGGGGTGGCGGTCGTACGGACCGAACGGCGACATCCGGCGGGGTCGGGTGGAGCAGAAACTGGAGAAGAAGAAGAAGAAGAAGCAGCTTGGTCTGGTCTTTGGGGGAACAAAAATGGCCGAATGAGGGGTTTAGGAGAGAGAGAACTATTTATTATCCCAAAAAAATTTAAATTAATTGAGGTGATTGGTAGGTGGGCATTAATTGATGAAATGATCTACTACCCTAGGATGCTTGACACTTGTCCATTGTTCTTCTCAAGGGCATCCAATGGCCATGAATTGCTCTTCAATTTGCAGCAGCTTGGGGGAGGAGAAATGTCCATTTTTCCCTTCCTTCAATTATAAAGACAAAGTCTTAAGCTTGAGGGGCATTTTGGTCTTTTTACCTCCGATGTTCGGATCGTCGTTTTTCTCATTTCTGACTTCTTCGATAGGGCGACGGCCAATCCAATTGATGTTGGAATTCTTGATTTTCCTTTTTCAAACTTTTCAGGACTCAATTCTGATCGTTCCTTCTACCAGACGTGATTCCAGCCTATTCCGAACCGACGGGCGGCTTCTGCAGACTATACGCATATCGACCCCATGATTCTCGTCATGTTTAGAGCTCGTCAATTCATGGCAGCCTTGGTTGTCATGTAATCGTGAGGACTTATCGCTAGTTCCTGCGGTCTCGATCGTCACAGTCCAATTTAGGATAATTTTGCAAATCGTACGTTCGTTATGCGGCATCACCCGCGCTCCAACCACATGACACTCGCATGGTAATCCTTAATCGTTCTTAGATCGGCCTTTTTGCTGTCCTAAATATTCCCTCGACAATCCTTATGGTCAAAGCGCCATTTCCTATTCGAGTCGCCTAGGTCCTCGTATCTCGTCTTGCGTTGGCCTTTCCCCTTTGGTCAGTCTGCTCAAATTGATCAGATTTGAGTGGAATACAATTGAAATACATCGCTTGATACAAATAAACTTCTCATTACAGAGTCTGAAGTTGATTGAAAATCAGAATGTCACAGATGACGACCCCCGATCATGGCTATTTTGAATGTTGATGATGGTCATATTTTTTATATGCTTGCCCCGTCGTCCCTTGCTTAACGGATTCTAGTAGTCGGTAATTGTATGAACAGTATGTCACAATGTATGAAAGTCATTATGCTATCCAAGTCCCATTTAACTTTTATTTTGTATGGGGATTTATTTGAGTACCGCTTCCGCATGCTTATTATATAATATCTCTCGACTTGAGTGTTGATCTTAGGACCACGAAAGATGTGTTGTTTGTTGCAGAGATGTTCGCGTGCTCGAAGGGTTCGGGGCGTGACAGGGGTAAAATTACCATTGTGCCGCTGAAGCCTTAGCTTTGCTTTAATAATTGGACAAGAGCATTTTGGTCATTTAAACCACTAATAGCTGCCGAAAATTGAAGAAATTGTGAGCCATTGGATGAGCTTTGATTGACACTTTAGACAAGTGTCAAGAGATAAAATCTTGAGTTGATGTTTTTACTTTTAACCTACTATTCAGCAAGTCGACTCTTGAATTGGTATAACCCTCACTCTCTCTCCTTCTCTTGGCCGAACACCTTCATTTCCCCTCACTCTCTCTTGCTTCTTCTTCTTCTTCTTCTTCTTCTCTTGCTCGCCAGCTCGCTGCCCTGTTCCGACCTACTCACTGTTCCGGCCATAACTTTTTCGTCCGATGGTCGATTAAGATAAAACCACCGGCAATAGAAAACTTATCGTCTTGCCATTCTAACAAAGTATTATGAGTCTAAATCCATCCGGCCATTTTTCCTGTAGAGCCATTTGAAGGAGCAAAGGTCAGACTGGTCAATTTTGAGTCCAAGAGCTCCCAACCAACCAGTTCCCGACCGTCTCACTATTTCAGCCGTATCTTTTTCGTTTGATACCGGATTGAGGTAAAATCACTGCAAAATGAAAAATTATTGTCTTATCTTTCCATAGACATATTATACGCTCAATTTGATCCTGTAGATGTTCCCGTAGCTCGATTTGAGTGGACAAAGGTCATGCGTGATCAGATTCTGACCGGTTTTGGGGAAAGACCTGTTTTGGGATTTTTCGGACTTTAAATTGCTTCAAATCTTTGGTGAGGTCTTCTAAACTTATAGTATTAAAGTTGGATGAGTTGTGGTAAAAATTTTGAAGGAATGTGATGGAGTTTTGACCTAAAATGGGTCTTGTGTTTGAAGGGCCATAATTGACCTGTTGAAGACTCGAGAAGACCGGTGCCGTTCAAGGACTTTTCGGCATCACCTTGGCTCCAAATTTTCGGTGAGGCTCCTCAACCCTTAGAACTACATGTTAGAAAGTAGATTAGTGGATAAATTGAGGATTTAAGCTAATTTAAGGGCATTTAAGTTGGGGTATGCACAGAGCCGGGTATGCCCTGTTTCGGTTCTGAGCATACCAGTTCTATAGGTGGCTGTTGGTGTTGAAGTTGAGCTCCAAATTTATCATTGAGAAGTGTGAGGATGTTAATTGATAGGTCCATGAGGTGTATGTTTAATGGGGTGATGATTTAAGCAAGGAAATTAACGATTAGATGAAATTTCCTTAGGTTGCGTAGTTATATCATCCTTGGACCCTTAGGGCCGAACCATTAGAGTGCTTGGGAAGGAAATTTTGTTGGCTATAGCACAAGGTAAGGGAATTATAAACCTTTGATAGGAGGATTGGACCCAATTGGGTGAATTAAGTGTGAGTTTGATTGATTCTTGGAAAATTATCAAATGCTTGTCCAATGTATGTCCTAGAAAGCTATTGAGGACTTGATTGATTATTAATGCTTGTGCCTTGATTTGATTGTCGCATTTGAGTGTTGAACTTGATTGCCTTGCATGCCATAAGTGTGTTGTTCGTGCCTAAGTTGCACTTGATTGTGTGTGTTATGAGTTGAAATGAATTATGACATGTCTGAGAAGTTGTGATACCCTGATGCATTGAGACGCGGGGTTGTGTGACTGGATACCTTGAGGCGCTAAGGCACGGGGTTGAATTGAATGATACCCTGAGGCATTTGAGACGCGGGGTTATATGGATGAACGCCCTGAGGCACTGAGGCTTGGGGTAGAAATTGAATGGCACCCTAAGGCGTACGAGACGTGGGGTTGAGAATGCCATGGTCCTAATGCGTTGAAACGTGGGATGGAGTTGTGATGTGTCGACACAGGCTTGGAGTAAACATTGAAAACCTGATGCATTTACGTGGGTTTGTCAATGAGACGATCTGTACGTTTACGCGGATCGAGCCTGAGGCGTTTTAAACGCGGGCATGAAAGTGAGGAGGTTGGAAAAGGGTGGAAGGTGCAATCTGGTTTGAAATGCAAGCTTGAGTTTAATGACGTGATAAGATGCATTGATTGCATGTTTGACATCTGTGTGTTAATTTGTGATAGCGGAATGCCTCATGCGATTTTGTATGTATTATTTGTGATTGCATTTGCCTGAGTGGACGGTCAGCCTAACCTAGGGTTAGGACCTACCTTACTGAGATTTATATCTCATCCCGTCATGGAATTAACTTTTTCAAGTCTCGGGCGATGGAAATCCGAGCTTGCCAATGATCAGTATTTAAAGAAGTAATTATAGGAAATGGATTTACACTTTTGTAACTTTAAGGATTTCATATTACCTTGAAGTTAGAGTTGTATCTTTTGAACCTGTAGTCGGCGTTTATAAGAAGACATTCCCTATGTCTTGAGTCATCTTAAGATTGAACTAAATGGAAAAGCTTTATCGCTTCTGTATGTTTGTATCATTTAGAAGTTTTTAAATGATTGGTCGACGGATCCTGGGTACCACCAAGACAAGACGGCCCTGGTGAGATTTTGCGTGTCTAACGGGTTCGGGACGTGACAAATACACAGCTTCCTTAGCCTTGCCGTAATAGTTTATTTTTCTTTAACATTTGCAGGCCTCAACGCTTGGCAAGTATATGGCTTGTTGATGACTATCTGGGCAACGGCTACTTTAACAGGATCCATCTGTTCTTCATGTCAGTCAGGTGGTTCGAGATAATTCATATCTCTCCTCCGTGTATGTCTCTTGTCTTTTTATCTGAGTAGGTTTCCATGTTAGACAGCTATTGTTGATAACTCAAACAAATCCACACAAGGATGGACGACCATCCTATCTTGGATTTCGAACTTTAATCTGTGGAAGGCAAATTCCACAAATGTTCTCTCAGGCAAAGGAACTAAGCATTTGTTCCAAGCTCTTTTGAACCTCGTGATAAATTGATCGACGATTTCAATCGCCATTTGCTTCATCATCGATAAGTCGGCAACTGACAAGTTCGGTACCGCTCGTTGGAACTGGTTGTGAAAAAGTTGCTCCATCTGCTCCCATGTCAATACTGAGTTCGGTGGTAGCGCAGTGTACCACGTGAAAGCTGTCTTTTATAGAGAAAGCGAAAAAAAAAAATTTAGTTTCCAATGATCAGCATGAGTAGCATCTCCACATAGAGCCAGGAAACGATTAATGTGCTCATATGTGGACTGATGATCTTCACCAATAAATAACGTAAACTATGGTATCTTAAATCCCATTCGGGTAAGGGATTGTATCTATACAATCAGGGTATGACATACAATAGATATTAACTCGATATCCCATCGCCGGATTATCATTCATTATCACTGGGTCGACGGCTAATTGATTCTGATATGCCAGTTGGTATGGCACCTGGTACCCTGGCTGTTGTAGAGCTTGGTACACTAGATGTAGTATTGGATGAAAAGCCTAAAGCATTGATTAAAGAGCTTGTGGTTGCAAAACCTGATACATTGGCTTGAACGCTGCTTGCGCAAATTGCTATTGGACATGATGCCCCGATTGGAAGGATTGATCTGGTCCTCTAACCTGGGATTACTGATCCTGCCTCTGGCCTGACACTACCCCCTAAGAAAAGCGGGTACTACTCCTTGATTTTCAACAACCATGGGTACATTTGGCTCACTCATAGAAACGACGTTCAGTTGAGCAGCAACTATAGGTTGAGCAACAGGTATATCTTGCCGATTGAGATAGCTGGACACCATGTTTGGATCTACATTCGCTTGAGGGTTCGAACCGTCACTTTGGGTGATTGGCACTGCTTCTCCTCGTTGCAAGATCCTAGTGGGTGTCTCGGTAGGAAATTTTGCCAACAGGGCCCACGTTCATCGACAAGGTCGTTGATACAGGGGTATACCTGGCAAGTGTAGAAACATTCGCAACTTAGGGCCATATAGCCCTACCGAAACCCCACGCTGACCTGTAGTACACTCATGATAAGTGTAAATAATTAATGGTCTAACAACATTAGTCATTCTTTGGACAACATGATCAAAAAATGCATTTTGAGTTTTCTCAATTGTGTGCCTTATCGATAGCGACATGACGGGCATCATTTCCATGTTCCTTCTTGGCTCTCTGGCATGCTGTCAAAGAATTTCGTCATCATCGCCCTGGATCTGGTTTAGTAACCCATGAACAATTGATGACTTCGCTCGCGTCCTCTTTCATAGGTTCATCTTTAATGCCGTCTAAGTTGTTACGACCTCTTGTGCATGACATGGCACTCTCTCAGACTAACACTTTGTGTGTCCCATTGGACGTGGAAAAAAAGATTGTTGACGCCAAAACCCCTTAAAAGCTTGTTGACGCCCAAGAGGTTGCTGACGCGAAATTTTTTATCGAACGTAATCAGTTCTTCTTCCAATAAAGAGTTTCAGGCTAGTCTTGGGCAGATAATGTCAAATGCAAAAGATAAATTAATATTGATGGAACGAAACAATATAGAAATGCTTATTATTAGGATACAACATCGAAATTTAATCGACGATGTTGGACAATATAGGACACAATGCCGAAATTTAATAGACGACACTGGACAACATAGAACACAATATCGAAATTTAATCGACAACACTGGACAATGTTGGACATAATGTCAAAATTTAATCGATGACATTGGACAATAGGAAGACGTTGGAATTTGATCGACGACACCAACCCAGGATATAAAACTCGCTAGAATTGAATCAACGACGGGAATCTGAAACTATAGCTAGGCTAAGTGCTAAAAGTGAAAAATAAAAGATTTGTTTTGTTGGTTTTTGTTTGGGGGGGAGGGGGGTGTTCTTCATTGGATGACTCAGAGTATTTATAAAACTCATCCTTGACACGTGGCATTTTTATGACTGATCAAGTTCCGATCCCAATTCATATGCTCGCATCTAATCATGATCATTGATCACGTGACGTGTCCATCACATGGCCCTTCGGGCAGCTTTTGGCGTTAATAGTGGGTAATGGGATGGGCTAGCCCATCTCGGATGACCCATCCACCTATAAAATTCAACTAAAAAGCTTAAGCCATCCTCATAGGGAATCTCAAGTTAATTTTCGTTTTTCTTTTAGAGTCTCACATCTTATTGATTTTTTTAAAAAAATTCATAACTATTGGTGGAAAGACTAGTTCAGCTAGAAACGTTGCGGTAACTCTGCGTCTCTTTCAAGCTATTTCTTATTTAAAATATCTGCACTCCTTACAATAATTGAGTCCTTCTAGATAGGCATGAAGAATTGGTCATTGCCTCCCTGCGCTGCATAGTGCATACAAAGTCCAAAAAAATAAAACGTATGGTTAGGGAAATTGTCACACAAGACATAGGTAGAATTGGGAAGGAACAGCCCTATGATTGGTGTGAATTTCGTGAACAAATCTGGCGAAAAACTGACGATGGGTCTCTATCCAATCGACAGGGAGGGCGAGGGGGCAAACACGGAGACAGACAGGTCACGCAAGATAGGACATCTGGCAAACTTTTACAATGTAGCACCCGGAAAAGAGCTAAACGAATCACACATAAAGGAAGAATGTCTGTAAGGTATAATCTTCATAAAGAAGGAAAAAATTATACCCCATGTAGCCAGGTGTAACATGTGATCGAGTCATAACTGTCTAGGACTTGTCAATACCACAGTGAAAGTCCTAAACTTCTATAGAAAAGTTCAATTCCAATGCAATGACAGAAATCTCCAGCAATGCCCACCAATTTAGGGCTTAGTTTTATTAATTAGAAGTCTTAGTTTTTTATTGCATCTTGTTCATTGAGGTTTAAGAATTCGATTGACTTTTCCCCTAACAGCACTGTAGTATGTACACCATTGCATGCCATTTGCATTCATTATTAGAAAATTGTCTTAATCAAGCGTGGTGATTGAATTATCCATTGTTTGTGTATTGTCTAGTGAGTTTGATCCCTAGATGTGAGATATGTTAATTACTTGTTTAGTAATCTGCTCATTCAGTGATGACGATGACTCCATTGTGGTGTCTGTAAGCTTCTGAGAATTGGAGTGGTTAAGATCCTGGAAGTATAGGGAGCGATGGAAGCTTAGGATATTTTTTGTCTTTGAACTTACTACTATTAAAGCTTAGGTTGTGTAGGAACGAAGTTGAATAAAGATTAGATCGAGGATGGAATTTCTTTGATGGCTAGAAGGTTTCGGATGTCATTGATTAAATTTTCACCCTTTAAGTCAAAATAGAACTTTTTGACCCATATGGTGTCCTCATATTGTACTTTCGGGGAAAGATTCCCTAGAAGTTTAGCTTCATTTTTTTTTTTTTTGGGGGGGGGGGGTTGTAATTGCTTAGAAGTTTAGCTTCATTTGGCCATGGGCTGATAATATGTATTGGAGTTTTCGACTGCTCAATCCCTACCAATTACAGAGTAGATGTGATTACTCCTCCTTTTAATATTTTCATGGAGCACATAACAAAATTTTATGTATATATTAAGTAAACTGAGTCCGTTTTAAAAGCAATTTGATGCGTATATAGTGATAATGACAAAAAAAAATGTGACATTGATATGAGATATTTGAATTGTGCAATAGCATGAGTTAAAATTGCAAAGTGTGAGACTAAGTGTTACATATGACAAAGTGTTATGTTGAGATAGCAATCTTTTGAACTCATAGTCTCATATGAAAATCTTATTTACTAGAGCAACCAGTCTAATGGTATGTTTTTGTAGACAAACTACAATTTGGGGAAAATTAACCATTAAGTGCTACACCTTATGTACGGATGCTAATTTAGTCTTAAACTTTTTAATTTGATCAAAATTTTTCCTAAACTGGTTGATGATTATCCGATGTAGTCCATCCGATTAATTTAAGTTGGAAGACTTTGACGTGGAACTTCATTCGGTGTCGGCATTCCTACATGGTATGGCTTGCTTCTGACTTAGACCATCAGTGATAGAAAAGTTGTCTAGTGTTCCATAAAATCTCACAAGGTACCATAGCGAGGTCCTGAATTTAAGTCCACCTAGCCTACATATTAGGTTGGAGAGGTATTCAAATATTTAATCCAGGACTTTATTTAATAACTTAAGTTTTTAGAACTGTTGGCAGTACTTTCACAAAATCTCGTAAATAGACTTGCTTCATATTTGGATCCAGATGCACCACATATACAAACATGCAATTTCCTTATATTCAGAATAAATCAATTATATCACAACACCAAATATATTTAAGCATTGCCCATGAAAAATTAATGTCTTTCTAGATAGTTGTTGTTTCAAATAAGAGATCTAAATTTTGCCGCACGGATAATTTGAGCCTTTAGGCCTAGGTTATCAATTACAAGTGATAATTGTGTACACATAAGATGCCTAATTCATCAATTAATATTAACCAACAACCCAACAGAAAAGGAACATGAAAAATGCATCACAAGTAAGGGTAATCGGTTTCAAGATGTATAGTTTCTACCCTAGAATCGATAATCGCTCGTTAGGGACTAGTTCCGTAAATGTAAACCGTGAACCATCTGCTCATTTCATGGATCCACCCGAAAATCGAACCACCGGTCCGTTTTCCGATTGGATTCCAGTTACGATCCTACCGTGTGCCAACATCAATTAAAAAAAAAAAAGGAACCAATCTCTAGCAGTTGAATGAGGAAAATTCTTAATAATGTAATATAATAATAGGAAAAACCATTTAGTATCGTTACCACATAAAAAAAAAATTCAATAGGCAAGATAACAAGCATTGTAATATTTGCAAAAGTTATTTCAAAAGAATACATAGTTGTATTATATAAAAAAAAATCGATCTGATTGGGCCGATTGGATGGTTTTCACTCGAAATCAAGGACCGAACAGGTACTCACCGGTTCTAGAAAATTAGAATCGGAATTCGGACCGTACTGGTTGAGTATGGACCAATTTGATTTGGGTGGATCATGATTTTTTTACTCACCCCTAATCACAAGTGTCATAACTTACGTGAGACAAAGCATGAAAGTCGAATCCCTTGCTGGAAGGAGTCCTCATCCCCCGATTCCCTCACCACTTGGCCACATGCCCAATGGCCCCCCTAAAACAGTATTTCAGTAGAGGGAATTCTTTTCCTTTTATGATTTTCTTTTTCAGTGCCACGGGAACTTTTCCCAATTTACTTATTTTCGTCGACCTAGGCAAAATCCAGTGGAATTAAGTGACAGTCCACTAACAAATTATTTAAGTCGGAGGACAAGAATGAATAAGGTTGGAACTTACTAATCGAGGTCAAGTAAATAATACCATGAAAAAAAGGGTAAAATTAATAATTAATTAAAACAAATTCTACTCATGCATAGGACGAGAACTTACCAAAGGTTTATATGAAAACCAGCATTCCATTTGTAACGAAAAAATGCTCGATACGGTCAACGGCCAACATGTTCAAACGAAAGGACGACCATACGAATTTGTTCAATGGACTGTCATAATATTTATAATTAATGTTTGTTTGACCATGGAAAAGCTAAACTTATCACGACCATTATGCTGCCTGGATGATTGTTAAAGAAACCCTCCTCCAAATTCAATGTTTGCCAACTTGGTCAAATCTTGATTGAATCGAAACTGAGAATGAATAGACGCTACCATTAAAGATTGTTTTGAGCATGTGGAAACATTAGATCCACTGGTTTTAAAGTAAAATAAATAATATTATTGAAAATCTCAAATTAAAATCTAAGATATAATTTTTCTCCAAATAAATTTCGTCTCACGAAAAATCCATATAGAAAATCAAAATCAATATCCAACTCAAGGCATACCCCCGTGTCAAATTTCAACTGCTAATGGAGTGTTTATTTGGATCAGAAGCACTGATTTAGGATTTTCCATGAAATGGAAAATTAGTTTCGGGTAGTATGCCATTGGACACGAGTTTGTGATTTTCAGTGAGACAATAAATAATTTAAAGAAAAGGAAAATTTTCAAATAGATATAAGATGTGCTATCAATTTCTCAAATAAAAGGCTAATGCGTTTATATCATCTCAAAGAAATGTCTAACCTAAGACTTGAAATTCACGCAATGGAAGGCGGCTCCCGCATTCTCTTTGCTTCTTTAATGATCCCACGGGCCGAAGCTGCCGATGCTTCGAATCTACCGATGCTTTCGAATCCGCCAACTCCTCCGCCTGTAACCCAAGCGCAACCCACGAAGTCGATCGCCTCTGATTCATCGCCATTCGCGCAGAACTTGTTTCTGGCGGTCCGAAGCCTCATGCCTTTGCTTCGTCGGACCTTCCTGAAGGAAGTCAATGGCGGCATGTCGAGTCCTTGAACGCGATGAAGAAGGGGAAAGTGGAGACAAAAATGCTCTTCACTCAGGCATTTTTTGTGTGTGGATGATTTGAGCAATCCAGACTCAAATAAAATACATTTTAGGAACTTATTCGAAATTTTTCTTAAAGAAAATGTGTCATGAAATGCAGTTTATTTGAACAAAAAATACCAGTTTAAAATTTTTAAAAGTACTAACCCCTTTTTTTTTAAAAAAAGAACTCATTAGGAAAACCCAGCAAAACACCACTTGCCGCTTATCTAACAAAAATCCTTCCTTTGGGCAGAAGATTAAGAAAATAATTCGCACAAGGATTTATAAAACATGCTTCTTTGCGACGGCGGACGGCAGTAAATTATTCTAAATCAGACGAGAAAAGAAAAACGAATCCACTCGGACACATACCTGTAACCTTAAGAGGAAAAAATAATAATAATAATAACAATAATAATAATAATAATAAACTTTGAAAACCGTAATAAAAAAAGCAGGTGCCAACCTCGCATCCACCGTCTTGCCCCGCAAATGTAAAATTCGATCGAGAATAAGGGCAAGCACGTAACTCCAATCACTTGTCATAATCGCCAATTTAATTCGTACACTAAAAAAGAAGTATTGTATGTATATGGACTGTACTTTGTTTATCAATATGGACAACAAAAAAAAAAAAAAACTGAAAAATCAACGGGAGGTGAAACCGCGTCCCATTGCGTAGAAACCAGATCACCACCATCACCTGAGTCAACGTCAACGGTCGCGCCCGAATCAACGGTTGTGGTGCGCTCTCCCGAAATCCGTGAGCTTGCGCGACCGGTTCTTGCCGAACGACGTCGCCGTGGAGAGGTGCGGCTTCGTCGACGCTCTGATCTCGCCCGGGTACCCGGCCTCCGGCGGCACGCAGCCCTTGTGCTTCCAGTTCCGGTTGGGGCTCGCCCTCACCAGCGGGCTCAGGCAGAAGGCGAACCCCGACACGTTCCTCGCGTGGCTCGGCCTCGGTTGGGTGGGGGTCTTGGGAGCGACGGCGGCGGCCACCGGCGTCCTCCGAAACCGCGGCGACGAGTCCGACGAGCACCCGTTCCCTGACGGCAATTGGTCGCCGCCGGGGTTCTCGTCGGAATCCTCTCCTCGCGCAGGCGACATTCCGCGAGCCGGGATCCGAGAGAGCTTCCCGCATCGGCCGCCCGCGACGGCGGAATCTCCGAAGGAGGACAGCCTGGAGTGCGCTCTCCGTCGGCCCGGGAGGAACGACGACCACGAAGGCGAAGGAGACGCCCGAGAAGCCCTGGGATCCGAATCGGAAGAGTCCTGATTGGGGTCGGAATCGAACTTCTCGGATCTGGATCTGAACAGGTAGGCGAGAAGGGAGAATTTCCGGCTCTTCTTCTTGTAAGACCTCTGGGATGAGAATCCGCCGCCGCCGGCCTCCGACATGGCGCTGTAGGTAGGGGCGACCTGAGGCGTACTGTGGATCCGGTGGTGGTGGTAATCGGATTTCCGGAGAGAAACGTAGGGAGACACGGAGCGAGGGAACGAAAGGGGAGGAGGTTGAGGTTGGGCGTCGGATTTACGGGGGTCCTCCGCGGCAGCGCAGGACCGGCCCTGAGCCTGAGCCTGAGCTTGAGCCTGAGCCTGAGCCTGAGCCTGGGCTTGGGCGGCGATGAGGGCGAAGAGGCGTTCGCGGAGGCAAGAAGAGCAGATGCCGGCGCCGCTGCTGAGGTCGCCGGGGTGTTTCTTGCACTTCATTTACTCGGCGCAAACAGGCGGTGGCGTCGGGTTCGTTTTGGGTTATTTCTCGTATATCTCTTTCTGGAGTGAGAGTGGAATCGAATTGATGCGGCGGTGGGTGGCTGTGGTAGTGGTGGCGGCTCTTTTACAGTGCGGGTGAAAAAGCAGCGGCGGCGGCGGTGGTGGTGGTGGTGGTGGGATTGGGATGTGATGAGGAAGGAGGAGAAGGCAACAACGAAAGTGAGGTGGGGCTCTGTGTCTTTTTCGGTTGTTGGTGCGACTTTGGGGGTTGAGCCTTTTGTTCTAATTCAAAAATTGAGAGAGGATTTGTGTTTGGGTTGGGACTTGGGACTAACGACCATTTCTTGAAATGGTTTTCTGTTCAAACATGCTTTCAGCTTCTTTAGGAAGTTATTATTGCATAAATTTAATTCCAATTACATGTTGTAAGGTTAGAGATTACATATAAAAGATGGGAAAAAAATTTAAATAAGAGCTTCAAATGCTATTATTTCCTCAAATAAGAGTCTCAGGTATATACTATCTCAAATAAGTGTTTAAAATGATCAAGTCGATCTCCAATAATAGCATGACTTTCATGCTTGTTAACGCATTTTTTTTTCTTTAAACTCTTTTTGCCTTTTTTCACCTCATGCCGGGATTTGTTCCAACCCACTACACCTATGGCAAATTTATCTAAAATTATTTTTTTTTTAACTACAAAAAACCTCATGGTGCATATGTGATAAATTTAACTCAAATTAATTTTTTTAACTACAAAGAATCTCAAACTAATATATGTGTGATAAATTTACCATACATTAATTTCGCTAAATTTTACCGTCAAATTGCTGAATTTTATGAGACGTGATAGCTGACGAGAGTACCAATTTTAGATTTTTAGGTATACTGATTTGGGATTTTTCGTGATATTAATCTAATTTTATAGAAACTAATAGAGGATAAATTTATTATAGGTGAACTGATTTGAGATTTTTCGTGATATTAATCTAATTTTATAGAAACTAACAGAGGATAAATTTATCATAGGTGAACTAATTTGAGATTTTTGGTGGTCAAAAAATTCGTTTAGGGTAAATTTATTGTAGACGTACTAGTTTGAAATTTTTTGTGGTAAAAAAATAATTTAAATAAAATTTATCTCAAATGTACTGGTTTGAATATTTTATGCTAAAAAAATTACTTTATGGTAAATTTATTATAGGTGTATAAGTTTGAAATTTTTCATGGCATTAACTCCCCTTTTCTTTTGTCTTCTACGCAATATGCTCTATGAACTTGTAATCGGTTCTAGAATTTTTACAAAAAATGTATGATCCAATTTAGAAAATAATCTCCTCTAAAAAAGGGAATGTCAACAATTTTTTTCCCTTTTGACCAAAAAAACAAATCATCTTTTTCCTCAAGTTTTGTATGGAGCGTGAGAATAAAAATTAAGAAGACATAAACTATCTTATCTTGAGAGAATTATAAAAAAAGTCATAACTCTATCACGATTGTGCCAGTTCAATCTTAATTTTTTTTTTTGCGAATTCAATCCTAAATCTTTTGCAATTATGCCAATTCAATCCACTTAACCAGCCGATCTTGATATGATGATGTTGGCTCTGATGGCTATTTTTAAATAGTATTTTATTCAAAAAAATATCTTCAATATATATATTTTTATCTTTTCTATTTTTTTTTGTTAGACAAGATTTTGTCGGTCATCGGCGAAGGTCGTTGGCTCCTAAGCGAGGGTTACATCTGGGCATGGGTCGCGACCTTGCCCAACAGCTAGCAAGGGCTCATAGGCCCTCACCTAGGGATTGGTAGAGATCGTTGGTCCTTGGCCGGTGGCTAGTAGTGTTGTTGGCCAAAATCAAAATCAAAATCAAAAGAAAAAAAAAGTTATTAAAGAGTTCGTTAAAGATTTGCCACGTCAGCACTGGCGCCGTCATGTCAGATCGGCCTAATGGAATGAATTGGAATAACTGCAACATATTTAGAACTCAATTGATAAATAAAAAAATTAAGATTAAATTGATACAATTAGAATAGGTTTATGACTTCTGTGGTAATTTCCTCTCAAATTCTTCATATCTAATACTAGCAAATATTCTAGTCTCTTGATATCGATAATGTCCACTACGAGAAGAGGACATTAAACCTAAACTAGATCAGATATCCAATTGAACTAATTTATAGATCGATGATAACACTGCATCTTTAAGAAAATTCGTGGATCAAGTAATGCAATGAAGAAGTAATGCCCCTGTCCCAGAACAAGATAAAATAAAACAAGCCTATTCCGACATTGAATTATTGATTGAGTCATGTGACCAGGAGAAATTGTCCAATCAGTATTAAATTTATTGACTGATGTCAATCTAGTACTAAACTTTTTAATTTTTCTAAATCAGTCCTAAGCATTTGTACAAAATTTTAATGTAATTCTTTCAACCAATCTTTGTCAGAAATCGATGATTTGGTTGTGCGTGATAACTGCATTGCCACATTAGGAATTTTTGACAAAAATTGATCAACATAACTATTTTGAAATTTCGTACAAAATTTTAAAACCAGATTGACAAAAAGTAAAAAAGTGTATGACTAATTTGGCATTCGTATGGTAGGTTTAGAGAAGGATTCATTAGAACAAGCATGTCACGCCCCGCGCTTCAGGCACGAGCGCACAACTCTCTGCAAGCATAAACTCTCTCTCGAGATCCCAGAATTCACATAGGTCGAGAGATGAACCATATTGATAGCAAGCGAAAGCTATAAGAAACAAACTCCTCTGTACAATAATAAAAAGGGACCGGGGTAATGAGAACGCCAGTAATATACATAAACCTCCTATCCTGTTCATACGAAAGCGTTTGCAAGCTAATCTAGCTGATCAGCAGGGGTGACAGGATCAATACAAAATCGGATCATCACATCTCCCAAAGAAACGGGCCTCGAGGTCATCATCAAACATCAGACTAGAAGTACAGAGACTCCTAAGTCGAGCTACTGGAATCGTCAGTCTCTTCAGCATCCTCCGATGGCTTGTACTCTGATAGAGTCTCAAAGCAAACCTTCATAGTGTCCTCGAGTGTCTCGTCAGCTGACGGCTCCACCTGGTCGTCCTCGGTAGCCTCGATCTCGATGGCTTATCAGTGTTCTCCAGGATCGGGGTCCTCTCAGGAATATTTCTCGACTCGACCACTGACCCCTCAGCCTCCACCGAATCCCAAGCAGGATGACACCAGTTAGGGATTACCCCGTGGGGTACCTCAATGGGCTTCAGTGGCCCCGTAGAAACATCCCATACCTTTCTAAACCAGGCCTCGTACCTATGAGACTTCCAACTGCTGCCACCCTCGTCAACCCAAACTACGGTACATTTCCTAACATATACCGTCTCTTGTCCATCCGAGAACTCATCAAAATACACCGACATCTCTTTAGGGTTGCCAAACCTGATTAGCCACATTCTCACTGCCTAAAATCTGAAAAATAGGGTCCCACAATAGGGTGAGATTACATCTTAGTAAGGTAGGTCCTAACCCTAGGTTAGGCTGACCATACACTCAGGCAAATACAATCAAGACAAGCGCACATGCAATTACATGAAACATTCAATAGTCATTATATAACATGCGGATGGAACGAGTGTCAGGCATGCAGTCATGGTATCATATCACATCACTAGAATCAAACACACATTGCCATGCCAAAACACACTTTCCACCCTTCCAGTCCTCCTCGTTTTCACGCCCGCATTTAGAATGCCTCAGACTTGGTCTGCGTAAATACTCTTTAGACCATCACATTGACAAACCAGCATAAATGCATTAGGTTTTCAATTTCGCTCCAGGCCTGTGTCGACACACCTTAACTCCGTCCTGCGTTTCAACGTATCAGGACTATGGCCATCTCAACCCTGCGTCTCGTACACCTCAAGGTATCATTCAACTCAAATCCCGCACCTCAACGCCTCAAGGTATCCATCCACACAACTCGGCGTCTCAACGCCTTAGGGTGTCACAATTTCTCAGACATGCCACATGCTCATTTCAATTCATATCACTCAATTTCAAGCTAATGCAATAAGCAACACATCAATGGCATGCGAAGCAATTAAATTCGATATTCAAATGCGATAATCATTCCATGACACAAGCATTGTCAAGCATACAAGCCGTCTACATCTCTCAAGGACGCATAAAGACAATCTCTCCATAAACTCCTAGGAACTCAATCCAATTCACTCTCAATTCACCCAATTGAGTCCAATCCTCCTAACCAATGTTTAGAAACTTCTTACCTCAAGCTTAATTCAACATAATCCTTCTTCCAAGCACCTCAAGGGTTCGGTTCTAATGATCCAAGAACAAGTCTGCCGCGCAACCTAAGGAAATTCATCTAATTCGTCCATTTTCCTTACTCAATTCGTCAATCCATGAAACATAAACCTCATTGACATGTTCGTCGACATTCTAGCACGTCTCAATGATAAATTTGAGACTCAATTCCAACACCAATAGCCTCCCACAGAATCGGTCTGCACAGAACCGAACATGGCATTTTCGGTTCTATGCATATCTCAATCTTTCAGCCCTTATACTAACTTAAATCCTTAATTTATCCAACTAATTTACTTGCTAATACTTAGTTCTAGATGTTAAAGAGCCTCACCGCAAGTTTGAAGCCAAGGCGATGCCGGAAAGTCCTTAAACAGCGCCGGTTCCTCTAGGTCCTCCGACGGTCAGTTTTATGCCCTTCAAACACAAGACCTATTTGGGGTCAAAACTCCATTAAATTCCTCCAAAATTTTTACCATAGCTCAGTCTACGTGTCCTCTAGATGTCCAAAAAATTTGATCGAAAAATTTAAAGGATTTGGGGTCCTACGGAACCTAAACAGTGGCTTACCTCCAGCTGCGATGGTTTTTGTCGACTTCCGGGAGAATGGTTGGCCGGAGGTCCTCAGGTGGTCAAATGCCGTGATTCCACTTAAAGAATCTCGGCAAGAGGATGAGGAAGGGGCTGGTGATTGGGTCGGGTCCAGGCGGTGGTTGGAGACTGTGGTCGGGAGTGGCGACGGCGGCGGCAGAACCTGGTCGCGGGTACAGCTCTTGGCAGGAAGAGAAGAAGAAGAAGAAGAAGATGGGTAGAATGAGGGGGGTGTTTGGCCGAAGAGAGAGAGAGTGAGGTATATACTCAATTTTAAGAGTCAGCCATGTTTGAATGGTAGGTTAAAAGTGTTCCTATCAACATCAATACTTAATCCTTTAACACTTGTCCATGTGTCAATCAATGCTTCATCCAATGGCTCTCAATTTATCAAATTTTCGGCAGCTATAATAGGGCTTCAATGATCAAAATGCCCTTATCCTATTATAAATGCAAGGCCAAGGCTTGATGGGCAAAATGATAATTTTACTCTCGACGTCCGGGGCGTCATTTTTCTGATTCCAAATTTCTTCGATAAGGCGGCGACCAATCTAATTGTAATGTTGGAATTCTTGATTCTTCATTTTCAAATTTCGAGACTCATTTCTGAATCATTTCTCTATCAGATGTGGTTCAGCCTATCTCGAACTGATGGACAATTTTTGCAGACGTTACGCGTATCGACCCTATGATTCATATCACAATTAGGGCTTGTCAATTCATGGCGACTTTGGTTGTCATGTAATTGTAAGGGTCTATCACTAGTTCTAACGCCCTCGATCGTCACGGCTCGATTTAGGAAAATTTTGCAAATTATACATTGGTTAGGCGGCATCACCCGCGCTCCAATCGTATAACACTAGCAATGCATTCCTTAATCGTTCTTAGATCGGCCTTTTTATGGCTCTAAATATCCCCTCGATAATTTTTTTGGTCAAAGTGCCATTTCCTATTCGAGTTCCCTAGGTCCACGTATCTTGCCTCACGTTAGCATTTCCCTTTTGATCAGTCAATTCGAGATTGATCAGATCCGAGCGAGATACGACTGAAATACATCATTAGATACATTCTCATTAATGAGTCTTGAAATGACAGGAAAAATCAGAATGTCACAAAGCATATCGCAAGAGTAAGTTTTATGAACGAGGGACAAAACCCGTGCCATCCTAGCGAATTTAGGAAACACATATACTCTTCGAAGGTCTACTTGTCCAGATGAATGAGTGTCGGTCTTTCGACATGCATCCGATACTCTTTGAAAAGCTATTGACATGTGGTCAACAAGTGTCAAATATTCGACACGTACATGCATCCTATACTCTTCGAAAAGCTACTAACATTTGGTAAACAAGTGTCAAATATCAGACATGTAATCAGCACTCCGGTCATATTAGCGACACATGACAAGCCATTCTGACATGCATGGGTCAATTTTAAACATTTTCAATAACACATAGCCACCTCAAAATTAATGTACCTAGCTAGCCCTAAGAAGAAGAAGAACAAGAAGCTTACCACCGATATGTTTATATTTATATATGTATATAAATATATATTTATATATATAATATACAACGTGTCGAAATTCTCTTTTTTATGTTTTAGAAATTATGTGTCGACGCGTTGCATCATGTCACGTGTTGATATGGGCACTACTCAATTTAGTGTCTTGCCAAGTTTGTGGAGTGTGAGAATTAAAATTTTTTAAAAAACATAAAATACCAAATTCTTGGAAGAATTACCAAAAAAATCCTATATTTATTGCAATATTGCCAATTCAGTTCTAAATTCTTTTTTTGCGAATTCATTTTTAAACCTTTTTGTAATTTTGCCAATTCAACCCACTTGATTGACTGGTCTTGATGTGGCGACACCGGTACTAATGTGATAAATTTTTAATAGTGCTTTTTTCAGTTCTAAACTTTTTTTTTTTGCCAATTTAGTTCTATCTTTTTTTTTTGCAAGCAAGAGGTTGTTGGCCACAGGCGGAGGTTGCTAGCCCCCCAACAAGGGCCATATCTAGGCATGGGTTGCGATCTTGCCTAGCAGTTGGTGAGGGCTCGCAGGCCCTCGGCTGGCGGCCAGTAGGGCTGCCGGCCAAAACAAAAAAATAAAAGATAAAAAATTTATTAAAATAATAAAAAGTTGAATTTTTTTAAAAAATTATTAAAAATTTACCACGTCAGCATCGGTGGTACCATGTTAGCACTGGCCAGTCTTGTTGGGATGCACGTGTGAGCTGATTAGAAAATTCTAATACCGGAGAATTGATGTGATATTGAGCAGTTAATATACCCAAGTTGGCCCATAACTCATTGGCTTAAACTTTTGAGTGAAGATGGGTCCAACTAGATATATTGACAGGTTCAGACTTGAGCTCCCTCTTGACGATCTCCCCAGAAAAAGTATCGGACTTTCGCTGCGTGCACCCAATAAATGGTATCAGAACCGATAGTTAATTGATGGGCCTTCAATCTGTTCCGGTGAATATATCAAGAAGAAATCTGGTGATTGCGTTTCAAAAAGGAATTTGGTGCCAACATGATTTCCGGGCCAGTGGTCGTTGTAGTGTAGCAGCGCAGACCTGATGGATGTTGATGGAGATTCAGGTTAAGATGGAGCCAATGTGGTTTTCAAGCCGATGGACATTGTGGTGAGCCAACGCGGTTTCCGGGCCGATGGACATTGTGGCGTAAAATAGGCCCGATGGGCGTTGATGGATATTCAAGCTGAGATATGTTGGTGCGGAAGGATACCTGGATTAAGAGAGAGCAAACCTAACATTGGCGCTCATACCGAGGGGGAGATTGTTAGGATGCACGTGTGAGCTGTGTTAAAAAAGTCTCACATCGGAGAATTGATATGGTATTGAGCAGTTAATATATCCGAGTTGGCCTATAACTCATTGGCTTAAGTTTTTGAGTAAAGGTGGGTCTAACTAGATATATTGACGGGTTCAGACTTGAGCTCCCTCTTGACGATCTCTCTAGGAAAAGTATCGGATTCCGCTGCGTGCACCCAACAGGTCTAATGGATTGAATTGGCATAATCATAAAATATTTAGGTGAATTTAAAAAATAAAAAAATTAGGTGAATCGATATAATTGCAATAAGTTTATGACTTTTGTGGTAATTCCCTACCAAATTCTTCATATATATTACTAACAAATATTCTAGTCCCACTAATCTTAGTCTTGATATCCATGATGTTCACTACAAGAAGAGGACATTAAACCTAAATTAGTTTAGAGATTCAAATGAACTAATTTGGAGATTAATGATAACACTACACCTTTAAAATTCGTGGATCAAGTGATGCCCCTGTACCAGAACAATATATAAAAACAAGCCTTCTCCAACATTGATTGAGCCATGTAACTGGGGGAAATTGTCCAATCAGTCTTAAGTTTTATTGACTAATGTCAAATTAGTCATAAACTTTTCAATTTTTCCAAATTAATCTAAACCTTTGTACAAATTTCTAATGTAATTCTTCTAGCCATTTTTCGCCAAAAATCGCTAACTTGATAGTGTGCGAGCTCCATCAGCACGTTAGTATTTCTAGCGAAAATTGATTGAGAGGACTATATTAAAATTTTGTACAGAAATTTAAACCAAATTGACAAAAACTGAAAAATTTTATGGCTGAATTGACATCTATATAGTAAGTTTATAACTATTGGGTAATTTTTGCTAACATGTCCTTGTCGAAGGATTCATTAGAACAAGCATATCACGACAGTAATTTTTATGAACAAGGGACAAAACCCATGCCATCCTAGTGATTCTAGAAAGCATGGATACTCTTCGTAGGTATACATGTGGTGTTGGACACGTGTCGAATACTATCATGCGTTCTATGCTCTCTGATAAGCAATTGACATGTGATAAATAGGTCCAACATCTCGGCACGCACAAGCTCAATTTTAAACACTACCAAGAAGAAGAAGAAGAGGAGGAGGAGGGGAGGGGAGGGGAGGGGAGGGGGGAGGGGGGCGGGGAGAGGAGAAGAAGGAACAAGGAGAAGAAAAAGAAGAAACTTACCCCACACACACATAAAGATATGTATTTGATATATAACATGCTAGAATTCTCTAAATTTTTCTCGGAAATGACATATCGGCAGATTGTGTTGTGTCGGTGTCTGTGTGTTGATACCAATACTATTTAAGTCTTGCCTGAACCAGTTACGGCTGGAGTAACCCCGACATGAGCATGGGAAGGGCCCACCATTACACTTAGGTAAGTTGGATGAAAATGCTCACTCAAGTATCATAGGAAGCACCACCATGCGAGTGTCCCGTCGTGAGGCATAGGGGAAACTCTCTAAAGTGTGAATAAAACCCGTATATATATAAGAAGGCCGTCCTATGTAAGAAAGGCGGAGCATGTTCTATTGGATATGAATTTATGCGCATATCAAAACGTAGTTCCACCCTCGTCATAGAAAATTATCTCTTAAATCTGGATCCCCTTAAGAAATGCGGGGCTTTATACATAGTTCCTGGCCGGACAAAGTTATTCGGTTCGGGTCGCAGTCAAGTTGTTTCCATATGAAATCTCCATTTTTCGACATGGATGGTCTACCAAATGGATTGAAAAGGTAAATTTTAATTTGGTATGTGAAAGCCGATCGATTATATCACACGCTCAAAAGCACTTGCATAAACAAGCTGATAAAAGTGGGAGTCCCCAGCGTATAAACAACAAGGATGGAAGCGACAAAGGTACGTGGCAATACTTTTTTTTTCCTCAACAAATTATGTAAAATGGCGATAATAGATGCATAATAACAGTAGAAGTTCCAAAGTTCGTGCCGGTTTGGCACTTCAGTCCTTAAACAATTTTTTTTTTCTTGGCCATTTACAAAGAGTCCTGGAATGGCATTTTAGTCCTTTGGTTAGGTATGCGTGTTATTATTATTTATTTATTTTTGTATGGGAAATCTACTTGTCGATTTAATTTATTTAAGAGTGTGTTTGTTTCACAAAAACAACATATTTCTAGAGATAATTGCTTGTATTGCTTATAAAAATAAATGGACAAATGATATTTTTATCATCCACAAAAAATGTCCAAAGATAAATTGTCCATAATAATGATATTTTTCATTGATTAATTATTTCGAGCGATCAATTTTTTTTTTGTTGAAATCATTCATTTTATGAAGCCGAAAACAACAACCTAGGAGCCAAAAATGGTGAATTTAAAAAATTCAAGTAAGTTTTTCTGCGGACCCAAAAAATGTCTTGAGGTGCATCAAGTGTACAAGTTTTTGGTAAATGCACGGAAATTTTTTGTGCGTGGGTAAAATAGAATATCAACCAGACACAATTTTCAAACTCCCGCTATCATTATTCCAAGATGCGTATATATGCTCCCACAAATATAGTCGAAATCGTTCCGAGTACTATCATGGGCACAAAATCGACACTAGCCGGGGCGCGGTAAGAACAATTAGTGTGACATTAATGAAAATTGTTTTGAGAGTGTTCCTAGTTGAATGCTATGGTAAGAGAAGGAGACGATTTCAAGCTGGTGCCGGTCACACCGGGCGGAGAAAAGGTCCAAAGTCAGACTTTTTGAATGGGGAAACTCCATTGATGAGGAACGGTTTTCAGTCTTAGGATCTCACGAAGCACGATGTCGCGGACCACTTGGAACCATGTAACATTTAGTTGACTATGAATTTGTGAGCATCTATGTTCGGTTTTTGGATTTTTGCAATTGTCCTGATGGATCTAGAAGGAGAGGGTTACAATTTGTTCTCTCGGGTTGTATGAACCAAATGAAAAAGAAAACGAAAAAAGATATAAATAATTATTCAAAATTACCAAGTCAATGTGGACCAGTCAAAGTTGATAAATTGGTAAAAGATTTATGACTCAATCGAACAAATTATAAGATTTAGAATTAGATTGACACATTTATAATAAATTTAGTACTTCTTTGGTAATTTTCTAAAATAAATCATCCCAGACTAATAGTGTAATCAAGGTCATCATGCTCCCTCAAAAAAGGCACTCAGAAACGAGTACATAAGAAAAATAACACGTGGGTGTACTGTAGGATTGGGTATAAGTCCTTATTACAAGGGGGGAAAGTGGGTGGTTTAGGGCAATTTTGAGGACAAGCTTTCATTTTCGTTCTTCCAAGCAACGAAAGACAGCTTGTTGATTCGGCCGATCCACGTTCTGCAAAAATCAGTTGGTTTTTGTGTGCGTATTTGATCCAGCTACTTGGCACGAAGAGAGAACGTTTCACATGGCTAGGCTATGACTTTATGAGCATGAGAGGCATTTCAAAGTAATAATGATAATAAAATACATTTCAATTGAATGACAATACACAATAATTGACACCGTTCTCTTTTATTTACGACTATACAAAATTCATTTGTAGAAAAGGAAGATTAAATAAACATTTTCATATTTTCTCGATAATTCCAAAAGGCATTTTTTTGAAAATTAAAGAATTTCATTTATTGCATTTTTTTAGTGGAAAAATGGGTTGGTAACTTCTTGCTTTGGCATTTAGTCCTTTCGTCGGTAAATTTTTACATTTTTTTTATATACTAAGAAAATTAAGAGTGACATATGGGTGCGTTGTTTGAGTGAAAGAATTTTCAGCAATAGTTTCTCAGATTTTCACATGTTTGGTTTGTTGAAATGATCAGTAAACGAGAGAGAGAACATTGGTTAAAGAGCACATGCATGCTTAAAGTTAGGAAAATGGATTCTCTAAGTTGAAAATGGGGAAAAAAATTCTTCAAAAATAATCTAGTTAGCATTTTACTTTATCACGTGAAGTTTTTCCCGAAACGAAGTTTTGATTGATATATGTAACATAACATCTTAGTTGCTTCAAGGGATGTCTGAAATCAATATATCAAACATCATGGAAAAAACACTAAAAAAGTCAAATACCTCTTGCACTCTGGCCAATTCAATTCTAAACCTTCAATTATGTCAATTGAGTTATAAATCTTTTGACGAATTGCCAATATAATCTATCTAGCCAATTTTTGCTAGAAATTACTAACATCGTTGTTAGTTGACCGTCCTACTTAGCATGGTCGCTGACATGGTCAATTTTTCTAAATTTTTAATACTTTTTATTCTTTTCCTTTTTCGTTTCTTTCCTTTCGTTTTTCCAACTGTGGGCCGATGAGGTTGTTGGCCATAGGCGAGGGCGTCCTGGCCCTTGCTATACACGAACGAGGGCCTTCGTGCCCTCACCCATATGTAGTTGAGGCAAGGGCCATGATGCCCTTGCCGACCACAGGTGAGGGCCGTGACATTCCTCGCCTAGAACATATGAGGGTGTCATAGGCCTCGTCAGCCAATAGGTGAGCGTGTCGACTCTCTCTTGGATTTGGGTGAGGTCCTGGCTGGAATGGGCAATGAGCCTCGCGTGGCCTGGAGTTGTCAAAAAAATAAAAAAACAAAAGAAAAATGTAAAAAAAAGATCCAAAAAAATTATTAAGAAACTTAAAACGTCAGTTCTGATCGTGCCATGTATAAGCGGTTTTTTTGCAAAAATTGATCAAATGGACTACATAGGCAAATTGTTGAAATGTATGGGACTCAATTGGTACAATTGAAAAGTTTATGACTGAAATAATTAAAATGAAATAAGTTTAGGATTTTTTTGGTACATTTCTCCAGACTATTAGGATTCACTAACACGTACGGGCAAAAAAAGAAGTATATATAAACACAGTATAAATAAATAAATGCCCATACACGTATCTCCAGAGGCGTAGTTCATGCGTTTTTATAAAAAATCATATTAAACGAATAGAGTTAACATATTACCTCTCATAGTATGCTTAAAAAATAAGTTGGTCTATATGTTCTTCGATCCAAGCCCCACAAGTGTCGAGACTCTAGTTTAGACACACCATCAATCATAACGACGAAAGGAAGAACGAACTCGGGGGAATCACCACCTTAATTTTGCTAGCAATTCATGGTGATGTTTTTTTTTTCTCGTTCTTGAATTTTTGGTCACCGTAGGAGCAAGAAATAAAATGAGAGAGAGATCATAATTTTCTACTCACAAATGCACATGTATAATCACACATAATCCTAGGATCCGATCCTAAAATTATGCTACCATACAATCAGCAAATTTGTTGATTGTGTGCTGATTGAGTGGCGAGCACATATTTTTTTTAATTATAAATATATATATATATATATATAAACTTATATCATATATATATATTTATATATATCAAAACAAAACAAACGATAAACAATATGTGTGCAAATTGGCACAATAATTTTGTGTCAATTTCATCCTTACATGTGCATCATATGCACTTGCGCCAATGACAAAAAAATTAAATTAAATTAAATCACATTTAATCTAATTTTGGTCTGAATAATTTGATAGTCTTTATTACAAACATATTTGCAATATCGTCTTTCTGCTCACTGTCGTCATATATTGGTTAAGGTGTTTGACATCCCTAGGTTTATCACTAAACTGGCAGTAAGACATGTACTAACATGTTAGTGCTTTCAAGAGAATTAATTGTCTCGATTAACCTCTAGGTCCCACAAGCCATGAGTGACGTCTATTAATATGCCATGGTTACCTAGACAGTGTGAATTTTTTAAGAACATAATGAATCTATCAGCTTTGGCTACAGTATAATTCAATCCCTCCATCTTACTATATTTCGATCGAACAAAGACCATGGAATATTTGTCAAGTTACCAATTCGATCATATGCACAAATTCAATCGATAGGCATTTATACGAGACATAAATATTTTATTCTCAATTACAACCCCGGCCGAGGATTTCAATGCATTTTCATAATTATATCGCATAGGATATCATATCTTGCATATGGCAAGGAGATAGATTCCATTTTGCGCATATGTGTGACTTCGTATGCGCATGAATTATGACCATCAAGTACAGAGATGGATTGACGAACTGTCAATATGCGTTCTTATGAACCACAATCATCCAACACACAAGTTAACATTGTGCCTCAGGTTTAAAGATTATTTACACAAGACTAAAGCATGAACGATTAGACATCGACCATGCCAAAAATTTCCATGTCGCTAATCGTTCAATGCGCCTCATGTTCAGTGAACTTGTCTAATACAAGCACCTGTGTTCTAACTCGGGTATCACAGTACCAAATGACTTGTGACTCGTCATTCCCTTAAGTACGCAATACTTAATTGTGAAGTTAAGAACACACTGATCTCAACAGGATTATTGATATCTGTTCAATAATCCATCGATCGAGAATAGTTTAAAGATTCAATTTAATTGTGAACCCATCACACATATTCTCAACATCTCAAGAATATGTCAAGTCATAACTGATCTTATGGAATTTATTCATATAAGTAGGTAATTAGACAAATGAATAAATACGTATTTACCATTAATTAAATAAGAAATCAGAAGCGAAACTGAAATCCCCAATATGTAACTATTACATGATTGTTTTTGGGCATATCTCTAACACAGAGATCACCCACAAATTTCAAATCATTTTAAGTTGTGTCACATTACTGTACTAGGTTTCTCGTGGAAGGCAACAGTTCCTCTTTTCCTTTGTTACGTTGCATTGTGACCATATTTGACGGTTAAGACTTAAGAGGACAACCTGGAAGGGAGCTCTTTTGGACGTGTCCGATGCACTTTTCAAGGAGGATTAAACAAAGGCAAAATTGGTTGAAAGGGGACAAAAGAACGCAAGAGATGCCTTCCACCATGCATCGGGTTAAAACCCAGGTGGCCAGCCTTGTGGGAGCATCGTTGTACACGGTCTCTTGGCTGTTTATGCATTGTAGGGTTGTCCTTTTGTCCGCAAGCTCTTCTTAAAGATCGGTTGTTCCTTGAGATGTAATAGAATATATGAAACTCCAAAGTACGATCGGCTGATGGAATATTATATTATATATAGGCTCTTCTACTATAGAATCTCTTATAATGGTGAATGAATCGCGTATCTCTTATGAAGTCAAGATCTCGATCGTGTAGTGAGTGAACTTCTGAATGACCATTGTTGCGTTGCCTAAATGTGGCATATCTCCCGTAGAGCAATCTTGCGGCCACTAACATCTTGTGGGGGCAGTGGCAAGGCGCTCGCGAGCCTCAGACCTTCGAATCGTGAGTAATGCAAATTGACTTTGGCTCGATCGAATATTTCGCAACTCGTGTGGAGAAACTTCTTGGCCGCTAACGTCTTGAAAAGGTCAGTATGACAGGATCCCAAACCTCGAACATTTGGATCGTGCGTGTTGCAGAGTACGTACGAGCGTGAGATTAGCGACTGGAGAGGATCATTAGCGTTAATCACTTCCTCCCCAATTTTTGAATTGTACCCCTAGAGAGAGTTCACAAATAGAATGAGGGATAAGTAATTCGACTCATTCACATATAGATTGTCATGCCCCGAACCCGCGAAACACGTGAAAGTCCCACCAGGCGGTTCTTCTTAGTACAATTTCCCAGGATCCTTTGGCCCACAACTCATAAAATCCATATACAATGGGAAGCGAGTGACATCTCCAATCATAAATAAAATTAAAATGACTTAGGAAGTAAAATATACACTTCTTATTACCAAAAGCACTTTAGAGGTTACAATAGTCAAGTACCCAGTTCAATTCCTAAATCATCAAAACCAAGATACAATCCCTAAGGCCACAAAAAGCGTGAATCCATTCATTAAAACTACTTCCTCGAGAGCTCATCCTCATCGAACTTGTGTTTCCATCATCAAGGACTTGAAAAATTTAATCCCCAATGGGGTGAGATCTAAATCTCAGTAAGCTCACCCTAAACCTAGACTAGGCCATCGGTCCTTCCAAAGCATACGATGAAACAAAATACAGAAGCTCCTCAAGGTAATAGCACATGACATTCAAATATCAAATATCTCAATGTGATTAGTATAAATAAGAATCACTATTAACCACATCATACTCTATGAGACCCAAGCTTCATGCACTAGCACAAAATAAGCTCATAACTTCAGATTTATCACAATGGCATCACAATCTCATCATCGCCAAGGGACACTAGCCCCGATGTATTTCTCGAGAGCTCTCTGGCCAATTCATTTGTATAAGGGCACAATAGCCATGCAATCACAATATGACACTATAGCCATTTCATTTGCACAAGGACACAATAGCCTTGTAATCACAAAAAGGCACTATAGCCATTATATTTGCATAAGGGCACAATAGACATGCAATCACAATAGGGTACTATAGCCATTTCATTTGTATAAGGGCACAATAGCCATGCAATCACAATAGGGCACTATAGCCATTTCATTCCTCAAGGACTCATTAGCCAAACTCCTCTTTATGCAACTCATGACAATTCATCAATTCAATAGTTCACTTGCCTTCTCATGCATCAATTTGGCACATTCACCACTCAAGGCCTAAATATCATAGGGCCACTCAAAGTCACATACCAATCAAATGCTAATTTCTTATCGAAACAAGCACACCAAGCTCAATGCACAACTTACACATTGGGCTATCACCAATCAAAGAACAATCGATCAATTCACCATTCAAAGTCGTCTAGTAGTGTCCTAAAGTCCTAGTAGAGGTTTAAGGGTCACTTACCTCTTCAATTGAGTTAGCAACAATCCACAAAAAAATCCTCCCAAGGTTCGGTTCTTCTCGGTCCAAAATAGGGCATCAATGCGACCTATAAAAAATTCACCAATTCATCAATTTAAATCTCTCAATCTCAAATTCACCAAGAGTATATCTTACTAATACCTCAATTAACATTTCAAGATGCCTTAATGAGAATTTTATGGCAGAGCGACACCTCCTCTAGCCCTTAAAGTACTTGGTTTTCACAATCACAAACATGGCAGAATCAGTTATGCTTCTAATCACCCTAAACAGCTCATAAATCACTTCTAAGCTTCAATTTGTCATAAAATCAACTTCCTAATAGACTAATCTATACATCTAGTAGGCTCACTGAGAATTTTGAAGCAAAATAACACTTCTAGGTCTTCTAATTGGTTCGGTTCCCTTAGGTGTGCAGGTGGCCAAAATATGCTTCAAAAATATCACCTTAAATCAGCCATGAAACCCATCAAAGCTCAATCAAACCTACAATCCTAGCTCAACTAACTCAATAATTATGAAGATCTCACCAAAATTTTGAGGCCAATTCAGCTCTTGAAGTGGTTGAAAATGAGTTCTTTCCCAAACCGGACAGATTTTGCCTCATCCTGATTTTTGCCCGCTCAAACAGACCTACGGGATAAAAAAATGGATCAAATTGAGCTTATAATATGGCCTTAGAACCACAAGACAACAAGCTTTCAAATGGAGTTTTACCTTAATTCGATGTAGAACGACAAAGATATGACCGAAATAGTGAAGCAGTCGGGATAGGGCAGCGAGCTGACAACATGGTCTTCTCGGCCAAGAAGGAGAAGAAGATGAAGATGATAGAGGAGGAGGGTTTTGGCGGAAAAAAGAGAGAGAAAAGAGAGAGAAGTGCCTTCCATACGACCACTTGGTTAAAGTTTGATTGGTAGGTGGAATAGGGATCTAATTAATGTTAATCACCCATCACTTGACACTTGTCTTCTTGCAAATAATATCTAGGCTCAAAAGACCACCTTGTCCCCATTATTTTTGGTAGCCAAATGTGACTTTCAAAAGACTAAAATGCCCTCCTTCCTTTCTTAAAACAAGGCTAGTCCTTGAGGGACAAAATGGTAATTTGTAATTTCCATCCGAAATTTCACTTTTTCAATCTTAATTCCCTCGATAAGGCGACGTGCAATTCCTGTCAAATGTTGGAATTCTTCATTGTCCGATATCAAACTTCGAGATTCCATTCCCTATCAATGGCCTCGAGGAGGGTCGGAATGCGAAATGTCACAATTCTTCCTCCCTTAAAGAAATTTCGTCCTCAAAATTTACAACCTTCTAGTCGTCCAGTTTCATGGGGCTGACGCCTCGTCGCTACCTCACTTTTTAAAGCAGCTCCTTTCATTACTTGACATTTCCATAACGTCCTTGTCAGTAATGGTTCTTATCCTTCAGAACTCGTTTCACTTTTGTCCTCAATCGATGCTTGCCTTTCTTTATTATCTTTGACATTCATAACATCTGTTAGCAATTTACTTTTGAGCATTCACATCGTTTCTTCCATTTGCTTGACCCCATTATTACTAAACCCTCACCAAAATGCACTCTTTAATGTTCATACCATTTGGTGTATCAATCTTTTCAAGGTCATGCCTCTTTCTTATCGGTATTTCTAATACTTGACCTTATGTTCGACTAATCCAATTTCAGTCCAAACCATTGGCAATATCGATGCAAGCCGTGGCACACCTTGGTGCTGTGGCACCACAATTCTCCTTTCAATTTTCCGATGAGGTTATTCCTTTAAGTTCCTCTTTCATATTGGACTCATACTCTCGTCCATGGGACCTCAAAGGTTCTATTCTCAAGTATTCGAGAGTCTAGATTTCCTCCATGTTCTATTCATTTCCATAACTCCTTAAATGTTATGGTCTGTTCATCGTAACATCTCAGTTCCTTTCTGATCTTCAGGTTTGATGTTTCAGGTAGCCATCAAACTAGTTGTCACGCCCCGTGCCCCGGGCACGGGCTCACGACTCCCTGCAAGCACAAACTCTCTCTCGAGATCCTAATATTCACATAAGGTCGAGAGATATATCATATAGAAAGCATGCGGAAGTGACAGTATAAAAACTCCTCCGTACAAATACAAAATGGGACTTGGGTAACGAGAATATTAATAAAGACATAAATTCCCAAATATTCATACAAGAGCATGGCAAACTAAACTTGCTGGTCAATAGGGGTGACAAGGCTAGTACAAAAGATGATCATATATGTTCTCAAAAAGGGATAGGCATCGTGGTCACCATCAAAATATCAGACCAAAACAGAAACTCCTATGTCGAGTTACTGGAGTCGTCAGTCTCCTCCTTAGCCTCCTCAGTGGGCTCGTACTCTGAGAAGGTCTCCGAGCAAACCTCCACGGTGTCCTCCATCATCTTGTTAGCTGATGGCTCCTACTGGTCATTCTCAGTGGCCTCGATCACTATAACCTCATCGGTGTCCTTCAGGGTCGGGGTCCTCTTAGGACCATTCCTCGAGCAAGCGACTGACCCTTCAGCCTCCCCTGAATCCCGAGCGGGATGGCACCAACTAGGTATTACCCCACGGAGTACCTCAGTGGGCTTCAGTAACCCTGTAGAAATGTCCCCTATCTTCCTGAACTATGCCTCGTACCTGTGAGGTTTCCAGCTACTATTACCCTCATCTACCCAGATGACTGTACACTTCCTAATATAAACGGTCCCCTATCCATCAGGGAACTCCTCAAAATATACTGACATCTCCTTTGGGTCACCAAATCTGATTGGCCACACATCCTCAAGGCCTAGGATCTAAAAAAAAGGGGGTCCCACAATGAGGTGAGATATACATCTCAGTAAGGTGGGTCTTAACCCTAGGTTAGGCTGACCATCGACTCAGACAATTACAACCACAACAATTTATACAAAATCGCATGAAGCATTCAACTATCACGAAATAACACACGGATGTCAAGCATGCAATCAAGGCATCTTATTACATCATTAAGCTCAAACACACATTGTCAAGCCAGATTACACCTTCCACCCTTTCTTGCCTCCTCACTTTTATGCCCACGTTTAGAACGCCTTAGGCTCGGTCTGCGTAAACGCATTAGACCATTTCATTGACAAACCCGCGTAAATGCATCAGGTTTTCAATCTCATTCCAGGCCTGTGTCGACACATCTCAACTCCATCCCACATTTCAACGCATCAGGACTATGGCCTTCTCAACCCCGCGCCTCGTACGCCTTAGGGTGCTATTCAATTCAAACCCGCGCCTCAGTGCCTCAGAGTATCTATTCACGCAACCCGGGTCTCAACGCATCAGGATGTCACAACTTCTCAGACATGCCACAAGTTTATTTCATTTCATAGCACACGTTCGGATGCAAACTCATGCGACGAACGACACATCCATGGCATGCGAGACAATTAAATTTGATATACAAATGTGACAATCAATTCATAGCACAAGCATTGTCAAACCTTCAAGTCCTCTATATGTTTCTAGGACGTACATTGGACAACCACATTATGACTTTCAAGAACCGATCAATTCGCACACAAATCACCCAATCGAGTCCAATCCTCCTATCAAAGGTTTAGAATCCCCTTACCTCAAGCTTAATTCAATGCAAGTCTTCTTCCAAGCACCTCAAGGGTTCGGTTCTAATGATCCAAGATCAAGTCCGCTGCGCAACCTAAGGAAATTCATCCAATCATCAATTTTTCTTCCTCAAATCGTCACCCCACTAAACACACACCTCATGGACCTATCAATTAACATCCCCACACTCCTCAACGATGAATTTGGAGCTCAATTTCAACACCAACAACCTCCCATAGAACCGGTATGCACAGAATCGAAACAGGGCATTTTCGGTTCTGTGTATACCCCAACTAATCAGCCCTTAAACCAACTTAAATCTTCAATTCACTAATCTACTTGCTAACATGTAGTTCTAAGGGTTGGAAAGCCTCATTGAAAATTTGAAGCCAAGGCGAGGCCAGAAAGTCCTTGAACGGCGCCGGTTCCTCCGGGTCTTCAAATGGTCAGTTCTGACCCTTCAAACACAAGACCCATTTGGGGTCAAAAATCCATCAAATTCCTCCAAAATTTTTACCACAGCTCAGTCTACGATTCCCCTAGATGTCCACAAAATTTAGTCAAAAAATTCAAAGGTTTCAGGGTTCTACGAAGCCTAAACCATGGCTTACCTCTAGTGGTGACGGTTTCCGTCGACTTTCGGGAGATTGGTCGGCCGGAGCTCCTCACTGAGTCAATCGGCTTGCTTCCACTTGGAGAACGTCGGCAAGAGGATGAGGAAGCAGTAGGTGGTTGGCTTGATGGCTGGGAGTCACCGGAAGTGGCGATCGATAGTGGTGAAATCGGCGGGCAGAGCTGGTTGGGCGGCAGGCTTCCAAGCATGAAGAAGAAGAAGCTGTTCAACAATGGAGGAGGGGTGTTTGGCCAAGAGAGAGAGAGAGAGAGTGAGGTTTATGCTTCAATTTCAAGAGTCAACTTGTTGAATGGTAGGTTAAAAGGTAACTCCATCAACATCATGACTTAATCCTTTGACACTTGTCCATGTGTCAATTAATTGCTCATCCAATGGCTCTCATTTTCTTCAATTTTCAGCAGTTATAATAAGGCTTCAATGACCAAAATGCCCTTGCCCAATTATTAAGGCAAAGCTAAGGCTTGAGGGGTAAAATGGTAATTTTACCCCTGACGTTTGAAACGTCGTTTTTCGAATTTCAATTTTCTTTGATAAGCGACAGCCAATCCAATTATGATGTTGAAATTCTTGATTTTTCATTTTCTAATTTCGAGACTCGTTTCTGAATCATTTCTCCATCCAATGCGATTCTAGCCTATTCCGAACTGACGGATGGCTTTTGCAGACGTTACGCGTATCGACCCTGTGATTCATATCATAATTAGGGCTCGGCTCATCAATTCATGGCGACTTTGGTTGTCATGTAATTGTGAGGGTCTATCACTAGTTCGGATGGTCTTGATCGTCACTGTTCGATTTAGAAAAATTTTACAAATTAAATATTGGTTAAGCGGCATCACCCGTGCTCCAATCATTTAACGCTAACAATGCATTCCTTAATCATTCTTAGATCGGCCTTTTATGGCTCTAAATGTCCTCTCGATAATCCTTATGGTCAAAGCGTCATTTCTTATTCGAATTCCCCAGGTCCACGTACCTTGTCCCGTGTTAGCCTTTCCCTCTTGGTCAGTTGTGAATGATCAGATCCGAGCGAGATAGACTGAAATACATCGTTAGATACATTTCTCATTAATGAGTCTGGAAATGACAGGAAAATCAGAATGTCACAACTCTTCCCCTTTACAAAAATTTCATCCTCGAAATTTACATAAAACTTGGCTACTCAAACAAATGGGGGTATTGACGCCTCATCGTTTCCTCACTTTCCCACATAGCACCTTTGGTTCCATGGTGCTCCCAAACAACTTTGATCAATGGAATCGTTTTATTCCTCAGAATTTGCTCCTTTCGATCCTCGATCCTAACTGGTTTCTCCACGTAGGATACTCTATCATTCACTTCTATAACCTCGTGGTCCAGCACATGCGTCAGGTCTGGTTCGTACTTTCGTAGCATTGATATGTGGAAGACGTTGTGCACTTGAGATAGATTAGGCGGCAAGGCAAGCCTGTAGGCTAAGGTTCCGATTCATTCCAAAATTTCGAATGGACCTACGTACCTTAGGCTCAGTTTTCCTTTCTTTCCAAATCAAGATAATCCCCTCACCGACGACACCTTAAGGAAAACATGATCGTTTACTTGAAACTCCAAAGGCTTATGCCATTTATCCGCATAACTCTTTTGACGACTTTGTGCCGTCTACAGCCTATCCCGAATTATTTTCACCGCTTCTACTGATTGCTCTACCAACTCTGGGCCTGTGATACTTCTTTCTCCAACCTCGTCCCAGCAAATCGAGGTTCTACAAGCTCTTCTATAAAGCGCTTCAAATGGTGCCATTTAAATGCTCTATTGATAGCTGTTATTATATGTAAACTCCACCAAATACAGTTGATCCTCCCACCCACCTTTGAAGTCTATTACGCAGGCTCGCAACATGTCCTCGAGCGTTTGAATCGTCCTTTCCGATTATCCGTCTGTTTGTGGGTGGTATGCTGTGACATTTTGATTCCCTAGTCATTTTCAGACTCATTAATAAGAAGTGTATCTAGCGATGCGTTTCAGTCATATATCGCTTGAATCTGATCAATTTGAGTATACTGACCAAAAAAAAAAGGCTAACGCGAGACAAGGTACATGGACATAGGGAACTCGAATGGGAAATGACGCTTTGACCACAAGAATTATCGAGGGGACATTTAGAACCACAAAAAGCCGATCTAAGAACGATGAAGGAATGCATTGTTAGCGTTATATGATTGGAGCGCGAGTGATGCCACCTAACCAACGTATAATTTGTAAAATTTTTCTAAATCGAACGTTGACGATCGAGACCATAGGAGCTAGTGATAGACCCTCACAATTACATGACAACCAAAATCACCATGAATTGACGAGCCCTAAATGTGATATGAATCACAAGATCGATACGCATAACGTCTGCAAAAGCCACCCGTCGGTTTGGGATAGGCTGGAACCATGCCTGATAGAGAAAACGATCAGAAACGAGTCTTGAAAATTGAAAATGGAGAATCAAGAATTCTAACGTCATGATTGGATTGGCCATCGCCTTATCGAAGAATATTGGAATGAGAAAAATGACGTTCTGGACGTCGGGGGTAAAATTACCATTTTGCTCCCAAGCCCTAGCATTACTTATATAATTGGACGAGAGCATTTTGGTCTTTAATTCACCCCCAAGGCTGCCAAAAATGAGAGAAGGTCTTGGCCATTGGATTAGCTTAATTGACACATTGGACATGTGTCAAAAGATCAAGCTTTGAGTGGACATACCTAATTTTCTCAATTACCATTCAACTTGTTGACTTTTGAAAGTTGAATATAGCTCTCTCTCTCTCTCTAACATGGCCGGTCATCACCCCCAATTTAGCCGAAACTTCCTTCTTCTTCTTCATCCTGCCGTGAACTGCTGCTCGCCCGACCGATTCTACCCCTTCTGCTCGCTGCCGCTAATGATCCTCTTCGGTGACTTCTAGCTGTCGGGCCGACCATCAACACCTTGCTCGACCTCTTGCCGACATCCTCGAAGTGGAAGTAAGTTGTTTGACCCACTGATGAGCTCCGGCTAGCCGATCTCCCGCGAGTCGACGGAAATCGTCGCAACCAGAGGTAAGCTACATTTATGACCTCTTAGGATCCCGAAACTTTGGAGTTTTTCAACCAAATTTTGTGGAGATCTAGGGGACTCATAGAGTGATCGGTGGTATAAAGTTGGGGTTAATTTGATGGAGTTTTGACCACAAATGGGTCTTGTGTTTGAAGGGCCAGAACTGCCAGTTTGAGGACCAGGGGAAACCGCTAATATTCAAGGAGTTTCCGGGGACGACTCGGCCTCAAATCTTCGGTGAGCTTCCCAAACCCTTAGATCTACATGTTAGCAAGTAGGTTAGTGAATAAATGATGGATTTGAGGTAGTTTAAGGGCTGGATAATTGCGATATACACAGAATCGAAAATAGCCCGGTTCGATTATGTGCATACCAGTTTTGTGGGGGCTGTTGATGGTTGGTTTGGAGTCTCAAATTTATCAATGAGACATGCTAGGATGTTGGGAGACATGTCATTAATGTTTGTGGTCTATGGATTGGTGATTGGGCTAGAGAAATTGACGGTTGAATGAAATTTCAATAGGTTGCACTGCTGAATTGTTCTTGGGCTGCTTGGACAGAGTTCTTGAGGTGCTTGGGAGAAGGATTTTGTGACATTAAGCTTGGGTAAGGGAACCCTAAACCTATGATAGGAAGATTGGACTTAATTGGGCGAGTCGGGTGAATTTTTGGGTGATCCTTGAAGGGTTTTTAATGTGATTGTTCTTTGTGCGTCTTAGGACGGTATGGAGGATTTGAATGTGTGTCAATGTTTGTGTTTTGAAATGACTACCGTGTGTGAATGTCAATTGATTGCCTTGCATGCCATAAGTGTATGATTTGTGCTTGAGTTGCACATTGCATTATGTGTGTGAATTGAAAGAAATTTTGGCATGGCTGAGACATGATGAATAGCCTGAGGCGCATGAAACGCGGGGAGGTGTGAGGAATACGTTGAGGCGCGGGGTTGGAGTTTTATGGCACCTTGATGCTTGTGAGACGTGGGGTTGAGAAGGCCATAGTCCTGATGCGTTGAAATACGGGACGGAGTTGTGATATGTCGACACTGGCTTGGAGTAACATTGAAACCTGATGCATTTACGCAGGTTCTCAATGACGGTCTGATGCATTTACGCGGACTGAGCCTGAAGCATTCTAAACACGGGCATGAGAATGAGGCAGTCTGAAGGGTGGAAGTAGTGATGTGGCATGATGATTTGTGCATGATCATCTAAATGTGTTATGATGTCATGACTGCATGCCCGACATTTGTGTGTTGTATCGATAATTGAATGCCTCGCGTATTTATTTGTGTGAAATGCTAGTATTTATGACTACTTGAGTGGACTGTCGGCCTAACCTAGGGTTAGGACCACCTTAGTGAGATGTAAATCTCACCCCGTTGTGAGACACCCTTTTTACAGATCCTAGGTGCTGAGGATGTGGCCTATCAGATTTGGAGACCCTAAATAGATGTTTGTCTATTTTGATGAGTTCCTTGATGGGCAAGGAACCATTTATGTCAGAAAGTGTACAATAGTATGGGTAGACGAGGGTGGGAGTAGCTGGAAGCCTCACAGGCATGAGGCTTGATTCCGGAAGGTTGGGGATGTTTCTACAGGGCTGCTGAAGCCCACTGAGGTGCCCTAAGGAGTCGTCCCTAGTTGGTGTCATCCCACTTGGGATTTAGAGCAAGCTGAGGGGTCTGTTGCCGGTTTGAGGAACGGATCTAAGAGGACCACGACTTTGGAGGATACTGAGAAGGTCATAGTGGTCGAGGCTACAGAGGATGACCTGGTGGAGTCGTCCGCTGACAAGACCATAGAGGACACCGTAGAGGTTTGCTCGAAGACCTTTTTGGAGTACGTACCCACGGAGGAGGCAGAGGAGACTAATGACTCCAGCAGTTTGTCATAGGAGCTCCTGGTATTCTAGTCCGACTTTTGTCGGCGACTCTGATGCCTGTTTCCTTTGATGGCTGATGGACCTCTTTGTATTACCTCGTCTCCCTAGTGGATCTAGTTGCTATGGTCTTGTATGAACTTTCGGATATTATGTATTATGGTATTCTCGCTATCCAGGTCCCACTTTATATTTATACGGAGGAGTTATTACATTGTCGCTTTCGCGTGTTTATATATAAAACGTCTCTCGACTTATGTGCGGATCTTGGGACATCGAGAGATATCTTGATTTGCTTGCAGGGAGTCGCGTGCTCGGGCCTGGGGCGCGGGGCGTGACATCCCCGTTTGCTTGGTATTAGAGCAAGGTCAGTTCGATCCAAAGTTGATTGAGGACTGGAGTAATAAGGAGGATTAAGTTGGGATAAGGATGGGTAGCGACACCTTAGGAGACTGGTTAGGATAAGACATGGGATGCATATCATGTAACTTGGCACTTATGGTTGGCATTTGGCCTTGGCAGGGTTGTGGAAATGCATAAGGATTAAGTTCCCTACTCAGTGTTGAAAGTCATTTCTGGATTTTGGCATGTTAAGTGAATGAGTATGGCTTGTAGTGAACCGTTGGAGTAAACGAAATTGAGGAATGGCCATGGGCTACTTGTTGAAATGTCTCTGAATTTTGTTGTATGGAGCACTGTTGTGTTATCGCTGTTTCTGTTGAAGCATAGTTGGTAGCTCTGGACTTGGATAAATGAGTGAGTACTAACTCATTATGAACTTGTGGTGGACCAGGCTCAGTAGAAGAATATAAGGATGAGTAATCCATCTAGGAAATTTGGAAGACCTAGAGGCAGAGCCTCTAGCTCGAGTCCGCCTGTAGCAGAAGATTCGAGGATGGATGGCGTACTGATGGCGCTAGAGAGGATTGGCGACCTCATTGACAGGCAGACCCAGGATCGAGATGCTGCTATAGCCTAGGCGGTAGGAGCCACCATAGCTGCCGCCAACGTCAACAATGGCAACAACGGGGGCAATGGAAACCAGGGTGAACATGGCCAGAGTAATGAGGTAGTGAATGCTTAGGAGGAGATTATCGTGGCCAGACAGATGGGATAGTTGGTGGAGCAATTCATAAAACTGAAGCCGACCCAGTTCGACGGGACTGAAGACCCCGAGCTAGCACCCAGGTGGATTGAGAAGTTGGAAAAAGCCTTTAAAGTGCTGAGGTGCACAGACGAAGAGAAAGTACTGTTGGTGGTGTACTAGCTAGAAGGGGCCGCGAACGATTGGTGGGCTGCCATCAAGAATGGAGTTTTCCTTGAAGGAACGGCCATGATCTGGGATGCTTTTAAGACGGTGTTCAACGACAAACACTTTTCGGAGACGGCCAGGGAAAGGAAGCAAGTAGAATTTCTACAGCTATGTTATCAACTGACGGTAGATTAGTATGAGGCCGAGTTCTCCAGACTATCAAGGTACGCACCTCGATTTGTAGAGAATCCCCAGGAGAAGACACGAAGATTTCGAGATAGATTGAGGCCTGAACTCCACAGTCAGATGATAGCCCTGAACTTGAGGACCTAGAAGGAAATTTATGAGTGGGGCCAGATGATCGAGAGGGATTTAAAGGAGAGGAATGCTGCATCTGGATCGTGATTTACTTCATTCCGAGACAGCCGCCAGATGGGCAAGAGACCGATGGCGGGCAATAGGCGTTTTGTACCTGCAGTAAGGAAAAACATAGTGAGGCCGCTAAACCCCACGAACTGGAGCTATCGTCTTTGTGGCAGGAGGCATGGAAATGGGCCATGCCCGGTAAGGACTAGAGCCTGTTTTAAGTATGGTCAGATGGGCTACCAGATGAGGACGTGCCCGAACCAAGCTCCGGCAAGTCGACCTCAAGGACAGAGACCGCAGGTTGGACCATCAGTTGCCATTTCTCAGATCGAGCAGAATCGACCCCTAGCTCAGGGTAGGGTATATGCAGTAGCCTATAGAGAGACAGAGGAAGTACCAGGCGTTGTCACAGGTACGATTTTCTTATGTGACCAAGCTACATATGGATTGTTTGACCCTAGTGCCACGAATTCATTTGTCTGCTCAGTTTGCTGATTTGGTGTGTATGAAGTTAAGACTGTTGAGTATAATTCTGCGTGTTGCTACTCCGTTAAAGGATAATATATTGGTTTCATTGGGTTGTGCTGACTGTGAAATTGTGATTGGAGGGAGTAAGAAGAGTATTGATCTAGCTGTATTACCCATGTATGATTTTGATGTGATCATAGGGATGGATTGGTTGGGTAAAAGGGAGCAGTGGTAGAATAATTCGTTTCTACCCGAAAGGTCGCCCTAGTTTTGAATACGTGGGAAGTCGAGGAGGGATCTTGATTCCCTTAGTCTCATCTCTTAAAGTGACAAAGTTGATGTCTGAAGGGTGTCTGGCGTATTTAGTTGCAGTGGTGGACACGACTGTCGAGGAACCAAAACTAGAGAGTATTTCGGTAGTGCGCGAGTTCCCTGACATTTTTCCCCAAGAGTTGCTAGGATTGCCACTAAAGCGAGAGATAGAATTTGTGATCGATTTAGCTCCTGGAACGGAGCCGATCTCCAAGGCACCTTATAGGATGTCCCTATCAGAACTGAAAGAGTTAAAGGTGCAGATGTAAGAACTATTGGATAAAAGATTTATCCGATCGAGTGCTTCGCCGTGGGGAGCGCCAGTGTTGCTCGTAAGGAAGAAGGATGGGTCTTTGCATTTATGCATTGACTATAGGCAGTTGAACTAGATAACTGTAAAGAACAAGTACCCACTGTTGAGAATCGACGACCCGTTTGATCAGTTGTAAGGAGCGGCGGTATTCTCAAAGATTGACCTGAGGACCGGATATCACCAGTTGAGGATTAAAAAGGAAGACATACCTAAGACTGCTTTTAGGACGAGGTATGGTCATTATGAGTTCACAGTGGTGCCTTTTGGATTGACCAATGCTCCAGCCGCATTCATGGATTTGATGCATCGAGTGTTTAAGGAATTCCTGGACAGATTCATCATAGTCTTTATTGACGACATCCTGATTTACTCGAGCAGTGATGCAGAACACGAGGAACACCTGAGAATTGTCTTGCAGACCCTGAGAGAACACTCGCTATACACTAAGTTGAGCAAATTCGAGTTCTGGCTAAAAAAGGTAGCGTTTCTTGGTTATGTGGTATCGGGAGAAGGAATCGCGGTGGATCCTGAAAAGATCGAAGCTATAACAAATTGGCCTAGGCCTACTACGATCATGGAAGTTAGAAGTTTCTTAGGATTGGCAGGGTATTATAGACGTTTTGTGGAGAAGTTTTCATCCATAGCTATCCCATTGACGAGGTTGACAAAGAAGGAAACAAGGTTTGAATGGATAGATAAGTGCGAAAAGAGTTTCTAAGAACTCAAACATCGGTTGACGACTGCACCGGTGTTGACGATTCCATCAGGACCAGGGGACTATGAAATATATAGTGATGCCTCGCTGTAAGGACTGGGCTGTGTGTTAATGCAGCATGGAAGAGTAGTGGCCTACGCGTCCCGACAACTGAGACCACATGAAATGAACTACTCGACTCACGATCTGGAGTTAGTAGCTATCATTTTTGCTCTGAAGATTTGGAGACATTACCTGTGTGGCGAGAAGTTCCATATTTACATCGACCACCAGAGCTTGAAGTACCTGTTTTCTCAGAAGGAACTAAATATGAGGCAGCGTCGGTGGATGGAGCTGCTCAAGGATTATGATTGTGATATATCGTATCACCTTGGGAAGGCAAACAGAGTCGCAGATGCGCTGAGTCAGAAGTCGAGCATCGCTTGCTTGCTAGTAAAAGGTTGGTCGATGATCGAGGATTTAAGAGATTATGAGTTCAGATTGGAAGTCTGCCAGTTGTCCAGTTTGATGGCCACGTTGAGGGTAGAACCTGAGGTCCGGAAAGGAATAAAGACCTTGCAGTTTACGGATCCAGAAATTCAAAAAATTCTAGAGATGGACGTGACAAAGAGAAAACCAGAGTTCCAGGTGTCGAAGGACGGAATCTTGAGGTTCCGAGGACGTCTATGCATGTCAAAGGACGAAGTACTTAGGGAAAGGATTTTATCGGAGTCTCACAGGAGCTATTATAGCATCCACCCCGGAAGTACGAAGATGTATCAAAATCTGCGCCAGCACTACTGGTGGAACGGGATGAAGGTGGATGTAGCAAAGTATGTGGCAAAGTGCTTGACATGCCAGCAAGTGAAAGCGCAGCACTGTAAGCCTGGAGGATTATTACAGCCACTAGAAATATCGATATGGAAATGAGAGCATATAACGATGGACTTTGTGATGGGACTCCCGAGGAGCCAGAGAGGTCACGACTCTATATGGGTAGTCGTGGACAGATTGACTAAGTCAGCACACTTCATCCCGGTGCGAAAGGACTTCGTAATGGATATATACACCGAGTTGTACATGAGGCAGATAGTGAGGCTGCATGGAGTACCTGTGACAATTACCTTAGATAGAGACCCCAAGTTCACAACGAACTTTTGGAAAAGCCTTTAAGAAGCCATGAGAACCCGGCTGCAGTTTAGCACGGCGTACCATCCACAGACGGACAGACAGACGGAGAGGACGATTCAAACGCTTAAGGACATGTTGCGAGCGTGCGTCATAGAATTTAAAGGTGGATGGGAAGATCAGCTGCATTTGGTGGAGTTTGCGTATAATAATAGCTACCAGCAGAGCATCTAAATGGCACCATTTGAAGCACTTTATGGAAGGGCTTGTAGAACCCCAATTTGCTGGAATGAGGTTGGAGAAAGAAGTATCACAGGCCCAGAGTTGGTAAAGCAATCTATGGAAGCGGTAAGGATAATTCGAGATAGACTGAAGACGGCATAGAGTCGTCAGAAGAGTTATGCGGACAAGCGGCATAAGCCTTTGGAGTTTCAAGTAGGCAACCATGTTTTCCTCAAGTTATCACCGATGAGGAGATTATCACGATTTGGAAAGAAGGGAAAACAAAGCCCAAGGTACGTAGGTCCATTTGAAATACTGGAGAAAATTGGGACCTTGGCCTATAGGCTTGTCTTACCGCCTAATCTATCCCAAGTGCATAATGTCTTCTACGTGTCAATGCTGCAGAAATATGAACCACTACGAGGTCTTAGAAGTGGACGATTGGGTATCCTACGTGGAGAAGCCGATCAGCATTGAAGATCGGAAGGAGCAAATTCTCAGGAATAAGACGATTCCATTGGTCAAAGTTGTGTGGGAGCACCATGGAACCGAAGGTGCCACGTGGGAAAACGAAGAGACGATGAGGCGACAATACCCCCATTTGTTTGAATAATTAAGGTTGATGTAAATTTCAGGGATGAAATTTTTGAAAAGGGGGAAGAGTTGTGACATTCTGATTTCCCATTCATTTTTAGACTCATTAATGAGAAGCGTATCTAGCGATGTGTTTCAATCATATCTCGCTCGAATCTGATCAATTTGAGTAGACTAACCAAAAGGGAAAAGCTAACGAGAGACAAGGTACGTGGCTTAGGGAACTCAAATGGAAAATGACGCTTTGACCATAAGGATTATTGATGGGACATTTAGAACCACAAAAGGCCGATCTAAGAACGATTAAGGAATGCATTGCTAGCGTTATAAGATTGGAGCGCGGGTAATGCCGGCTATCCAACGTATAATTTGTAAAATTTTCCTAAATCGAACGTTGAAGATCGAGACTATAGGAACTAGTAATAAACCCCCGCAATTACATGACAACCAAAGTCGCCATGAATTGACGAGTCCTAAATATGATATGAATCACAGGGTCGTTATGCGTAATGTCTGCAAAAGCCGCCCGTCAGTTTGGGATAGGCTGAAACCATGTCTGATAGAGAAAACGATCAGAAACGAGTCTTGAAAATTGAAAATGGAGAATCAAGAATTCTAATGTCATGATTGGATTGGCCATCGCCTTATCGAAGAATATTAGAATGAGAAAAATGACGTTCCGAACGTCGGGGGTAAAATTACCATTTTGCCCCTCAAGCCCTAGCCTTACTTATATAATTGGATGAGGGCATTTTGGTCTTTAATTCACCCCAAGGCTGCCAAAAATGAGAGAAGATCTTGGCCATTGGATTAGCTTGATTGACACATTGGATATGTGTCAAAAGATCAAGCTTTGAGTAGACATACCTACTTTTCCCAACTACCATTCAACTTGTTGACTTTTGAAAGTTGAATATAGCTCTCTCTCTCTCTCACATGGCCGATCATCACCCCCCATTTGGCCAAAACTTCCTTCTTCTTCATCCTGCCGTGAACTGCTATTCGCCCAATCGATTCTGCTCCTTCTGCTCGCTGCCGCCGACTACCCTCTCCGGCTACTTCTAGCCGCCAAGCCGACCATCCACACCTTGCTTGACCTCTTGCTGACATCCTCGAAGTGGAAGCAAGTCATTTGACCCACCGAAGAGCACCAGCCAGCGATCTCCCGCGAGTCGACGGAAATCGTCGCAACCAGAGGTAAGCTACATTTCTGGCCTCTTAGGACCCTGTAACTTTGGGTTTTTTCAACCAAATTTTGTGGAGATCTAGGGGACTCATAGAGTGATCTGTGGTAAATAGTTGGGGTTAATTTGATAAAGTTTTGGCCTCAAATGGGTCTTATGTTTGAAGGGCCAGAACTGCCGGTTTGAGGACTAAGGGTAACCGGTGATATTCAAGGAGTTTTCGGCAATGACTCGGCCTCAAATCTTCGGTGAGCTTCCCAAAACCTTAGATCTACATGTTAGCAAGTAGATTAGTAAATAAATAATGGATTTAAGGTTGTTTAAGGGCTGGATAATTACGATATATGCAGAACTGAAAATAGCCCGGTTCGGTTCTGTGCATACCGATTTTGTGGGGGCTGTTGATGGTTGGATTTGAGTCTCAAATTCATTAATGAGACATGCTAGGATGTTGGGAGACACGTCATTAAGGTTTGTGATCCATGGATTGGTGATTAGGCAAGAGAAATTGACGATTGAATGAAATTTCAATAGGTTGCACGACTGAATTGTTCTTGGGCTGCTTGGACTGAGTTCTTGAGGTGCTTGGGAGAAGGATTTTGTGACATTAAGCTTGAGATAAGGGAACCCTAAACTTATGATAGGAAGATTGGACTCAATTGGGCGAGTCAGGTAAATCTCGGTGAAGCACTCGGTTGGATAAATCCCTTATCCAGTAACTCTTGCATCTGCACCTTTAACTCTTTCAGTTCTGATAAGGACATTCTATAGGGTGCCTTCGAGATCGGTTCTGTTTCGGGAGCTAACTCAATCACGAACTCTATTTCTTGCTCTGGTGGTAATCCTAGTAACTTCTGGGGAAAAGTGTCAGGAAACTCGCGCACTATCGGAATACTTTCTAGTTTAGGCTCATCGGCAGTCGTGTCCATAACTGCGACTAAGTGCGCCTGACATCCTTCAGTCATCAACTTCGTCACTTCAAGAGACGAGACTAACGGAATCGAGGTTCCTCCTCGACTTCCTACAAATTCAAAGCTAGGGCGACCTTTTGGGTAGAAACGAATTATCCTACTACTGCAATCCACTATTTACTCAACTAGTCCATTCCTATGATCACATTGAAGTCATACATGGGTAACATAGCTAAATCAATACTCTCCTTACTGCCACCAATTACGATCCTACAATCAGCACAGCCCAACGAAACTAGTATATTATGTTTCAATGGGTGGCCACATGCAGAATCACACTCAACGATTCTAACTTCATATCAACCAAATCAGCAAATCGAGCAGACACAAATGAGTGTGTTACGTCAGGATCAAACAAAGCATATGTAGCTTGGTCACATAAATAAACCGTACCTATAACCACGCTTGGCGTTTTTTCTGCCTCCCTGCGGGCTACTGCATAAGCTCTCCCTTGAGCTGGGGGTCGATTTTGATCAATCTGAGGAGTAGCAGCTGACGGTCCAGCTTGTGGTCGCTGCCCTTGAGGTCAATTCGTTGAAGCTTGATTCGGGCAAGTCTTCATCTGATGGCCCATCTAACCACACTTAAAGCATGCTCCAGTTCTTGCTGGGCATGGTCCATTACCATGCCTTCTACCACATAGGCGACAACTCCAGTTCGTGGGGTTCGGCGGCTTCACAATGTTCTTCCTTACTAGAGAGATAAAACGCCTATTGCCAGTCACTGGTCTCTTACCCATCTGGCGATTATCTCTAAATGAATTAAACCGCGATATAGATGCGGTATTTCTCTCCTTCAGATCCCTTTCAATCATTTTCCCCATTCATAGATTTCCTTGTAGGTCCTTAGATTCAAGGCTATCATCCGGCTGCGAAACTCAGGTCTCAGTCCATCCCGAAATCTTCGCGCCTTCTCCAAGGGATCCTCTACCGATCGAGGTGCATACCTTAACAGCCTAGAGAACTCCGCTTCATACTGAGCCACGGTCAGTTGATTCTGACGCAGCTGTAACAATTCCACTTACTTCCTTTCCCGAGCTGTCTTCGAGAAATACTTATCATTGAATGCCGTAGTAAAGGCATTCCAGCTCAAGGCCGTTCTTTCCTGAAAAACTCCATTCTTGGTGGCAGCCCACCAGTCATTTGCAGTACATTCTAGTTGATACACCGCCAGCAGCACCTTTTTCTCATCTATGCACCTCAGCACCCCAAAAGACTTTTCCAGCTTCTCGATCCACTTCGGTGCTAGTTTGGTGTGACATTCCGAATTTTTGCCCCTCGAGGCTTGAGATATAAAATGAAATCTCAAAATTGAAAAATGGAGAATAAAAAATTCCAATATTACAATCGGATTGGCCGTCACCTTATCAAAGAAATTTAGAATCAGAAAAACGACATTTCGGACATCGGCGGTAAAATTGCCATTTTTCCCCTCAAGTCTTAGCCTTACTTTGATGATTGGGCAAGGGTATTTTGGTCATAAACCGCACCCAATAGCTACCGAAAATTTGAAGAAACTATGGCCATTGGATGAGTTTTGATTGACACCATAGACAAGTGTTAATGGATGAAGCCTTGAGTTGATGTAAATACTTTTAACCTACCATTCAACTCAAGTTGACCAAGCCCATTGAAGTATAAACCTCTCTCTCTCTCTCTCTTCTTGGCCGAACACCCCTCCATTGCCGGTTTTCTTCTTCTTCCTCTTCTCCCTCTTGCCGACCAGCCCGTCACTCTATCCCGACTGCTTCACTGTTCTGGCCATAACTTCTTCGTCCGTCATCGGATTAAGGTGTACCACCTACCATTGGAAAGCTTATCATCTTGCCGTTCCAACAAGATATTATGGGTCCAAATCCACTCAGTCGTTTGTCCCATAGAGCAGTTTGAAGGAACAAAGGTAAGGCTGGTCAGTTTTGAATCCGAGAGCTCCCAGCTGACCAGTCCCGACCATCCCACTATTCTGGCCATATCTTCTTCGTCTGATATCGAATCTAGGTAAAACTACCATCAAATGAAAGCTTATTATCTTACCTTTCCATAGACATATTATAAGCTCAATTTGACCCATAAGATCTTCCCGTAGCTCGATTTAAGTAGACAAAGGTCCAGACGAGGCAGATTCTGACCGAGTTAGGGGAATGTCTATGTTTGGCCACTTCAAGACTTCAAATTGCTTTATATTTTTGGTGAGGTCTTCTACACTTATAGTATTAAAGTTGGATGAGCTGTGGTAAATATTTTGGAGGAATTTGATGGAGTTTTGACCCCAAATGGGTCTTGTGTTTGAAGGAAAAAAATTGACCGTTGGAGGACTCGAAGGAACCGGTGTCATTCAAGAACCTTCCGGCATCGCCTTGGCTCCAAATTTTTGATGAGGCTCCCCAACCCTTAGAACTACATGTTAGCAAGTAGATTAGTGGATAAATTGAGGATTTAAGCTAGTTTAAGGGATGTTAAGTTGGGGTATGCACAGAACCGGGTATACCCTGTTTAGATTTTGAGCATATTAGTTCTGTAGGTGGCTGTTGGTGTTGAAGTTGAGCTTTAAATTCATCGTTGAGAAGTGTGAGGATGTTAATTGATAGGTCCATGAGGTGTATGTTTAATGGGATGATGATTTGAGCATGAAAATTAATGATTGGATGAAATTTCCTTAGGTTGCGCCGTTGAATCATCCTTGGACCCTTAGGGCCGAACCATTAGAGTGCTTGGGAAGAAAATTTTGTTGGCTATAGCATAAGGTAAGGGGATTCTAAACCTTTGATAGGAGGATTGGACTCGATTGGGTGGTATGAGTATGAATTTGATCGGTTCTTGGGAGATTATATCGTGATTGTCCAATGTATGTCTTAGAAAGACATAGATGACTTGAATGTATGACAATGCTCGTGCCTTGATTGATTGTCACATTTGCATGCCGAATTTAATTTTCTCGCATGCCATTAATGTGTTGCTTGTTGCTTGAGTTTGCAATTGATTGTGTGCTATGAACTAAAATGAGCATTTGGCATGTCTAAGAAGTTATGATACCCTGATGTGTTGAGACGCGGGGTTTGAATTGAATGTCACCCCAAGGAGTATGAGACGCGGGGTTGTGTGGATGAATGCCCTGAGGCGCTGAGGCGCGGGGTTTGAATTGAATGGTACCTTGAGGCGTATGAGATGCGGGGTTGAAATGGCCAATGTCCTGATGCGTTGAAATGTGGGACGGAGTTGAGGTGTGTCGACACAAGTCTGGAATGAAATTGAAAACCTGATGCGTTTACGCGAGTTTATCAATGAGACGGTCTGATGCATTTATGTGGACCGTGCCTGAGGCGTTCTAAACGCGGGCATGAAAGTGAGAAAGACTGAAGGGTGAAAGTTGTGATTTGATATGGCAATGTGTGTTTGATCTAATGATGCGAAATGATGCCATGACTGCATGCTTGACATCCGTATGCTATTTATTGACAGTTGAATGCCTCATGTGATTACTTGTACAAATTGTTTGTGATTGCATTTGCCTGAGTGGACGGTCAGCCTAACCTAGGGTTAGGACCTGCCTTACTGAGATTTATATCTCACCCCGCCGTGCGATTAACTTTTTCAAGTCTTAGGCAATAGAAATCTGAGCTTGCCAATGATCGGTATCTAAAGAAGTAATTATAGGAAATGGATTTACATTTTTGTGACTTTAAGGATTTCATGTTACTTTGAAATTAGAGTTGTATCCTTTGAGCCTGTAGTCGGCGTTTATAAGAGGACATACCCTATGTCCTGAGTCATCTTAAGATTGAACTAAATGAAGAAGTTTTATCACTTTCATATGTTTGTATCATTTAGAAATTTTTAAATGGTTGGCTGATAGATCCTAGCTACCACCGAGACAAGGCGGCTCTGGTGGGATTTTGCGTGCCTGACGGGTTCGGGACGTGACATCTTCGTTTAAGTGGTATCAGAGCAAGGTCAGCTCAATCTAATGTGATTGAGACTTGGAGTGATAAGGAGCGATGACTTGAGGACAATTAGGTAGTGAGACCTTGAGGGATAAGCATGAATTGCTGAATCTTGAGGACTATAGGTTTGAATTTGTGTAGTATTCCAATGGTCCTAATGCTGATTTAAGGGATGATCTTGATTGATTTATGAATAAGGCTCACAAGGAAGTGAATAGAAATTGAGGAGTCATAAGCTTGGATTTGAGGTTGCTAGAGAATAAATTATGAATGAAGGGTCAATTGAAGTGTATGATTATGATCTTGGTTTGTCATTGACCCAACTTGAGGAGTACGAGTTATAAAGAGGTGACTGATGTTAGTGGATTAAGGCTTGAATTGCGTGATATCTTGATGGTTTAGCTATCAATTGCTATTGTCAGCCTTGGATGAAATGAGGTGAGGTGTACACAAGAAATATTGAATTAAAGGCCAGTTGTGATTGAATGCATATGGATTTGGCTTGAATAACGACTAAACTTGGGATTTATGGTTGAACATAGGCAATTAATCTATGAGATGTGATGGTCATTGATGGAATTAGAAATCTTCAATGGATAAGAATGGATCTGGAGATGATTATGATATGATGAATGGCGAGGACAATCAGGACGCCCATGTGTTTGTGGCATTAAAATGAAAGTCGAGGAAGGTGTGTGCATGAGCTTATCATTATTGGACTTAATAAACTATCGCTTGGTACGAGACAAATTGATGGGATACCTATAAATCGTCATGAAGCATGGTATGAGACGTGTGGAACGGGTCTTTCTCCGTAGATGTATGACTTGGGATAACTTGCAACTGCCATGTCTAATGAGGGCGGGGAGCGATCACCGAGATAGAGAGGTTCGGATAAGGAGTGGCTCTTGGCAGGCTTCTAAGATGGCAAGAGGCAGGAATGACCCAAGTCATAACTTGAAAGGAGAAGTCTAGGTATCAGGTAGAGTCCAATTGTGGTTAAGAGATGTTTGACAAGAGATTGATCCTCGAAGAAGATGTTCAAACGTGGCATGACATGTGAAATGATGCCCGTGATTGGCATAATTAAAAGTTTTGTGCTTGGCGGTGGATGCTGTTTGAAAGGAAAAATGATGTCTATGATTGGCCTGTTGGGCATGTTTTGTAATTGGCATTATGTGATTGACTTGGACAAGGTCTAACTGGGAGAGTAGACAACACGTGGGGTTTATACTCATTGAACTTATGCCTGTTGAGAATGAGAAAGCATGTCGTGTTTGTGACAAAGTGACAGATGCCTTAAACTTATAGCATGATCGATTGACTCATTGAATTGCTGCCTTGAGTACTTGCTTGGTGTTAACCTAGTTGAGTTTTGGCCTAGTTGAGGCTTGCCTAGTAATTGGCTGAAGATTAAGAAGTTGCCTTGTTGAGGCTAGCCTGTTGAATAGTCATTGACTGATGAGAATTTGGAATCTTTCAGTAATGGCCAAATAGTTGAGAATTGTTTGGGAACCACTGTAAGGTTGATAATGATGAATGATGAGATGAGCAGCCTAAGATTGATAGACTTGAGTAAATGACTTAAGTTTTTGATTCCTAGAGGGAATCATAGTGGTTCAAGTGACATGAGAACCTAATAAGGTTGAACGACCAAGGTATGGTCGTAGAAGAGCATTGGGCTCGAGTATATATGATTTGGAAGATCCGAGAACTGATATGGATCATGAGAATTGAGTAAAGATCGGTGATTGAAGTATGAGTACCAAAAGAGAATATGGCTCGATCTGTTAATCGTACGAGACCCAAGAGCTGAATGGGTCGCGGGAACTTTAAATGGAAATGAGGAAATTTGTTGGTTAAGCAAGCTCGAGGAGGAGGAGCCATGATTGTCTAAGTCACTGTGGTGACGGATGCTAGTACTGATGAGTTAAAGTGATAGAAGTCACGAGAAAGGTGACTCATAGTTAATCTTTTCTAAATTGAATGTGTGGGAAGGACCACGAGAGTTTGGAAAAGCTTGTAAAACTATGTGTAAGGTTGAGATTGACTGAGTTAGGTAGAGGGATAAGATTTAAAATTGTATCCCTCTGGATTTAGGATTTTGATAAGGAAACCTTAGAGATTTGGGTACACTAAGGAAAGAAAGTGACCTTGGCAATTTTAGCCTTAAGAGGCCGTTAGTAATTGGTGAAAGGTCACCAGAGGAAGGGTTTCCTCAAGGGCATGATATCTGCCTGGACTAATCCTGTTGAGTTGTTCGATGAAAAATATCCTCTTAGGATTGCTCGAGAGCAAAGGTTGCTTAGATCCGAATAATCTTGAAAGGATCCAAGGACGATCGACCAGTGTGAAACAGAGTTCTCAAGGTCGTTTAAGCATATGGTAAAGGTGGTCAAGGACCCTTTAAATGAGATGTGAAGTCTCTGAGTAGATTGGGATTTGAAGGCTTTATGTTAATTGCTATTCCTGAATCTGATGAATTGTAATGGATATCTAGGAAAGAAGTGGATGATCGGGAGAGGAATAAGTAAGATAATTTTTGTTCATGGATTGTGAGAAAAGAGAACTTCACTTATGGAACATAGAAAGTGCCTGTAAGGAAATGTCGTTACTATTACATAAGGCTTATGGTGATTAACCTTTTGTTGTCGTGAGGAATAATAAGGAGAATGATGTGTCAGTGTGTCAGACCTTGTGGATTTTATGAGATTGATTGAAGTTGAATTGAAACCACTAAAAGTGGTATTGCGAATTATCATCCCTAGAGAATAGGGCATTGTCTTTAAGGATGATTGGATCATGATATGATCATTGATGGAAAGAAAGGTGAATGAACTTGATGGTCCTAATTACTTGCGATTTTAATGAATGAGTCAATAAGCAAAAAGGATGCTTAGATTGTAATCGCAAGGCGACTTGAGGAAGTCGAATTGAATATCTAAAATATGAATTTGTGGAGACCAAGGAAGAATGAAACTTGTCACTTGAGGTGGCTGAACTATTGGAAGGAGAATGCTAAAGTGTGGTGGCATTAGAATCCGGAAGTAAAGGAACTGCTGTTGGCGAGACTCCAAGACGGATGTCCTATAGGATAAGAAAGAAAGGGTGGATTCAAAGTAAAAGAATGCCACTGAAGTGTATGGTTTCCTTCATAGGGGTAAGAAATCCTAGTGTGGAAGGAAGAAAAAAAATACCAATTGTCTTGGTGCTAAAATGAAACGTCTGGACTAACGAGGAAGATGCAAGCTTGAATGATTTTTTTTTGAAAATTAAGTCCGCAAAGCTATCCTGTGAACAACGTTGAATTCCAGGATGATGTCGATGTTGAGTTAAAACGACGAAATTGACATATGGTTGCATTAGCTGGTTGTGAAACCAAGAGGTCAAGGCACTAATGTTTCTTGAGAAAGGAGTGACAAAAATGAATATAATATTGTGCAGTTCAAGTAGGGACTCATGAGAATAGAGGGCCAAGGTTTGAGCTCTCAAGTGAAAAGTATGAAGAACAGTTTGAAGATTTGACACCTGGTAGAAAGAAATTGACAAAAATCAGATTGAATATCCAAGGAATAATTAGATTGATTGCTACCGTCTTTAGAGACGATGAATAGACTCATTTAAGGAGTCAGGAGAAACATGAATAACTTTAGAGAATATCCTACAGACTCTAAGGAGATGCTCGTTGTGTGCTACTAATTGTGAAGAGCACGAGTTGTGGGCATGATGAGATAAGATTCCTCAGTAGTGAAATTTCTGGGAAATGAAATTCCTGTGGAGCCCTTGAGGAATGGAATAAGTGATGAATCGACTAAGATCGATGTGAGTTGCGGAAATTGGAAGTTCCTAGAATTGGTGAATTGTTATGGATGGATTGGGGGAAGATTTCCCACAAAAGCAATTCAATGGATCAATGAATATGAAAAGAGTTTTCGAGGAATTAAGTCAAGTTGATGACTACGCCGACAATAGTGTTCCTATTTGGAATTAAAAAGGGGTCGAGTGAATCATAATGACGTGACGCAAAAAGGGAATTTGAGCCGTAGTAAAGCAAACTGAAGTGGGCTATGCGAATACGTCGTGATAGTAAAGCTATATGAGTTGGAACGTCTAATGCATGGTTGGAGTTGGCTTGCAAATGTTCTTGCGATGAAGTTGGAAAGCACGACTCGCATGGAGAGGTTTCAAGTTTACACAAACCATAAGAATTTGAGGTATGTGGTTGCCTAGAAAAATTGAATGAGGAACAACCCATGTGAAGGAGATTGCTTAAGGACTAAGGATGAAATATCCTACATCGCCTAGAAAAAGGGTGATTTTAGAAGCAGATGCATATAAGTGAAAACTGAGCATCGTGCATTTGGCGGATAAAGGATAGGCTTTGCTCAAGGAATAAGAAATCCAACTCCTAAATTGGAAGGTTGTCAATTGACCAGTTTGATAACTACCTGAAGCATCAACCGTAAAGTCAGAAAGGAATTGAGATGATGCGATGAATAGACCCTGACATTTAAGGGGTTATGGAAATGGATAGAATAGAGAGGAATCCAGATTTTCGGATACCTGGGAAAGAAACCTCAAAGTTGAGTGTAGAAACTTTAAAGTCCCATGGACGAGAATACGAGTCCAATATTGAAAAGGAACTTAAAGAAATGACCTCATCAGAAATTCAAAAGGAGAATTATGGTGTCCCTTGGGATGACACAAAGGTGTGCCAGACTTGCATTGATATTATCGATGGAATGGACTGAAAATTTGGTTAGTCGAACATGAGGTCAAGTATTGAACGTGCCGACAAGAAAAAAGCATGCCCTTGAAAGGATTGATACGCCGAATGGTATGGACATTAAAGAGTGCATTCTGCCGAAGGTTTAGTAATAATGGTGATGGACAAATGGGAGAGATGATGTGAACGCTCGAGGATGAACTGCTGACAGATGTAGGAGTATCGAAAGAGAATGGAGATAAACAAATCAGATTGAGGATTGAAGGAGACAAGTCTTAGGGAAAGATAGCTTTGGTCGGAAAGGACAAGTAAGATTGTAAAGCCATGAAAGGAATTATTCAGAAGAATGAGGATGCGATGAGACGCCAATACCTCAAAGGGCTATATGGCTAGAAGATTGCAAATTTCGAGGACGAAATTTCTTTAAGGGGGGAAGAGTTGTGACATTCCGAATTTCTGCCCCCTCGAGGCTTGAGGTATGAAATAAAAGCTCAAAATTGGAAAATGGAGAATCAAGAATTCTAACATTACAATTGGATTGGCCGTCGCCTTATCGAAGAAATTTGGAATCAGAAAAACGACATTCTGGACGTCGAGGGTAAAATTATCATTTTGCCCCTCAAGCCTTAGCCTTACTTTGATGATTGGACAATGGCATTTTGATCATAGACCACACCCAATAGTTATCGAAAATTTGAATAAACCATGGCCATTGGATGAGCTTTGATTGATACCATGGACAAGTGTCAATGGATGAAGCCTTGAGTTGATGTAAATACTTTTAACCTATTATTCAACTCAAGTTGACCATGCCCATTGAAGTATAAACCCCTCTCTCTCTCTCTCTCTCCTCTTGGCCGAACACCCTCCATTGCCGGTTTTCTTCTTCTTCCTCTTCTCTCTCTTGCCGACCAGCCTGTTACTCTGTCCCGACTGCTTCGCTATTCTGACCATAACTTTTTCGTCCTTCATTGGATTAAGACGTACCACCTACAATTGGAAAGCTTATCGTCTTGTCGTTCCAACAAGGTATTATGAGTCCAAATTTACCCGGCCGTTTGTCTCATAGAGCTGTTTGAAGGAGCAAAGGTTAGGCTGGTCAGTTTTGAATCCGAGAGCTCCCAGCCGACCAGTCCCGATCGTCCCACTATTCCGGCCATATCTTCTTCGTTCGATATCGGATTGAGGTAAAAATATCGCCAAATGAAAGTTTATTGTCTTATCTTTCCATAGATATATTATAAGCTTAATTTGACTTGGTAGATCTTCCCGTAGCTCGATTTGAGTGGACAAAAGGTCCAGACAAGGCAGATTCTGACCGAGTTGGGGGAATGTCTTCGTTTAGTCACTTGAAGACTTCAAATTACTTCAAATTTTTGATGAGGTCTTCTATACTTATAGTATTAAAGTTGGATGAGCTGTGGTAAATATTTTGGAGAAATTTGATGGAGTTTTGACCCCAAATGATTCTTGTGTTTGAAGGGCAAAAGTTGACCGTTGGAGGACCCGAAAGAACCGGCACCATTCAAGGACTTTTCGGTGTTGCCTTGGCTCCAAATTTTCGGTGATGCTCCCCAACCCTTAGAACTACTTGTTAGCAAGTAGATTATCGGATAAATTGAGGATTTAAGCTAGTTTAAGGACTATTAAGTTGGGGTATGCACAGAACCGGGTATGCCCAGAACCGGGTATGCCCTTTTTCGGCTCTGGGCATACCGGTTCTGTGGGTGGCTGTTGGTGTTGAAGTTGAGCTCCAAATTCATCGTTAAGAAGTGTGAAGATATTAATTGATAGGTCCATGAGGTGTATGTTTAATGGGGTGATGACTTGAGCAATGAAATTAACGATTGGATGAAATTTCCTTAGGTTGCGCGATTGAATCATCCTTGGACCCTTTGGGCCAAATCATTGGAGTGCTTGGGAAGGAAATTTTATTGACTATAGCATAAGGTAAGGGGATTTTATACCTTTGATAGGAGGATTGGACTCGATTGGGTGGTATGAGTATGAATTTGATCGGTTCTTGGGAGATTATGCCGTGATTGTCCAATGTACGTCCTAGAAAGACATATATGACTTGAATGTATGACAATGGTCGTGCCTTGATTGATTGTCTCGTTTGCATGCTGAATTTAATTGTCTCGCATGCCATTAATGTGTTGCTCGTTGCTTGAGTTTGCAATTGATTGTGTGCTATGAACTGAAATGAGCATTTGGCATGTTTGAGAAGTTATGATACCCTGATGCGTTGAGATGCGGGGTTGTGTGACTGGATAACCTGAGGTGCTGAGGCGCGGGATTTGAATTGAATGGCACCCTGAGGCGTATGAGATGCAGGGTTGTGTGGATGAATGTCTTGAGGCGCTGAGGCGCGGGGTTTGAATTGAATGGCATCTTGAGGTATATGAGACGTGGGGTTGAAATGGCCAATGTTCTGATGCGTTGAAATGCGGGACGGAGTTGAAGTGTTTCGACACAGGCTTGGAGTGAAATTGAAAACCTGATGCGTTTACGCGGGTTTGTCAATGAGACGGTCTAATGCGTTTACGCGGACCGAGCCTGAGGCGTTCTAAACGCGGGCATGAAAGTGAGGCAGACTGGAAGGGTGTAAATTGTGATTTGACATGGCAACGTGTGTTTGATCCTAATGATGTGAAATGATGCCATGACTGCATGCTTGACATCCGTATGTTGTTTATTGACAGTTGAATGCCTCATGTGATTACTTGTACAATTTGTTTGTGATTGCATTTGCCTGAGTAGATAGTCAGTCTAACCTAGGGTTAGGACCTACCTTACTGAGATTTATATCTCACCCCGTCGTGGGATTAACTTTTTCTGGTCTCAGGCGATGGAAATCCGAGCTTGCCAATGATCGATATCTAAAGAAGTAATTATAGGAAATGGATTTACACTTTTGTGACTTTAAGGATTTCATGTTACCTTGAAGTTAGAGTTGTATCCTCTGAACCTGTAGTCGGCGTTTAAAAGAAGACATTCCCTATTTCCTGAGTCATCTTAAGATTGAACTGAATGGAGAAGTTTTATCGCTTCCGCATGTTTATATCATTTAAAAGTTTTTAAATGGTTGATCGACGGATCCTGGGTACCACCGAGACAAGACGGCTCTGGTGGGATTTTGCGTGCCTGACGGGTTCGTGACGTGACATTTGGGATCTCCAGTCTCACAAATTTGGTCGGCTTCAACTTGATAAACTGCTCGACCAGTTGGCCTATCTATCTGGCCACAACAATTTCTTTCTAGGAATTCATTGTCTCATTGCCCTGGTTGTGGTCGCCATTGTTTCCACTGCCTCCGTTGTTGTCGTTGTTGGCATTGACGGCAGCTATTGCGACTCCTACCGTTTGGGCTATGGCAGCATCCCTATCCTGGGTCTGTCTATCGATGAGGTCGCCAATCCTTTTGAGCGCCCTTAATACTCTGTCCATCCTCGGTACTCTGTTACGGGCGACCTCGAGTTGGAGGCTCCGCTTCTAGGTCTTCTAAGTCTCCTAGATGGATTACTCATTCTTATACGCTTCTACTGAGCCTGGTCCACCACAATTTCATCAAGGAGTTAGTAACTCATTCATTTAACCAAGTCCAAAACTATCAAACTATGCCTTAATAGAAACAGGTACAATACAACAGCCTTCCATACAACAAATTCCACAGATTCTTCAATACGCAGTTCATGGCTATTCCTCAATTCCGTTCACTCCAACGGTTCACTCAAAACAAGCCATGCCCATTTACTTAAAAAGGACAAAACCCATAAATAACTTTCAACACTAAGCATGGAACTTCATTCTCTTATATCACCACAATCCTGCCAAGACCAAATGCCAACATATGCGCCAAGTCATATGCCATGCAACCCGTGTCTTATTCTAACCAGTTTCTTAAGATCTTGCTACCCGTTCTTGTCTCAACTTAATCCTCCTTATTACTCCAATCCTCAATCAATTTTGGATTGAGCTGACCTTGCTCTGATACCAAGCAAACGGGGATGTCACGCTCCGCGCCCCAAGCACGGGCTTGCGACTTCCTGCAAGCACAAACTCTCTCTCGAGGTCCCAAGATTCACATAAGGTCGAGAGATATATCATATAGAAAGCACGCGGAAGCGATGATATAAAAACTCCTCCGTACAAATACAAAATGGGACTTGGGTAACGAGAATACTAATAAAGACATAAATTCCCAAATATTCATACAAGAGCATGCCAAACTAAACTTGCTGATCAATAGGGGTGACGAGGCTACTACAAAAGATGATCATATCTATTCTCAAAAAGGGATAGGCATCGTGGTCACCATCAAAATATCAAACCAGAACAGAAACTCCTATGTCGAGCTACTAGAGTTGTCAGTCTCCTGTTCAGCCTCCTCAGTGGGCTCGTACTCCGAGAAGGTCTCCGAGCAAACCTCTACGGTGTCCTCCATTGTCTCGTCAGCTGATGGCTCCACCTGGTCATCCTCGGTGGCCTCGATCAATATAATCTCATCGGCGTCCTCCAGGGTCGGGGTCCTCTCAGGACCATTCCTCGAACCAACGACCGACCCTTCGGTTTCCACTGAATTCCGAGCGGGATGGCACTAACTGGGTATCACCCCACGGGCTACCTCAGTGGACTTCAGTGGCCCTGTAGAAACATGACTATGGCCTTCTCAACCCCGCGTCTCGTACGCCTCAGTGTGCCGCTCAATTCAAACTCCGCGCCTGAGTGCCTCAGGGTATCCATTCACACAGCCCCGCGTCTCAACACATCAGGGTGTCACAACTTCTCAGACATGCCACAAGTTCATTTCATTTCATTGCACACGTTCGAATGCAAACTCATGTGATGAACGACACATTCATGGCATGCGAGACAATTAAATTTGACATACAAATGTGACAATCAATTCATAGCACAAGCATTGTCAAACCTTCAAGTCTTCTATATGTTTATAGGACGTACATTGGACAACCACATTATGACATCCAAGAATCGATCAATTCGCACATAAATCACCCAATCGAGTCCAATCCTCCTATCAAAGGTTTAGAATCCCCTAACCTCAAGCTTAATTCAATACAAGTCTTCTTCCAAGCACCTCAAGGGTTCGGTTTTAATGATCCAAGATTAAGTCCGCTGCGCAACCTAAGAAAATTCATCAAATCATCAATTTTTCTTCCTCAAATCGTCACCCCATTAAACATACATCTCATGGACCTATCAATTAATATCCTCACACTCATCAACGATGAATTTGGAGCTCAATTTTAACAGCAACAGCCTCCCATAGAATAGGTATGCACAGATCCAAAATAGGGCATTTTCGATTCTGTGTATACCCCAACTAATCATCCCTTAAACCAACTTAAATCCTCAATTTAATCACTAATCTACTTGCTAACATGTAGTTCTAAGGGTTGGGAAGTCTCACCAAAAATTTGAAGCCAAGGCGATACCAAAAAGTCCTTGAACGGCGCCAGTTCCTCCGGGTCTTCAACCGATCAGTTCTGACCTATTTGGAGTCAAAAATCCATCAAATTCCTCCAGAATTTTTACCATAGCTCAGTCTACAAGTCCCCTAGATTTTCAAAAAATTTGATCGAAAAATTCAAAGGTTTCGGGGTTCTACGAAGCCTAACTGTGGCTTACCTCTAGTTGCGACGATTTCTGTTGACTTTCGGGAGATTGGTTGGCTAGAGCTCTTCACTGAGTCAAACAGCTTGCTTCCACTTGGAAAACGTCGGCAAGAGGATGAGGAAGTAGCAAATGGTCGATTCGATGGCTGGGAGTCGTCGGAAGTGGCGGTCGACAGCGGTGAAACCGGCGGGCAAAGCTGGTCGGGCAGTAGGCTTCCATGCGTGAAGAAGAAGAAGAAGAAGAAGCTGTTCGGCAATGGAGGAGGGGTGTTCGGCCAAGAGAGAGGGAGAGTGGGGTTTATACTTCAATTTCAAGAGTCGACTTGTTGAATGGTTGGTTAAAAGGTGACTCCATCAACATCATGGCTTAATCCTTTGACACTGGTCCATGTGTCAATCAATTGTTCATCCAATGGCTCTCATTTTCTTGAATTTTCAACAGCTATAATGAGGCTTCAATGACCAAAATGCCCTTGTCCAATTAATAAGGCAAAGCTAAGGCTTGAGGGGCAAAATTATAATTTTACCCCCGACGTCCGTAACGTCGTTTTTCGAATTTCAATTTTCTTCGATAAGGCGACGGCCAATCCAATTATGATGTTGAAATTTTTTAATCTCCATTTTCTAATTTTGAGACTCGTTTCTGAATCATTTTTCTATCCAATGCGATTCCAGCCTATCCCGAACTGACGGACGGCTTTTGCAGACGTTATACGTATCGATCCTGTGATTCATGTCACAATTAGGGCTCGTCAATTCATGGCGACTTTGGTTGTCATGTAATTATGAGGGTCTATCACTAGTTTCGATCGTCTCGATCGTCACTGTTCGATTTAGGAAAATTTTACAAATTATATATTGGTTAAGCGGCATCACCCGCACTCAAATCATATAATGCTAGCAATGCATTCCTTAATCGTTCTTAGATCGGCCTTTTATGGCTCTAAATATCCCCTCGACAATCCTTATTGTCAAAGCGTCATTTCTTATTCGAATTTCCTAGGTCCACGTACCTTGTCTCACGTTAGCCTTTCCCTCTTGGTCAGTCAACTTGAGATTGATCAGATCCGAGCGAGATACGATTGAAATACATCGTTAGATACATTTTTTATTAATGAGTCCAAAAATGACAGGAAAATCAGAATGTAACACTAGTCAATTGACCAACTTCTATTTTAGAAGTTGAATATCTTAGTCCTTGAGGTAAGGTCCGCACTGTTATCACCAATCGCACGATGCTCAATTTTCAAATACATGCATCCGCTACTTAATTTACCATTCCTTAGCAACATAAGGTATTGCAGTCGTGATCTTTAGGCAATATCTTCAATCAACATGACCTCTCTTTTAGTTCCCTTTAGGGCAGTCAATACCCTCAACTTTTATTGTTCACGCAATTGCGAGGTCTTTCTTTATACAAGTAATGCTCTCACATCCATAAGCAATTTCATACATCAGCGTTGCCTCTAGTTCAATTCATCTCGGGAAACTACAATATTATTTTCTTACGGTAGATATAGACTCAAAATCTTCTTCCACCTAGATAATGTTTCCCAAACTTTGTCGCAAGGACATTCGAAATCCAACTCCAATCATGAATTAAGCTTTCCAACTCATATGATCTTATTGTCACGGCGCATTTGTATAGCCCACTTTAGTCTGCCTTGCTACGCCTCAAATTTCCTTCCTACGTCACGTCATTATGATTCTATCGACCCCTTTCATTTCAAACAGGAACACCATTATTAGCATAGTCATCATCTTGACTCAAGTCTTCGAAAACTCCTTTTTTGTTCATTCATCCATTCGCGTTACATCTCGTCCTTAGTCCATTTCATCAACGGAACAGCTCTTGTGGGGAATCTTCCCATGGTCCGTCTATAGCAATTCATCAATCCTAGGAAACTTCAAGTTTCAGCATCTCACATCGACCCTAGTCGATTTGTCACTTATTCCAATCCTCAAAGGCTCCATAGGGATTTCATTCCCCAAAAATTTCATGATTAGGGAATCTTACCTCATTAGGTCCATAGCTCGTGCTCTTCACATTTAACATACATCGAGCATCTCCTTAGAGTTCATAGGGTATTCCCCAAATTATTCATGTTTCTCGTGACTCCTTAAATGAGCCCTTTGTTCTCATGGGTCCCCACTTCGACCATACAATATTTTGTTCATTTTTGTCACTCTTTCCTTAAGAAGTATTAGTTCCTTGGCATTTCGGTTCTACAACCAGCTAATGCGACCCTAGCTCTATTTCATTCATTCAACTGAACATCGACATTAACCTGAAATTCAACATTATCTTCAGGATAGTTTCTTGAGCTTAACTTCCAGGAATCACCCAAGTTCTGCGTCTTCTTTCTAAGTCTAAATGCTCAATATTAATATTAAGACAATTAGGATTCATCTTCCTTCCATACTAGGGTCTCTTACTTTGTGAAGGAAACTATATACTTCAGTGGCATTTTCTCACTTCAAATCCCCTTGTCCTCCCTATTCCATAGGACGTCAATTTTAGAGTCTATGTCAACATCAGTATTTGTACTCTAGGATTCATATGCCACCATACTTGACATTCTCCTTTCAATTTCTCAGTCACCTCATATGACAAGGTTCGAAAGGATCGAGATTCTTCCTCAATTTCCATAAATTCACGTATAGAATATTCAATTCGACTACCTCAAGTCATTTTGTAATTACAATCTAAGCGCCATTTTTGCTTACTCAACCATTCACCAAAATTACGAGTGACTAGGACTATCAAGCCCATTCACATTTCTTCTCGCCAACGACCATCTTATGATCCAATCGTCCTTAAGGGCAATGCTTTATTCATTAGGGGTGATAACTCGTAATGCCGCTTCTAGTGGTTCCGATTCAATCTCAATCAATCTCATTTTAATCAACAATGTCAAATAACTGACATAACTCTTTCCTTAACTTTCCCCACGACGGAAGGAATGACATGTCAATCTCTCATTACGAGACTTACGCCAAGGTAACAACCATTCCTTACAGGCGCATTCTACATTTCAAAAGTGAAAATCTCTATATTCATAATCCATGAATGGAAATCCTCTTGCTTATTCCTCTTTCGATCATCCACTTCCTTCCTTAGGATCCATTACAGTTCCTTAGGATCAAGAATAACAAGTAGCCTTTAATATCAAGACAATTAGGTTTCATCCATTAATAGTCTTGGTCAATCAATGGATGAAACCCCTTGATCTTTCATGGATAGATTCTGCCTGTTTGAGGACCGTGGGAAAAAACGGTTTGTTTGAAGACACTCGGTAAGGTTTCTAGACATGTAAAATAAGATCTTGGCAAGTTAATTTCATGAGGAATTGAAACCTAAGGTCAATTTATGGATCAATTTGTGCGGACTAAAATGAAATCGATTCTATTTTGTCGAATGATTGATTGGGCCGAATATTTTGAGGGTCCCTTGGGGTGTCGCCATGTCCTTAAATAGTCGTTAAGACGTCCTAGGTTGTTATTTGATTGGCTATTGAGGTACTGGTGTGGTGGAATTGAAGGATGACTGAATTATGGCATGAATTTGATGGAATTTCTCTAGAATCTTCACTTGGCCATGAGTTTGCTAAGCTAGAAGTATCGTTTGATTGGAGATTTGCTAGCATGATCGAAATGTAACCGTTTCCTAAACCCTTACTCGAGCATTAGGACACTACTGGATACATTGGCTAATTGAATTGTTGGTTTGGTGCAGGCTATGGCTTAAATTGCTTGATGCAATCGTGTGGTGATTGATAATTGAGATTTTAAGTGACCAGAGTGCCCTAGTGATAAGAAGTGGTTATAGTGCCCTATGTGAAATGGGCCCTTGAGGTATACATTACGATCATAGAGCCTTGTGATGTAAGTGGCTATTGAGCTTGGAGACATAGTTCGGCTATGATGCCCTGTTATTGAATTGGCTAGGATGCCCTGTTATTGAATTTGCTATAGTGTCTATACTATATACATGGCTATAATGTCTATGCTATATAAATAGCTATAGTGCCGATGCTATATGAATGGGTTATAGTGCCCCAACGATCGTTGGCTTATTACTCCGGAGATCGCAATGTCTTGGAGCCCTAATGATATCGATTGGGCTATGGCCCGGTGATATCAATTAGCTGAGTACCCTAGCGATACCGATTAGCCAGTAGCCCCGGTGGTATCGATTGGCTGTGAGCCCCAGTAATATTAATTGGCTGTGAGCCACATAGGTGTTGATTGGCCTGTAGCCCCGGTGGTACCAATTGGTTGTGAGCCCTAGTGATATCGATTGGCTTGTAGCCATAGTGATATCAATTGGCCAGAGTGCCAGAAACGTACATTGCGGTTGAGAGCCTAGGCGATGAATGATTGTGATGACTCTAAAGTGTATGTGTGCTTGTTTATATGCCGTGTGATATTGTCTGGCCGAATTTCTGCTTATCGCTTTTGTGTGGTCTGGGGGGACTGGCAGTCTGGTCTAGGTTTAGGGTTCACTTACTGAGATTTATATCTCACCCCGTGAGGGATTAACTTTTTTAGGTTCTAAGTGAATGAAGCCCGAACTTGCCATGGGTTGACGCGAGAGGAAGTAATTAGAGGAAATCATAAGGAATATGATTGAGACCTTAGTACCTGTATATTGTTTAGAGTTAGATTTGTAACTGACTTTGATATTTATGAGAAGTGTATCTCTTTTTGTTCTAAGTCATCTTGTGTTGGTTTAATTGTATGTAGTTGTTTCTTGCTTTCGCATAAGAGATGAATTAATTGAGTTATGGGCTGAAGAATCCTGGGAAACTGAGTAGATGATGAACGACCTGGTGGGATATTTGCGTGCTCACGCGGGGGTCAGGGCTTGACATCCACGTTTAAGTGGTATCAGAGCAAGGTCAGCTCGACCCATTATGATAGAGGTTTAGAGTGATAAGGAGTGATGACTTGAGGACAATTAGATAGTGAGACCTTTAGGGTTAGGCATTGATGTCTGAATTTTGAGGATTATAAGTTTGAACTTGTGTTGTATACTAATGGTTCTAGCATTGATTTTGATTGATGATCATGAGTGATTTTATGATTAAGGCTCACAAGGAAGTGAGTAGAGATTGATAAGCCATAAGTCTGGATTTGAGGTTAGTAGAGAATTGAGTTATGTCTTGATGATTTTAATTGTCGATTGCTAATGACAACCTTGGATGGTAGAGATGAGCTGTATACAAGGAAGTGGGTAACGAATATTTGGATTAAAGGCCATTTGTGGCCGAATGCATCTGGATTCTACTTGAATAGCGACGAGACTTGAGGTATATAGTTGAATATAGGCAATTGATCTATGAGATGTGATGGTCATTGGTGGAACCAGATGTTTTCTATAATTGAGGCTTGATGTGGAAACGATTGTGGTATGACAAGTGATGAGAACGAACATGGTGTGCATGTGTCTGTGGCGATGAAATTAAAGTTGACGAGGGTGCATGCATGGGCTTATCACTATTGGACTTAATAAACTGTTGCTTGGTATGGGACAAATTGATGGGATACCTATAAACTGTAATGAAGCATGTTATGAGACATGTGTAATGGGGCTTTCTCCATAGATGTATGACATGGGGCAACCTGTAAAGACCAAATCTAATCAGGGCGGGAAGTGATCGCCGGGATAGAGTGGTCCGGACAAGGTGTGGCTTTTGGCAAGCCTCTAAGATAGCCGTGAGGCAGGAATGACCCAAGCCATAAATTGAAAGGGAAAATCTAGGTGTCGGTTGAGTCCAATTATGGTTAAGAGATGTATGGCACGAGATTGATGCCCAAGTGAATGTTTGAAAGTGGCATGGCATGTGGAATGACGCCTATGATTGGCATGGTTAAAAGCTTCGTGCTTGGTAGTGAAGGCCGTTTCAAAGGAAAATTGATGTTTGTGATTGGTCTGTTGGGCATGTTTTGCAGTTGGCATCGTGTGATTGTCTTGGCTAAGGTCTAACTAAGAGGTTAGACGATAGGTAAGGAGTTTATACCCCGTTGAACTGATACCTATTGAGAATGAGAAAGATTGTCGTGTTTGTGATAGAGTGGCAGATGCCGTATGCTTAAAGTATGGACGATTGACTTATAGAAGTAACGTCTTGAGTATTTGCTTGGTGTTGACTTAGTTGAGTTTTGGCCCAGTTGTGGCTTGCCTAGTAATTGGCTGATGATTGAGAAGTTGCCTCGTGGAGGCTGGTTTGATAAGTGGTTGTTGTTTAAGAAGGATTTGGAATGCTTGAATAATGGACAACTAGTTGAGAGTTGTTTGGGAACCACTGGATGATTGATAATGATGAATGATGAGACGAGCAGCCTGAGATTGCTAGACTTGAGTAGGTAACTTAAGTCTTTGATTCCTGGAGGGAATCATAGTGGTTCAAGTGACATGAGAATCTAATGACGTCGAACAACCATAGTATGGTCGTAGAAGAGCATTGGGCTCGAGTATATAAGATATGGGAAGATCCAAGAACTGAAATGGATCATGAGAATTGAATAAAGATGAACGATTGGAATATGAGTACTAGAAGAGAATATGGCTCGATTTGTTAATCGTGTGAGATGCAAGTGTAATAAGACGTCGTAAGAACTTTAAATGGAAATGAGAAAAGTGGATGGGTAGACAGACTCGAGAAGGAGCTGCCATTGTGCCCAAGTCGCTAGGACGACTGATGTTATTGCTGATGAGTTAAATGATGGAAGTCACGAGAAAGATGATTATGAGTTAATCCTTTCTAAATTGAATGTGTGGGAAGAACCACGAGAGTTTTGGAAAGCTTGTGAAGCTATGAATAAGGTTGAGATTGGCTGAGTTTGATAGAGGGATGAGATTTAAAATTGTCTCCCTTTGGAATGGGGATCTTGGTAAGGAACTTTAGAGGTTTTGGATACACTGAGGAAAGGAAATGACCCTGGCAGTTTTTAGCCTTAAGAGGCTATTGAAAATTATTGAAAGGTCACTAGGTTTGTTTGAGTGGACAAAAGTCAGATTCTGACTCGATTTTAGAGAGAATCCATTTTGGGGGGATTCAAGGCTTCAAATGGCTCCAAATTTCCGGTGAGTCACTCTCTACTCATAGTATAAGAGTTTGGAAAGCTGAAAGTGATGATTTGTAGGAGTTGAGTTGGGTTTTAATGGATGAAACCCCTTGATCTTTAATAGACAGTTTCTGCCCGTTTGAGGACCGTGGGGAAAATTGGTTGGTTCGAAGACACTCGGTAAGGTTCCTAGACATGTAAAATAAGGTCTTGGCATGTTAATTTCATAAGGAATTGGAACCTAAGGTCAATTTATGGACCAATTTGTGCGGACTAAAACGAAACCAGTTCTGTTTTGTCGAAGGATTGATTGGGCCGAATATTTTGAGGATCCTTGGGGTGTCGCCATGTCCTTAAATAGTCATTAAGACGTCGTAGATTGTTATTTGATTGGCTATTGAGGTATTGGTGTAGTGGAATTGAAGGACGACTGAATTATGACATGAATTTGATGGAATTTCTCTAGAATCATCACTTGGTCGTGAGTTTACAGAGTTAGAATGATCGTTTGATTGGAAATTTGCTAGCTTGATCGAAAGGTAAGTGTTTCCTAAACCCTTACTTGAGCATTAGGACACTACTGGATACATTGGCTAATTGAATTGTTGGTTTGGTGCAGGCTATGGCTTAAATTGCTTGATGCAACCATGTGGTGATTGATAATTGATATTTTAAGTGGTCAGAGAGCCCTAGTGATAACAAATGGTTATAGTGTCCTATGTGAAATGAACCCTTGAGATATACAATACGGTTAGAGAGCCTTTTGATGTAAGTGGCTATTGGGCTTGGTAACGTAGTTCGACTATGATGCCCTATTATTGAATTAGCTATAGTGTCTATGCTATATAGATGGCTATAATATCTATGCTATATAAACAACTATAGTGCCGATGCTATATGAATGGGCTATAACACCCTAGCGATCGTTGACTTGTCGCCTTGGAGATCGCAATGTCTTGGAGCCTTGATGATATCGATTAGCCTGTGGCCCCGGTGATATCAATATCAATTGGTTTAGTACCCTAGTGATATCGATTGGCCTGTGGCCCCGGTGGTATTGATTGGCTGTGAGCCCTAGTAATATTAATTGGTTGTGAGCCCTACAGGTGTCAATTGGCTTGTATCCCTGGTGGTATCGGCTGTGAGCTCTGATGATATCGATTGACTTGTAGCCCTAGTGATATTAATTGGCCAGAGTGCCATAAAAGTATATCGCAGTTGAGAGCCTAGGCGATGAATGATTGTGATGACTCTAAAGTGTATGTGTGCTCATTTATATGCCATGTGCTATTGTCCGGCTGAACTTCTGCTTATCGCTTGTGATATGGTCTGGGGCGACTGGTAGTCAGGTCTAAGTTTAGGGCTCACTTGCTGAGATTTATATCTCACCCTGTGAGGGATTAACTTTTTCAAGTTCTAAGAGAATGAAGCCCGAACTTTCCTTGGGTTGACACAAGATGAAGTAATTGGAGGAAATCATAAGGAATATGATTGAGACCTTAGGACCTGTTTATTGTTTGGAGTTAGATTTGTAACTGACTTTGATATTCATGAGAATTGTATCTCTTTTTATCCTAGGTCATCTTGTGTTGTTTTAATTGTATGTAGTTGTTTCTCGCTTTCACATAAGAGATGGATTAATTGAGTTATAGGCCGAAGAATCCTAGGAGACTGAGTAGATGATGAACGACCTGGTGGATGTTTGCATGCTTGCGGGGTTTGGGGCTTGACATCCACGTTTAAGCGGTATCAGAGCAAGGTCAGCTTGATCCATTGTGATTGAGATTTAGAGTGATAATGAGTGATGACTTGAGGACAATTAGATAGTGAGACCTTTAGGGTTAGGCATTGATGTCTCAATTTTGAATATTATAAGTTTGAACTTGTGCCACATACTAATGGTTCTAGCATTGATTTTGAATGATATTCATGAGTGATTTTATGATTAAGGCTCACAAGTAAGTGAGTAGAGATTGAGAAGCCATAAGTCTGGATTTGAGGTTAGTAGAGAATTGCGTTATATCTTGACGATTTTAGTTGTTGATTGCTAATGACAACCTTAGATGGTATGAGATGAGGTGTATACAAGGAAGTGGGTAAGGAATATTTGGATTAAAGGCAGTTGTGACCAATGCATCTGGATTTGACTTGAATAGCCACGAGACTTGAGGTATATGGTTGAATATAGGCAATTGATCTTTGAGATGTGACGGTCATTAGTGGAACTAGAGGTTTTCTATCATTGAAGCTTGATGTAGAAATAGTTGTGGTATGACAAGTGGTGAAAACGAACATGGTGTGCATCTATCTATGGCTATAAAATGAAAGTTAACGAGGGTGCATGCATGGGCTCATCACTAGTGGACTTAATAAACTGTTGTTTGGTATGGAACAAGTTGATGGGATACCTATAAACTGTAATGAAGCATGTTATGGGACATGTGTAACGGGGCTTTCTCCATAGATGTATGATTTGGGACAACCGGTAACGACCAAATCTGATGAGGGCGGGGAATGATCGCCGGGATAGAGAGGCCCGGACAAGGAGCGTTTCTGGCAAGCTTCTAAGATGGCGGTGAGGTAGGAATGACCCAAGTCATAAATTGAAAGGGAAAGTCTAGGTATCGGGTTCAATCCGATTCTGGTTAAGAGATGTATGACATGTGATTGATTCCCAAGTGAATGTTTGAAAGTGGCATGGCATGTGAAATGACGCCTATGATTGACATGGTTAAAAGTTTCGTGCTTGGCGGTGGATGCCGTTTCAAAGGAAAATTGATATTTGTGATTGATTTGTTGGACATGTTTTGTAGTTGACATTGTGTTATTGTCTCGGCCAAGGTCTAACTAAGAGGTTAGACGACATGTGGGGAGTTTATACCCTGTTGAACTGATGCATATTGAAAGTGAGAAAGCTTGTCATGTTTGTGATGGAGTGGCAAATGCCTTATGCTTAAAGTATGGACGATTGACTTATAGAAGTAACACCTTGAGTATTTGCTTGGTGTTGACCTAGTTGAGTTTTGACCTAGTTGAGACTTGCTTAGTAATTGGCTGATGATTGAGAAGTTGCCTCGTGGAGGCTGGTTTGATAAGTGGTTGTTGTTTAAGAAGGATTTGGAATCCTTGAATAATGGACAACTAGTTGAGAGTTGTTTGGGAACCACTGGATTATTGATAATGATGAATGATGAGATGAGTAGCCTGAGACTGCTAGACTTGAGTAGGTGACTTAAGTCTTTGATTCATGGAGAGAATCATAGTGGTTCAAGTGACATGAGAACCTAATGACGTCGAACGACCATAGTTTGGTCGTAGAAGAGCTTTGAGCTTGAGTATATAAGATATGGGAAGATCCAAGAACTGAGATGGATCATGATAATTGAGAAAAGATGAGAGATTGGAATATGAGTACTGGAAGAAAATATGGCTCGATTTGTTAATCGTGCAAGACCCAAGTGTAAATAAGGTGTCGTGAGAACTTTAAATGGAAATGAGAAAAGTGGATGGGTAAACAGACTCGAGAAGGAGCTGCCATTGTACCCTAGTGCTAGGATGACTGATATTAATGCTGATGAGTTAAATGATGGAAGTTACGAGAAAGATGACTCCGAGTTAATCCTTTCTAAATTGAATGTGTGGGTAGAACCACTAGAGTTTCGAAAAGATTGTGAAGCTATGATTAAGGTTGATATTGACTGAGTTTGATGGAGGGATGATATTTAAAATTGTCTCTCTCTGGATTGGGGATCTTGGTAAGGAAACCTTAGAGGTTTTGGATACACTGAGGAAAGAAAGTGACCCTGGCAATTTTTAGCTTTAAGAGGCTTTTGATAATTGGTGAAAGGTCACTAGGGGAAGAGTTTTCCTCGAAGGTATGATATCTGCCTGAACTGCCTTCTTTGAGTTGTTTAATGGAGTACTTTCCTAGGATTGCTTGAGAGCAACGGTTGTTGGATCTTAATAGTCTTGTAAGGATCAGGGGATGATCGATCAATACGAGGCGAAGTCCTCAAGGTTGTCTAAATGTAATGAAAGTGGTCAAGGACGCCTTTTGGCTAATTGTTATTCCTGGTTTTGAGGAACTGTAATGGATTTTAATAATAGGAGTGAATGATTGGAAGAAATACGAGTAAAAGAACTCCTGCTCATGGATTACGAGCAAAGAGATGTTCATTATGGATCATGGAACGTGCCTACAAGAAATGGCTATGACCTTAGTGTAAGGCTCGAAATGAGAGATTGATGTTTCGTTTCTTCCGTCATAGGAAAAAATTAAGGAAAGAGTTATGTTAGTTGTCTAACATTGTTCATCAACATGAGATCAATTGAGATTGAATCGAAACCACTAGAAGTGACATTGTGTGTTATCCCCCCTAAAGGTTAGGTCGTCGTTCTTAAGTGGCGATTGAACCATGGGACAGTCGTTGAGGGAAGGGAAAGTGAACGAACTTGATAGTCCTGGCTGTTCGTAATTCTAGTGAATGATTGAGTAAGCGAAAAGAGTGTTTAAAGTGTAATTGCGGAATGATTTGAGGTAATCAAATTGAGTATTCGATACGTGGATTGGTGGAGATCAAGGCCAAACGAATATTGTCACTTCAGGTGACTAAGTCACTGGAAGAAGAATGTCAGGCGTGGGGACATTTGAATCCTGGAGTGAAGGTATCGCCGTTGGCCCAGACTCCAAGATTGACATCCTATGGAATGAAAGAACAAGGTGGATTCGAAGTAAGAGAATACCACCGAAGTGTATAATTTCCTTCATAGGGTAACAGACTCTAGTTTGGCAGGAAGAGAAAATCCTAATTGTCATGATATTAAGATAGAGTGTCTAAACTGAGAAAGAAGACGTAGAACTTGAATGTTTCTTGGAAGTGAAGTATGAGAAACTGTCCTGTGGACAACGTTGAATTCTAGGATAATGTCGACATTCAATGGAACGGATGGAATTGGGATGAAGTCGCATTGACTAGTAATGGAAACCAGTGGTTAAGATAAGAGTACTTCCTCAAGAAAGAGTGACAAAAATGAACAAAATATTGCGTGGTCCTAGTGGAGACCTGTAGTAAAGAGAGCTAAGATATGAGCTCTCAAGTGAAAAGTATGAGGAACAGTTTGAAAGATTTGACACATGGTAGAAATCAGTTGACAATAGCTAGATTGAGCATCCAAGGAATAATTGGAAGGGTTGTTACCGTCTTGAGAGACGATGATCAAACTCGTTTAAGGAGTCGTAAGGATATGAACGCCTTGAGAATTGTCTCATGAACCCTAAGAGAACGCTTGTTGCATGCTAAGTTGAATAGCACGAGCCGTGGGCCTGTTAAGGCGAAATTCCTTGATTAGGTAGTTCTGGGGAGTAGAATCTTTGTAAATACTCAAAGTTAGGAGACAGTGATGGATTGACTAAGGCTGACATGAGCTGCAGAAGCTAGAGGCTTCTTAAATCTGATGGATTATAATGGTCTGCTATAGACGTCGTGGGAAGATTTCCCAGAGAAACTATTCCATTAATGGAAGGGACTAAGGATGAGGTATGGCGCGAGTGGACGAACAAATATAAAAAGGGGTCCCAAGGACTTAAGCCTAGTTGGCAACCACGCCGATGATGGTGACTTCATTGGAAAGTGAAGGATGGCGAGAGTTACGATGACGTGATGCGAAAATAAAATTTGATTGTACATTAGTGCAACGCTGAAGGCTGTTGCTTGCATGTCGCGGCCATAAGACCTCATGAGTGGGGATATCCAATGTATAATTGGAATTGGAATACGACCGCCCTTGTGAAGGAGTTGGGAAAACACGAGTCGTGAAGAAATAAAAAAAAAAAGGGGTTTCGAGTTTATACAAATTGTAAGAACTTGAAGTATGAGTTTCCCGAGGGGAAGATGAGAAGCAACGCCGATGGATAAAATTACTTACAGATACGGGAGCGTTGCTCGTGTAAAGAAAGACCTCGCAACTGTGTGAACTATGAGAGTTGGAAATGTTGACTGCTCCATTGAAGGGAAATCATAACCGTTGCAAGATGGTGGATTAATTGGTCATTGGAGAATCTCGAATATAATTGAGGAAGAGCTATAAAGGACTTAATCATGAGTTTGCCTGATAAGTCGAGAAGGCTATAGTTTGAGTTGGACAATCGAAGGTAAGCTAAAGAAATTTGTGCGTCCCCGACAATACGAAAGGACGTTTGAATTGGATTATTATGCCAAATGGTAGAGGTACCAAAGAGTACATATTCATGATGATTTGGTAATGATCGTGATCGGAAAAGAACATGAGTTTAAAGTGACGTTTTGGAAAAGCCTTCCGATTGGAAATTTCAAAAGTAGGGTTGCAGCGTGATGCACGTATTATCCTCAGATCAATAGGCAAATTGAAAGGAAGATTCGAATATTCGAAGGTGTATCACCGACATATATTATGAATGTCGGAAGAAAATAAAGAAAAATAAGTACAGGTTGAGGACTGAGGGAAATAAGTCCTGGAGTAGGATGACTTTTGTCAGAAAGGACAAATAGGAGTGTCAAGTAATAGGAGGAACCATTTTGAAAAGTGAGGATTTAGTGAGGTGTTAGTGCCCCCACAGATGTGGATAATTGGGAAATGGCAAATTTCGAGGACGAAATTTCTTGAAGGGAAAAAGTTGTTACATTTCGAATTCCGACCCTTTTGAGGCCATTGAATGGAAGGATATCGATCGGTGTATTCCAGTTGTAACCCGCTCGGAGTTGGCCACTCTTGAGTTAACTGACCAAAACGGAAAGTCTAACGCGGTGTCGGGTACGTGGACCAGGAAATTTGAATGAGAAATGACACTTTAACCATAAAAATTATCGATGGAATATTTTGGGCCAGCAGAGAACGATCTAGGAACGATCATGGAATGTCTAGCTGGCGTTTTATGTTGAGACGCGGGTGATTCCGCTTAACCAATATGTCATTTGCGAAAATTTTCTAAATCGAATTCCGATGATCAGGATCGCAGGAGCTAGCGATAAACCCTCGCAATTACATGACAACCAAAGTCGCCACGGCTTGAGAAAAATCTTAAGGTCTATACGCGTAGCGCCTGCAAGAGTCGCCTGTCAATTCAAGATAAATTGGAATTTACAGTCGATGAGGGCTCGACATGAAATTGGACCTCGAGATTTGGGTATTGGATATTTAGGAATTTCAACATTTGAATTGAAATGGAGTTCGCCACATCAAGGGCAATTTGAATTGGAAAAATGGAATTTCGGACGGGAAATGTAAAATGACCATTTTTCCCCTCGACCTTTGGTCCTGCCTTAAGAACTAATAAAGGTCATTTTGGTCATTTAACCCCCTTTATATGCTGCTAAAAATTGATGAAGTATAGATCAAAGAAAGTCAATGGTGGACCAAAGACCTTCTAGAAGCTTGCCAAATGTCAACCAAGGAGAGGCCAAGCATTAATTATTCGTAAAATCAATCCTGTCCAAAATTAAACCTCAATTATTTGAGGGGAGCTTCATATCAACCCCTCTTCAGCCGTGCACCCCCTCCCTCTCTCTTTTCCTCTTCATTTTCTTCTTTTTTTCTCTCGGCCGAGAAGACCTCACGCGGACAAACAAAAACTATTTCACTATTCCGACCATAACTTTTTCATCCGACATTGGATTGAGGTAAAACCACCGCCATCTAAAAAATTGTCATCTTTTATTTCTAGGGACATATTATAAACTCAATTTGGCTTAGTCGTTTGTCCCATAAGTCTGTTTGAGTGGACAAAAGTCATATTCTGACCCGATTTTGGAGAGAACCCGTTTTTGTGGAATGGCTCCAAATTTTTTGTGAGTCACTCTCAACTCATAGTATAAGAGTTTGGAAAACTGGGATTAAGGATTTATGAGAGTTGAGATGGGTTTTAATGGATGAAACCCTTTGATCTTTCAAGGACATATTTTGCCTGTTTGAGGACCGTGGGGAAAATCGATTGGTTTGAAGACACTCGGTAAGGCTCCTAGACATATAAAATAAGGTCTTGGCAAGTTAATTTCATGAGAAATTGTAACCTAAGGTCAATTTATGGATCGATTTGTGCGGACTAAAACGAAACCGGTTTTGTTTTATCGAAGGATTGATTGAGCCGAATATTTTGAGGGTCTCTTGGGGTGTTGCCATGTCCTTAAATAGTCATTAAGACGTCCTAGGTTATTATTTGATTGGCTATTGAGGTATTGGAGTGGTGGAATTGAAGGATGACTGAATTATGGCATGAATTTGATGGAATTTCTCTAGGATCATCACTTGGTTGTGAGTTTGCTGAGCTAGAAGGATCGTTTAATTGGAAATATGCTAGCTTGATCGAATGGTAAGTGTTTCCTAAACCCTTACTTAAGTATTAGGACACTACTGGATAGACTGACTAAGTGAATTGTTGGTTTGGTGAAGCCTAGGCTTAAATTGCTTAATGTAATCGAGTGGTGATTGATAATTGTGATTTTAAATGGCCAGAGAGCCCTAGTGATAAGAAGTGGTTATAATGCCTCATGTGAAATGAGATATCTATAGGGTCCTGTGAAAATAAATGGCTATTGAGCCCCTGAGGTATACATTACGGTTAGAGAGCCTTGTGATATAAGTGGCTATTGGGCTTGGTGATATAGTTCGGCTATGATGCCCTTTTATTGAATTGGCTAGGATGCTCTATTATTGAATTGGTTATAGTGTCTATGCTATATAGATGGCTATAATGCCTAGGCTATATAAACAGCTATTGTGTCGATGCTATATGAATGGGCCATAACGCACTAGCGATCGTTGGCTTGTAGCCTCGGAGATCACGATGGCTTGGAGCCCCGATGACATCGATTGACCTGTGGTCTCGGTGATGTCACGCCTCGGGCACGAGCACGCGACTCCCTGCAAGCAAACCAAAAATCTCTCGTGGTCCCAAGATCTACACATAAGTCGAGAGACGTATAATAAACAAGCACGCGGAAGCGAACATGAAATAGCTCATCCGTACAAATAGTGAAATGGGACCTAGATAGCATAAATACTGTCATACATAAAAATCCGACTGATCATATAGACGCATAGCTACTGACTCCGCTAGCAAGAGGGGTGCGGGGTCAGTACATAAAATGATCCACCATCAGACCAACTGACAAACCGAGAGCTCTTAAGAAGAACTGCTAGAGTCCCCGGTGTCCTCGGCATCCTCCGTCGGCTCATGCTCTGAAAAGGTCTTTGAGTGAACCTCGATAGTATCCTCCATGGTCGCCTCGGTGGATGGCTCCGCGTGATCCTCCTTAGTCGCCTCCAGCACAAAGACCTCGATCTCTGTGTTCTCTATGGTCGGGGTCCTCTCCGGTCCTTTCCTCGAACCGACAACGGACCCCTCAGCCTGGTCTAAGTCTCTGGTAGGGTGACACCAGGTAGAGACGACTCTCTAGGGCACCTCATAGGACTTCAGCGGCCCAGTCGACATATCCCCGACTTTCCTAAACCAGGCCTCACACCGATGAGGCTTCCAGTCCGTACTACCCTCGTCCACCCATACAACAGTACATTTCCTTACGTAGATAGTTCCCTGCCCGTTAGGGAACTCGTCAAAATAAGTGGACATCTCCTTATGGTCTCCAAAACGAATAGGTTACATAGTCAAGGCCTAGGATCTGTGAAAATAAGGGTCCCCAACGGGGTGAGATACACATTTCAGTAAAAAAGTCCTAACCCTAGGTTAGGGCGACCGTCCACTCAGGCAGCCACATACCCCGATCATTCAAACTCATAGTCATATAAGACAAAATGAATTTAAATAACTACACACAAATGATAAGCATGCAATTAAGGCATCTATCACATTCGGATGATCATGCAAGACTCGCCCTGCCACCTTACCACAACCATCTTCTCCTGCCTGCCTCATTCTCATGCTCGCGATTAGATTGCATCAGGCTCGGTTCGCGTAAACGCATCAGACCGTCATTGACAACCGCGTAAACGCATCATGTTTCAATGATACTCCAGGCCAGTGCTAGCACCTTATAATCTCCGTCCTGCGTAAACGCACAAGGACCGTGGCCATCTCAACCCCGTGGTTAGATCTCATCAGGGCACCACATAACCTCTACCCCACGCCTCAGCGCCTCAGGGTATCCACCACATCACCCCGCGTCTCATACGCCTCAAGGTCTCGCCTCGTCTTCTCCATGCCACATTCACAATTCATGCACACAAAGCTAAGTGCAATTCATGCATAAACAATGCATCCATGGCATGCAAGACAATTCAATACACATTTACAGGCAATCAATTACTCAAGAAACAAGCATAAGCAAACATTAGGGTCACGTATACCCCCATGGCATACACAAGGACCATTCATACCAAGCTTCCTAAGATACCATCTCAATTCCATCCGACTCGCCCAATCGAGTCCAATCTTCCTATCCTAAGTTTAGGATTCCCTTACCTTGAATTTGATACCGCAAAAATTCTCTTCTTGGATCTTCAAAGATTCGGCCTCCAATGGTCCAAGACCAATCTCATCACGCAACCTAGAATTTCCATCAATTCGTCAATTTCCATATCCAATTCACCAATCCATGAATCACGAACCTCTATAACATAATCTTCATCATCCTAGCATTTCTAAATCACCAATTTGAGACTCAAAACCCATAGCCATCAGCCTCCACAGATTCGGGCTTGCACAAAGCCGAGCCAGCTATTTTCGATTCTGTGCAAACCGAGCACAACCAACCCTAAATCTCTACCAAATCCTTCATTTAATCACTACCCTACCTCTTAACATGTCTATCTAAGGGTCTAAGGGGTCTCACAGAGAGTTTGAGGTCAAGTTGTCGCCGGAATCCTGTCGAAAGTCGCCGGTTCCTCAAGGTCAGTAAACCAGCAGATTCTGTCCTACATTCACAAGACCCATTTGGGTTCAAAACTTCATCAATCTAAGCTCAAATTATTACCACAGATAGTTATACATGTCCCCTAGATCTCCATAAAATTTGGTCAAAATATTCCAACATTTCGATATCCTAAGGGGTTTGAAACTCGGCCTACCTCAGCTTGAGTCAGTTTTCGTCAGCTTCCGGAGAAATGCTTGGCCGAAGCTCCTCGGTGGTCCAATCTCCGTACTTCCACTTCGAGGAGGTCGGCAGGAGGCTGAGTTAAGTGGGAGTGGTTGGCCGGAGTCCAGGTGGTGGTCGAAAGGCAGCGTCGACGGTGGCGAACGACAAGGCCAGGAGCGGTTGTCGGGCGGCAGAGAAGAAGGAAGAAGAACATGACGGTTTTGGTGGTGGTGAAGTGTATGGCTGGTCAAAAGTGAGAAGAGAGAGAAAGAGAAGGGACTATATTCAACTCTCAAGTCAATGGGAAGAATGGTAGGTGGTGTATAGTGGACTTGACCACTCTTTAGTCCATCTTTTCACACTTGTCCTAAGTGTCATTCCAACTTGATCCAATGGCCACCATTCACTCACCTTTTTCGGCAGCCTTGAGGTAGTTTGAAAGACAAAAATACCTTTCTTTCATTGCATGGGCAAGGCTTAAGCTTAAGGAGCAAAATGGTAATTTTACCCCCGACGTCTGGAACGTCGTTTTTCTCGTTCCAATATTCTTCGATAGGGCAACGGCCAATTTCTCCATTTTCAATTTTCAAGACTCATTTCTGATTATTTTCTCTATAGGATGTGGTCCCAGTCTTTCTCGAACCGACGGACGACTTTTGCAGACGTTACGCATATCGACCCTGTGATTCTTATCACATTTAGGGCTTGTCAATTCGTGGTGACTTTGGTTGTCATGTAATTGCAAGGGTCTATCACTAGTTCCTATGGTCTCGATCGTCATTGTCTAATTAAGGTAAATTTTGCAAATCATACGTTGGTTAAGCGGCATCACCCGCGCTCCAATTGCATAACACTAGCAAATACATTCCTTAATCGTTCTTAGATCGGCCTTTTTATGGTTCTAAATATCCCCTCGACAATCCTTATGTTCAAAGCACCATTTCTTATCCGAGTTTCCTAGGTCTGCGTACCTTGTCCTGCGTTAGCTTTTCCCTTTTGGTCTGCCTACTTAAATTGATCAAGTTCGATCGAGATATGACTGAAACACATCTCTAGATTTACTTCTCATTAATGAGTCTGAAATCGACTGGAAATCAGAATGTCACAACTCTTCCCCCCTTACAAAAATTTCGACCCTGAAATTTACATCAAACTTAATTACTCAAATAAATAAGGGTGTTGTCGCCTCATCGTCTCTTCGTTTTCCCATGAGGCACCTTTCGTTCCATGGTTCTCCCACACCACTTTGACCAGTGTAATCTTCTTATTCTTGGGGATTTGCTCCTTCTGGTCCTCGATTCTTATCGGCCTCTCCACATAAGACACCCGATCGTCCACTTCTATAGTCTCGTAGTCTAGCACATGTGTCGGATCTGGTTCATACTTTCGCGGCATCGACACATGAAAAATATTATGCACCTGGGATAGATTGGGCGGCAAGGCAAGCCTGTAGGCCAAGGTTCCAATCCGCTTCAGTATCTCGAATAGGCCTACATTCCTTGGGCTTAGCTTCCCCTTCTTTCCGAATCGCGATAGTACTCTCATCGGTGACACCTTGAGGAAGACGTGATCGCCCACTAGAAACTTCAAGGGCTTACGCCGCTTATCTGCGTAGCTCTTCTGACGACTCTATACCGTCCTCAGTCTATCTCGGATTATTTTCACTGCTTCCACCGATTGTTGTACCAGCTCTGGGCCTTTGATACTCCTTTCTCCAATTTCATCCGAGAAAATCGGGGTTCCGTAGGCCCTACCATAGAGTGCTTCGAATGGTGCTATCTGGATATTTTTCTAGTAGCTATTATTCTAAGCAAATTCTACCAAATGTAGCAAATCTTCCCACCCACCTTTAAAATCAATGGCGCATGCACGCAACATGTCCTCAAGTGTCTGTATCGTCATTTCCGACTGTCCGTCCGTCCGCGGGTGGTATGCCGTACTAAACTGTAGTCGGGTTCCCACAGCATCTTGCAAGCTTTTCCAAAAGCTTGCCGTGAATTTGGGATCTCTGTTCGAGGTAATCGTCACAGGCACCCCGTGCAGCCTTAGTATCTGTCTCATGTATAACTCTGCATACTTATCCATAGCGAAGTCCCTTGGCACCGGGATGAAATGTGCGGACTTGGTCAATCTATCCACGACTACCCATATAGAGTCGTGACCTCTCTAGCTCCTTGAGAGTCCTATCACAAAATCTATAGTTACATACTCCCACTTCCATTCGGATATCTCCAGTGGCTGTAATAGTCCTTTAGGCTTACAGTGCTGCGCTTTCACTTGCTGGCACGTCAAACACTTAGCCACATACTTTGCTACGTCCACTTTCATCCCGTTCCACAAATAGTGATGTCGCAAGTTTTGATACATTTTCGTACCCCCAGGGTGGATGCTATAATTGCTCCTATGAGCCTCTGACAAGATCCTTTCCTTGAGTCCTTCATACTTTGGTACACACAGTCGTCCTCCAAACTTCAAAATTCCGTCCTTTGACACCTGAAACTCGGGCTTTCTTTTCGTCACGTCCATTTCCAAAATTTTCTGAATTTTCGGGTTCATAGACTGTAGGGTCTTTATTCCCTCCTAGACCTCAGGTTCCACCCTCGGTGTAGCCATTAAGTTAGACAGCTGGCAAACTTCTAGTCTGAACTCAGAGTATCTTAAATCTTCAATCATCGACCAACTTTTCACTAGCAGACATGTAATGCTCAACTTTCGGCTAAGTGCATCTGCAACTCTGTTTGCTTTCCCAAGGTGATATAGTATATCACAATCATAGTCCTTAAGCAGCTCCATCCACCTACGTTGCCTCATATTCAGCTCTTTCTGGGAAAACATGTACTTTAAGCTCTGGTGGTCGATGTAAATCTGAAATTTTTCGCCACATAGGTAATGTCTCCAAATCTTCAAAGCAAATATAACCGCTGCTAATTCCAGATCATGCGTTGGGTAGTTCATTTCATGTGGCCTCAATTGTCTGGATGCGTAGGCCACTACTCTTCAGTGTTGTATCAATACACAGCCTAATCCTTTCAGCAAGGCATCGCTGTATATCTCGTAACCTCCCGGTCCTGATGGAATTGTCAGCACTGGTGCGTTTGTCAATCTATGTTTGAGTTCCTGGAAACTCTTCTCGCACTTGTCCGTCCATTCAAACCTTGTTTCCTTCTTTGTTAACCGCATCAATGGGATGGATATGGATGAGAATTTCTCCACAAAATGCCTATAATACCCGGCCAATCCGAAGAAACTTCTGACTTCAGTGACCATAGTAGGCCTAGGCCAATTCGTTATAGCTTCGATCTTCGTAGGATCCACTGCGATTCCTTCACCAGATACCACATGACCAAGAAATGCTACTCTATTCAGCTAGAACTTGCATTTACTCAACTTCGTGTATAGCGAATGCTCCCTCAAAGTCTACAGAACAATCCTTAGGTGCTCCTCGTGTTCTGCATCACTTCTCGAGTAAATCAATATGTCGTCAATAAAGGCTATGATGAATCTGTCCAGGAATTTGTTAAATACTCGATGCATCAGGTCCATAAAAGCAGCTGGAGCGTTGGTCAAACCAAACGGCATCACCGTAAACTCATAATGACCATACCTCATCCTAAAGGCAATCTTAGGTATGTCTTCCTTCTTAATCCTCAACTGGCGATACCCTGTTCTTAGGTCAATCTTCGAAAATACCGCCACTCCTTGCAACTGATCAAACAGATTGTCAATTCTCGGCAGTGGGCACTTGTTCTTCACTGTCACTTGGTTCAGCTGTTGATAGTGGATGGATAGATGCAAAGACCCATCCTTCTTCCTTACGACTAGCACCGGTGCTCCCCACGGTGATGCACTAGGTCGGATAAATCCCTTGTCCAACAGTTCCTACATCTGCACCTTTAACTCTTTCAGTTTTGACAAGAACATCCTGTAAGGTGCCTTCGAGATCGGTTATGTCCTAGGGCCTAACTTGATTACAAATTCTATTTCCCATTCCGATGGTAATCCTGGCAACTCTTGGGGAAATATATCATGAAATTCACGCACTACCGGAATAATCTCTAACTTTGGCTCTTAAGTAGTCGTGTCTATTATTGCCACTAAGTATGCCTGACACCCTTCAGACATTAGTTTGGTCTCTTCCAGGGATGAGACTAAGGGAATCGAGATTTCTCCTCGACTTCCCACCGATTCAAAGCTAGGGAAAACTCTCGAATAAAATCGGATTATCCTACTACCACAATCCACTACTGCCCCCTGCTTACCCAACCAATCCATTTTGATGATTAGGTCAAAATCGTACATGGGCAATACAACTAGGTCAATACTCTCCTTACTCCCTCCAATGACGGTTTCACAACCCGTACAACCCAATGAAACCAATATATTATCCTTTAACGGAGTGGCAACATGCAGAATTATATTCAACGGTTTCAATTTCATACCCACCAAATCAGCAAACTGTGTAGACACAAATGAATGCGTAGCGCCAGGGTCAAACAATGCGTATGTAGCTTGGTTGCACAAGTAAATCATACCTGTGACCACACCTGGTGCTTCCTCTGTCTCTCTACAGGCTACTGCATATACCCTTTCCTGTGCCGGTGGTTGATTTTGCTCGATTTGGGGAGTAGTCGTTGATGGTCCAGCCTGCGGTCTCTACGCTTGAGGTCGATTTGTCGGAGCTTGGTTTGGGCACGTCCTCATCTGGTGGTCCAGTTGACCACAATTAAAGCAAGCTCCTGTCCTTACCGGGCATGGCCCATTTCTATGCCTCTTGCCACACAGGCGGCAGCTCCAGTAAGTGGGATTTGGCGGCTTCACGATATTTTTCCTTACTGGAGGCACAAAACGACTGTTGCCCGCCATTAGTCTCTTGCCTATCTGGCGGTTATCTCTGAATAGTGTAAACCGCGATCCAGTTGCGGTGTTCCTCTCCTTTAAGTCCCTTTCTATCATCTGGCCCTGTTTGTATATCTCCTTATAAGTCCTCAAATTTAGGGCAATCAGCTGACTACAGAGCTCAGGCCTCAAACAGTCCCTAAACCTCCTTGCTTTCTCTTGAGGATCCTCTACAGATCGAGGTGCGTACCTCGACAGCCTTGAGAACTCGGCCTCATACTGATCTATCGTCAGCTAGTTTTGACGTAGCCATAGAAATTCCACCTTCTTTCTTTCCCTAGCCATCTCTGAGAAATACTTGTCGTTGAACGCCGTCTTAAAGGCATCTCAATTCGTGGCTGTTCCTTCAGGAAAAAAACATTCTTGGTGGCAGCCCACCAATCATTTGTTGTACCCTCCAACCGGTACACTGTAGCAGCACTTTCTCTTCGTCCGTGCACCTTAGCACACCAAAAGCTTTTTCTAACTTCTCAATCTATCTGGGTGCTAGGTCAGGATCTCCAGTCCAATCGAATTGAGTCGGCTTCAACTTTATGAACTGCTCCACTAGTTGGTCCATCTGTCTGGCCACGACAATTTCCTCTTGGGTATTAACAGCTTCATTGCCCTAGTCATGTTCATTCTGGTTCCGATTGCCACCGTTGTTGCCGTTGTTGGCGTTGACGGCAGCTATGGCAGCTCCTACTACATGGGCGATGGCAGCGTCCCGATCTTAGGTTTGCCTATCAATCAAGTCACCAATCCTCTCTAGCGCCCTCAGACGCCATCCATTCTTGGGTCCTCAGCTACATGCGGCCTTGAGCTAAAGGCTCCACCTTTGGATCTTCTAGATCTTCTAGACGGGTTGCTCATCCTTATTCCTTTCTACTGAACCTGGTCCACCACAAGTTTAGTAAGGAGTTAGTAACTCACTAAATCATCCAAGTCTAGAGCTACCAGCTATGCCTTCACAAAAACAGCTACAATACAACAGTCCTTTCACACAATAACTTCTATAGAAATTTCAACAAATAGCGAATGGCTATTCCTCAGTTTCGTTCGCCCCAACGATTCACTAAAACCAACCATATCATTCATTCAACAGACCAAAGTCCATAAATGACTTCCAACACCAAGTAGGGAACTCAATCCTCATGCCTTACCACAACCCTGCCAAGACCAAATGCCATCCAGACGTGTCAAGTCACATGCTATGCATTCCATGCCTTATCTTAACCAATCTCCTAATGTCTCGCTATCCATCCAAGTCCCAACTTAATCCTCCTTATCACTCTAGTCCTCAATCAACTTTGGATTGAGCTGACCATGCTCTGATACCAAATAAGCGGGGCTGTCACGCCCCGTGCCCCGGGCACAAGCACATGACTCCTTATAAGTAAACCAAAAATCTCTCGTGGTCCCAATATCCACACATAAGTCGAGAGACGCATAATAAACAAGCACACGGAAGCGTTAATGAAATAACTCCTCCGTACAAATAGTGAAATGGGACCTGGATAACATAAATACTATCATACATAAAAATCCGACTGATCATACAGACGCATAGTTACTAAATACGCTAGCCAGAAAGGTGACGAGGTAAGTACACAAAATGATCCACCATCAGACCAGCTGACAAACTAGGAGCTCCTAAGAAGAATTGCTAGAGTCCCCGGTGTCCTCGGCATCCTCCGTTGGCTCATACTCTAAGAAGGTCTCTGAGCGAACCTCGATAGTATCCTCCATGGTCGCCTCAGTAGATGGCTCCGCGAGATCCTCCTCAGTCGCCTCCAGCACAATGACCTCGTCCACCGTGTTCTTTATGGTCGGGGTCCTCTTCGATCCTTTCCTCGAACCGACAACGAACCCTTCAGCCTGGTCTAAGTCTCTGGTGGGGTGATACCAACTAGGGACGACCCCTTGGGGCACCTCATGGGGCTTTAGCGGCCCAGTCGACACATCCTCGATTTTCCTGAACCAAGCCTCATACCGATTAGGCTTCCAGTCCTTACTACCCTAGTCCACCCAGACAACAGTACACTTCCTTACATAGATAGTTTCTTGCCCGTCAGGGAATTCGTCAAAATAAGTGGACATCTCCTTCGGGTCTCCAAAACGAATAGACCACATTGCCAAGGCCTAGGATCTGTAAAAATAAGGGTCCTCAACGGGGTGAGATACACATCTCAATAAAAGAGTCCTAACCCTAGGTTAGGGCGACCGTCCACTCAGGCAGCCACATATCCCAATCATTCAAACTCATAGTCATATAAGACAAAACAAATTTAAATAACCACACACAGATGACAGGCAAGCAATTAAGGCATCTATCACATTCGAATGATCATGCATGACTCGTCCTGCCACCTCACCACAACCATCTTCTCCTGCCTATCTCATTCTCATGCCCGCGATTAGATCGAATCAGGCTCAGTCTGCATAAACGCATCAGACCGTCATCGACAACCTGCGTAAACGCATCGGGTTTCAATGATACTCTAGGCCAGTGCTCGCACCTCATAATCTCCATCCCGCGTATACGCATCAAGACGGTGGCCATCTCAACCCGCAATTAGATCGTATTAGGGCGCCACATAACCTCTACCTCGCGCCTCAGGGTATCCACCACATCACTTCGCGTCTCATACGCCTCAGGGTCTCCCTCGTCTCTGCCATGCCACATTCACAATTCATGCACACAAGGCTAAGTGTAATTCATGCATAAACAATGCATCCATAGCATGCAAGACGATTCAATACACATTCACAGGCAACCAATTACTCAAGAAACAAGCATAAGCAAACATTAGGGTCACCTGTATCCTCATGGCATACACAAGGACCATTCATGCCAAGCTTCCAAAGATGCCATCTCAATTCCATCCTACTCGCCCAATCGAGTCCAATATTCCTATTCTGAGTTTAGGATTCCCTTACCTTGAATTTGATACAGCAAAAATTCTCTTCTTGGATCTTCAAAGATTCGGCCTCCAATGGTCCAAGACCAATCTCACCGCGCAACCTAGAATTTCCAATCAATTCGTCTAGACCTTACTACTGAGCCCTTAGGCAACTCCTACTCTGCTGCAGTCTGGCACCAATCGGGTAAGACACCCTGAGGTAACTCGTGAGGCTTCAGCGGCCATATCTATGCATCCCCTTCCTTATTGAACCACGCCTCGAATCTATGAGGCTTCCACTCGGGCTTACCTTCGTCAACCCATACGACAGTACATTTCCTCACATATACGTTCCCCTGCCTATCCGGGAACTCATCAAAATACGCCGTCATCTCTTTTGGGTCCCTAAAACGTATTGGCCACATAACTATGGTCTACGATCTGTAAAGTAAAGGGTTTCCCAAAAAGGGTGAGATACACATTTCAGTAAGGAAAACCTAACCCTAGGTCAGATTGATAGTCCACTCAGGTAGTCGTACCCCTCAATAATTTCAAAATCAGAAACAGATAGGCATATAAGGCACGAATCAATAAACAACAACATACAGGAGACAGACATGCAAATATGACAACATGCCACACTCAGATGCACATGCACTCTCAGCCTGTCCCTTCGCCACATCCATCAATCTCTACCTGCCTCAATCTCTAGCCCGCAAACTAGTCACCTCACGCTCGGTTTGCTTAAACGCATCAGACCGTCACCGGTGACACGAGTAAATGCATTAGGTCTCGATGAATCTCCAAGCAAAGCTCATCAACTCATACTCCGTCCCGCGAATAGTTCGCATCATGACAGTGACTATCTCAACCCTGCGATCTTGTCGCATCAGGGTATCAACTCCTGCCTTGCGTCTCATATGCCTCAGGGCCCTGCCATGCCATGTTTATGCCATATCATCTCAAGTCAATCTACATGCACACAATGGGTACAACTCATGCACGATTCGAATACTCATGGCATATAAGCAAGTCAATTGATGCTCAGACATGGCAAACAACTCAAGCATAGATAAAATCACACACAATCCTCCTATAATGTCTTAGGACATAATGAGGACTGCCCCTTGGGAAAAACCATCTTAAACCATTCAATTCAATCATCGACTCACCCAATTGAGTCCTACCTCCCTAGCCTAAGTTTAGGAATCCCTTACCTAGGCCTGACAACACAAATTTCTCCTTCTTGAATCCCCTAGGTTTCCGCCAACCAATCTCCACACCTGGACTTGTCGCGCAACCTAGAATTTAACCAATTCCGTCAATTTCCATACCCAAATCCTCAATCCATCAATCCCAATCATCCATAACTTAATTCGCAACACCTCATCACATCTTAAACATCAAATTGTAGCTCAAAATCATCATCCATAGCCCTCAACAGAATCGTTTTGGCCCGGCGCCGAACCGGTCCCACTCGGTTCTGTACTAGCCGGGTCCAACCGGTCCTAATCTACTCCAAATCCAACATTTATACACTACCCTACCTCTTAGAATGTCTACCTAAGGGTTTGGGAGGCTCATCGTGAGTTTCGAGTCAAATGGCCACTGGATTCCCATTGAAACTCGTCGGAACGCCCAAGGTCAGATTACCGACAAATTCTGGGGAAAATGTACAAGGTCGATTCATGGTTAAAATCTTATCAAATCAAGCTCCAATTTTTACCATAGAATCCTACACATCTCTACTGGATCTCCACAAAAGTTGAGCCCTAGATTCCAAGATTTCGACCATTAAAAGGGCTGAGAACCAGACCTCCCTCAAATTGAGTCCTAATCTGTCGGCTCTTGGGAGAATCTCTGCTCGGGACTCCTCGATCCTCCAATCGACCTGATTTTTGTTCGAGAACATTGGCAAGACGTAGATCTTCCTTAGTGTGGTCAATCGGTGGTTGGTTGGTGGCCGAAAGGGTCATGGACAGCGAACGGGCGGCTCGATGGCTGTCGGGCGGTGAGCAGAGCAGAAGAAGAAGAGGAAGGTGGTTCTCAATTGTGGAGGGGAGTGGTTCAACCAAATGAGGTTGAGGAGAGAGAGAAGAGAGAGAGGGTTTGGCTATATCCAATTTTGGTCAGAGGATTTGATTGTTAGGTGAGCATAAAGTATGATATGACCACACTTCTTAATCTCTTGACACTTGGCATGTTGTTTTCCTAAGAGGATCCAATGGCTCACCTCAAATCTTCTTTTTCGGCAGCCATGGGTGGGTTATAAGACCAATTTGCTCTTCTCCAATTGTAAAAGCCAAGTTCTAAGCTTGAGGGGCAAAACGGTCATTTTACCTCCGATGTTCAGAACGTCATTTTTCTCGCTCCAGAATCCTTCGATAGGGCAACGGCCAATTCGAATAACGTTGAAATTCTTGATTTTTCATTTCAAACATTTCAAGACTCGTTTTTGATAGTTTTCCCTATTAGACGTGATTCTAGCCTATCCCGAACCGACGGGTGGCTTTTGCAGATATTACGTGTATCGATCCCGTGATTCATATCACATTTAGGGCTCGTCAATTTGTGACAGCTTTGGTTGTCATGTAATTATGAGGGTTTATCGTTAGTCCCTATGGTCTCGATCGTCACGGTTCGATTTAGGACAATTTTGCAAATCATACGCTGGTTAAGCGACATCACCTATGCTCCAATTGTACGACACTCACATGGTAATCCTTAATCGTTCTTAGGTCGGCCTATTGGCGATTCTAAATATCCCATCGATAATCCTTATGGTTAAAGTGTCATTTCTTATCCGAGTCGCCTAGGTCCACGGACCTCGTCTCGCGTTAGCCTTTCCCCTTGGGTCAGCCTACTCAAATTGATCAAATTTGAGCGGAATACAACTGAAACACATCGCTTGATATATATAAACTTCTCATTATAGAATCTGAAGTTGATTGGAAATCAGAATGTCACACATTTGGCCAGCCATCTCTCTCTCTCTTTACTTTCTCCATTTTCTTCTTCCTCCTCTTCTCCCTCCTGCCGACCAGCTCGTCATCCTTTCCTGACTGCTTCACTATTCCTGCCATAACTTCTTCGTCTGTCATCAGATTAAGGCGTACCACCTACCACTAGAAAGTTTATTGTCTTACCATTCCAATAAGGTATTGTGGGTCTAACTAAATATACCCAGCCGTTTGTCCCGTAGAGCCGTTTGAAGGAGCAAAGGTCGGGCTGGTCAGTTTTGAATCCGAGAGCTCCCAGCCGATCAGTCCCGACCGTCCCACTATTCTGGTCATATCTTCTTCTTCCAATATCAGATCGAGGTAAAACTGCCTCCAAATGAAAGCTTATTATCTTATCTTTCCATAGACATATTATGAACTCAATTTGACCCTATAGATCTTCGCGTAGCATGATTTGAGTGGACACAGGCCAGGCGAGGTCAAATTTTGATTGGTTTTGGGGAAAGACCTGTTCCGGGGTCTTCCGAAATTCAAATTGACTCAAATCTTTGGTGAGGTCTTCTACACTTATAGTATTAAAGTTGGATGAAATGTGATAAAAATTTTGGAGGAATTTGATGGAGTTTTGATCCCAAATGGGTCTTGTGTTTGAAGGGCAAAAAAACTGATCGTTGGAGGACCCGAAGGAACCGGCCCCATTCAAGGACTTCCCGGCGTCGCCTTGGCTCTAAATATTTGGTGGGGCTCCCCAACCCTTAGATCTACATTTTAGCAAGCAAATTAGTGAATAAATTAAGGATTTGAGGTAGTTTAAGGGCTGATTAGTTGGGGTATACACAAAATCGAAAATGCTCGGTTCGGTTCTGTGCATATTGGTTCTGTTGGGGACTATTGGTGTTGGAATTGAGTCTCAAATTCATCATTGAGACATGCTAGGATGTTGATGACATGTGAATAAGGTTTATGTCCCATGGATTGGCTAATTGAGCAAGAAAAATTGACGATTGGATGAATTTTATTAGGTTGCGTGGTTGAGTTGTCCTTGAGCTATTTGGAAGAATTGCATTACATTAAGCATGAGGTAAGGGGATTCTAAACCTTTGATAGGAGGATTGGACTCGATTGGGTGATTCGTGGGAGAATTAGTCAGTTTTTGGAGACTATAATGTGGTTGTCCAATGTATATCTTAGAAAGCTATTGAGGACATGATTGAATGATAGTGCTTGTGTCATGAATTGGTTGTTGCATTTGTGTCAATTTAATTATCTCGCATGTCATGGATGTGTCGTTCGTCGCATGAGTGCATTCGAATGTGTGCTATGAAATGAAATGAACTTATGGCATGTCTAAGATGTCGTGATAACCTGAGGCATATGAGACACGGGGTTGTGTGGCTGAATGCCTTGAGGCGCGGGGTTTGAATTGAATGGCACCTTGAGACGTATGAGACGCAGGGTTGAGAAGGCCATAGTCCTGATGCGTTGAAACGCGAGACGGAGTTATGATGTGTCGACACAGGCCTGGACTGACATTGAAAACCTGATGCGTTTATGCGAATTTGTCAATGAGATGGTATGAAGCATTTACACGGACCGAGCCTAAGGCGTTCTAAACGCGGGCATGAAAGTAAAGAGGCAAGAAAGGGTGGAAGGCGTAACATGGCTTGTTTATGCATGCTTGGACTAAATGACGTGATAAGATGCTTGGAGTGCATGCTTGTTGTTCATGTGTTATTTCGTGATAGTTGAACGCCTTTTGGGATTTTGTATGAATTGCTTGTGATTATAATCACCTGAGTGGACGGTCGGCCTAATCTAGGGTTAAGACCCACCTTACTGAGATGTATATCTCACCTCGTCGTGGGATTAACTTTTTCAAGTCCCAGGCGATAGAAATCTGAGCTTGCTAATGATCGGTGTTTGAAGAAGTAATTATATGAATGGATTTTTACCTTGGTGAATTTAGAGATTTCATGTTACCTTGAAGTTAGAGTTGTATCCTCTAAACCTGCAGTCAATGTTTATAAGAAGACATACCCTATGTCCTAAGTCATCTTAAGATTGAATTGAATGGAGAAGTTTCATCGCTTTCGCATGTTTGTATCATTTAGAAGTTATTAATTGTTGGCCGACGGATCTTGGGTACCATCGAAAGACAAGACGACCCTGGTGGGATTTTGCATGCCTGATAGGTTCGGGGCGCTGCATCCCCGTTTGTTTGGTATCAGAGCAAGGTTAGCTCGATCCAATATGATTAAGACTTGGAGTGATAAGGAGCGATGGCTTAAGGGCAACTAGGTAGAGAGGTCTTGAGGGATAAACATGGATTGCTGAATCTTGAGGACTATAGGCTTGAACTTATGTAGTATTCTAATGGTCCTAGTGCCAATTTAAGGGATGATCTTGACTGATTTTATGAATAAGGCTCACAAGGAAGTGAATAGAAATTTAGGAGTCATAAGCTTGGATTTGAGGTTGCTAGAGAATAACTTATGAATGAAGGGTCGATTGGGTTATATGATTGTGATTGTGGTTTGTCAATGACCCAACTTGGGGAGTATGAGTTATAATGAGATAGTTGGTATTGGTGGATTCAGGCTTGAATTGCGTGATATCTTGATGGTTTAGCTATCAATTGCTATTATCAGCCTTGGATGAAATGAGGTGAGATGTATATAAGGTATATTAGATTAAAGGCCAGTTGAGATCGAATGCTTATGGATTTGATTTAGTTAGCGACTACACTTAAGGTATATGGTTGAACATAGGCAATTAATCTATGAGATGTGATGGTCATTTATGGAATTAGACATCTTCGATGGATAAGAATGGATCTGAAGATGATTATGGTATGATGAATGGCGAGGGCAATCAGGATGCGCATGTGTTTGTGGCATTAAAATGAAAGTCGAGGAAGGTGTGTGCGTGAGCTTATCATTATTGGACTTAATAAACCGTCCCTTGGTATGGGATAAGTTGATAAGATACCTATAAACCGTCATGAAGCATGGTATGAGACGTGTAGAACGGGGCTTTCTTCGTAGATGTGTGACTTAGGACAACCTGCCACGGCCAGGTCTGATGAGGACGGGAAGTGATGGCCGGCACAAAGAGGTTCGGATAAGGAGCGGCTCCTGCTAGGCTTCTAAGATGGCAAAAGGCAGGAATGACCTAAGTCATAACTTGAAAGGGGAAGTCTAGGTATCAGGTTGAGTCCAATTGTGGTTAAGAGATGTATGGCACAAGATTGATCCTCGAAGAAAATGTTCAAAAGTGGCATGACATGTGAAATGATGCCTGTGATTGGCACAATCAAAAGCTTTGTGCTTGGTGGTGGATTCCATTTGAAAGGAAAATTGATGTTTATGATTGGCCTGTTGGGCATGTTTTGTAATTGGCATCATGTGATTGGCTTGACCAAGGTCTAATTGAGAGAGTAGACGATATATGGGGTTTATACCCATTGAATTGATGTCTATTGAGAATGAGATAGCCTATCGCGTTTATGATAGAGTGGCAAATGTTATATGCTTATGGTATGAGCGACTGATTTATAGAAGTGATGCTTTGAGTATTTGCTGGGTGTTGACCTAGTTGTGTTTTGGCCTAGTTGAGGCTTGCCTAGTAATTGGCTAAAGATTGAGAAGTTGCCTTGTTGAGACTGGCCTGTTGAATAGTCATTGACTAATGAGAATCTAGAATATTTGGGTAATCGACAACTAGTTGAGAGTTGTTTGGGAACCACTGTAAGGTTGATAATGATGAATGATGAGATGAGCAGCCTGAGACTGATAGACTTGAGTAGATGACTTAAGTTTTTGATTCCTGGAGGGAATCATAATGGTTCAAGTGACATGAGAATCTAATAAGGTTGAACGACTAAGGTATGATCGTAAAAGAGCATTGGGCTCGAGTATACATGCTATGCAAGATCCGAGAACTGATATGGATCATGAGAATTGAGGAAAGATGGGCGATTGGAGTATGAGTACCAAAAGAGAATATGGCCGAATCTGTTAATCGTACGAGACCCAAGAGCTGAATGGGTCGTGAGAACTTTAAATGGAAATGAGGAAATTTGTTGGCTAAGCAAGCTCGAGGAGGAGGAGCCATGATTGTCTAAGTCATTGTGGTGACAGATGCTAGTACTGATGAGTTAAAGTGATGAAAGTCACGAGAAAGATGACTCTGAGTTAATCTTTTCTAAATTGAATGTGTGAGAAGGACCACGAGAGTTTGGAAGAGCTTGTAAAACGATGTATAAGGCTGAGATTGGCTAAGGTTCGATGGAGAAAATGATGCCTAAACTGTTTTTCTCTAGGTTGGGAATTTGGAAAAGAACCATAGAGGTATTAAATTCATTGAGGAAGGGAAGCGACTCTAATGGCTATTAGCCTGAAGAGGCTGTCGATGATTAATTAAAGATCACCAAAGGAATAATTTCCCTTGAGGGCATGATATTTACCTGGATTGTCTTCGTTGAATTGTTCCATGGAAAGTACCTTTCTGAGGTTACTCGAGAGTAAGGATTGCCTGAACTTTAATAGCTTTGAAACGACCCGAGAAAGGTCGATCATTATGAGACATAGTTCTCAAGGTCGTCTAAGCGTATTAAGGGTGGTCAAGGACCCTTTAAATGAGACGTGAAGTCTCTGAGTAGATTGAAATTTGAAAGCCTTATGGCTAATTGCTATTCCTGAATCTAATGAACCGTAATGGACATCATGGAAAGAAGTGGATAATCGGAAGAGGAATAAGTAAGAAAATTCCTGTTCATGGATTGTGAGAAAAGAGAACTTCACTTATGGAACACAGAATGTGCCTGTAAAGAAATGTCGTTACTATGACGTAAGGCTTATGGTGATTAACCTTTTGTTGTTGCGAGGAATAATAAGGAGACTGATGTGTCAGTCTGTCAGACCTTGTGGATTTTATGAGATTGATTGAGGTTGAATCGAAACCACTAAAAGTGGCATTGCAAGTTATCACCCCTAGAGAATAGGGCATTGTCCTTAAGGACGATTGGATCATGACATGATCATTGATGGGTAGAAAGGTGAATGGACTTGATGGTCCTAGTTACTTGCGATTTTAATGAATGGATGAATAAGCAAAAAGGGTGCTTAGATTTTAATTGCAAGGCGACTTGAGGAAGTTGAATTGAATATCTAAAATATGAATTTGTGGAGACCAAGGAAGAATGAAACTTGTCACTTGAGGTGGCTGAACTATTAGAATGAGAATGTTAAAGTGTGGTGGCATTAGAATCCGCAAGTAAAGGAACTACTGTTGGCGAGACTCCAAGACGAATGTCCTATAGGACAAGAAAGACAAGGTGGATTCAAAATAAAAGAATGTCACTGAAGTGTATGGTTTCCTTCATAGGGTAAGAGACCCTAGTGTAGAAGGAAAAAAAAATACCAATCGTCTTGGTGCTAAAATGAAACTTCTGGACTAACGAGGAGGACGCAAGCTTAAATGATTTTTTGGAAATCAAGTCCGAGAAGCTATCCTGTGAACAACGTTGAATTCCAGGATGATGTTGATGTTGAGTTAAAATGAAGAAATTCACATAAGGTCGCATTAGCTGGTTGTGAACCAACAGGTCAAGGCACTAATGTTTCCTCAGAAAAGAGTGACAAAAATGAACAAAATGTTGTGTAGTTCAAGCGGGGACTCATGAGAGTAGAGGGCCAAGGTTTGAGCTCTCAAGTGAAAAGTGTAAATAACAGTTTGAAGATTCGACACCTGGTAGAAAGAAACGGATAAAAATCAGACTGAATATCCAAGGAATAATGGGATTGATTGTTATCGTATTTAGAGATGATGAATAGACTCATTTAAGGAGCCATGAGAAACATGAATAACTTTCAAGAGTATCCTATGGACTCTAAGGAGATGCTCGTTGTGTGCTGCTAGTCATGAAGAGCACGATTTGCGGGTCTGATGATGTAAGATTCCTTAGTAGTGAGATTTCTGAGAAATGAAATCCCTGTGGAGCCCTTGAGAAATAGAACAAGTGATGAATCGACTAAGATTGATGTGAGTTGTGGAAATTGGAAGTTTTATGGAATTGGTGAATTGTTATGGATGGATCGGGGAAAGATTTTCCACAAAAGCAATTCCACGGATAAATGAATACGAAAAGAGTTTTCGAAAACTTAAGTCAAGTTGATGACTACGCCGACAATAGTGTTCCTATTTGGAATTAAAAAGGGGACGAGTGAATCTTAATGACGTGACGCAGAAAGAAAATTCGAGGCGTAGCAAGGCAAATTGAAGTGGGTTGTGCGATACGTCGTGATAGTAAAGCCATATGAGTTGGAACGTCTAATGCATGGTTGGAGTTGACTTGCAATTGTTCTTGCGATGAAGTTGGAAAACATGACTCGCATAGAGAGGTTTCAAGTTTACACGAACCCTAAGAATTTGAGGTATGTGGTTGCCTAGAAAAAATTGAATGAGGAACAACGTGTGTGATGGAGATTGCTTAAGGACTAAGGATAAAATATATTATATCACCTAGAAAAGGGTGATTTAAGAAGCAGATGTATATAAGTGAAAATTGAGCATCGTGCATTTGGCGGATAAAGGATAGGCTTTGCTCAAGGAAATAATAAATCCAACTCCTAAATTGGAAGGTTGTCAATTAACTAGTTTGATAACTACTTGAAGTATCAAGCTTGAAGTCAGAAAGGAATTGAGATGCTGCAATAAACAGACCCTGACATTTAAGGGGTTATGGAAATGGATAGAATAGAGAGGAAATCCAGATTTTCGGATACTTGGGAAAGAAACCTCAAAGTTGAGGGTAGAAACTTTAAAATCCCATGGACGAGAGTACGAGTCCAATACTGAAAAAGGAACTTAAAGAAATGACCTCATCAAAAATTCAAAGAGAGGATTATGGTGTCCCTTGGGATGACATAAAGGTGTGCTAGACTCGCATCGGTATTATCGATGGAATGGACTGAAATTTGGTTAGTCAAACATGAGGTAAAGTATTAAACGTACCGACAAGAAAAAGACATGCCCTTGAAATGATTGATACGCCGATTGGTATGGACGTTAAAGAGTGCATTTTGGTGGGGGTTTAGTAATAATGGTGATGGACAAATGGAAGAGATGATGTGAATGCTCGAGGATGAACTGTTGATAGATATTATGAATATCGAAAGAGAATGGAGAGAATCAAATACATATTGAGGACTAAAAAAGACAAGTCCTAGGCAAAGATGGCTTTGGTCGGAAAGGACAAGTAAGATCGTCAAGTCATGAAAGGAATTATTTGAGAGAACGAGGATGCGATGAAACACCAATACCCCAAAGGACTGGATGGATAAAAGGTTGTAAATTTCGAGGACGAAATTCCTTTAAGGGGAAAGACTTGTGACATTCCGAATTTTTCGCCCTCTCGAGACTTGAGATATGAAATGAAATCTCAAAATTAAAAAATAGAAAATAAAGATTCCAACATTCTAATCGAATTAGACGTCACCTCATCAAAGGTAATTCGAATAAGAAAAACGACGTTCCGGACGTCGAGGGTAAAATTACCATTTTATCCCTCAAGCCTTAACCTTGCCTTTATAATTAGATAAGGGCATTTTGGTCAATCACAGTACCCTATAGGCTGCCGAAAATCAAGAAAAATGAGGGCCATTGGATGAGCCTTGATTGACATAAGGACAAGTGTCAAAGGATTTGGCTATGAGTTGATGTAAACACTTTTAACCTACCATTCAACCCTTTGACCAAGTGACTTATTGGTGGAAGACTCTCTCTCCTTCTCATTTAGCCGGTCATCCCTCTCTCTCTTCACTTTCTCCATTTTCTTCTTCTTCCTCTTCTCCCTCTTGCTGACCAGCCTGTCACCTTGTCCCGATTGCTTTATTGTTCCAGCCATAACTTCTTCGTCTGTCATCGGAGTAAGGCTTACCACCTACTTAGAAAGCTTATCATCTTGCTGTTCCAACAAGGTATTATGGGTCCAAATCCACCCAGTTGTTTGTCCCGTAGAGCCGTTTGAAGGAGCAAAGGTCAGGCTGGTCAATTTTGAATCCGAGACCTCCCAGCCTACTAGTCCCGACTGTCCCACTATTCCTACTATATCTTCTTCATCCGATAACGGATCGAGGTAAAACTATCGCCAAATGAAAGCTTATTGTCTTATCTTTCTATAGACATATTTTAAGCTCAATTTGACCCTGTAGATCTTCCCGTAGCTTGATTTGAGTGGACAAAGGTCAGGCGAGGTCAGATTCTGACCGGTTTTGGGGAAAGACCTGTTCTGGGGGTTTTCGGACTTCAAATTACTTTAAATTTTCGGTGAAGTCTTCTACACTTATGGTATTACAGTTGGAAGAGCTGTGGTAAAAAGTTTGGAGGAATTTAATGGAGTTTTGAACCCAAATGTGTCTTGTGTTTGAAGGGCAAAAAAACTGACCGTTGGAGGACCCGAAGGAATCGGCTCTATTCAAGGACTTCCCGGCGTCGCCTTGGCTCTAAATATTTGGTGAGGCTCCCCAACTCTTAGAACTACATGTTAACAAGTAGATTAGTGAATAAATTGAGGATTTGAGGTAGTTTAAGGGCTGATTAGTTGGGGTATACACAGAACTGAAAATGCCCGATTCGGTTCTGTGCATACATGTTCTGTTGGGGACCATTGGTGTTGGAATTGAGTTTCAAATTCATCATTGAGACATGCTAGGATATTGATGAACATGTCAATAAGGTTTATGTCCCATGGATTGGCTAATTGAGCAAAAAAAATTGACGATTGGATGAATTTCATTAGGTCGAGCGATTGAGTTGTCCTTGGGCTATTAAAATCGAACCATTGAGGTGCTTGGGAGAAGAATTGTATTGTATTAAGCTTGAGGTAAGGGGATTTTAAACATTTGATAGGAAGATTGAACTCAATTGGATGATTCGTGTGAGAATTGATCGATTTTTGGAGACTATAATGTGGTTGTCCAATGTATGTCCTAGAAAGCTATTGAGGACATGATTGAATGATAGTGCTTGTGTCATGAATTGGTTGTTGCATTTGTGTCAATTTAATTGTCTCGCATGCCATGGATATGTCGTTGTCGGATGAGTACATTCGAACGTGTGTTATGAAATGAAATGAACTTATGGCATGTCTGAGATGTGTTGATACCCTGAGGCATATGAGACACGGGGTTGTGTGGCTGAATGCCCTATGGCGCGGGGTTTGAATTGAATGGCACCTTGAGACGTATGAGACGCGGGGTTGAGAAGGCCATAGTCCTGATGCGCTAAAACAGGGGACAGAGTTGTGATGTGTCGACACAGGCCTGGAGTGACATTGAAAACCTGATGCGTTTACGCGGGTTTGTCAATCAGACAGTTTGAAGTGTTTACGCGGACCGAGCCTGAGGCGTTCTAAATGCGGACAAGAAAGTGAAGAGGTAGGAAAGGGTGGAAGGCGTAACATGGCTTGTTTATGCATGCTTGGACAAAATGACGTGATAAGATGCCTGGAGTGCATGCTTGTTGTTCATGTGTTATTTCGTGATAGTTGAACGCTTCTTGGGATTTTGTATGAATTGTTTGTGATTGTAATCACCTGAGTGGACGGTCAACTTAACCTAGGGTTAGGACCCACCTTACTGAGATATATATCTGACCCCATCGTGGGATTAACTTTTTCCGGTCCCAGGTGATGGAAATCTGAGCTTGCCAATGATCGGTGTTTGAAGAAGTAATTATATGAAATGGATTTATACTTTGGTAAATTTAGAGATTTCATGTTACCTTGAAGTTACAGTTGTATCCTTTGAACCTGTAGTCGGTGTTTATAAGAAGACATACCCTATGTCCTGAGTCATCTTAAGATTGAATTGAATGGAGAATTTTCATCGCTTCCGCATGTTTGTATCATTTAGAAGTTATTAATTGTTGGTCGACGGATCCTAGGTACCACCGAGAGACAGGACGGCCCTGGTGGGATTTTGCGTGCCTGATAAGTTCGGGGCGTGACAATACATGTTTGAAAATTTAGACAAACCATCTATTCCATAGGGACAGCTTAGACATGTTTCAACTTTATATCCAAAATTTATTGCCAAAAATTTTTAGTTATAAATTCGAACACCCAAGGAATTCGATTGATTCCAACGAATTTCTAGTTAAGAAATTTCACTAAGAAATGAACAAGTAGAAGGAGAAATCATACTCACAGCAATCGGCGAGAAAGATTTTTTTTTGTTTTAAGTATACCAACCTTGCACAGACATGCGCATGAGACAAGTGGGGGCATACTCTAAAAATAAAATCAGGTGAGGAACCTATGGCTTAGGCTCCCATGATCCAAATATGGTAGATTCCTCCCCAAGAGTACCCACCCAAGAGGGCTAGATATCACCATTTTGGATCGTAAGCGGGAACGAACACGAAAGTCTCAAGTGCCATCAAACACAAGATTCTTTCGTACCCTTTCCCTATCTAAGGTAACCTACAAGTGGTTGCAGTCGGGGTTTGATAGCCAGTGTGTGAGATGTGTCGTGATCATCACAATGCAAGGTCATACACAACAGTTTGTATCAAACATCACTTCAATATATGCATAAAAATAAACATACAATCCCAACTCCAACCTGCAGCAAAGATGTTAACAATCACTACACCCCTCATTTCTCCAATCTTCAAAAACATCTAACACGATAGTTAGGGTACATACCTCATATTCGAGAGCATCCGCAGAAAATATGGTTAAATAAACTAATCAACGTTTTAATCGACTCAAGTTCTCTAAAATTCCTAACCAGAGATTCTGGTTTAGAACAAGTCCCTAGTGGAGTTGCTAGTCTGTCGCGACCCGCTCAATATGCTTCAGTGAGTGGAGCTGGGTAATGGGCCGTCTACTCTGATCGAACATGAGTCTCTCCTAAGGCCCGTTACCCAAGTCACAACGGTGGTATACGTGGTCGAACTTCGGTGCGGTTTGGTGACATGTGATACGTGTATATGCCAAGGAGTCGCCACTAATCGTTCTGTGGAGGGTACGATTAGAAACCATATTGAAAAGTTGGGACCGTTCTATTCAATTCTGCGAAAACCAGAGAAATGGGATTGGGGACTTTGTTACGCTAACTGTCAGAGTTAATGTCTTTTCGGCACCTAAGTTGAATGATTTAACTAGCTCTAGGATTTCATGCAGATGAGTGAGGTGTAAACCCTAAAACTAAAAGTTCATGTAGATAGGAATGGCTCCCCTAGTATACACAGTCAATAAAATGAGTGCGCAAATCAAGGATCTAATATGTCTGACCCGCACCCCAGGCACGGGCGTGCGACTCCTTGCGAGTAAACTCTCAAGTGTCCCAAGATTCATATATGGAGAGATGCATAATAACGGTAACATGCAGAAGTGTTAACACACACACTCCTCCATACACACAACAAAAGGGGACTTGGGTAACGAGAACATCACATAAACATCCCATGAGTTTATTCAAAAGAGCAGGTAATCTATTCCTGCATTAGCTAGGGAATCGGGACCAATCAAAAGACTACTATAACAAGGTCCTCAAAAGAAACAGACCGACGATGTCATCAAAAGCGAGCAAGCAAAAATAGAAAACCCCTAGGTCGAACTGCTAGAGTCGTCAATCTCCTCGGCCTCTTCGGTAGGCTTATAATCCGAAAAAGTCTCAAAGCGCACCTCCGCCATGTCCTACATCGTCTCGTCCTCTACCTACTACTCTAGCTCATCCTTTGAAGCATTGATCTCAATCACCTCAACTGTATCCTCCATAGTAGGGTCTTCTCAGGTATATTCCTCGAGCTAGCTATAGACCCCTCAACCTCTACTGAATCCCGAGTGGGAGGCACCAACTAGGAACAACCCTGCAAGGTACCTCCGTGACCTTCAACGGACTAGTGGTGACATCGCCTACTCTACGAAATCACGCTTCGAACCTATGTGGTACCCAGTCCTTACCGCCCTTGTCAACCCAGACCAATGTACATTTTGTAACATACACAGTTCCCCGACCGTCCAAGAACCCATCAAAATATGCCGTCATCTCTTTGGGGTCACCTAGACGAGTCGACAGCATGCTCAAGGCTTAGGGTCTGAAAATATAGTCCCACGACGGGGTGAGATTCACATTTTAATAAGATTGGTCCTAACCCTAAGTCAGGCCGACTGTATACCCAGATGAATGCAGTCATGAATAAGAATACACAAACAACATCATACGACACTCATCAGTCATAAGGACACCACAAAATGCAGGTGGCTATCGATCAAACAATATGGCATCATAACTTTATAATCAGCTAGGCAGGAGATACTAAATCAAGCCACAAATTTTACCCCTAAGAACTGTCTCATGAATCATGCCCGATTTTAAATGGCCTCAGGCTTGGTCCGCGTAATTACGCCTCAGACCATCCAATTGACAAACTCGTGTAAACGCATCAGGTTTTCAATATCATTCCAGGTCTGTGTTGACATATATCAAATCTCGTCCCATGTCTCAACGCATCAGGGCATTGGCCATTTCAACCCCGCATCTCAATGCATCAGGGTACAGTTCAACACAACCCCGCATCTCAACGCATCGGGGTATCAAAAGTTTCTCAAACATGCCAAACATTCATTTTAATTCAAGACTTCATGATCAAGTACAAGCTCATGCAACGAGCAAAATATCTATGGCATGCGAGACAATCAAATTCATCATTTAAACATGGCAATCAACTCATGACATATGCATCTAGCAAGCATTCAAGCAATCACCAATCCACGAAAATGAACCTTGGACAAACGTACAATAATCTCACAGAAATCCACCAATTTCACCGCCAACTTACCCAGTCGAGTCCAATCTTCCTAGCCAAGGGTTAGAAACCCCTTACCTTGTGCTAAAATCAACAATATTCCTCTTTCAAGCACTTCCAAAATATGACCCAAGCAATCCAAAATAGGACAGCCGTCCACCTAAGATAATTCAATTCATTTCGTCAATTTTCCTTGTCAAATCCTCAAACCACCAAGCGTAAACCTCAATAACATATCCATAGACATTCTAGTATGCCTCAACGAAGAGTTTAGAGCTCAATTCCCCATGAACAGCTCCTAAAGTTTTGGTATGCACAAAACCGAAATAGGGCATTTTCGGTTCTGTGCATATCTCACTCAATCAGCCTATAATTGAATCTAAATCCCCAATTTATCGACTAATTTACTTGCTAACACCTAGTTCTACAAGTTGGGAAGCCTCACCGAAAATTTGAAGTCAAGGCGATGCCGAATGGTCCATGAACAACGCCGGTTCTTCAAAGTGCTCTACCGGGTAGATTCTGTCTTTCAATCACAGCACCTATTTGGGGTCAAACCTCAATCAAATTCAACCCAATTTTTCACCACAACTCAGTATATGAATGCCCTAGATGTCTTCAAAATTTGGCCGGAATTTTGAGACAAAACGAGGTCGTATGGAGCTCAAAAGGTGGCTTACCTCCAGCTGTGACAAATTCCGTCGACTCTCGGGAGAAAGGCTGGCCGAAGCTCCTCAGTGGGTCAAACGTCGAACTGCCACTTGGAGATGGTCGGCAAGAGGATGAAGAAGGTGAGGGTGGTCGGTTTGATGGCTAGAGGTCACCAGCGGTGGCGTTCGAGCGGCGTGAAGTGGAGGTGGCGGCTCGGTCGGGAGTGGAGTCTTCGGCAAGAAGAAGAGGAAGAAGAAGAGAAGATGAAGATGGTTATGGTGATGATGATTTTCGGCTGAGCACAAAGGAGGGTGTATATACCCATTTTTGGTGGTCAAAGGAGAGGAATGGTAGGTTAAAAGTAGTTTAATAAATGCCAATTGAGCATCCTTTGACACTTGTCCACTAGTCAATCAATAGCTCATCCAATGGCTAGTATTTTCCCAAATTTTCGGCAGCCTTGAGGTGTATCAAAGACCAAAATGACCTTATTCCAATTATAGACGCAAGGCCAAGACTTGAGAGGCAAAATGGTAATTTCACCCTCGACGTCCAGAACATCGTTTTTCTAATTTAAACTTTCTTCGATGAGGTGACGTCCAATCCCATCATAATGTTGGAATTCTTGATTTTTCATTTTCTAATTCCGAGACTCGTCTCTGAATCATTTCTTTGTCAAATACGATTCCAGCCTATCCCGAATTGACGGGCGGCTTTTGCAGATGTTACGCGTATCGACTCAGTGATTCATATCACACTTAGGGTCGTTAGTTCATGGTGACTTTGGTTGTCATGTAATTGCGAGGGTCTATTACTAGTTCCGATGATCTTGATCGTCATTGTTTGATTTAGAAAAATTTTGCAAATTATACATTGGTTAAGCGACGTCACCCGCGCTCCAATCGTATAACGCTAGCAATGCATTCCTTAATCATTCTTAGATCGGCCTTCTCGACAATCCTTATGATCAAAATGACATTTTCTATTTGAGTTCCCTGGGTTCACGTACCTTGTCTCACGTTAGCCACGACTGAAACACATCGTTAGATATATTCTCATTAATAAGTCTTAAAATGACAAAAAAAATTAGAATGTCACACAATAGGTGCAGATAAATCACATGAAAGCAACATGACATCCCTAATGAGGCCCTATTAGCCTAGAGAAATGTCAATCAAGGCTCAAGAATGTTTTTGACATGATTTTCCCTTGAGGGGAAAAATCGTAATTTTGAAGATTTTTGGCACAATTTGCCCAAGAATTGAAAATTTATCATTGCAGATGAAATATGGAGTCAAAAGATGGTGGAAATAGGGTTGGTCACAAAACTAATTCGTTTCCTATTTTTCGGGATTTTCTAAAATTTTCTAAAATTTTAGAAATAATTTACCCTTTGAGGGGTAAAATCGTCATTACAGAAGATGATGAGAGGTAAAAATTTCAAACAGAAAGATTGGTCGACCACTTGATCCTCCTAACTTTGAGCAATTTTCACGACTCGATCGGAATAAGAAAGACGATTTACCCTTTGAGGGGCAAAATCGTCATTTCAGAAAAAGGGGCGAGATTCGAAATCCCAAGCACAAGAATTGATCGTCTAAACAACCCTAATTCTTATTTTGGCATTATCGACCTATCTCGCTTACAAGGCAGATGCGATTTACCCCTAAAGGGTAATAACGTCAAATTTCGGATGAATAGATAAGACTCCCAAAAATAGGATTGACCAGTTATCTATGGTCAATCCTCAATTTTTGAGAATTTTTGGAATGTCTAGGAATTTTTCATAATTTTTTTGTATTTTCTAGAATTTTCTAATATTTTTTAGAATTTTCTAATATTTTTTAGAATTTTCTAGAATTTTTTTGATTTTTTTATTATTTAAAAATGATTTTTTGAATTTTTTATTAAAAAATCTTATTTGGACCGGGTCAAGTGATCCGGCCCACGACCCACGGATGGTCAACCCGGTTCGAGCGGGACCAAATCGCGGCAAAAAGGCGACGTATCATGGATATTAAAAATAATAATAGGATTCCTTTTAGCCAACATTTAGATCCGGCTCTACCCAACTTTTTCTGGTTCACCTCAACATTCCCCACTTGTCCGACTGTTGCTGAGCTCAAAACATGTTCATCATGTGGCCGAGCGAAGCGCACCTGTGTGAAGCAGTCACCGAATAGAGTAGTCTTGCGCACGTATGCAAGAAGGAAGCTTGAGCTTGATGCAAATGGCTAAAATATCTGCCGCTTTATATGATTATCAATCCCTACAATTTCCTTTTTTATTTTATGATCTCATTAGAAATCATATAAAGACAATTCCTATTTAATATTTACCAAACATCTGCGGATCCAATCACAATCTTATAATAAGAACATATTTCCTAGTATCATCCCGATGATTTTTTTGAAGTTAAGGGCTTTTGCCTACTAATGCCACCGAACTAACCTTCTGCGCTCTTCGAAACCTTTTCCAATTCGACGGAATGGTAGTTTTCAATCTCGTTTATGATCTTAATGAGGTGCGGGGCTTTGCATCTGACATTCGTTGGGCTTCCCTCTTCGGGAGCCTGCATCCCGGCGTTTTTGTGCAATAAACCCCTCCGGCCGAAGACTAGTGATAGGTGGTCGCTAGGCCCATAGCTAAAAAACCTACTTTCTTACGATTACGAGGGTTATTCGAATATGAAATCCAATCCTGGAAATACAGCATCCCCGGCATGGTTCTGTAGTCAAAGCAACTTCGTCATTAGATATCTTACAACTAGAATCCCTCTTTTTTCCGATCCAGTTCCTCCACCACCGCGAACCCCAGTTAGATTCAGGCATGATACACTTTTTCGTTATTGGGAGAACCCAAGTACTCTCTTTCGGATCCAGGAAACAGCTCTCAGAGATCTTTTTTCCTTTTGTAATAAGAGGATCCCTATTAGTAACCCAATCTTTTCTTAGAAAATATATTCTGTGGACGATTTGGAAGATATAATTGGAGGGCATGTATGGTTAGGTTCCATTTGTATCTACCCCGCGATGAAGATAAGAAGGAGCCCCTAATAAACAAACAAGATAAAGAACTGGAGTTTCACCCCCTTTTCTTTTCGATCTATTTCTCAATTATATGTTTATCAATACTTAATATTAATTAGATAATACGAAATGAGTCACCATTGATATCGACCCATCTGAGATCTCCAAATGTTCGGGAGTTCCTCTATTCAATCCTTTTCCTTCTTCTTCGATTTCTTCCGGAAGCAGATGATTCTTCATCTCCTTCTCACGTTCCGTGAATAGCCGGGAATATCCAGAAAGGCATTTAGAGAATCGGTCTGATTCTAGCTCTGTTCGTTCCGTTTGAAGAAAGGAAGGATCCCAAAGAATCGATCTTTCTTTTAGTTGTTGGACTCCTACCATAACATAATCGACAGATCCGAACAAGAAAATGACATCGTGATTTGGATTAGATCACTAGCGGGTCCTGTTAACTTTGAGTAGTAATAACTTTCTATTCACTCGTGGGATCCGGAGATGGGAAATAGGCTCAATATCATTTGATTGCCGAGAAATACCAAACGAAATAGAAAATGATCTTAGAAAGGATATAATGAAATTCTTTGATTGTTTTTATCTGACCGATATGCTAGGTTTACTTCGCGATTTTGGAGTGGATTTCAACAAGCCGAATAAATGCAGGATTTCAGCATAAATAAAAGGGGATATGATCCATCCTCCGAAGGAACCGGACATGATAATTTTTCATCATCCGGCTCGAGCAAGAATCATTGTGCTTTGGAATCGATTCTTTATCAACGGCCCACCCTTTCTTTGAACCTTGTCAATGATCGAACTTAAAGATATGAACTGAGTGCCATTTGATGAGTAACTGAGAACAAGGGAGAGGGATATAGAAAGGATGAAGTAATGAAAGAGGAAGTCATTGCTAGTAGTAAGGACTTGAAGCAGGGGCTTACAGCAGTGATAGCTGAACTAACCAGATGGGCCGCCCAAAACCTGGAGCTGACATTTCCCTCTCAAGTTAGGAATCATAGAGTCCAATTCTCGAAAAACCTCCAAAAATCTACTCCTTACTCAAGTTAGGAATTTCGTGTGTAGGGGTGAAATCCAGGGATGGATATGATGGCTTTAGCAATCTACGGGGGAGAAAATCGAATTTCTTTCTTCGTCTTTACAAAAAAAATAGGAGTAATTAATCAAGTGCTCGACGAGCCCATGCCGAAGGCGTCCTTGGGGTGATCTCGTAGTTCCTACGGGGTGGAGACGATGGGGTCGGTCTAAAGGTCAATTTTTTGATAAAATATAACTTAGAAAAAAAATTCAACTTTGATGAGATACTAAATAGAGTAGAGTAAGGATCTATTCGAAAACTCTCTGGATCCTATTGAATTTCATTCGGAGGAGGAACCCTATAAAGATCGTATTGATTCTTATCTACGCCTTTCGTGCGGGTCGCTTTATTTAATAAATAAAAAAAATAAATAAAAAATAGCATGTTGAAAACTATAGTGGCTAGGAAAGCCCCGGAGATTCTATGGGAAATTGAAAGATGCGATGCGAGAGTTCACGAATGACCGATCGATACAGTACGAGAGGGGAAATCCCATATGACCCAAATGAAAGGAGTTGGAAAGAAGTTGTTAATAATAGATTACCGAGAGAAATGGGTAAAAGCTGCCGGTCGGGGCGGGGATAAGCTTGCTTCTTCACAAGCTTATCCCCCCACGAGATGGAACTAAGATATGCTCGTAAGCGTACGATTAAGAGATAGGCTGGCTATTGAACTTGTTAATATATCCTGAAATCAAACTGGAATGATACCTTCCTTCTGATTCTGAAAGACCTATTACTAGATAATTCAAGAAGGGGTCAGCTGAGCTCGAAAGGGGTAGCCGGTCGTCGGCTAGACTAAATCTTGATATACCTCAGAACAATACATTTTTATTACCGCGAGATATATTGGCAGCTGCGGATCATTTGATTGGAATGAAATTCGGAATGGGTACGCTTGTTTTTCGACCGGAAGACCGAGAGCTAACTATCGAGACTTTGGGCTTTCCAAGAAACATCTTGTTCTTTCTTCAACAATTTCTGAAGAAGAAAAAAGAAGGCGTTAAGAGACAGACCCTCCTGGCCGAGCAGGAGAGAGAACATAGGCTCAGTGCTAGACTGCTCTATACTTCACTAGGAACTCGCAGGTTGATGTATCAT